>JAODJU010000001.1:15959521-15994718 GCA_026776725.1 Gnathonemus echidnorhynchus
ATCCAAGTATGGTTTAGAATATTGTTTTGTTTTTGGTTGATGCGAAAAATGTTGAACACAAACCAGAATATCCAAGCAACAAAAGTGTATGATAAAATGCCTTTTATAAATAACAAAGAAATAAGAGGCATGTTCTTGATAAGACAGTGTCCCCTCCAGGACTGACCCTTTTGGGATTAAGACATGTGTCCCTGTTGGGACCTTAAGCTATTTCCCCTTTGGGACACAACGCCTTGTCAGAATTAAATCCCACATTCCCTTCCAGATTAAATCTTGCGTCGTCTTCATGAATAAATGCCAAATTGATTTAGTTTCTCTCCTGAGTCTTTCATCCAAGGAAACTGATGATTTTTCTCACACATGCAGGCGGATTTCTTCTTTTTTTTTCCTGGAGCGAATTCAGGTGAAGCTCCAGCAAAACATTCAGCTGTAAAATGAGCGGAGTTGTCAAACAGCTCAAGGAAACAGCAGCAGGATCCATCCTGATCTCTGACCAGGCAGCATCTGTATGGAAAGTTCACGTCATTAGTACAAGTGTGTCAGGGGGCTGTATGTGTTTTTACACACCAATTGACTTTTAGGAATTCCTAGCTAAACACAAGACTGGGTTTAATCAGGACCAGATTAGTGTGAAAAAAGAAGCATCTTTCCACAAGTAACATGGCAGCTGGCCAGCTCTTCCTTTTCACTGGTGTATGTGATGCGAGCACTGGATTTATGTGCATCACATATTTCACCTTCTAGGAAATACATATTCCTTTATGTGATTAATCTCATCTGTGCTTGAACATTTGTATGATTTCATTTCATTTTCTTTACACAGCCTGAATTTTCATGTCTGAATGTCTCATTAGCCACGCCTGTGGATGGTTATTAAGAGTTTATTAATGGTCTGCTTTTCCTTAAACTGGCACACGGTGATTCTGGCCACGCTGTGTTACACTGGGCTGTATTTTTAGTACATCATATGAAGCAAATATTGCACAGAACTTACCACAGTTACCGACCGTGTGCTTCTGTCGATGACCTTTCACTTGTTTAACGCGTGCCGCTGCTTGTTCATGCATCCTCTGGCAGATACGTCAATGCCGTGTCATAAAGCACCTTCCTTTATTTTTTCCCGCAGGTGTGGGCGGACAGTGATCCTCCACCAGCCTGTGCCGTGCTCTCCTCTGTCCAATTACGGAATTTTTTGAAGGCTCTCTCTCGATAGTGGATAGGGTGTCATAAACTGAATAACCAGATTCATTTCCGTATTTGTTATGAGCGACAATTTTACAGTCCGGCCCGTTTTTCTCAACATCTGCCAATTACAGGTGTTGATATTTTTTACAAGGGTGCATGAGCGCTTGATTAAATCAGCTGAATTCTCCTGGTACCACTATTTTTACTAAACATTCAAGTAAATAACTTGACAGATATTTGTTACATGGGGGAACAGGTTGTCTGCTGCGTTTAGAGATTGCAGTAGCGTCTTACAGTTTGTTGTGTTGTATCAGTGATGCTTGACACTATAAAACCATTCTTACTATTGCAAAGAAAGCTGAAAACAAGAAATGTTTTGGTAGCTTTTCTCTTATAAAAACCCACCCTAATGTCCCGTCCAGCAGCGCATTAGAAATAGGAGGCTCTTCTACTGTTATTTTTGATATATTTACATCTATTCTTATAATTACAGTTAACTCAAGTTACGATGGTCCATGTTAGGATACTTTACGATGGGTAAATGTTTTTCACTTTCAGTAAATTGTTCAATAAATTCATGAGATATTCAACCTTTTATTTTTATATAAATTAGGCTTTGTGTTATTTGTTCATCTGTAGGCTAATGTAAGCGTTGTAAGAATATTTAAGGCAGGCTAAGCTATGATGCTTGTTAGGTTAGGTGTACTGTATTAAAGTGCATTTTGGTCTTACAATATTTTCTCCATATGACAGGTTCATTGGAACGTAACCTCATCTTAACCCGGGGAGAGGCTGTACTCCCCCTTTAAGTTTTCCTAAGTCGATACAAAAAGTGGCATGATTTTATATATAACACTTTTGTCCCGTCAAAGAAATCCAGAGAGACAAGCAGTATCCACAGAGTAGTTACAAATCCAAGTGGCTTCCATAACGCCATCAGCAATCAGGTTTTAAGACATTAGGGGAGACTAAAGTATGATTAACTTCAGTCTTACAACCATTCAAAGGATGTGAAGCATGTGACATGAGGACATGTATGTGGGGAGGGTGGGGAGTCACAGGTGACGTTGGTGACGCTCGCTCTGCTTGTCAGCTCCCATGTCGATTTACTGCTCGAACACACAAAGTGCGTCTTGGTGGCTAAAGCGCGTTGGTTTATCTGTTCTTGTCAGACCGAGGGCCCCGTTAAATAGCGGGCGGAAGATGAAAGGTAAATTACATCCCCGTGACTCATTATGTTAATGCAGTTTGCACGGTGTGAGTTCGAAACTCGCGGATTAGAATAAAGCTGAAATGAAATGCGTGTTTTAGCATGACGCGTGTCAATGCCGTTCCCCTGTATACGTGCCAGCAAGTGACTGGGGCATGTGTGGGAAGGCAAGCCCTGCTGTGCCGGCCCATCAGGGGGGCATGGCCTCCTCCTGTCCATCTGGGCGGACCTGGGCTGAGTCCGGCTGCTCCGGATTAGGGAGAGTGTCCGGTCCTATTCCCATGGACTGTGCTCCAGTGGGAGGGAAGGGGGGGGGGGGTAATGTCTGGAAAAAGGAGGGGTACACACTTCCTGCATAGCAAGAGAGAGAGAGAGAGAGAGAACACACACATACACACACACAGGTTTGTAACTATACTTTGTGGGGACTCTCCACTCATTTCTACAGGGGAAAACTTTAACCCAACATGACGACCTTAACCCCTACCCAGCCCTAACCTTAACCATAAATAACCAACCAAAATATGAGATTTTTGGTAATTTTAGTTTTTTGATTGCATTCACAGATCTTTGTGGGGACCCGAAAAATGGTCCCCACAATGTCAAAGTAACAGATTTTTATTATTTTTTGGGGGACGTTTAGTCCCCACAATGTAATATAAACCTAATCCACACAAACACACACACACACACACACAGATATTCCCACACCTCACTCCACACATTTCATCACAATTCATCTGCAGTGTGGGACAGCTTCCCTCAGTCAAACACCAAGTCAGGGGAAGGGGGGATGGGGGGTTGCCACAATGACAGTGGCCTGCTGACTCTCAGGATGGGTGGGGCCCCTGGGGGAGGGCTCAGCCAGGCCCCCCATCACGATGCGTTATGTCATTGTAGGCCAGCCCTGAGAGCACTGAGACAGGGGCCCGGTGTGGAGAGGGAGACACAGCGCCCCCTGCAGTATTATCATTGTCCCTCTTTACAGTCAGCACCTGCAGACCTGCAGCTCTGCCTTCACAGGCCTGGTCCCACCTTTCTGGGTCATAGACCCAGTACAGAACATCCTGTAACCCCCACCCCCAAAGATACAAAGCTGAGGCACGCCAGGGTGGAGCAAGGACCTCGGCACCTAGGGACAGACCTCAGCCTTCAGAGGGGCATTGACAGTGTCTGTGCTGCTTTTACGTCAGCCCCCCCCCCCCCAGAAAAATGCCACCTGCCTCACAGTTAACCACACAGTAACCTTGGCTTCACACAAGGTGAAATAAAAAAATATATCTAATCACTCGATACCCGCAGACCCCATTGTGCCAGATAGGCGGCAGAGCTTTTAACAGAGTTAGCATTAGCTAAATGTTAGTTAGCATTCCTATGTGTGCATGATTCTGAAAGGATGGAGAAACCCTGGTCCACTGGGTCCATTAAAATCACCAGATTCAGGTTTACCATGAACCCACAAACACGGAACAACAGCTGTGATGCATGTATGTAGGATGAGCCCTTCACTTACTATAATCAGCCCTGGTACCTCACCAGACCCAAAGGTACAGTGGCAGTAACCCACATGGGATTTTGTACCTGGGATCTTCTGTTTTACTGCCTTGAGCACCAGTCTGTGACTCCGCCACCCTTGCGGTCCTTATCCCGTTAAACTGCAAAGCTGCCTGTGCCAGGCCAGGGCCAGATTATTCCGGAGCCTTCCAGGCGACTCTTCTGCAGACTCAGCAAAGGGGCTGTGACAGTGAGGATTACGTGACGGGGGCAGTCTGACCCTGTAGTGTGGAGGGGGTCTTCTGTCAAAATGAGCCTCATCCCTACAACTATACACGTTCTGATATCTCTATGTGATTTTCACAATTTGCTTTTACCCCTCTGATGCTCTCTAATGTTTTCTTTTGCAACCTTAATGAATTAACCTCATTTTTTTTTATTTAAGAATAATTTTAAAACAGTTTGGAGTACTACAAAACGGACTTCTACAAGAAGTTAGGGTACAATCCAACCATCCATTAATCCATCCATCCTTTAATTACGTAGTGGAGGGAGTTGCTGGAGTATAATTCATATAGCATAGGACACCAGGGAGCACCTTGGATGGAATTCCAGCCCTATGCTGGACACACAGACACACACAGACACATACAGAGGCGCCACAAAGGGATAAAGGGGAGGAAATTTGGAACGTAATTGGATTGGTCTGGATTGGGGGCCCAATATGATATGCTGTCATGGGGTCCAAAATCACTAGCAGCATCCATGGACACACACAAACATACAGAGACACACAGAAATATACAGCCACATACAGACACACACAGACACGCACGCCCACACCATGGGCAATTTCGATATTCTTGTCAGCCATACTGTCACATGTCCTTGGATCGTGGGAGGACACAGGAGAGCCTTGAAGAATCCCACGTGACACAGGGAGAACATGCAGACCGCACACACAGAGCGGGGGCGACGTTAGCGAATGCTAAGGAAAAGTGCTACAATAACAATATGGATCATGTTATTACTGAGAGGAATGAGCAAATCGCACAGTCCTATGGCATCTGTCTGTTCCGGCTTTGCATGAGCAAATCCCGGATTTCAGTGAGCCATTCATTTGCAGGGACGTGATTTTTATTGCGTATGGATCTGTGTGTCTGTCACGCAGAGTCTGATGGGTCACTTCTCTTCAACAGCTCGGCTGCATTTGCAAAGAAATGGTACATTTCTGTCCCATAAAGTGCTGTGATGTCACTTCCTGGCATCTTTCTTCATCTGTCCGGTTCACCACTTCGTTGGTTCACACGTGTCGAGGCAGGAATGCATTTCCACGGGTTAGATCTGAGTCCTTCCACCTGAATAGTGTTTCTGATGTTTGACCTGGGTGAATGTCAATTGGACTGCATGAGATAATTGTTCAAATCAGTTAAATAAACCGTATCAAACCAGCAGTTAGGCTTGTGTTTTATTTCCCCGAGCCAGGGATGAAGTTTTCCACACACGGGCCACACATGCTACACGCTAGCCCACCCCCTGCTGTGCAGCGCCCCCCACAGGCCTGACGCAGTGGCAGCGCGTTACTCACATGCAGGCAGACAAAGTTGACAGCTCTGTGACGCCTCGCCAGCCCCGGCCGCTTCCTCGCAGGAATAAAACCGCGAGGCTTCAGTGCAGAAGCCAGCGCTCATAAGTGACTAAATCCTTTGGCTTTATTGTCTGTGACCATTGTGATTTTTCATGAGTTCACCACAAGAAAATGATCCACCTCCGAGCCTGTGTGAAGCTTCCACCTGTTTCCTGCAGGTGGCGTCATCGTCCAATACAGGCATGGACCTAAGATGTGATGCTTCCTGCAGCCAACGCATCTCTACAGTCAAGGCATGGGACTGACATGGAGATGAAAGTGAGATTCTCCTTTTAATCCCCTGTGTTTCTGATGGACTTTTTCCCAGGGACTGTTGTCAAGGCTTCACCCACGACTGTTTATCTGCTCTCTTGGAAATACCTTCGGAAGAACCGTCATTTTATCCCCAAGACATGACTGCTCTTCTCATGGAAAGCGATCTATGCCCATTCCCAGCGCCGGCAAGACACTCACATCACTCAAATTGATCTTTTTTTTTTTGTACGTGTGACAGCTTACCACATCTAAACTGTAGATTATGATAAAATGGAGGTAAGTGTGCTCACATAGCAGGAGATTAGAGGTGACCATCACTGAATTCAGGCAGAGAAACCGGCCTGATCAGATGCCAGGAAAAATATGGATTCCATAAACTGTTACAAATATGTTTTCATATACATCAGTGTGTGTGCAAATACCTGTATTACCTAAATACATATGATAGTGACCAAACACACACTATAGTCATTTTGCATATGAGATAGCAGGTGTTTGACAGATGCATCACCTTGCATTTCACTGCAGGTTATAGTCAGACTGTATTACCTTGCACGTCCAAATAAAACCCTTGAATCTCTGAATCATTCATTAAGACGGATCTACATTGTGCAAACATCCCAAAGATCTGGTCCAAGTTAGGGGGGTTTATTTGATGTTTTCGCACTGGTTTCATTAGAAGACTAATTGATTTATGTACATGGATTGCAGCACAATGGCTGTTTGCTCACTGCTAGAATCTATCAGCATCGATGCATAACATGCCAATGCAGGTGATGTCTGACAGGCAGTAATGGAAATGTCCAAAAGGTACAGACTGCAGGGTTTGTTCTCTGAATCAGAATAAGGCTACAAACAAATGGCGGAGAGGAAAATGGACAGTGTGGTTGGAGAATCAGGATCAGGCCTGTACAGGAGGAGATCCCACGATCAGCCTGGAACATCGGTCTGGTTGATGGTCTTCACCTGCTTACATGATGGAGATAGATCTGTTTAAAACACCTCATTATAGGGTTCCTGTAGCTGACGGCACCTAATATTTCACTGCTGCTATTTTATGCAAATTAATTAGCTCCCCCTCTCTGACGGAGTTTGGTACTTTCCACGTTACATTCTTCTACTCCCCTGATCTCTACATATAGCTAGCCATGGTTGCAGTTTGTGAGGTAAGGTGCTGAAATAATTTCCCAATATGACTTATGAAGTTTTAATGGCATTATTAGGGGAGCGCTGTTTGAAAACCGGGCAGGACATTTATGACACGATGCTGTGATGTTACTGCTCGGAGCGCTGGAATGGCCTGGCATGCAGATCGCACCACAGCCGAAGCGGAGCATGTGTTCATGGTAAAGCCCGAATTGGAAACAGGCATCACCGGCTTGCAGCCTACATGATGTAACAGGCGCTCTCCTCCATCACGGCGCTCCCCGGAAATTCCCCTTCGCTGTCAGGAACGATCTCCTCTGAATACGTTTGTAGGGATTTAATTTTCTTGTTCATTTCAAACCGATTAACAGCCTTTGATATGTAATTCATCTCTCAAAATATTTAAAGAAGGGAGTCGGAGAACAACAGGAGCCTCAGGAGAAACGTTTATGGAGAAACGTTGGTTGAAAGGGGTGGGATTGGAAGAACAAGCGTTCGGCATCGAGCCGCATTGCTAAACACGGCGGAGTTAGAGATAATTGCTTCAGTGTTTGCAGATGTGCATTAATTACTTGAGCATAATTAGCATTTTCAGTTAATTATTACTTTGGCAAAACCGCTATGCTCTAATGATCTCAGGTGAAGAAAAATTACACGCTATACAAAGAGTCCCATGGACATCTGACTGAACATCTTAAAAGCTGTACAACTCATACAGTTTCCGATGTTTATTTGCTTGTTAAAGTCGTTCTGTAATCTTTTTCCCATTACGCAAATGTATATGGTTTTACATTCGCTTGACAATCTACAAGACAATACCCTTGGCATAGGTATAATCATAACTTGCTACTATCAATTACATTAAGTTTTAATTATAGTAATAAAATTAAAGCCTAAATGGGTATTAGCCAATCAAATAAAATTTGCCATGGAATCAGCCATGAAAGGATGACACAAAGCATTTGTTCCTCAGCATAAAAGTGAATTTTTATTACAGAGCTAAAAGCTACCCAATTGGATACACGTTAACAAACTGTTAAGTAAATCATTTTAATGTCTAACATGTAATTATTCCGAAATATCTAGTTGGAATTAGTGATCCCACGCTAAATGGTAATCCCTCTTAGAAGCTGATTAAAGTACCGTTTTTCTGTGCCAATCAAAATTATCTTCACAGATTTCTTTAATGGGTGTCACGCAGGGGTGTCACGGTTTGCTGTTTATACACTGGACAAGGATGAGAGAACGTGGGAAAATCAGATCATAACTTTCTAATTTGTACATTTCTCAGTTTATGGTTAGTGTCCAGTCTAGCTCAATCTTTAACAGAATTGGTGTGCTAAACATAATCTGCTTAGCGGTATATTCTGGACACAAATATAGGCCTACCTACATGTAATTTATCATACCATGTTGAGGGTCCATGCATGTATTTGATTTAAAACATCAACATAAATAACTAAGGCCTGTAAAAAACTGCAGCATAAGTTATTCTTTGGTAATCGCAAACCCCGTCTCTACCCTTATTTAACTGGACGAATTTTATATATATATAAAAAAAAAAAAATCTGAAAAAGCCCGCAACCTGTACATATAAGACCCCTTATCATTTTGTTGGATTACCCTTGCCAAGCATGCGCAGTGAGACTGCTCAGAGCGGAAATAGGCCTATGAAATCCTGGATATTCACACGAAAAAGCATCTCGTGCTTACCCTTGGGCTTGCTCTTAAACAGTCATTTTAGGGCATCATCGCCTCCACGTCTTTGTTCCGATGTGAAATGATCACCCGCCTCTCATACCCCTGTGCGGTTATTACAGTCACCCCAGCCCATTTTCAGGCGCAGCGCAATCGCTAACCTGCCTTTGGCATGGACGCTAATTCAGGATCCGCTCCGTACTACTTAACGGCATAAAACCCCCATAGTATGCTGGCGAAGTCATTCAGATGGGCCTCTGGCTCTCTAACGGGACTTAGTAATTTGGCCTTTATTCGCTTTGTGGGATCGAAACTTAACAACGGATTATGTCACCAAATGCTGGCCGTTCGCGTTACTACAGTTCTGACACTGATTGATTTACAGCCACACCTTTAAACGAGCTGTGTAAATGTTTAATTCTTATTTTAGACCAAGAATGTTCAGGTTGTCCTTTTACAACAACAACACTATAATAATAATATGGTTTATTTCACAAATATAATGTGGCTGTAAAGGAGACAGTAGCCTAAGGTGCACGTTTTTTCTGCTCGATACTCAATTTTTTTTTAAGAAGAATACGTTGTTAAAATCATATCAAGTAATACATATAAATTGTAGCAATTAATTTTCTTTTTTCCGGTTTTTATTCTATTATTTTAAGCAGCTTTCAACAAAAAGCACACTAACTACTCACTCTTTTTTAAAAAACCAGCGAACCCATACAGACTTGGACTGCGTTTGATCGCTGGCGAAGTTTAGCGATATGAAAGGTCCCCCCACCTTGCAAAATTAATTACTAAATGAACATTGGCTGACTGTCTCTGAAAAGAGCAAGAAAAAACAGCAATAATAAAACAACATTTTTAAAACAGGCTGTGGTGCCTTTGGTTGAGTCTGGGCTCCAGTCCAGCTGAACTAATAAACGTGCTTTACGGTGGCTTTTGCGTGTTATTTATGAGGTGGTAATTTCACAATATGAAGGCATTTATTTCTGGCATCACTGCCTGGAGTTCAGCTCTGCCAAGTGGACATGGCGATTATCTCCATGTCCACCGGTCGCTGTAACGTTTCTGGGGGGCTCCCTCGCTGATGATAATGTCCTTATTCCTCAACTAAGTGTGCGGCTTTGCCAGGAAAGCGGATACAGCGAGTTTGCACAAGCTTCACTCGCGAAGCTGAGAAATGGCTCCCAAACATAAAAAATTTAAAAGATCCAAATCGTAATTAAATGCTGGAATAAAATTACTTAACAGGCAATTCTGCAAGTATTTCGGAAATATATAATTAAAAAAACCAATGTTCATTTCGTGAAAAAACAGATATTCAACTGAGGCACAGGTGCATGGAAAGAATCCAGGTGATAAGCATTTTACCTTAATGTCATTTTGTGAATTTCTTTAGGTCATTTCCATGATCTCCACAGCATACTCTCAGATTTTACACTGAGTCGGGTCGGTCTGGGGCGCAGGGTGAGCAGCGGCATCGTGAATAAACCAACCCGGAAAAACGTATAGCGTGCAAAGCGAAGGCCCCGGCCCACGTGAGCAAGAATGTTGCGATAGCTTCTCGCTATCTTATGGTAGAACTTAACGTCTCGTATGAGGCCTCCTGTCTGCTATGTTCGCCATTGCATTGAATGAAAAGAGTAAAGTACTAGCGTTACGTTTAAGACATCAAACACGTGTGAACCAACCTCTATAACATTTTTAAAAGTCATTTTTGAAGTTTTACACACACATGTTTGCATGTCTCCGGTTTAATGCCGTTTTAATGCCTTTGTGTTATTCTGTGTTCACAACAAAATCGATATTTTTCATCAAATCTAACTGACGAAGCAACTCTTGTGATGAGTATAATGTATGAATGTAACAATGAATGTATTCTGGTGTTTATCTGGCAATATTAGCAATGTGTAATTTAGCAATTTTGAATATCTAATTACACGTTTTGAGATCTCTAATTTAAGCTTTGAATAAAATTATAATATATTTACATGTATATTGGCTAATGTGTTTAAAAGTACACTTTCATGCTTATTTAAAAGAACTGGAGACAATCCTGATGACCCTTGAACTGAAGGTGTCTAAAAGCTTCAGGATGTATAAAGGGTTAGATGCTATGTGCTGTGGCGTCACCCAGAACCTGCAGAAAAACCTTGTGTTGGACGTTCGGGTGAAGTGTGTTACCTGGGCTTGTTTCTGCGGGGCTGGGCTGGACTCGGATTAGAAATCAGCCCTGGACTTTTGCCCATACAGGCCCACCTCAGATACATACCTATGATAAAAATTGCGTTTTGGAGGGAGGGGGAGGTGTCCCCCACGACAAATTTTGCTGGCCCACAACCCCTTTGGCCCACTGGGAAAATGCCCGGTATGCCAGATGGCCAGACCGGCTCTGTGTGGGGGGGTCTGATGATGGCGACCAGGATGATGATGCTGATGATGATGGTGATAGGGAGGTGAGGCAGCCTGTTTCGGTTAAGGCCTGGTGTCTCGCTGCACGATGTTTGAAATGCATGATGTTCAAAAACGTCACCGTAGGGAAGGGCAGCCAATCGGCCGCCCCGCTTATCAGCAAACCTTGTTGGAGGTTTGGCTTGTTCTATGTTCTTAGATTAGCCGGTTATGAGCATAACGTGGATGCAGTGCCAGGCTTTCATAAAGATGATATAAGCCCAAAGAATGTGTGTCGTGTTGCAGTTCAGTGCATTGTACCCTCCGTCTGAATAGAAGAAAATAGAATACAATAGAATGTCTTTAATGTCATTGTAACACGTTACAACAAAACTGTGTGTGATTCTACAGCATGCTTTGAGGTACATGTGAATATTAAGAGACTGGAGGATCACCTACCTAAATTAATTTCAACAAATAAACAAAAAAGTATAAAGAATTTTAAAATATAAAAGATCTTGTACAGGGAGGGAAGGTGACTACTTACGTTGTAATGAACATATACAATCTGAGTGAATGCTGTTCATTAAAGCTGAGAGCAGAATATATGTGTGAACTTTGGAAGTTTTAAGGGAAGCAGGTGGGAACCGGCTGCAGGCTTCATGCCACGTCAGAGCTCCACAGGGCTGCTGTCCCAGTCAGGCTGACGGGCCGGTCACAGTCACATCACAATCCTGTCTTTGTGCACATGTGTGTGTTTCTCTGAGCAAGACCGTGTGTCCGTGTGTGTTGTGGCTGGCGGTGGGGGGTGGGGTGGGGAGGATGATCGGGGTCAGTCAGGGATTTGAGTCACAGCAGTTTTCCTCAGAGTCACTGTGCTGTAGTATCTCTGGCAGACAATAGGGGGTGGGAAGAGCCCCTGCGTTCCATCCCTGGCCGTTCCAGCCTGCTGAAGAGCAGCGAAATTGTAAAAACATGGTAAAAAGTTATTTGTAAACATATGACTTTAAGACTGAATGCTCAAGACTCATGCAACAAGCTGCTTTAAAATATCTTTTCTGTCCTTCCAACTTAACGAAAACTAAAGTTACACAATCTCTCATGTAAATGCCTCCCTCGACCTTATGTAAAGGCCTGTTTTGTAGACATCCACGTAAATAATTAAAAATATATGTGTGGTACCATCACATCAGTGCATGGCCACTTTCCCGAACAGCTTCCACGCACCCGATAATCGACGTTAAGCTCACCGGCCTGTAGGCCCCTCTCCTCCCTTGCATGACGCACTGCTGTTCTTCTCAGATGAGTGTTTAATTGGGCGGGGGCTCTAGGTTTACCTAGGTGCTTCTGTTGAATGAATGGAACTGAGCTTGTCGCTTGCTGTAGGGGTCGCCGATGCCAGTATTTTGAAGAACACCTCAAAACAACGTATTCCCCAAGCGCTTATAGCATTTTACACAGTAATTATAATAATAAAAGTGCTGTACGTTAGATCTTACTCTCATTAATTACTCTGTGGCTCCAACTTGCTCCTAACTGCGTAAATACAGGCAGCAGTGGTATTTATGGTGGGTCTGACCTAGCTAGGCTATGAAAGTGATAAAGTGTGTAAAATACTATGTCACGTTTGTCACTTATTTGATTGCATTACATTTTAAATTAGGACTATATTTCACATAATTAGATAAAGGAACATCTGCAAACTAATTGAATCGAAATGAGGCATCACACAGATGAAAAGTTTTTTTTTCTCCAACGACATGCTGTTAAATGTGATGGAGAGAGGCTGCAGTTGTTCCCCTGACCGTGTAATCATTAAGGCTGTCAGACTGCATTTCAGCATTTCCCTTTGGGGACACCATGTCTAGAATGCGCATTGGAACAGGCACATGAATAATTATGAAACTGCAGCGTTCACTGTAAAACAATCAGCTTTTCTACTCATCCCTCATCTCTGCAGCCACATGTAGTAAACGCGCAGAGACAATATCAAGACACACTTCTAAAAAGTCACGGCTGAGCTAAGCCACCGTAGGTCAACTGCTTACTCATGCAGTCCATTTATTAAAAAATGTATTTATGGGAAACACCAAGACTCAACACACTCACACAAAACCACCAAATACTGACCACTTGATATATTCAGCTAAAGCATCATCAGTCAAAAACGAGGAGAGAAAAACCGTAGAAATCTCAGAGGCGATATTATTTATTTACTTTTGGGAAATGTTCATCACACCCGGTCGCAGACGAAATATACAGTTCAAGGTTTCCTGCTTCAAATCAATGTCGCAAGTTTACTTCAAAGCATGAATTATAGCACTGATTGAATCCCAAATCCAGAACAATTAGAAAAGTCGCATATTACGTGTAGCAAGAATCATCAATTAATGGTACTGTCAGCATGATTTTTTTATTTAGAGCTTTGCTTTTACAAGTGTTATTTTTTAATCTTTTCCATAAAGTTGCTGCGTAGTTGGAGTTTTGCTCCAAAACGGCTTACATTTGTACCAGGGGATTCATCGGAAGCCCAGCCTAGCTGTGCTGTTTGCCTCGCTTTTACGTCACTTTGGACAAAAGTGTCTACTAAATATATGTATATGAAAATGTAAGATATTTCAATTATATAAAAGCCTCATGATTGCTGATTAACGCTGCTAACAGATCAGCAAGGTAATAGATGACGGCCTTTCGGTGATTCGTGACACAGATCCATAAAAGGAAAGCTCACATTCCACTGATCCATGATTCCTACTTCTGAGCAGAGTAAAAAGTCACCACTGCAGCTGAAAGGCACCGTGACTTTGATGCAATACAAGCTCCAGAAGGGAAATTCGTGGATTGTCATAGATCTGACATCCTGAAGCACGAGAAGCACATTCATTGACACCTCTAGATGTATAAATATACCCAGATGTTGAAATGTGAGTTTTGTCATGTCATCCTGAAACGACATCCAAAGAACTCCGTATCGCAATGCTCCGCTTTGAGCTCCTCCGTCTCCTGCTCTCTGAAATGGATCTGCATCGGAATTCGCCACGCAGCCTGATATCTCAATGTATACGAGGCTTAGTTAGTTACATCTGTTGCTGAGACATCTGAAATCCTCATCTCTGCACCGAACCAGTTTCACAGACAGCGGCGGGCCAGAATCTGTTTGACTCCGGATCTGCGCCTTTGTAACGGAACATGGGAACACAGAGAGAATCAGCACCACCACAACATGTGTGAAAATCAGTGCCCTTGGAATGATATCATGGTTGGACATCACTGTGTTCACAATAGAAGGATCACACACACACACAGACACACACACACAGACTCTCAGACATCAGTGTTGACAGACGTGATTTCCTCTCTTGCCTTCCCGGTGGGTCAACACCATTCACTTCCTGCGAAGATATAGACTAAATATCAATGTGCATTGCTGAAAAATATGGAAGTCCTGAATGCTCTTCAACATAAAAAAAAATGTTGTGTCTGTAGCAATAAGACAGCATCAAACTCCCAAACACATGATGGAGGCAGCAGTGTGACTCAGTGGGTTAAGCCTCTCGCCCTGTGATCAGATGGTCGTTGGTTCAATCCTTGGCAGAACAGACTCCTCTCAGTTAGGCCTTTTGCCCCTGAAATGCTCTTGGTGTGCTGGCTTCATGGTGTGGCCCTGTGTTTGGGCCCTGAACACACACACACACACACACACACATATATATATATAGGTGTGTGTGTCTTGAAAGAGAACAAGATGGGAATATAATGTCGTTCTGCAAATAAAGAATTATTTTCATCTGTCAAATATTGAAAATAATTGATCAAAGACAAAAATAGTGTACCCAGCCTGACAGATGCATATCATTGCTAAAGGATGGTCTGTATATCTGTGATGCTGTGTGCCTGGATTTTAAGAGTGCTACTCATAAAAGCAAACGGAGCCTAAAACCCGAAGTATTCGTCAGCGGTTAATAAACGACCAAGCATAGCATCTTTGAGGAGCAATCGCAATGTTCGCCATTTCTTTTGGGCCGTATCACCCCCAGACAAACGGCCCTTTGTGTATCTAAGATGAAAGTGTCGTATGTGATTTTTGGAATGTCAGGCACCACCAGTGATTGGAACAGGCTGCGGGGAGAGAGCGGGCGGTTTTCACCAAGACAGATCCGCTCGGCTGTACGGCACACGTGTGCGTGTTATAGGAGGGTGGGCTGGGAGCCATTTAAAGGAACATTTCTTCTGGAAACACACCAGCAGAGAGAGTGTGTTTTATCGTGGGGTTAATATCCTGAGGTGTTTGAAGGTGAGGTCTAGAAGTGACTTCAAATACATCCACATGGAATGTGCTACTGCGCAGGTAGTGTTCTTGTGACCTGCTAATGCCAAAATGCAGCGTCGCATGTGACTGGTGCAGCTAGAAATGTGTCACCCGCCCAATCGGCATAATTTGCAGACACAGGACGAGCACCGATCTTCCCTGAGCTGGCCTAAGTCTTCCTGCTCGGGGTTCAGCCGCGGTGGTCTGGCAAAGGCCGGCAAGCGGGCTATAAAAACCGTGGGTGTGTCTGCCTTTGTGGTCATCGGCGGGATCCTTCCCTCGTGTGTTTATTCCATTAACGGACTGGGCAAGCTGCAGCTAGAGGCCTGCTTGTTAGCAAATGTGTACAAATGTTATATCAGGCTAAAAGCTGGTTTGGCCTTGAACAGCTGAGTTTGGGGGGGGTTTGCGTAGTTCCCCCAAAAGGGGGGTCTTTTCCTCCCTTTTTACTGGTTCAATGCACAATGTTAATAAGGTCAGTAATTATGTTAATTAGGAATCATTTCCCATTTGTTTTTTATTAGTTTGGTGAATTCACATATTACCTATAAAAATGCAAGACAGCAGTCAAAATTTCGAAACAATGCAGCATTTCTGTGAACAGCAAACAGCTTTAACCTACTCTGGCTGTAGCAAAGGGAGTGTTTAGACCATAATCTGCATATTAGTCCCTTTTATCATTTATTTTTAAATTAGTTAGTATAAATAATTTAAAATACACGTGCAGTACCAGGACCAGTTCAAACACGTTATTTTATTCGTTAATTTATTATCTAATACGATAATGTAGCTTTCGTTTTTTCTTTTTAATCTTCAGTTTTAATTGTAAGTAACCTCCTGTCCATTAAACAAGTGTGCCTGAGAGTAATGCTTTCAGGTTTCATAATGTTCTGTCTATTACTTAAATATCACATAAACCAAGACATACCAAAGACCAGCCTGTGCAAAAGTGGAGAGACAACGACGAATACAGTTTTAAAAATTATCATATAAATAATGGTTTAATTTAATATTTTTAACAACTAAAAGGAAACACCCAAAAATAAGTCTTATTAAGCGAGGGCTCCAAGCTACTGCTATAGGACCAGACAAATGATAACATATATCATTCAGATGAGTGGCAATTAAATGAACAGATGTCCACAAGCTGCTAACTTCCATAAAATGTAAATATACCACTTTCCAGAGTAATACGCCGAAATTCACCAAGGCTATGATACTCCATTTCTTTTGTTTTTTTTCCTTTCCTTTCTCGTATCAAGCACACGCATAAAAGAAAATTACTGCATTCGATAGGAGCCAACTGCAGAACAGTACATTTTCACGATACTCAACAGAGGAACGATCACATTGGAAATCTCTCGGTTTTTGGTGAATTGGGTTGAGGATTTTCCTGACTTCATAGTTCTTGGAACGTTTGTCTTAATTTTTCGTCTATGGCTACTCAAAGCACATGAAAGCGAAAGAATGGGACTAAAATGTCACGAGAACGGAACCGGTAACGAGAATGATCCCACTTTAGCGAGACGGTACCGTACGTTCTGCATGTAGTGTAAACCTGACATAATTATCTGAAATGGACTTCACATCATGAGAATATCCAAAACGAGCCCTCAACTCACATAATAATCCCTAAAGGTCCATTTGTGAAGTTTTCATTTTTACTGAACGCAAATAATGGGAGCATTGTCTTTCTGCATCAGGGTGGAAATCTTGGAAGCGAATCGATGCATCTCTTCTTACCATATTCCTAATAAACGGCTCACTGTTTCCCCACGTGTCTTTATGCGATCAAATGTGAAGGAAGAATCAAACATTGAGCGTATGTATTGAAATGTTACCCGAATAAACGAAACTATTAGCATTTGAAACAAATTCAAGCTGCTAACGCAATGGTAATACTGTGAATATGTATTTGCGACCAAGTGAAAGTCTCAAACAGCATATATGGCGGTATTTTTACTGTTAATTCACTCCAATAAAGCGTCAAATTCACTCACGGTGCACATTATGAATAATAATAATAATAATAATAATAATAATAATAATAATAATTGATATGAATTTTTGAAAATCACCGCTCAGTCTTTGAATGCGTTGTTAGTTCGGTTATTATTGGCTGATAAAATGGGCTTTAAAAAACTGACAAACAAGTTTGTTTTAAATAACAACAGTGCACCCACCGCGGGCCACGGTCATTTGCTGACGACATACCTACCTGCCTCCCACTGATGCTGCTGCACAGCCGGCTGCAGTGTCCCCTGAGCAAATCCCTACCAAGCAGCCTCGAAGTCAGCCAAAGGTCAAACATATCTGACGGAGAGGGGTGGGGGCACGAAAAAATGCCAGCTACCTTTATATTTAAGGAAGACCTCTGTACCGCTACTTTTAAAATTCCGTCCGGATATTTCCGAAAAAGCATGAAACGTCACCCGCGGCTTGTGGACGGAACACCATAAATCGTTTCCATTAAAAATGGCTTAAAACGTTTAATGACATAAAAAAATGAGGCTTTCCCAATATTAAAACTGCCGTTGGTTACAACCGTAATGGCTGTTCAATCGTTCTGGATTTCGGAATATTTAGGAAACGCGGTCTGAATGTGTCTTTTAATTATGGCAAATCTGATGGACAAGTTAGACATTGACAAGCTAAAAAAACCCGTCTGGAGCGTTAATAGTTAGCCTTAACTGCTTCATAGTACTTAAAAAATACTATTATGCATTGCAAAATATCAGATTTCCTTACGCGTTTGCAATACGCAATTAACTTTCTTTTCTACTCAGTAATGGTTTTTATATTTGATTATGAAAAAAGTCAATGTCTTATTAATTACCAAGTCCTGCGTGAAATCGACATGGATAAAATCCGAGGACAGGCACCGACATGAATTTTATCAAATTCAGAATTTAACTTTTCATCTGGGGCTAAAATGAAATCGATGACTAGGCCTATGAAACACCATGGTCAATATCAGTCTTAGTAAATATTCAAGTAGTATTTGTTTCAGCTAATTAGTTACAGTTTCCATCAAAATAACGACGTGCTGTCGGCCATTCATAATTCAAAAGCCACGTGTGGAAATATGCAGAAATGTGGTGAGTGTAAAATTGTAACAGCTATTTACAAGTAACGCTGATGGCTCCCTGTAGTATTTCACAATTTCAGTAATTACTACAATACACAATGTGTTTTGCCAGTTTATATTTTAATCTCATGTAAATGAGGGATTTCGGTTAATGGGCCTTTGTCACGTTTGTCATTGCAAACAATCCATCGTATTTATTTGGGGAAGCTGCAGTTTCCGAGAAATAGAAATGGTCGTCCTTTCAAGACGCCGACTTTGCTTACCTTAAAAATATATTTGTATACAACATATTTATTTAGGCAATTGCCTGGTTTACTGAGGCAAACAGCCACAGCACTTGCGAACGATTTTCCTTTCAAAGCGTTTTCTTTGCTGACGAATACACGTAAATCGCTGTTTAAATGGACTAACTTTTTCTGTTACAAAAAAGAAATCCAATACGCCATATGCGTCGTTGAAAAGCTTATAGATTTATATGAATTGCAAGTGAATACTTCCATCTTTTGTACGGCATTGCTTAAAGCGATTAACCGCAGATAGCAGACTATTTCATCCTGGATTGTTTACGCCTTTACACGATGGCGTTCGTGTCACCTGCTTAAAATACATCGTAAGAGGCCTGGCTAACAGTTCTTCACCTGTAACTGGTAAAGTGTGTCAAGGGAATACGCAAATGCAGCGGCGTAAACAAAAAGTCTCTATCGCCTGTCTCCACTGCCCTGGTTAAAAAAAACTGAACAACATTCGCGTCGTGAGAGGTCCAAATCTGGTGGGCTATTGCGTAACACGGTGCAAAAATGTTTCCTTGCAAACACGCACATCGTACTTGAAATCCACAAACCGCGACCTGCCAACTATCAACAGCGTTTAAACAAAGGCGTTTGCTTATGACCAAACTGCATAAAACATATTGGCGAGAACGTAAAACAAAGCAAGCTTTGTTAGTTCCGTGTACTCTTTCTAATATACAACACAACTAAAGAAAGGATCATGGCGAAAATACCGAGACAAAAACGACAAATCAGTTCATAAACACTTTCCATTGTTTCGCTACCGGTGTATATAAATGACCACAAACGGAGCGTTTCTCCAGTCGAATGAATGTGTTAAACAGAGCTGAACAATTCCCTGTCAACGTCATTCACACATTTCAAGACACAACAGCATTCGAATAATAATAATAATAATAATAATAATAATAATAATAATAACTTCGAGAATCTGCGTTCCTTATTTCTTACTTATGTAGCAGTTAAGCTGAAACGCAACTGCAAATGGATTCCAGTTTCTGAGACATTTCCCTTCTGGTTTCACAGAGAGGCATAGAGATTACGAATCTCTTCAAAACTAATACTTCTTGTAAATTTCATTAATCCTGCAAGGTGGCGCCATCTGTCCAGTAACATTCCAAGAACAAACATCAAACAGCACATTTTCCTTCTTGCATTGTATTTAAATCTGAATAAAATCGTAAAATAATATCGTTAAATGTGACTGCACATTTGCTTCCTTAGAAAGTTTCTTTTTTAAGGATTTTTAATAAGATTTTCGGAACACACACACACCCGAACAAAGGCAGGCTGCGTGCAGTACATTATATTGCTTATCGTTTTAATGCGTGCTTTTGTTATTTCTGAAGTTGTGTCAGTCTTGCAAGCTGTAAAGTTCACTCGTAAACTTCTTTTGCTCCTCGCGTACCGCCAGCGTTTACTCGGCTTATATGAACGCTGTGGTCCATTGAAATGGTGTCTGACTAATGGGTCGGTCAAACTGACTGCAAGGGAACAAAGCTTAATATTTCTTGCAACTGTGTAGCTAAGTCTTGGTAGTGTCACAGACCCACCAAATCAAACAACGGGAATCGAATTTACTGCCTGGAAACAACAGTCACCGGTTATTGGATAACAGCAATTCAATTTTTAAAACACTGACGCGTTTTGGCTTTGTTCGGACGCTTTTCTGGGCAAGATTTTCAAGGATAATAGCGATTAAATAAAATGTATTACATAGCAGAAAAAAAACTCGATTATCTTATTTGACAAATTAGACCTCGAATAACATCGGTATCTGCGGAAACGTTCGCCGTCGAGGTTTCTAGGTGGAAAATCAATAATGCGGTTTATTTCCCAGAAGAAATCCTTTGAAATATTCTGGTCTTCGGACACTTTTATCGACGAAACTCGGTAAAATTTGTATCTCTGTGGACACTTTATTTAATGATATTTGAATACCACACCAGAGGCCGCGGGATGTTTACCAGTCCCCAAATTCTTCACGAAACTCTCCAGAGGATCTCGAACATGATTAAATCATACCGAGCCCTTCGTGGAAAAAATGCTGAATGCCGTTTTTTTTTAGTCTTTAATACTGTACGAAATGTAACCAAACATTGGTGAAAACTAAAATTTACATACGAACGCAATTTTCCATGAATACCGATCATTTCTAGTATGAGATGCCGGCCCTTTACATGCGATAAATATGGAAAATTAAGTTATATACATTTATTATTTTTTGCAATAGCCAAGGGAGTGAACAAATACTTATTTTATCAATGTTTACATAAACAGATTGACACGGAGTTTCAGGCTTTCACTATACGATTTATCGACATGACATTAAATAACAACAATTTACTGGGCTATTCAGACTTGACTTGGGACGAAATGGTTGCACTGTATACAAAGCACATTAAAACTAATAGTCGGTTAGCTCGACGAGTAGACTGTAGTAATACGGAGTCATTCACATTTGGTACACATTAACTATAACATTCTGATCAGCCAACACTAAAATTCGCATAATTCTTTAAAACCGTTCAATTTTCCATAAATCTAGGGATCACATTTTCACACATTCCCTTAAAATGTGATATAAGTATTTACAAAATAAAATATTACATTTTTAATCTAGTAAATCTTTATGTACAAAATAGGCCGCGAGCCGGGGGTGTGTCATGCACTTCGAAATCCTTCGAGCAGTTCTTCAAAAAACCATTTTCAAAACTGGCAGTCAGCGTTTTCCCGAGTCCATGCATTGCTCATAATTCGCTTTAATGCCATTTTACAAAGATTTGGGGTTCTTCATTTTTTGCCTTTTCGGTCCACGTTTATGCATTTGATTGGTTTAAATTTGCTTCGGAACAGTCCTAGTCTGAAGTCTTTTTATATAGTATTTTACACGTACCATTCATTAAAATTTGATGACAGCGTGCTGTGACTGGTCGTGTGATGCACTGTCGATGATGCTGGCGATATGGAGCTGCCGCTCTGGTTCTCTGTCGATGGAGACACAATTGTTGGCGGCGTGGATGACTCGTACCCTGAGCTGGCCGCTGGCGACGGTTGTGATCCGTGTGTGGATTCGTGAACCTGCACAGAGACCGTCATCAGCATTTCTTTTATAGTTGTGCTCCTGCAGCCTATATTATCTGCTGTAAAATTTAAAACCTTTTTTCCCGTTTTCCTAAGTCTCCATCTCCATTACAGATGCACGCAAAATGAAACAGGTGACCTGCAAATTACATTTTTATTTAACTCAGTTATACGCACTCAAAAGTATGAAAACCCATAATTGTGTGCGTTTTCCATTTATTCATATTTTTTGGGACTGCAGGCATAAAATGAGATGAAGGAAAAAAATCAATTATAATATAATAAAAAGACACGGAAGCTTTTATTTTACCTTCATATGTTTTCGGAGGGAGCTGGGATGCGTGTATGATTTGTCGCACATTTTGCAAAGATAGGGTTTGTCCGACGTGTGCACGTGCATGTGTTTCTTTCGGTCGCTGCTGTTTGCAAACCGCCTGTCGCAGCCCTCAAACTCACACTTAAATGGTTTTTCACCTGCCGCAGAAATAAACAACACAGTTTTAACACATTTAAAATCAGGGAAACATCCGCAACCTCGCGGCACAAAATCTGTTTTTCGTCTACAACACATTACATGCATTTTCGCTTTTTCAAAATTCATTAAAAAATACTGAGCTTGTAATTTTTTAATTTTTAATTCTATAAATACGCCGATTTGTCTGTTTCAAATAAAAATATTAACTTAAAAATATCATAAAATACTATTTTTAAAATGTAATGTTACATACAACATACAATATAATAATTGAAGAGATATAATTTGGGAACACTTATTTTTCCACAAAAAATATATCGAATTAATTGTGCCTTTTTCAATGCAGCAATCCACAACAGCAATAAACATTTAATAGAGGAAAAAATGTGTGCTACAGAAAGTCGCGCGTGATTCTTACCCGTGTGCGTCCTTTTGTGGATTTTCAGGTTTTCCGATCGGGCAAACACTTTTCCACAGCCGGGGAAAGGACACGGGAACGGTTTCTCTCCGGTGTGAACTCTGATATGGTTCACAAGTTTGTACTTGGCTTTAAAGGGCTTTCCTTCACGGGCGCATTCTTCCCAAAAGCAGATATGGTTCGACTGTTCCGGCCCCCCAACATGCTCCACTGTGAGGTGGGTGACCAGCTCGTGCATCGTGCTAAAAGTTTTGTTGCAAGACTTTTTTGGATTCGATAGCTGCTCCGGCTCAATCCATTTGCAAATGAGCTCTTGTTTTATCGGTTGTCTCATATATCGAAAGAAGGCCCCAGCTCCGTGATGTGCAGCCATATTCATGTTCATGGGGCCGTAGCCGTGCAGCTGGGTCGAAGCATAGTGGTCGGACCTGGGGCTCGTTACGTGACCATACTGCTCTGCTCTGCCGTACATTTCCCCGGAAAAGCCCAGGCGCATCTGGCTGTTCACGACGTTGGATGTCGCGTGAGTGGCCGCCTGCTCGTGAAGTCCCGGGAAAAGGAGATGTCCCGCGGCATCCGAGTGTCCGTGCGGCCCCGCGAAACCGCCTGCAGCGGTGGCGAAGAGGCTGTGCTGAGCGCTCGCCGCATCCCCGAAGCCCCGATTTCGAAACAGAAAGTCCCGGGTGGAGTTGAACGCCGCCGTAGAGTATGAGCTGACATGGGCGGGGTGGTGGTGATGTCCCAGAGCGGCAGCCGCATATCCCGAAGCCTGCGAGGTGAATGCTGTCTGTCCAGACCCTAAATCGTGGGTACTGTGGTTGATCTTGAAAGCACCCATCCCCTCGGCAAACGGATTTATCCCCAAAGCCACTTCTCTGTCGGTGACTTCGCTTGTTGAGTGATGTCTGGAAGAACCGAAGGTAGTCACTCCTATCGTAGGATACTGTGGTCCGGCGTCCAAGAGCATCTTCACTCAGTTTCTGAATCGGCTGCGAGAATAAAAAAAAAAATCAAAACTACCCACAAATTTTCTCACCACAGCTTTTGCTTGGGAAACTGCGTGGTTTAACTCAGTCTGCGTTCTGCTAACGGCAATCCTAAAATTTTCTATGTATCTTTTAGTGGAAAAGGAATTTTACCCACTCCTTCTCCTCAACTGCAAACGCAAATCATGTACAATATTGTCTTTTGCGGTTTATCTTCCTGTGGCGAAACTTTCACCTCCTCAGCCAGGCGGTAAGCTCCAGACTGATAGTCGCAATCATTCCTGCAGATAAATGAATTGAAAGGATAACACCGTCCACCCTTGATGAATGGGGAAGGAGGGGAGGCATCACGTGAGTCCGTGCCTGGGTGCTCATTCGAGAGCGCCTTCTCCCCCTGCTTACACACGCTCGCCGAATAACAGTTTTCAAGGCTCAGGCTTTGGCCCTATTGGTCAATTCTCATCATCAATCTCAGGTATTGTACGCTTGTTGACTATGCCTGTGCTTTATAGAGAGCAGAGCGGTAAGAAAAGTTGACAAACGTGAGCAGTTAATACACATAAAACTCTTCTAAAACAATACCCTCGGTTTTTTTCTGTCGATTTTATTTTTTATTTTTTTGCTAAATTCTTGTTTTACCAAATACCACAGGAAAATGTCCTGCTTCCAATCAATCATCCTACCCAAGAGAAGATTATTTTGAGCAGAAAAGCGAATAGGTAATTATGCAGTGTGCACTTTCTTATTTTCGCAGCCTAGGCCCCACCGCTATTCTTTACTCGTTTTTCTGCCTATTGTATTCCGCGTGGCCACCTTCCGAAGACCGTTGAGTTGGAATTGTATCATCGGTTTGACGACTGAAACAATAAACAATACCGCAGAAAACCCCAGTGTCTACCCATGACTAATCGTTTAACGACCCCAAAATTGAAATTGGATTGAGTGCAAGGAGTAATATTAACGTATTGTTTACTACAACAAAATAATAACAGAAAACAGAAACTAAAACATATCCAGATATTTTAATATACAAGTTACCAAGGCCTACGTAAGCATTATAGTGCATTGTGTAAAATATTAGCAGTATCGTGTTTATCATTAAATACGAAAACATCATGTTCAAAACAACAGCTGTGTTACCGAATTCCTTTATTTTTTCAAATTGAGTAAGCCTACTTTGTGCGCCATTATAGCAAAATGCTTGTTGGTCTTTACCTGGAACTCTGGGGGAAAGTCGTATTTTTATTCCAGCTCGGTACAATTCACGTGACCCACGTGTTTTCTTCCCAAGCCGCAGAAACATTTTCACCTACTTAATTAGCCCGACAGTAAAAACGTGATGTTTAAAATAATTTTTATAAGTTGCTAACTTAAACACGTGAATATGATTTGCATAGAAATCTACACATACGGAAAGTAGTTTTGGCTTACAGGATGTGGTCTGTTTGTGCAGACGCAACCCGTTAAAACAAAACAAAAAAAAAAAAAAAAAAACGAACGTGAGACTAGGACATACATTATTTAATGTTGATTAACAATTCACAGTCTAAAGCATTTATGCAGGTTCATACGCCCCAATAGCCTTTACTGTAATAGATGTCAAACTAGTTTGACCAGAGGTTTACGCTGCTTTTTAAGGCATGGCTTATACCCGTAGTCTGTGGTTAGAGAATATTTTTACAGCGAGTTAAAATGCGTTGCAATTACAAGTACAAAAGTTGTGGGCTGTTGAAGTTATCAAGTGGGATTTGCGTCGCTCTTCAGGAAACCGACTGCTTGAGTTCAAAGCCGCACGCACTGACGTGCAGTACAAGTCATTAAAATATCCTGACTGTTCCAGCCTGCCACATGCATTCTCAAACTGATTCCAGACAGAAAGAAGTGAAGAAATAGAGGATCGTAGTTTTTGTCTTTATAGTTATAACGCCAGTTTACGCCTGTGGGGAAAAAATCTGGAAGACGTCTTCAACAGGTGTAAAACGGTAAGGCAAACACGTGTGTTGCAGTGACTGTGGAACCTTCACGTTCTTTTTGGGAAAAGAAAATAGGGTGTTATAACAGGGGGAATAGTTTTGGGGAGGTCAGGAGAAGTGGCTAGATTAGCAATCCGCCTTCCAGGGTTTCTGGCTACAGTAGCGCGTTGCCATTCAGTAGGGACATATACGTCATAAATTTTCGAATGAATCAAATATTTATCCGAATTCATCGATGCGTTTTCATTATTTTCGCACAATTTTTTATGCACAAAGTTTTAAATATTTTTGTAGTCCGAAAATTATATTACCACTGCTATGTCAAGTTGCGTTGTTTTTTAGCAAATGTAATAGGTTTCTTTTTCAATCGCACTAAAAACAACGCTTTATGCTTCACTGGAAGCGCATAGAAGACTTTCTGTGCAGCTGGCTACTAGGTTAACGATTACGCACATTTCAGTCAGCATTCACTTACCGGTGTGTTGACGCGGCATTGTCACCAAAGCCGTATGACAGGGCGTTCAGCTGAAAGAAAGACATTTGATGCTTGTTTAGCCGAAGTAAAACACTATAGGGAAGTCTTACTTTTCTGCAGAAAATATTTATTCAGTGTGTTGCACACATGATATTTAAGTTGTTTATTAACAATAATTCGTGAGACAGATCCCAGTACTAACCACAATGTATGGTATTCAGTCCAGGGTAATGGACTTTTGAGTTTTGAACTTAAATTTGCTATTTTGTTTCAGAGTTTGTTAGTAACTCTAAGAAAGATACTTGCCGCAGAATGAACTCAGATTGATCAGATTGCCTGTCTGGGTTTATTTTCCATTTCGTATATCTTAGATAATCTGCCACGTTAAACACTCACTCACACACACGCGCGCGCGCACACACCCACACGTTTTATTCATATCTTTGTGGGGACTCTGCATTCATTTATATGGGAAAAACCCTAATCCCAACAATGACAACTTTAACTCCTACCCAGCCCTAACCTTAATCATAAGTAGCCAAGAAAAAATACAAGACTTTTAGCATTTTTAGTTTTTAAATTGCAGTTACAGTTTTTTATATATATATATAAGACTGGGTTTCCCTTGTGGGGCCCGAAAAGGTGGTCCCCACAACGTCTAAATGACAGTTTTTTAATCACATCGTGGTATCATTTGGTCCCCACAATGTAATATTATACGTGACCCACACACACACACACATACTACCACGAAGTTTTAACTCTTCAGACACGCTGCAGAACTTTACAGAATTGTAGTTTAATTAACATAAAATTTGCTTAAGCAACTGTTATAAAATTCCACTCTGAATACGAAAGAGACGTGGTAATACTTCATTTGAATTTAAAAGGTTATAATTGAAAGCTTACAATTAAATAACTTGGGAAATTCGAACATGTATCTTGTAAACTGTCGGCAAATCGATACACTATTTTCAAATGAAGTGTTAATAATGCAAAGGACATACGATGACATAGCAGTTTTGTAACGTAATAAAGTAATAAAGAGCGTCAGGAAGTACAATAACTGCCTGAGTTTTTTTAAATTTGTCAATGGGGATTACATTTCTCTGCCCTACATATGATCAAACTCTGACAACTTAACTTTATGACCTTTGAATGAACGGCTTCTCTTTGGTTTACTTAACACAGCCATTCTTGTTTATCTCCAGGCAATTAGAATTAAATTTTGATGGCACTGGAGAAACGGTAAGGCCATTTTATTAATATCGCAAAGATATCCATCACATTTTCAGTACCTCACACGATTTGTGATGATTTTCTGATGTGTTTCATGTATAGGCCTATTTATTTAGAGGATTCTGATAATAGCTGGAACATCATTCACATTCTGATAATAGCGGTAACATGATTAACGGAATGCGGAGTGTTCACGGAATTAGGCAAGATATGTGGGATGTCGGTGAGTAATTACATACTGAAGAGATGTCCATACATCGGAAAATACTCATCTCTTTGAATGGAGACTGTTTATATGTCTCCACTTCGAAATTAATGTCACTTACCGATTTATATTCGGATTATATATCGATGTTTAATCTTTAATGATGAAGCAATTTGGATCGAGATACGACGTTAAGCTGGGTTAACCACTGTAATTGACATTAACCCTTCAGAAATTGTTGCAGTAAATCCAAAAAAAAAAAGCAGAGCAAATATTTGTGTTATCGCCTGCATTCGCGTGCTGACTGCTTATTATGTTATCCGAGGATAACTATAAATATTTTTTAAATTATTTTAAGTGATGGGTTTTTAGTCATATATTTGCTGCGTTTTAATGATACAAATAGGTGTTTAGAAGGACATAACGTGTTTTACACCGGAACGAAATGCGAATGGAATAGAAAAACGGATCGGACGCGCCATCGAAGCTTAAACGAACTTTATGACGTGGAGTTCTTGAAGTCTGTTAACATTTGTTTTGTAAATCTGTGACTAATTATACATTTGTCAGTAATGAATATAGCTCTAAATTAACCCCCTATTTTGCCCAAATGCTGTGTTAATATCAGAAAAGTTGGTCAATGTTTATCATTCTATTCGGTAATTTCGACATGCGATTTCCCTGTTCACTTACTCTTTGATTAGCCACTTCCTCTTGCACCTTTGATCCAATCCAACCCGGGCCCAGATCACTACAAAAGTCGGGAACAGATTCACCTCTAGTCTTAAGTACATGACCTTTACATTTCTTCTTCTAAGAGGGGTATGCAGTCTTAGCGCTGTTGATAAATACAGGGAAATAAAATCCATCTCGAAGTTTTAAAAAACAACGCAGAAGTTAGGAAGAGGAGGGAACAGGGTGGGATGGTATGGGAAGGGCAGTTTTGGGGGAGGTCTTACAAAAGCCCGATTTCTTATGACAATCATACCATTTCATAATTATTTGTCTGAACAGTGGAAAAGCGAAATAATTTTATATAATTTTCATATAACTTGTTTATCCGGCACAATTATTACAGTTGATGACGCACGTACGTAAGAGAGTTTTGCCATCTGATATTGAAAAGAGAACATACTTTGTGTTCAAAAAGTTTTGCACTGGGGTTCTTTCGATGAGAAATAAAACTTTTGAGCAGGAAACCTACGCACAACAACAGCGGAAAGTCATTTTTGCCGTCAGCTGAACGAGGTTCGGCGCAGGCGCTTTGGATGTCGCTGTCACCAAAACGTTTCCCTTCACACTGGAAACTGTCACAAGTGACGTCAATCATTGTGCCCCGACCAATTAAAACGCTTGGCGATTGTTTAGCTCCACGGGCTGCAGCGCCTACCACGAATCTCTTTTCAGTGTACCAAAGCGTCCCGCTGCCTCCTCTCAGCCGAATGGGATTACATGCAGGCACCGAGATAAAATCAAAACTTCACAAAGTTTTATTTTTTTGTTACATTTTTATTACGATTAAAATACATTTGTCATCATCATTATTATTTTGCCCGCTGTCAAGTTATTTTAAAATTAGGCGTAATGAGCGTGGATGCTCCGGGATGCCCAATGATGGACCCCGCGTTTTCCAAACGGAACACGGCGCTGAGATTAGTTGACTTGGCAGGGGCTCACCACCATCACCATCATCACCACCATACCCCTCAGTGCGTGACAGGCTTCCCGGGGCTCAACAGCTATGCACACTCAATGGCTCACACGCACCCTGGGGAGATTACTACAGAACCCTGCCTGGGGCCGAGTCCATTCGGGCCAGAACACATGGGGTACACCGCGGCCCTCAAAATCAGCCCAGCCCATCATTATCCCCACCACCATCACCACTACAATCATCATATGGCAGGCCACAGCGAAGTGGTCTCCAGTCAAACGGGAGCCTTCGGTCCGGCGCAGCCTGCGGCACTCCCATACTCAAAGTCCTGTACGACCCACGTGCTGTCGGCAGGTAGGGACTTCCTATTTGGAAGAGATCTGAAAGCGCAAGGCATTCCGGGTGTCGCCGACCACACGACCGGTGCAGCTTCTCACCACGGAATGTTTGTTTCAACAACAGGTAGCTATCCTGGGCACTATGGTCATCACCCCGACGCCGCAACTCATACACTGTTCGCCGGACTCCATCACGAACAAGCACCTAACGGGGCTCCAGGTGGCCAGACACTCAATGGACAATTAAGGTTAGGAATACCTGGAGAAATGTACGTTAGGTCTGGTCACTTGGCAGTTTCAAGTCAAGTGGCAGTTTCAAGGGCTGATCCGTTTGCTACTTCACCGTTGCATAGTTACAGCGGTATAAATCTCAACATGAACGTGAGCGCACACCACGGACCTGGTGCCTTTTTCCGTTACATGAGGCAGCCGATCAAACAAGAACTAATCTGCAAGTGGATGGAGCCGGAGCACGCTGCAAAAAAACTTTGCTCTAAAACGTACAGCACCATGCACGAGCTGGTAACGCACGTTACGGTGGAGCACGTTGGTGGACCGGAGCAAGCGAATCATATCTGCTTTTGGGAAGAGTGTCCCCGCGAAGGGAAATCTTTTAAAGCCAAATACAAACTTGTGAACCATATCAGAGTACACACCGGCGAGAAACCCTTTCCATGCCCATTCCCGGGCTGCGGCAAAGTATTTGCAAGGTCTGAAAATCTTAAGATCCACAAAAGGACACACACAGGTTAGTGATTTTATTCGCATTGTATAAATATTGTACTTGCATAACTGTTACAGGCAATTTGACATTCATTTAAAAAATGTCGATCTGTTTAAGACTAATACAGTACAAGGTCCGTGTTGGTGTTCCACTGAATTATAACTGCGTGTAGTCGAAGATGACTCTACGTATTTAATAGGGAAGGCTATATGAAATACAGAAAGGCCTGAAAAACAGCAAATGTTTCAGGGCCAACTCTGACATTGATATACTTTACCAATGTCTCTACACTAAAATCGGCATTACGTCGCCGCACATATTTTCGTCTTTTTGCCAAACCTTTGTCACCTAATCTTGTAGTTTTGCAACTATCGCTAAATAACCACCCAATATCACTAGATTATTTTGTTGGCGCATTCATGCCTGTGCATATAAATTAGATTTTTGAAATGTACAGAGATATAAAAAGATATAAAATCTGCTTCCTTAAATGCTGCCGGTATAACCATGTTCATTTGATGTGTTCTGCGTGCAGTTTGTTTCTTGTATTCATATGAGAAACGTGGGCCTATGAAGCTGATTGAGAAACAATTAAGGGAAGATTATTGTGTCAGCGATTTGCTTTCTTCGGATATGACGATGGAATGTAACGAATGATTATTTTTAGCCACCGTCTAATTCCAAGTGAATAATTACTAGCTAGATGCATTAAGACATTCTTCCCTTTCTACAAAGATGTGGACGAGGCATATATAAAAGTTTTCCACAAGAAAATGTAGCAACAGCTTGTAGCGCTAGGAAGTGTTTCAAGATGTGACCAGGATTTTTTTAAAGAGTAGATATGATACCGCAGGTATTTAAGCCGCATGTGCAAAACGATTCTACTCTTTATGCTGTTCTCCTTAATAGCTGTTTTGTTTTTGTTTGCATTACTGTTATTGTACTACCTGTAAATGCGATAACAGATAACTGTAACGTCAGCATAGCACTACTATACACCTCCACGGTACATAATAGTATTGTTATTGCTTTTAAAACTTTGTGTTCAAACTGCGGAGCTATAGTAGTAATGACGCCGAACTTTTGTGTAAAAATGGGATGTCAAGCAACAAGTCGACACAGGCATACCACAGATAGGGGGAGCTCTGATAGGTGGGGGCTCTACCTGGCGTCTCGCTTCTGTCTCCAGTGTACGGGACGCTTAACGTACACTTTTATTTTTCGCATGTAAGAATTAATGAAGAGAAGAAATGCGATCAAATCGCGCTTCCCGACGTAATAGCGCCACTATAAATCCCATTTCAGCTTTATAAAACCTGGCTTGAAAAAAATTAACATGTCACTTTTTTACAATGTTTGGGAAAATAATATATATATTTAATATAGCTTCAATGCAGTGTGCAGGAAGTGAGCGAACTCTTCGTGTTCCTCGTTAGTACACTGGAGACCGGGTAAAATGTTCGTGTTGTGGGCTTTCCCTCCGGCTCCCTGGATCCAACGGTAGCTCATTGTACACTCATATCATTGGTTGGGTGCCTACAGCCAGAACCCCAAGGCCAAGCTGTGCTTCGGTTTGCAGCTACTACGAAGACTTTTGGCGTTTTAACATGTCCATAAGCCTTATGAAATACATGCTACATTTGTATTAGTAATGCAGAACACCATACATAAAACACTTGCATACGTAAATAAGACGTAAGTGAAATATGCATAAGTTATTTATACTTTCATTAATTGAAGGTAACCCATTTTGTGTACACTTCTTGTAAAATAATTACAATCGCATCACATCACGGCTCCATAATTATATTTGGATAATTCCATCCTTTCACCTGGCGTAGAAAATAGTGTGTTTAATTATCAGGGTGAAAAATACATAGAATGGCAACTGGGGACTAAAATTTAAGGGAAGGAAAAGAAAAAAAAAAGTCACGGAATAAGTATGTAGAAGGTATTCATATAATTACGTAACCGCTGTTTGTTTATTTGGTTGTTAATTTAAATCGGAATATTCCCGTGGCCTTGTTGAGCATATTAATTAGTTAAGTGTAAATCTTTTTGATCTGTTCACGTCTTCATAAAAATAATATTCACGTGTATTGTGTGTATTCTTGTTTTAGGTGAGAAGCCTTTTAAATGCGAGTTCGATGGATGCGATAGACGTTTTGCTAACAGCAGTGACCGAAAGAAGCACTCGCACGTGCACACCAGCGATAAGCCCTACAACTGTAAAGTGAGGGGCTGTGACAAATCCTACACGCACCCGAGCTCCCTGAGAAAACACATGAAAGTGCACTGCAAGTCTCCACCTCCAAGTTCGGGCTACGAATCTTCGACTACTTCGCTAGTTTCTCCTTCGTCGGACTTCGGTAGAGAACCAGGCTCCTCTACTCTCTCTGAACCTCTATCTTCTTCACAAGCGGCCAATTTAAGTGAGTGGTATGTTTGTCACAGTTCGGGAGCGAGTGGTACCCAGACCCCTCCCAGCAACTCGTCGTCGCCAGACCCAGATGATGGCCCTCCTTACGGAAATCCCGAGCCAAGTGAAGCGTTGTAGTCCCTGGGAAATCGCTCAATATTTCACTGAAAGAAATATCAATGAATCGCTAAGGTTTCATTTCAAGGTAGCCTACGTATGTAATACACTGCACCGGTACGTAAACAAACAATGCACACCTACAGAATTGTGGAACTGTTGTTTATTACTTGGCCGAAAATAAAATAGTATGCCTTAATCAAGACATATTATATAATATGCCTTATGATTTTGCTCTGAATAAGCATGTTTCTGAATTTTATGTACATTGTTTTTCGGTATCACCTTAATTTATTTATAAACTTGATATGAACATTTTGTATTATTGAACCAAAGTGTTGAAATTCAGAATGCTGTATATTTGTAAAAAGGTAATGTTTTCACGTGCAGGTGTTGATAGAAGGTTGTTCAATTTAGTATTTGGAGAAAATATTTTTATCGTTTGCTACCGGTTTATATATTCATAGTAAAACATTCGAAATTAAAGTTTCATAAAATTCTGTCAATTGGCAAGACCTCCATTTTTGTCAGTGGTATAGTTCGTAGTGTGAATACATTCTCTGTTATCACAGTTGGTGTGGAATTTGTGATTTTGTAAGTCATTTGTTAATACATTTTACCATGGGCATTTAGATTATTTAAGAGAATCCTTGGAATGTGTACCAAACTGCCTTGTATTTTGTCCGTATTTTGAATAAATCGTGTATGATTGTATTGTTTAAACAAAAAAAGCTGTCTTAATGAAAAAATCCTGCTGGCAGTAATCGTAAACGACATAATCATATCGTTTTACAACTAAAAAGACTTCTCATGTTAATATCAATGATATCCATCCAAGTCGTTTTTAAATCTTTTTAGTTGCATTTTAATTATTGCATATAGATAACACGTGAAACAAAGTAGCAACGAAATCTGTTCTTAAAAACTTCAGAAAGAGATATAGGCTACAATGCATTAGTCGTTGAAATAAGGTTGCGCCCATACTCCCAAGAGAAATCTGCAACCATGAATAAGCACTGTAAACTAATATTATGCTCTAGCTCAGAATCAGCTGAATTAATTAGACTAAGATTGCGTTCTCTTTATATATTTCCAGTTTTTACATATGCACATGTGTAAAATGGGTTTTTAAAAGGCCCCGTTTCTTTTCAGAGAACTTCCCACATTCTCTCAAGGTAATCTGTGCAGAGACGGATAAAAGGCTTAAATATTCTCATGTAGACTTCAAAGATTATTTTATACAAAGAACTATTTTCCCCACATCGGTGAATCTTCATGGTGCGTTAAGATTTCAATAGCAATAGGCGAGTCAAACTCAAATAATAAGCGATTGAGCCTGAAAACAGCGACGCGTTCTCAAAGAAATATCTTATGTTACTTCCATGCAAATATGTGTTTTTTTGTTGAAAATTCTGACCGATATATTTCTACGTTACTATAAATAAATAAGTTCTGTCGAGGTTATAAAAAGTACGGCGTGAATGTTACACAGGCCTGTAAGATTTCTGTGGCCTCTGTGTTTAAATCAACATAAGAAAAATGTTAAAAATCAATTGGGAAAAAAACAGGTGAGACGATATGAAAAATAACCGGACAAAAATTCGTTGAGGGAGACACAGTTAATTCTACAGTCCCAATGTGCCATGTGGGGCAAGAAAACACTGTGTATAAAAATTTCTGTACAGATACGTATGAGTTTTGTCTAGCTGGGCGTTATTCTGGTAAGTACTTCCAGGAATATATTAAATCTAGACTGATTCAGCCTCGATTACCATAAGAATGCCTGTCCATCTTCTATTCGCATACATGAATATTTTTTATAATTAAACATTTAATTGTAATTCATGATTTATATTTTTAATCATTGTTGAACGCGACACTTTGTATTCTTTATTTTGAGAGACAAAGGGGATTGATACGTCCCGGCGCCTGTGGATGGCTGCCTTGGGCTCTGATGCGTTTTGAGTTTGTCTTTATGTAATTGCCTTGTTGTTTACTCTGTCCAAGTGTCCTAATGAATAGGAAAAAAATAAACAACGCAAAAATAACCAACCAGCTGATTCCTCTTCAGTGCTGGTCCTTGTGCACGAATGAAATGGATACCTCGGTCTCAATTGAAGTGAGGCGCCTTTGAAGGGGAGGCCTCTGTCTGAGGGATTCTTGCGTGTTGTCTAAACGACGCTGATGACACGGAAAGCGGGCTTTGTCACCGATTTGTTCTCATCCTCTTTGTTGAGATGTCCTCTGCTGCCGCTACAAAAAGGATGAAAGCGGATCGAAAAACAGGAAAATAAATAAGTAACCAGATAGATGTCTAACATAGTATTTTCAAATGTGAATTTATATAATGACTGTTAAACGCCGTTTCTCATA
>JAODJU010000001.1:15994790-16021098 GCA_026776725.1 Gnathonemus echidnorhynchus
ACACACACACATACCATATACATATTGCGTGTTAAACATATAATATATATTTATATATATATATATGTATGTATGTATCATTCGTTCTTTCGTGGGTTTCTCTCCTTAATTAGTTAATATTAAATAGTAAAAAGCGTAGCTTCTAACAGATCATAGGTGAGTATATGAGCCCAGGTATTTTTTTAAAAAAGTCACTCATTGCATAACTTTTCTACGTGCGCGCCAACAGCGTTCCATTCGAAGTGAGCAGAGGGTAACTGGTGCTTTCACACACACACGCGCGCGCACATATGGTGGAATAACCTGGACTCCGCCGTATCGCACCGTTGACTTGCACATCGCGCTAAAATAGACATGCTCCCACATACCAAGCCTTGGCGTTACTTATGCTCAATGAGGATATCAGGGCGAACTATAGTCAACATCAGTGGGAAGGGCCCAGCTGGACAACATGGTGAGAGACGTGTGGCCGTCATTAGTGACTCTTTTATCGACGCAGGCTTTACTTGTTCATCTTTGACAAAGCATTTTTGGGGCGATTCATGCCCTATTGCTGCTTATCATCAACTACGCCGCTGCTACTCCATGGCATCAGGCAGCGTTGATAAGCTCTCTGGCCTTCACGTAAACCACTATCAGGAATTTAAATAAATTGGACATGAATAAAGATGATCATTTTAAACGTATCCATTGTGCCACAGTGTGCTTTAAAAATGCTGAGTGTGCTTTTGTACTTCGCTTAAAACTTACTGGAATGTCAATTTGCGGAATACATGCCTCATAAAAGTATAGGCCCACAAAGACAGCAAGGTTTCTAGAAGGTCCAACAGAACATTACAACGTCTTATTACCGAAAGCACCTAGTCTACGACCAGTGAGTATTAAAAAACAAAAAATCTTAAAATTCATTAATTTTCGAAGTTCGACATTTAGGTATGTCAAAGTATTGTGGATATTTTGTAAAACGGTTTTACAATGTGAACAAGGAATTAAAAATTCATATCCTTCACATATTAATTGCAGATTGATTTAAGGGGATTATTGCAGTTATGCTGTAAATGGAAATGCATCCATTTCACGATTTTAGTTCCTAAAAACACAATGCAGCGATTTCAGCCTTATTATGGGATACTAAGACTCATTTGAGTGTGAAATATCATTTCAACGTAAAATAATGGAGGCAGTAATCCCACTTCCGGAAACTGTCTTGCATTATTTAACAAGACCCTTTTAATAGGGGATTAGCAGGTCCTAAGAATGGCATTTCTACGGGGTATTCAAAGGTTTTTTTATGTCATAATTACAAGACATGAAGTTCCTAGAATCAGTATGCAAAAATCACCGGACAGGTGCTATTCCAAACAAATAAATACATTAATTAGCTATTGGCGCTATAGCGAAAAAGAAAAGGAAAATAGTCCATTAGGAGGAAAAAGCCTTTCCCAAGCCTTAGGGGCCTCTCTTGACTGGCACTATGTTTCAGTTAAAGGCCACGTGACATAAGCCTAAACTGTTGCTTTTTAATACAACACTGCGGCTGTCGGCTAATGCTTCACGGGACCACTTTAAAAATTGTGGTGCTGCGGTTACGACTAAGGTTGCTCATGAAAATCATGTGGAATTTTGCTTCTTACTCGACTTGAGTAGTATTACATATGATAGGGTATTCACATAAAAATATAAAAGCGAGATGAGTAGATTAGCTTTACGAATAACGTACGTCCTTTTTGGAAGAATGGGGCACTGGAATACTCTCCTCCGCGGTCAGGTGTAAAGAAAGGAGTCCTTCACCAAAGTGCGCTGCGGGGAGAGGGAGTTTAATTTTTGTTATTTATACTTTGTCAATAATCAGATATAGAAAAGAATAACTGGCAACTGTATCCTCCCATTAGGTGTCAAGTATTTTTCCTCCAGGAGATAAATTAATTTGAAATCTTAAATGCACGTCCGCATTATTCTTCAACACCTTCCACATTAACCAAAAATACACATTCCCATTTGATTACCTGTAAGGACTATACGTGATTCAGTACGCGAACATCAGCTACTTTAATCTTTTATATGACCACACTAAATGTAGTCAGCAATCGTTCACTGCTGAATTTGTCTTGTACGTTCTGCAGTTGAACCGACAAGCTTGTATAAATTGCGACAGTTGAGTGCATAACTTTAAAATTTCAGCGAAGTTGCACTGTGACTCTCTAAAATGTATCCTTTCATGTTAGATATACATGGTTTATTTGCATTTTAAATGTATTTCTTTTTGGGGGGATACATTATTGTCGAATGCTAAACGGATAAGTCTTGGTTAAAAATCGTAATGAGAAAAATCGAGCCATAATACGTACCTATTACTTTCCATCCACAGCAGTCTTGATCTCCTCTAAGCGCAACTTTTCCAAAGTCACGTTAATTAAACGTGAGAAAACTCTATTAAAGCCAACCGCTCATTGCATGGCTCACTAAAAACTTTGAAGTAACACAGGTAATTATTACATGTAATAAAATATATTCCGTATTAACAGTTCCCGGTCTGTTTATGATTATGATTTTAACAAACACAGCGCCGTAACTCATACAGGTTTGTAAGGCTGAAGCAAAGGCCTAATTGTACTGAATGTAGGCTGCTGGTACAAAATGTACCAGAGTACTAGCTGCACATTTAAAAGAATTTCTCTCATGCTGCTCGATAGTTTTGTATAACGTGTTTACGCATTTTCAGTTATTTTGGGCCTGGTTTCTCTTTGCTTTCTAAACCATCTCGGCGCGTTTAAATAGCCTCCTACATGAAACTGTTAAAGCAACGGGCGTTCCCAGCGGCAAAAGGCGCGGCGCCCCCTTTCAGACTTGTAAAGATTACACGCGCGTGTTAGAGAGGCAATGAGTGCTTCATCATAACTTTCAGTTGTGATTCAACTAAATGAAAATTTTAAGTAGGATTGTTTTAGGTACTTTAATATACTTGGTAGCTCATATTCTTTATCGTTGCCATATTTGAATTTCTGATATTGATCCCGTGGGAACTATAAAATGCGCAGGTTCCCATATGGTACGCTGTGTATAAAAACCGTCAAAATACACAGAGTAACGTACAGGTAATGCGGTTTCTTTCCAACAGAAACCTGCAATTTGAAGTTCGCGGCGCGAATATTTTTCTCAGTATTATTTTTTGTCAATTTACAGTCATACCCAGTTGGATTTTGCGCCGTACCTGCTCATGGAATCATTGTGGGTGACAATTTGCGTTTTTGAAAACACATTGTTTGTGAATGAAACATTAAATAAATGTGTTTTTATCTACCTAACTCGGAAGGATGTTTAATAAACTGGGATTATCTCTGTGTAATTGTGATATTGTTATAAAGATGCATGGCGTTTCTGATTTAATAACGCCTGCATCTTTTCAAATCTTACTTGCTAAACTTCAAAAGGTCCTTCCATCATGTTTGAAAGTAAATAGAAAATATTGTGTACATTTACGTAGAGCACTAGTAAGAATTGAAATGTCAGATTTTCATTTTATGTGTGACGTCTCACCAAAATGAAATTAATCTATAGATGTAATTTTTAAGGATTAGATGCCAGTCCATCTCCGACCCTGTAATACGTGTTCTTAAATTATATATATTATCGGTTTTATTTTTTTCCGTGTCCTTTGAAATCACATTGACTGTTAATATTCCCGAGGTAACTGCGAGGTTGCTGCTCTTGAGAAAATCTGCGGAATACGTGCACAGGTTTTTAATTAAGTCTTAATTTAAGAAACAGGACGTTTCCCGCAAAGCATATGCATATTATTTATGGTTGTAGTTTCCGGTTAGACACCAACAAGAAGTCTGCTTAATGGGTAGCGTTACATCCAGCACGAGATGTAATAGTATATGTGTTCACAAAGAACGAGCTGTTAAAGGGTTCGGACACCCGCTGCTTAGAGTCATTCGGATCCCGCGCTTTTTGCATTTCACATTTGACCTCAAAAACTTTCTGCAAACCCAAAAACTCATTTATTACTCGTCAGAGAGTCACGTGATTTTGCTTGGACTCCCTTAGCTACTGCCGCGTGTATATTTTGTTGAAGTGATGTTGGAATTTTAACAATGTGATTAAGAGGAAACTCGAACAAATACTTCCTAATAAAAGATATGACTTAACTAAGGTTCCCCACAGCAGCAGCAACAACAACAACCATCGATAACGTGGCGAGACTTGAAAAATACGTATGCTCTTAGCTAATGCCCAAATTCGGTTAAATGTCGCCATATGAAAACGTAAACAATTATACTAAAATCCCGACTGAAGCAAAATATCCTCATGAAAGCAACGAGCCCCACACAGGGTGTTATTGACATTAATTAACATATGTAAGTAAACATTTTAACTGAATTCTTTCATGAAATTTGTCCAATGTCAAAAAAACCTTTAACTGCCCAGAAAAAGTGGCGAAACAAGCCGTTGTCTGATAACTGATAACAGAATTGTTCGTCATGTATCACATTTAATATGTCTGGTAACTGGGGCGAGAAAACGATTTGGAAAAGTTAGGTGGTCATATGATCACGCTGGTACTGGCGCTATCGGATTTAAAAGGTGTTTGAGTGGGATGGGTGGGTGTGCTGGGGGGGCTGCTTTTTGAAAAGTGAAGCAGGCACGACCCGATCGTTTTAGCGGGTCCTGAGAATCTAACTAGGTCTGTGTTAGAAAGACTGAAAATGAGTGTTATACCTTTACACGCGTGTTTATTTATATTAATAATTATAGTGCATACCGTTCCATTAACACTGATAGAAAGGTTAAAACAAGTACATAGATTCTTATTACTAGCTATGTTTCTGTGTCAAAACATTTTTTTGTAATCGAGGTGTCTGCGAAGCTGCATAAGAAAGCAACTTTATGACGGTGCCCGTAGAAATTAATCTTGTCTTTCATACGTCCAACAGTTTATCAATAAATATGAAACGCTCAGAACTGCGAACAAAATTCCACCAATGTAAAGCTGCGACCCACCGAAGTGTTTCGCGTGTCAAGAAGGGAAATGTTCATCAATATAAAAGCACAGTTTGATAAAAGATATAATTCGTATGCTCACTCTAGCAGCAACAAACACTCTGGGTCATTTCTCGGCCTCCCGCAGAAAAGACATTACGCTCCTCATATTTACATGCGCTTCAATATTTGTCAAACAATCATAAATTGGAAATTAATGAAATGTTTGACGGTCGAAATCACACCAAGAACAGTGCAGTATTTTGTGGTTTTAGGCGCATCTTTGTCTAGATGTATGTATTTCATCATACTGTGCTCTAAGTTGGCCTTATCCAAATCACCTGCTCCAGGTATCGTCTTTTGCAGACCTATATTATCTCCATCTTCCTAGTCAGGGTCGCGGGGTGTGTGTTCCGTATTTTGTTGCTAAAACATCTTAAACGACAGTAATAGGCTAAAAATTCGTATTTATAAACTCTGGGTGGTTGTGGTTTCACAGTTCAAGCATATAAAGCAGTTCTGTTCAAATTGCCCGAATTCATATTTTGAATGCATTTCATTTTATACGCAGTCATGCGGGTATAGATGTCGTTTGCGGAAACTTTTGGAAAGGAGGGTATGAGCGGAATGCCAGACATCCTCCTGTTTGTCATTAGGGGCAGAGAGAGGACGGCCCGGAGGACCGGTGAATTATTAATCACAGAAAGTAAAGGTCGTTAAACGCGGTTCATATATCGGTCTCTGTAAACTTTTTTTGTTGATAGTTTTTTTTTCTTTTCTTTTCCTGCATACTTGACACGTGCAGCTGAGGAGCCAAAGTTAGTTTCACTTGATACTGAGTAAATAATTTTAACAACCGCTGATTGGACACTTGTTAATATAAATTTAAAATACAGTATTCATCTTATCAAATCATATATAATAATACTAGATACAAATTGGATTTTGGTAGTTTGTCCTACGTGAGAGTTTATTATTCGGAAAAAAACACAGCTTTCTAACATCTAACGCATGAAAGAAGCGGTGTTATGAAAGTATATGTGACAAATCAAAACAACATTACAGATGACACTTTTGGTCTGAAACGTAATATTCAAATCATTAAATAACTGAATTAGAAATGCACCTACAATTGTATCGTATGCATGGGTTTTCCCAGCATTTCGTATAGGCCTAGTGCCCTTTCTGTGTAAACAATGAGAGGCAATCGCATTCCAGGATCTCTGTAACTATAACACACAAACATTAATATAGAATCTTTAAGACTGACAAACCCCACAGATTTTAGACGTGATAACCATTATTGGGCGTGAATAGAAAGAGGTAGTTTTGTTTTAAGTAAACCGATTCATCTCGAGTCACTCTGCAGTATTATTACTCTGTAGTATTATTTGGATTTCTACTTGTACTTGACATTGTCCGCTAATACAAAAATGTTAAATCACGCCAAGTGTACTTTTAGCTTGCAGCTTTAAATTAAATTTGTTCATTGTTCCTTCGTAGGCCTATTTACAGTTCGCGGATCATCTATGGAAAAGAAATTATTTCTGCCAAACGTATCCCGTTGTCCTCGACTCCATTCACCATAAAGTTTCTATCAGATGTGTTTTTTTTTTCTTTTTATAAAGAAATGCAAAATAATAAACCGACCACTGCGACATTCTTTGGACTTAGACTATTTTTCATAATACTCTTTTGTGCAACTGAGGAAACTTCACAGACGAGAAACACAGAATCGTCTGAGATTTAACGTTTATTAAATCTGTTCTAATTCTGTGTTGATTTGATTGTGTATAATATTCATATATGCTCTACACATCTATTTTATCAACCCCATTTTGCCAAAAAGTATAAAATGTCTTACATAAAATATATCAAGGTAAGTGGTAGCTTATCCTGATTTATTATTTTGCATCGATGGACTGAAATAGAGAGGTATTCATGAGTATATGCACACTTGTGTGTGGAAGGAGTTTCACCGGCCCAGTGTCGTGGTCTCACTATCGTCGCAGTAAAGGATGACTAATTTCAAAACATAATTAACAATATGGTTAAAATCAATTGTTTCTCTGGCTCAGTCAGGGTCCAAGGCTGCAAGCGGTGAAAGGTCTATTTTTGCACGTGTGAAAGCAGGAAACGGCGCTACCTGTCATTCATTAAGACAACAAAAACCCAATAGAAAGATACGGAAGCAAGATTAGTTAGCTTGTTAGACCTGCCGGGCAATTAATGTTACTTGTTCTTTTAATCCGTCTGTTCGGAAAATAATTGTTTTGTGAGACAAAGGGGCAACTATGCCATAGATAAAATAATGATGACCTCCCATCCTGTATTCCGTTTGAACATAACTATTGCCCAGCTGTTTGACAGTTCATTTCTATTTTTTTTATTCTTGAATTTCCACATTTCAGAATACTCAGACTTGTTTAACATATTGTCATGTAGGCATTTGCAAAATATGCATTTGAGTTTGTGTACAACATATAAAACCGAACACGATTCAGCTGTTGTGTTTGTTATTGAATTCGCCCTAAAGGAATGAAGATTGAAAGAAGAATAGTGTCAGGAATGATGATTTGTCCCGCGACATATTGTAGGATTTCTGCAAAATACGGGTTTTCCATGTTTTCATTTCCGTTGAGTGAAGTCAGATTCGGATGGGGCTGCGCGCGCTGTCTTCAGCCCCGGCCGGCCCCTATCGCAACCGAAGATAATAAAGTGCTGTCGCGTCGGTTCCTAGGTGAATCAGTGCATACTCGAACTGAAAAGGACTTGACCTTTGCCTTTATGTTTAGTCCGATGTTTGTCTAAACTACAATCGGCCTTTATAAAAGACATGTAATGGTGTGACACTTCCTTTTCAGCAGATAGATGTTTGCAGTCACACATAATACTAAGCATTTGAATGGGTTATAGGTATTTGTAAATGTTTATGTGGCTGGTCGCGTTCCTCGTTTTATTTTAACGGTCGGTTCAATCTGATAACATTTTCCCTCTATTTTCAGTGTGGATATATAAAATATACTTTTACGTAGTTTCGTTTCAGTGAGGAACCAATAGGGAGACGTTACTAATTGACGCTTAAAGTTGAAAATGCCGTTTGTGGTTTGATCAACTATAACTAATGTAATAAAAATGTGATGGTCTGAACTTTGTTCCCATTGCTGTAACTTCACTTTTTGCTTTTTGTCCTTTAAATAATTTGATGATTTTTTTTGTTTAATTAAGCAGGATGTGCTTATATGCAAAACAGAGAAAATATGCATGCTTTAAATTAAACGTAAACCTTATTTTAAAATTAGGCAAATTTCCACAGATATATCGGCTATATTTATGCAAGTTTGCGCAGTAACCTATAAACCTATACATGTCTACCGGATTTCTTGGAAACCCGAAACTCGGGAATGATCCGGTGTAGACTGTAAGCGCATTGTTACAGTCGAGACTATTAAGTTATCCTTAGCATGACTAACCGCACGGGTCACTCACGTGAGCAGCGCCGGACTTTGGCGCGCGTGCATTTTTCACGCTTGATGCGCCCCGTATGGAGGGACTCGGCTTTGGAATATATGTCCACGACAGGCTATATTCAAAGGCTCGAGCATGTGTTACATAAATCACACATTCATTTTTACTGTATATTTTGCTCCCACTTGTCCCAGGATGTTTTTTTTTCCAGAAAAAAAGAAAGCCTAAAAGTTTATTATTATTATTGTATTATTATTATTATTATTATTATTATATCCACTTGTAAGTCATTAAAAAAAATCTATGCAAGATGTGGTTATAGCTATTGGTCACACGGTTTGATAACCATTTTCATTCTGGAAAAAATAATTACCACAGAGCCTGAAATTTAGTTCACCTCGGTCTCTATAAATTATGCAAAAGACATATTCGGTTATAATATCTGCATAAAAAGTAAGACAAATATATTTATTGGAATGAATATACGGAGCACGTGCTTCTGTATTTGTACGCGTCAAAATGCAAATGTAGGGTGAGAATTGCATAGTCCATATATCGGAGGGACAATACAGACAGATAACAAAGGTAATATTTAAACTGATGAAATAATAAAATGTAGCAAAAATCAACACTATTTCATGTATCAGTTTTCCATTTTTTTAAGGATATGTAAACTTTCGTGTTTTTATTCTAAGTAGAATACGTTAGCAATAAAAGCAATGCAACAGCGTTAACGGGTGTAGTAAATACTTATGGTAGTTCAATTGAACCCACATTAACTAACGTTTCTTTTTATGAATGTGATGCTACAGTATAGCGGAAAACAATATAAAATTAACCAATGACTGGTGGAATAATGATAAACCATAATAATTTTTTTCCCGAGCGACAAAAACGAATTTTATAAAATGTTAGTTTTACACTGCTTTACAATGTGTTGGTCTTTCCCCAAAAGAGTTATATTAATTACCAATTATCTTCCTTTCACAGTTTTAAAGAATATTTGAGAAAACCTGAAAGCGTATTATATGCTAAAGTCGCTTCACCATAACTTTGGCCTTTTCATTTTACAGATCAAAGGCTTCTAAATTTTGCAATGCGAAGATGTACATTGTTGTAATGACAAGATAACAATGCGGCGAGAAAAACATGCTCCATCGGAAATGTCAGCATGGCAAGGGTAGGAGGAGAGAGAGGGGGCCGGGCGCACGGAGAGAGAGGAAGAGAGCGAGCGGGAGTTGTTTTTTTGCGCTTGTTTGCCTATTGATGTATTAATAACACATCACCTGTGGCAAGTCGCGGACAAATGGAATTCATGCCAAAAAATGTTTTGTATTTGAATTAGAGAGCGGGAGGGAGACAAAAGCAGAAGGGGGAGCGGCGTCTCTTGTAAAGGCGTCTTTCACATCCCAAAATTCATTGTCTCCAAGGTTAGAGCTATACAGTAGATCGGCATGGTAGGACAACCTGCTGCTCAACAAACAGTTCAAGTTAAGAGGGAACTGAAGTGACCATAGCCGCGACAGCAGCAGAATAAACAATATTTGATTCATTTGAGAAATGAGGGGGTTTGAAAAACAAGACACACCGAACAAAGCGCCAAAAACCGACCATGAATACCGCCATTGTCCGGGCTTTTCAAATTTTGATTCACCATATCATATCCCCTACGACGAAGAAAACATCAATATTCCGATGGAACCGACATGTTTCTATGGAAAACTATGGAATTTCGTGCACAACAGATCTGCTTAAAAAAAATCAAAGGGATCAAAGGCAGCGCTCCCGCGAGCGTGGATGCGTCCACCATTCAGAGATAGACGACGCTGACTTTTAAGTACTTGGCAAGATCTCGCATTGCAGCACAAAGCCTATTGCGTTTATAACGATATCAATATGTCAGAGACTTCTGCGAGGCGGACAAAATTAACTATTAGACGGTATACGTGTAATAATACACCAAGACAAATAAAGCACAGTTTGGCGGCGAATGCTTGTGCAAAAAACATTAAGGGCTCGTTATGGCGTAACAGATTCACGCTAGAAAGCAAGATATGTGTCTGTGATGTGTTTCAGTGTCTGTGTGAAGACAGAGCAGCTCCTGTTACACATCTGTGTGGGGAAAATACTTCAAATACTGTCCTGAAGTTTTCATTTAGCTGACACGGGTCTCTCACAAAACTTAAAACAAGTGGGGAAACTTCGTATTTCAAATTTTATAACTTCCTTAGCATGCTGATGTAATCTGGTGCCTTAGAAACCGCAAGACGCGCACAAACTGCGTGTCAGAGCGAGTCATTGGGCTCATCTTAAAAAAGACGTTAATTGCCATACGGTTCACTTGTCCAAACTGATTAAACAACGTTTACGTGTAACATTCATTAAAACTGCCCGATAATCATGCGTGTAAGATACAAGTGTTATATCTAGTCAAGAAAGGGCATTAAATAAACAGGACAGATAGAGGAATGAACCTTTTGTGAAAAGAGCGCAGCTGCCCGGCCCTCTATTGTAAGGAATTAAACTGACCGCAACCTCCCTGCTACCCCCTCCGCCAAAGCAGCGCGCAGAAACAGATTGGGATGTTCTGCATGCGTGGGTAACACAGCCTCCCTTTTTAAGTTCCCCCATTGACAATGGGGCGCGGTGAACTTTCCTTTTCTGGCAATTACAATGCCGCTATAGACCGCTTTGCGACCAAATACAGAGAAGGAATTAAAGTGATAAAAAGCCAGTAGCAAATGCGCTCTACGGCAAAACAATCAGAAGGAAGTAAAATACAAACCGTTATGCAACTCCAAGGAGATGTCTTTGTCTTTACGGAGTTTTCCTTCCCCTAAAACTCAAGTTAAATAAACCACTAGGTAACGTTGGCTGCATCAAGGCCACCGGTTATAATAGAAAACAAAGAAAGCAGTTAAATGTGCAATGACCGGACATTTTAGTGAAAAAACGGAATAATTAATTTGACACGTGCAGTAAAAATCCATCCAGTAAAATAAACAATCGGCATTTCTCAGACCAACGCACAGTTTGTATTATGTGGACTTTGATGGGGGCGGGGGGTAATTTTTGCTATCGAATAATACACATAGAAATAAGATGGAGTTCGCATCAATGGTAAGGAAAGCCATTTGTATAGTTTTAGTATACGGTAGTTTATTATAAATTATTGTTGTATAGATTTGAGATGACATAATTCAAAAGATTTATGAAATATACGTGAACCTTATCTTAATTCTAAACAGATGGATAAAAACTTTGTGATGCTATAATATCGCCTATTAATATACGTGCCACCCAAACCCAACAAACCAAGAATAAATGTTGGCTGTACCCATAGAAAAAGACAAGGTAATCATTACATTAGCACTTGCAAAGGGACAACTAAAAACAGATGCAAACAAACACACATCCAAGTCTGATTTGTCTGTTCAAGATTATTTTAACTGATGCAATATATGTTCATTTGTGGAATAATCAGTTGATATTAACCTACATTCTCAGCTGAGTTAGTTAATCACGGCAATCATAGCATCATTTTGTCTAGTGCTGACTTGCACGAATCTCTGGGCTTACCCTTAGCTAAATTCCTAAGAAACTTATTCCAAGCCTTACTTTGTGTGAAGGGAAATCCTCTCCTTGCTCTCATCTAAAGTGGTCCCTATCTAGTTTCTATTTGTGGCCTTTTGTTCTGGACGTAGCACTAATAGTAATGAAATCTTCTGGATGAATCTTATTTCTCCCACCTAAGTGGGTTGCATTTATCCTCACTGAAGTTTATTTCTCAGTGCATTTCCTGCAGCCTTTAACATTGATTATTTTGAATAACTTTGCTGCCTGTTCACACCTGCTAAATCAGCTAACTCTGTGTCATCTGATAATACAACAAGTTAATAAACAGTGGTGCTGTCGTTCATGTGGTTCAGAAATGGGAACAGGCCCAGAAGAGAGCCTTGAGGCACTCCGCTGATTTCATTGGGCCAACCAAATGTTTACCCTGTAAAATTACATGCTACCCCCAGTTTGCCAGCCTAACTTGTATTCATGTAATGGTACGACTCTGGAACCCAGCTGCCTTGCCTTTTGGACCAGCCTTTTATCTGGAATGCTATTTAATGCCTATTCAATAAATATCAGCCTTCTTAAACGCTCATACTGTCAGTTGCTTTCACTGTGCGATCAAAGAAATCCAGGAAGTTACTTTGGCAAGACCTGCCTTTCTGAAATCCTTGCTGTGTATCCTTTAAAATTCTGTGTCGCATAGGCTATAATTTTAACTGAAAAATACCCTTAATAACCTGCACCGGTAAAGTCAGCTGTACTGAGGTAAGGCGGAGCAGCCTACTTCTATTGCCCTGGCTGTGGACTGGCGATACATTTATTTTTGGTGCCATACTTTCTCTGTGTAGCCACATCTACAGTATGATAGCCAGAAGGTTACATGAAAAATAACTCATTTTCTGTAAAGCTGAGAGGCATCGGGCCCCAAGGTTATATGCATATTTGGATTATCTGGACCCCGCAGTATGTTCACGGTGAATGTACTAGCAGCAGAAATAGGATGATATTGAGTAGCTATTTATCGCAGCTTCTCCGTTAACCAGCAATATGTGATGTTCATTTGAAGGGCTTCTCCACCATTCTGTCCGTTCCCAGGATTGCACTTGTTTTGCCTAACAGACAAGCCAGCTTCACTCTGATGTCCGCTTCTAATTTACTGATACTTCTAAAGAAAATGTGGTTTGGATCCGACAGACCCTGCAGAATGTAGGCATCTTCCAGAGCCGTGATTTGTCTCCCCTTTGCGTTGGAGCCTAGTCGGGGCCTGGAATGAGCAGGACTGGTTTCACGGATCAGGCTCTTCCCTGCCTAACAGTCAGCAAACTGCACCACTGCTCACCAACCCTGGAGCAAGCTGGGAAGGGAGGGTACAAGATTAAAAGAATTATTATAAGAAGAGCAAACAGGCCCTAGGACAGACAAACAATGAGGAGATAAACACCTCCCCCCACCTGGCTGCGTGCCAACATGAGCTGCCTGACCTGTGAGGAACCTGCAGCAAATGTGCAATAATGTAAAAAAGCACAAGATGTATTTAATTCTGCCTAATGGACAGATGGTTGTTTCTCTGTGTTAATTGTTCATTAACGTGTTTAGTGCTCTCTTTTTTTTCCCGCTCGGCGAGGCAGATTTATTTCCACACTTAAAGTTCTTCGGCGTAGTCGGCGATGGGGACAGGTGGACGCTCGTCGAGGGGCGTTTATAAGAATGGTGCCGGACGGGACGTTTAACCCTTTAATTAGGGTTACCGTGGAAACCTGTCGGGGAGCCGTTAGGGAAGTTGAGGGTGGATAGAGAGGCAGGGCGGGTGTGGTGCATGCTAACGCGGCAGAACAGGAGCGTGGACACGCAACGCTGGAACAAGCGATGTGTGTGATTCATAGGATCGTGATGCTGTGTTCTACAAATTAGCCTGGCTGGTACTTCATGTACTGTTTGCGTGGTGAGGAACAGTAAATATGGGATGGAAGACCGATAATGTCTTTAGCTCCTGTCTACTCGTTCTCATGGGCTGAAGGTTACAAAAAGAACATGTGTAAAAACAGGGGGGCCGTGTCTGGGGTGGGGGCACGTGCTGGAGGACACATGCGGTTTCGGGGGGCGAGGGGCACAACCCTCACTCTGCCCCTCCCTCTGAAGGGGGGTTAATTAGGCAGAGCGGGTGACGCAGTGCCGCATCCCAACCGTGTAGGTAAACATGGGTGGGGGGGCGGGGGTCTTTACGCAAAAGGCGCTAAACATGTGTCGAGGCTATGGGGGTATCAAGGTCGCAGGGTCACACTTTGAACACTTCAAAGGGCTAGATGCTGCCATTGCTTTTAAGTTTTACGGCAGGTGTGTGTGAGAGGCTGCCGGGCAACCCAGGGTGGTCCTGAGAGGGGGGGGCTGAAGAGGGCCTGGGAGGCAGTTGGGGGGGGTCTGTAGGGCTGTCTGACCAAACTGTCCGAAATGTCTTTATGCTGCGGGAGACTTCAAGAATGGTGTAGCTGAGAGGGGTTTGGGAGATGCTGCCCAATTCACTTCACTTCAAGCGTCTCTGGTTTCAGAGGACCTCAGCAGGAGCTGGCTGAAGCCTCCAAAGCAGCAGATCCGTCTGCCTCCTGAAGAGCGCGGCAGCGCAACCCGCCCTGCAGGGGGCGGCGTGACCAGACGGTAATAACAGCAGCCTTTAATGCTGACTGTCCGAGGTGCATATTTTTGTCATGTAATTAATAAAGGGGGTGGATAAGTCATAAGGACAGAGTGAGAGAGAGGGACATGTCCATATAACACAGCCTTTGCCTACCACGCTTCCCTTGTGTCCGTCATTTAGAGGTTGTGGCAGGTTAAAATGGTGCAGGAGCATCTATGGTGGTTTACCGCCTGAAAGAGAGGTCAAAATGAAGGAGCATGAATCCCCATGGACACACCCTGATGATTCGGTGCTTCACAAACTGCTCATAACCCCTCCCATTATCAGCAAGAAGCAAAGCTAATAATTAAAAAGGTACGCCAATGGAATCGGCTGAGTAGCGAATCCTGTTCCGCCACACAGACTTCTGGAAAAGAGTGGTGATTCAGATTATCTCAATAAAGCATTACGAAGCAAGAAGACCTGCAAAAGATTGCACACAGAGAAAGTGTCATCTCCTCCTGATATAGGAAGGTTAATATTGTGGCAAGATGATTAAGATAACATTACCTGGGCCATGAGATTCCCAGAATGCACTATGCTAAATTGGCTGTTTTCTTTTTTGTGATTAATTGAGCATCTGAAGCCACATTTCAGCATGCTTTTATTTCCCTATCCCGTCATATCCTATTATTAAGGAGAAATTCCAAATATCTCTCTTGGAGTCCAATTAAGGATTTGGCCCGTGACTATATTTTTCACTTTAATTACCACATAAAAAGTCAGGTTGGTCTTACGTCTATATTTATCAAACTATGTAGGGGAAACCAAATTCATCAAGGAAACAGATAGGTGTAGTTATAATTGCGGCACGTTCCGGGCGTACGGAGGAAATATGGAGCTGAAGGTGTCTTTATGGACAGAATAATAAACACTGGAGTAATTAAAGGCGCAGAGTAAATCACTTACGCGTCAAAACCACGAAGATGTGCTGTGGGAGGTAGTCATTCCCCCACAAAAGGGAATCTTTAAATTCACACGGTGACAAAAACACAGGGGCGTTTCTCTGTTAGTTTTAGTAGCAGTGCGCCCACACATGTGTGTTAAGATGCATGTGTGCATTTTTTTTTATAATGGTGACTGTTGATGAAAAAGCAAAGACCTCAGCCAGCCGGGTTCCCAGCAGCTCTTTACGCATGACACTGTAGTAGATTATGCTCCTTAATGTCCAGCCATTTGTGTTAAAGGCAAGGGGTCATAAGGTGTGCAGGTGTTTGGCCGCACATTGCAAACTCATTGATCCACCTGACAAGGCTGCACTCCCTTTAACTGGCACACTATCGCGCGTCACATGACCTGTCCAGCTCTCCTCCCCTGTAAACAGCCATGACAGACAAGGCCTACAGATAGATATTACAGCGATTGTGTTTTATCAACAGGATGAAGAGTTATACTGAGCTAATTAGCGGTCTTGCTGCTCCTGAGAATGAAAGAATCCACCAAACATTCTTTTTGTGGGACCCAAAAACATTACACTATATCCCTTACATACAGTAACTCATGAAGCTGAACTTCTGAGTTTCCTGGGCTTCAATGATGCAGTTTCAGATCTGCATTCCTAGTCAACGTTGTCACGCCTGCAATGCCCATCTAATGGAATACACTCCCACCTCAAAACATTTTTCAAAAAGAAAACTGAGTTTTCATATGCTTAAACCAATTTTTAATAAATAAAATGGAAGTCAGTGAAGAAATAAATGCTAGTAAATTGTGTCAGTAAACCGAGGCAGCTAATTAAGGTAATACTAGAGAAGAGTAGCAAACACGAGAACACAGAAACACAATGGTGATGAAAATGATCTAAGCTGTTTTTTGCTAGTAGTGTAACCTGATCATGTTTGGTTGTGTTTCCTGGTTAAGAGGCTCTTTAAAATGAGCTTTACATCCCTCTTACCCACACATACAGTGGCACCCATGCTCCCCCCAGCCCCCTCCATCACCACATGCTTTCCCCACTGCCTCACTTCTGGACGCTCTTTCAAACGGCCCCAGACAGCCTAATGATTCCTCAGGACTCTTTTGGGGTCCGGCCCCTAGTTCATTTCTGCCCTGGAGACTGTCTACGTCCGCCAACGGGATAAAGAATGAACAGCGCGTCTGTAAAGGTTAACGGGGACGAGCGTGGATGGGGTGAGTGCCGAACCTGTCACACAGATGCCAGCAAAACGTTTAAGATGGCCCTGATCTCGTCTGCTTTGGATCGAGCGGCCGAACGACGGGCAACTTCACTCATCACTGGGAACGGCCTTTTCGTACGCGAGGTGGTAGTGATGGCCCAGCTCGCTCTCGCTCTCTCACACCAATTAAATAAAGACGTAGTCGGCCTGACACAGGACTCCCCCTGCCAGGGGCCCTAAGGACTTAAACCGCAAACTCATCACGTCTGCAGCAAAAGTAAGAAACTGTCCTATTGCTGCAGAAAGTTCCCAACTCTGGGTGCAGTATTTGGTGAGATGGCGAATTGTGGTCACCATTTCTTTGTGGGGGGGATGCCCGTCTCAGAGCAGCCCGGGGCATGGGGCTGGGCCTCGGTGATGGTTCCTGCACTGCTCTCTGGCCGGGGCTCTTCGGGTCCCAGCGGGCGGCTGACACGCCTCGCTTCCCTGTGACATACGCTGCCGTCCCCACGGCGCACGATGCCATCGCCAGACGGGAGGTGTCCGATCCCCCTGCCGAAGGGCCAGACCCCCCCTCCCCCACCCCGATTTCCTGCAGAGGCTGGTCGAGGCTCTGATCACACGGCTTGTCAGCTGCAGGATGTGCTTGGATGACGGGGGACAGCAGAGTGCCAGCACTGTGCCAGCGGACAGCTCTCTGCTGCTCGGTCCCTGTCACACAATAATTAATTCATTTTCAGTCACACCACCCCACTTTTATACATGATAATTCACTTAAATGTGTGTGAGTCTGGCCAGACAAACAAACCATGGGGGCCAATAACGGGCCCCGTGTCTTTAAGTAAATGCGGCAGCCAGGAGGCGGGCGGGAGTCAGTCCCGGGAGGAAGGACTCATTCGGAGCAGGAATGCTTTTCATAACGGACAAATTCTCACCATACAGCCGCCCAAAAAACGTCTTCTTTTGCCGAAGGGTTACAGGGTTGCACATGGAAGGCATTAACTGCCCTTTTAACACGGGATAAGAATGGAACAATAAATGTCAGGAATTCGGCATAACAGGACTAAATTATCTGAAGTGAGCCAGGTTAGCTTTAAGGTTCGGTTTGACATTTAAAAGGGTAACTCTTTCTGATTGTTTGAAAGCTACCCCCAACGGGGCGGCTAAACCTGGGATCATTACAGGGGGCATTTTTACTGAACATATAAATAAATGATAAATGCAGAGGAAACATCGGGTCTACCATAAAGATGATTCAAAATATCTGAGCGACGTAATTGAATGCTCCTTTGAGAAGCAAGAAACAACGCAGACACGTGCCTGAAAATGTAAAATACAAGAACCTACAGAACGGAACTTGTCAACTTGTAACCATCCCCTTATCAGGAGGGCTCAGGTCCAGGGAGAACTCCGCACTTGACTCTTCAAGGGGATTATGGTAATTAGCTGGGCGCCAAGTTATCCTTAGCTAACTAGTTAGATAATCTATGTAAAACAAATGTATGTAAATAAATGATGCATTATGACTTTCCTGTCTCTCTTCAGCCTCGCGCCGTTCTGCAGGCGGCGAGGTGGCAGTGAGTATCTGAGTGTTCTCTGGACAGTGACCATCGCAGCCGTAAAGTATTTCTCGCTGCGCACTGAAAACATACAGATCTTAATGTAGCAAAGCTAATTTTACTCCAGAGTCCGTAAGGGGGTCGTGTGCAAACAACTGTAGGGCTCGATATTGTGTTATTTATTAGCACTGATGACGGCTACACGGGCTCCCCAAACCGCCCAGTAAAAGCACATGAATGATCTTTATGCGCGTCATTAAAGGCACTGTTGCGCCCCGTGGTGCTGAAAGGAAATGCCAGTCACGGGGAGAACTAGCGCGGATTCACTCGCTTATTTTTAAGTATTATTGTTATTATTTATATTTTTTGTGATATCTTATACAATTTCCATTTTTATTGAACCCCAGGGCAGCCTAAGTAAGGTTTGAACGTTAAAATATCGTATACTCATTTTTAAAGAATGTGCGTATGAAAGCATGCATGGTAAACCATTGCTCTGTAACATGCTGGAGGGTGAAATTTGTTTCCCCTCTTGCTTGTTTGTTTGTTTCACGCCATCTTTTTTTCCATTCCTAACTGTTTCTCGCCAAACTTCGCATAATCGGCCCCAGAACCACTTCTTTTCAGGTTTCAGGCGGACAAGATCTACAAGCTCTTGGCTTTTGTCCCCCTGGCGCCAGTGCAGCTAAAGTGAAGCGTTCAGCTTCTTTCATGAATGCCTGACACTGTGGGATAGTTTCATTAGAGAGGCTGTTTGCGTTTTAAACACATCCGTACATCACATACGTGGCACTGTATACATGCAGAATATGTTTTATATTACCTTTTCCCTGGATATATTATCATTTGTAACTATAGCAGTCAAAATAATAACTGAATAGCCTGCAGAGTTTTGTCACAAGGCTTTAAAGATTGCTCTTAGCCTAAAAAAATACGATTTCTCACATCTTTACTATATATCTTTTTTACATTCAGCCTATTTGCGGACGCACACAGTATATTTCAGAGTAAGAATTTTCCCCATTAGGTACATCTAGTATGCAGGTATTACATGTTAAATACATACCACATGTAAATAGGCCTATTATTGTCACGTAGCAAAAACTGTACTTCTCGAAAGTGTGCAGGCCTACGTGTCTGTGGGATTTTGATTTTTCATCACGTTTAACCGACAGAATAAAATCGTAGGTCTACAGATGTTTTGGATATGCATTTCTGTCAGTGGCAGATTATCCCCCGTAGCAAAATCTCATTAAAGTGCAATTTACAAAGCTTTGTTGATGTTGCCATCAACCAAAATTAAAGGCATTAATTTTTCAAAGTTCACAGAAGTCCTTACATAAATGATGTATCAGTGTGGAAGGACGATTTGCCAAAGTATTATTTGGAAAATTAACTCACATTAACGGTGCAAATGCGGCTAGGGGATTGGACATAAGCTGCGAAGCAAATATGCAAATGCCTCCATTTTACTGAGCCATACTGTACGGAGAGGTGTCTAATAAGGCGGTCATGCTGAGAGAGGCGCGGAAAGAGAGGAGGCAGGATTATGACAGGCGCGTGACGCGTTTTCACATGCGAGGTCAATGAGCCTGTGCGCATTAGCCCTTTGTTTAGGGCTGCAGCGGAGTGGAGCATCATCTACAATCAGATAGCGCACCTTAATGAACAAAAAAGCCGTCTAAAGGTCCACCGGGGAAACGTTTGCTCTCTATAAGACAGAACGGGCAAACTATTGGTTTAAAACGTCCATTACTTATTTTAAATGATCCTACGTTACACCCTAGACTTAATTAATAACCTAATTAACCCAAAACCTCAGAAAGCGTACCCCCACGGAGCAGGCAGAAAGGGGAGCCGCTGATTGGGAAATATGCCTAGCGTGTTGGGGTGAGAGCCTGAAAGCAGGTGGTCCTTCTGCTCAACTCAGCCGCTCGAGGTGCCGAGTGCTTAATATCGGGCGAGAGTAATGGGCCTCGGGGACCCCGTACTTCCAGTGTAAAGTGTGTCGCTGCCTTACTCGCATGTTTACGTCTGTCGCGCAAGGAGCATGTTCGCTAAACAGACAACGATTATTACCAGTTATAGCATATTTATATGTAGAGATATAAGACTCTTATAGCATTATGCATAATGGTCAAGTACAAGCACACATAGTTAAAAAATATTTTTAAATTCACTACAAAAGATGAAGCGAGAACGATTCAACATTTGTATATTTTCTTCTTAAAATAATAATAGGTTATTCTAGTTGTTAGTACTATAATTGCGTTGTTGGTGTTGCTACGGTTAGCGTAATTTTTTTTAACATGTTATGCTGTAGGCCTACATAAATACACACATGATTCTACATGTCAGTGATTTTAGGGATTGTCGCTTGTATCGATTTTCCTTTGCCTTTATCTTTAGATGTTTTTTAGTTTATGAATTGTAATTTGACAAAACTAAATGACAAATATTACTTCTGGATGCTACTAGTTATAGATTTATTATTGTTTTTTAAAAATATTTTTAAGTTTATTTTTTATTGTATTCAGTGCTGGTATCTAAGTGACCGCAGAAATAAAAGGCGCTGTTTGCGTTTACGTACAGTACGAGAATCCGTGAGATCAGGGCTATCGAGCTGTCGCTTCGGGCAACAGGTCACGGATAAATTAATGACATTGTTCAGCCGCCTCCGTATTTTACTTCCATCTTCCGTTCTTCCGAATTAGACGCATACGTTTTCCTAATCCTTCCACTGTAGAACACACAATTTTGTGGAGAGATAGTAATGGAATGAGATGTAACAACTTTTTTAACGGATACGTAATATTCTCACAATAAAAGATCTATAAATAATTTACATAATTTGCATAATTAAATTTATCCATTAATTTACATATTTCCTTAGTAAATGTTTTACAATTAAAGTGCTTCCCATGCAATTATTTCCAATTGAAATCAAATTGGTCAGCCAGATTTAAATAGCATTTCCAGATGGAATCTCAGAAAACAAGTTGTACAATATTCGAATATTCACGCATCTTGCCTTATGTAGCAATAGTTAATTTAAAATCCAGCGATCGGACAGCTTGTTGCATTTTTACAATCTTCAAAATATTTTACGTACATTTCGCAACATCTTCGTTATCCCCAGCGTGTTCATTATCCACAGCGTGTTCAAGTCATCCCGTTAAATAAGTTCATAGCCTAGTAAAAAAAAAAAAAAAGCCCCGCTAAATTTCGTTTGGCTGGATAAATAGACTGAACTCCCATTCAATTAATTTATAATATCGAATAATACCAACAGTGCTGTACAGAAATTAGTGTAAACAGGCGTTTAATTTCGATGTAAGGTGGGCTATTTTGCTGCTGATCTTAGTTACCCCACTTGCGCAACAGTTAATAGAGAGCTAATGTTTGCCAATTCAACAAACAAAACACAAATATCGAATTAATTGAAAAAAAAAAAATGTATTATTGTTACTGATTTATCATTTTAAGCCTTTCTCATTTTTTAGAACCTGTTACTTGGAAAGTAACCGCGGCGTGTTTCTTGGTGACGTTACCGTTTAATGGCATGTTGACATTGACTTAATGATGTTGAAAGTCGCCTCCCGATGGATTATCGTCACCTTCGTCATGAATGGCTCTCATCAGTGTCCGCACATCCTTTATGTGGGCCAATATTTAGACTTCTTGTCAAAGCCTGCAAATTAAACGAAAAATACACATTCATTCTTTAAACAGCTGAAGACTTTCGGATTTAAATATTTTTGAATATCACTAGATTTTTAAGTAATCGAGATTTGCATTAAATCAAACATTTTTTGTTATTGTTATTGTTGTCAGGTGCAAATGCGAATAGATTACTGGTCATTCTGCTATGGGCATTTCTGTTAAACTTAGAAATACAGGCCTACTTTTTGTCAAACGATTATATAATCTACATTATATTGCGTTGAATTATTTAAATAGCACTTTTCCTTTTTGCCAAAAGCGTTTGCCTTTCTAAATGAATATGAACCGTCTTTTAACTTTTAACTGTGGTTGGAAACTGTGGCTAAGGACTGCCGTAGTGTTGAAAACTCCTGGGAATGTCGGTATGATTTATTGTCTTGGCGAGTTATTTTAGACCACTTTAAGGACACGGGAATACTGGCGTAATATTGTTACACATTGGTTTGATTTATGTTGGTATTTATTATTTCAAAACGGCACAATTAACATCCATATACTCCCATTAAAATATACTAAATGCATACTTTCACACATAGAATGACTGAAATGAATACATGCTTTATTTTTATGCCAACATTTTACTTCTAAATTAACGTTTGGGAACTACCCAAATGTTTTGTGCATTACATTTTAAAAAATAAATCAGTAATTATAACCTCACGGAAACATGGCCTGGGCTTTATTTGTTTGCCCGCATAAATATCATTTTCTAATAGGCTACGTGTTTACCTGTTATAGGCTACTGGTGCAACAAGAATAGCAACCGGAGTAATTCATCTGGAACAGAAGTAGACCTGCATGTTCTAAAAAAGTTGTTGTATTCATTTATAATAATAACAATAACAATAATAATAATAATACTTATTATTATTATCATCGATGATGATGATACTACTACTATTACTACTACTGCTACTACTACTACTAATAATAATAATAATAATAATAGTCATCATCTTCGTATAGAACCGAATTTGTTTTAAAATTTAAGAAATACTGTAATTCAAGAAATACATAATACACATTTTGCGTCAGTTTACTTTACAAATGCCTAGCTTCTCTTAGAAAAAAATACGTGTTTAATTAAGTTAAGTTTAATTAACTTGAGAAAAGAGGATGTCTCAGCGTGTCGCTCTCGGTCTGCCCGGTACAATGAGGGGCAAGCGCGCGCCTTTCATGCGTGTTTCAAGGGCACGGGACCAAACCCACTCAACTAAATATCATAGGAGTGAAGTTTCCAATCTTTGTGCTCTTGGTCTTTATTGCGTATAATCCTCCCACCCGCTGTCTGGACTTATTTAAATTCAGTTTCTCCGAGGAGCGAGGGTAAATGCATGCACAGAAAATTATGTTAGCGTGATTCATTTTGCTGAAAAAATAAAACACACAAATAAAATAAACATGTTTTTTGTTCATTTGTTTCATTTGTGTTCCTTGTTTGACATTATGGTCGTTTATAAATCACGGCAGTTTGTTGTTTCACAAAGTATTATTATACAGAAATATATTATACATATATTATACAGAAAACAAATCCAGACTTCTTAGTTTTAACACAATGTAACAACTAACTACAACTAACAACTAAATTCATTTCAACATGTTATTTGTTATTTACTTATCTGTGAAAACACGTTGTAAAGTGCAAAGCCGTTAAGAACTGTTTATTCATAGACCATGTCTTCACAGGCGTTTCTGACTGCTTGGATCATTACAATAATGTAAATAAACGACGTGTAATTCGCCATGAATTTGATGCGCAGTAAATAAATAGATAACCCAAAGGCCAAACTTGATTTCAGAAAAATGCAACTTAACACCAGGAAACACTGACGTGCTAGTTCTTCCCCAACAAGAGGTATGCAGATGCTATTTAAATTAAACTCATTAGGGTCATGTCTGTGATGAGGGCCCCATTGGGGCCTTTATTAGGTAGTGCAGTGATGCCGCCCCCCCCCCCCGTACTCGCCTCTGACTACTTAGCAACCTGGGGTGCCGACAGATGTCTGCCTGTGTATGTGGTTGGGTGATGCCCATGTCTGATCTGAGAGCCCATTTTACTGCAGCCTTTGAACGCGGCGCAGGTATCCGTAGCCATCCACAGCGTCCAGAGGTGCTCAGTCACGTCATCTATCACTGCTCTTACTTACTTACTTACTTACTTACTTACTTACTTACTTATTTATTTGCCTAAGCAGTTTCACGGTGAGACCGAGAATGACGCATTTACTACATTTCTTTGGCACACAACGTACTGAATTTACTAAACTTTACTAAATGAGAAATGAAAGCATTTATGAGGTGTCAGAAAGAAAGAAAAGCGGAGAGAAATCGAGTGAAACGGAGCCTTATTCTCCGCTCTGGCTCGGCTGCCGGGAAATCGCACTTCAGATGTGACGGAAAATCAGCTACCGATGGCTCCTGCCAGCAGGTGGCACCAGCACTACGTTTGGTTAGCCCCACCCCAGGCGCGGTTAATGAGTGCTCAGCGCGTGGGCGGGGAGCCGGTGGAAGATGCAGTCATACGGTTCAGCGTGCTGTCATTTCGCCGGGTTTCAAGGCCAGTACCAACCAGATTTCGCTGACGAAGCTTCAAGAAAGTGGGAAGGAGACCCTGTCTACGGATTAACACACTATATAAGTGTCCGTCTCTTTTTAAGCGCTGTAGAGCAAGGGGCTTTCCTGAATTGTGGAGTATTGTAATGTTCAGTGAATATTCTTAACAAAGGTGAAATTCCCTGAAAAAAAGTGACTTTTCATCCCGATCTTTGTAATCTCCATGCTCCACGCTGAGGACATCTCAAATGGTCTGACATCAATTCTGTGTTGAAAGACATTCATCACAGCACCAAAACATGAGCTTTCTTTGTTTCTTTTTGCATTTCACTTAACTTTCGGTTAATTTAGGCACTAAATTAAGTTGGCCAGTACTTCCTGTAAAGGAGATTTCTAGTCTGACCACACTCATCATATACCTGCTATAAATTGTTTTAATAAGAAGACAAAATGATAGCGCTGAATTGTTCATCATGCTGTCTCCTTTGTGAGGGCCTCGCTTCAGTGCCCAGCGACTGCGGATGCTGCAGGTAATTGCAAAGATGAATCACACAATTGGATTTTTAATTTCCATAAGGTGGCCTCGGTCCAGATCTCTGCAGGTCAGTTGGAAAGGACCGGGAGATGGCCTTGGATGTCACTGGGTGATTAGTGTATAATTTAAAAACATGATACATGATGATAATTACCATCTCTGCATCAGAAGGTAGCGTGGGTCACCCCCCTACCGTAAGTGAGCCAGAATCAAAGCTACGGGCTGCTTATTCTGCAGTAAAAAGAGGCAGTTCGGATTACACACAGGTCATCTGACTTATTCAAGATCTAGGTGGAGGATCTCTTTTGAATTTGCTTCAGCATTGTTAGCTGGCTAGTGTTACTCTTCCTCCTGCGTGGTTTTATGCACGTGGCACTTTTCAAAGACTGGATGGTTAATGACAAACTCTATGTCCACGTTCTACAACCTCTCTGATTGGCTGGCAATGTCCTCCATCCTCATCATGACTATTGATCTGATTGATTTGAATTCGACAGACATCTGCAGTGTTCCAGCCTCACTGGGCTTGGCTTCTGAGGGCCACACCCCGACTGGCGTCCCTGATGGCTTGCCTTTCCATAATGACGTCCCTGATAGATGCACTTTAATTTTTTCGGGTCTCGTTTATATAATCGTGGCGGATGGCCCTCTAGGACACCATCGGAAGGGGCTACGGCGAGACCCCTCGCTGAATTTCAGAAGGATTTTGACGATAACAGAAAAGGGGACATGAACAGAGGATTTTCACTGAAACAGCGCAGATTTCCACAGCCCGTATTGTCGCAAGCGGGGTGCAATAGACGTGGTTACGAAAGGGGAGTCAGCGAAGGCTCAATTTAGCCTACACGAGTAAGGGGGGTGATGGAAGAGGGAAGAAAATAAAGGCAAATAAGAGAAACATAATAATGTGACCCCCCCCCCCTCAGATGCCCTTAATTAAAATCAGCACGCTCCCTCCCTCCAAGATACCTCCCTCCTGGCCTTCCAGCAGAGCCGATTCCAGGTCCATAATTCTGGTGGGGAAGTCTGGGTTCCTGTAGTGTGCTGGGGGGGGGGGGGGGGTGGGGGGAGGGGGGGGGGCGGGGGGGCTGGGGCGAGGGGCCAGCAACTGAGCAGTGCACTCTGGGTAATC
>JAODJU010000001.1:16026039-16056806 GCA_026776725.1 Gnathonemus echidnorhynchus
ATAATCTCGGTCATTATGGTTTAGCCCACACTGCATTTGGGGTGACGACTAATCATTAGGCATTTCTTTCCCCGATGATGTGAATGCGCTTGTGGCTTCACTCCGAACGCTGCATCGGCCCTCAGCTGCTTCCAACACTGTGCCGCCGCCCCCACAAGCGACCCAGGTACCACATAAGTGAAGTTTTTGCTGTAAAAGCCAGCTGTGCCTGTAGGGGGCTCGTTTTCCTACCATAAACTGTGGTTTCTTCACTGAAAGTGACCAACATTAGTCCGTGTATGTGGAAAAGTCACTGTCAGCTGAAATGTAGTAACAAGAAGAATTTAAGGTGCTGTGCAGTGCTGGTCATACCATTAGGTGACATAGGTGGCGGTTTATGTCGCTCGGATGGTGGATACTGGCGGTGAGGATTGTATAGGCTGCCAAATGGGCTTTGACGGTTACTGGTGGCATGCTATCGATAGGATGAACGTGGGTGAGGGCCGGGCAAGCGGTCATTAGATGCTGATCTTACACACTCACGATGGCTCACGAACCCATGTGAATGTCACAGGAAGCGCAGGCCAACCTTTAGGGATGGGTTTCAACTTTTGCGGCTATGAGGCAGTGATTTCACACTATACGTTTGTACCACCTTGGAGATGCTGTTGCCAGGGTTCATTTAGGAGACTTTTAAAGAGCATTAAAGGTGAACACAGGAAGCTTGAGTGCGCTTGGGGCCAAATGGCTTGAGCGTAAGGGGAGATGCAGCACTCAAGCTGATCCAGGCTCGGCAGGCCGTCCAATTGGTGGACAGAGGTAAGCACCTCCCTGCATGTAAGTCCGTCATCTCAGAACCACAGCGAGTGGGTTTCCCATGCTACTTGCTGGTCAGTATTAAATTGTCAATTTTTTCTGCTTAATTAACCATTGAAATGGCTGAGGTACGTTGGGTTGTGAAAATAAGGACGTATCTTTTTAAATAAGCTTATCAGTTATATATCAAAGGATCCCCACGGACGCTGTGTATCATCTCTACTTCACATCTCTTTTAGTAACACAGGGCAGCCTCATCTGATTATCACCAGCGTGATCTGAGAAAATTACCCATTTTTTATGTCTGAGTTCATTTAAAGGTTTTATCTCTGGTCTGGACAAATACCCCCAAATTCGGCGCTGATGGGATTTCAGGGAACTTGTGTCACATGTGTGATGTTCAGGTTTTTGGCAGCACTCAGTGTATCTCCAGCTGACAAAGAGGAGCGCTCCCCCCCCCGCCCCCCACCCCCCATCAGCCGCGTGGGTGTCATGGAGCACGTTTCTGCGATGGAGGCCGATTGGATCATTTTCGTAATAGCATGTGTGAACGATGCGGTGTGAACAGCGAGCTGGAAATGACTTTGGATTACCTGCGCCTGAAAAAGAGGGGATATCTCCCAGGGCTTGGCACGACACTGGAATTAACAAACCAGGAAATGAATTTGCGCTTTTATCCACAAGACGAGCCCTCCTGCAATGGCGAGAAGGACGGGAAATGATTAATCACGTTGGTTTTTCATCCCGGTGCCGGCATTCTGCAATGGGCAGGGAGGCCATCACCGTGAAGTCTTGGAAGAATGGCCGCCGTGGCAATGTGGACGAAGAGGTGATGTCACGCGTCTTGTGGTGCCCCCTGGTGGCACACGCAGAGGTCAGCATCTGTCGGTGGCAGATGTTAGTGGGGTCGCAGGCTAGGCGGGGCCTGGCATACAAGGCGAGGCAGAGGGTGCTGCTCCGTCTCATTCTAATCGTAACCCTGCGCGGTGTTGTGCCCTGCGAGGGGGCGGCTGCCAAGGCCCACGACGGGCCCAAGCTGTCCAGCGGGGGGCGTGCCGGCCAGCCGAGCCAAATGAGGGGCATCTGTGTGAGCTGTGCCAGGCGTCACCTCCTAGGCCGGCACCTCCGCACTAATTTTAGGGCAGGGGCGTCGCCATATGTGAGCGCACTGTCGCCATGGTGATGCTCGGGATCGGGCCGGGGGAACCTGCAGTCCACGGCCCAAGCCCAACCCCCCCCCTCCCAGCTGCTAGGCTGCCATTACCACAGTGCTGTCCATCGTGCTGGGTCAGGGAGAGGGGTGTGGAGGTGCCACTCTACCTACCTCAACTTCACTGCCCCCTGCTCCTGACCCCGGCCCCCTACCCTCCTCTCCCTGTTCCTGCCCTGGCTACAGCTGGGGTAAACCAGCCATTCTGTCTTTGTTTTTCTCTCTAAAGGGGTAATTTATTGTTTAGGCAGCGTTAGAATTATGTCGCTCATCCATCCGTCTGATTTCCAACTCATCCAGCTGAGGGCGCATTGAAATTACCGCCTTAATTTGATATTCTTCTGATTTTAACTTTATTATGTCAACATATTATGCAAAGATAATTTCTGTATGTAAATAAAACCAAACCATTATCTTTTAAATAATTCAGGACTACGCAGATTTTATTTGCACAAACTGAATGACTTCCGTCTGGTCTTGTGTTTATATGATTGTATATGACTTTAAATATCAGGGATCGATATAAACACGACTTATGGAAACTTATGGAAAACATGTCTACATCCGCATGTCACTTACCCAGATCTCACCAGAACTATTTTTTGCAGGATTAGGTGACTCACAAAAGTGAACAAAACAACAGACCTTTGATTTGTTTTTGAATTTTAACCAATAGTTTCCTTGTGACGTTATCTAAACATACTTCACTTTAGTTCACTACTCATATATCGATATTATTATTATTATTATTATTATTATTATATAACATGTAGCATTGGTGAACATGGCACAAAGAGTTGCGTGGTTGCCAACTTCGGCCAGCTGGCTGGAGTGAGATTTTCAATTCGAGACAAGTCTGCACACGGATCTACGTGTATGTTCAGTTCAGTACTTTTCAAATAGTTTGTAGGGTTTGCAAACTACCCCAATGTTTTTGATGTAACTAATATTAGGTTTATAATGGAGTAATACATATTTTTTGCATTAACGTGAGAATCTGAAAGAAGCCGTGTCGGACATATTGTACACGTACAGTTTAATAATGATATTCTATTCTGTTACGCAGCTCGGAGGGTATCTCCATATACAACCAAAACTCTTACTGACTCGATGTTACAACAACAGCACCCTTTGAAATCCATTTCTTTGACCACCGTTACTTAATTAGAACGCTTGACCGCAAAATCCAGCCAGATTTGCGTCAGGATCAGCTAACAGGGGGTTGGTCTCCTCGTACCTCCTCATACCTCCTCGTACCTCCCCTCCGCGGTTACCCAAAGCCGCCCTCCTCAGAGTGCCGTCCAGGTGAGCCCCGCGTTGCCTCATCTGCCCCCTTTCTGTTTCATTCGCTCCGTAATGTCGATGCCATTAAACGAAATACATTCCCGGCAAAGCAAGCAAATTTGCTCGCCGCTCCGTTGAAGCCGGGCACGTGTGACGTTAAAATACATATCGTCTGGAGAAATAAAGAAATAAACTCGCAACTCGGTGCGGAGATAAGGCAGAGTGGAGAGTGATAGTGTGCGGAAAACATAATACATTTTACATCAGGATGTAGATGATTTGTCAGCGGCAAAAAGATATTAGATCGCTCTTCGGAGATGCGGGCGCGATCCGAGATGGCGAGTTTCCTCTTCATCAGTCTCTCCTATATTTTTCGACAGTCTTTATGCGACGACAATGACTTCAATATCAAACATTTTAAATGATGCTTGAAATATCAGTCACTTGACTTTGATGTCACAGGCAATTAAATCCAACCCTTTCCCCGTTAATAACAGCAATCTCGCCAAGTCTAGTGCCTAATTAATGTGCGCTATTTGTCACTTTGCCGTGACACGTGAAAATTGAAGAGGAGTGTGTGTGTGTGTGTGCTTGTGTGTGTGTTGGCAGGTTGGGGTGGAGTGGGGGTGGGGTTAGGTCTTATTTGGTGGGGAGGTGCTGCATTTCACACTGATCTGACAGGAAATCTGGTCTGGGATCTGTGTTAACAGGAGGTCCATTTGGTTATAAGCCCCTCAACCACAAGTGACGAGAGTTTGGAGAGCTAGAGGGATTTACCACACAGGGACAATGTGATGAAGAGACAGAAATAAACCCATTGCCTTCCCACCAAATCCAAGGGACAAAACTAGGCCAGTTAACCTGGTATTTAGTTTGCGGTACCGGATGGCTGTTTGGTTACTACCCTTACCATCATGTCTGTTTTCACTAAGCGAGCACCAAGAAAAATGGAGGGTGCTTGAATGATTGGCTGATAGCATCCTTGAGGGGAACATGATTTGTTAGCATGCTGTCAAAGAAACAGGGAGAACATTATTACTCTCATCATGCAATAACTGGGAAGAACATGGAAGATGAGGCGTCACAGTAAGTGTGTCATTACGGCTCTTGATCTGAAGCGTAAACATTTGTGAATCAAAGAGTCATGCTTGGAATTTAAATTCCATTAAAAGATCATGATTTGTACACCTCAATTAAAAAGGCAGATATTAAAAACAGTGACGTAGGCCTACCTCCCACCTGCCTGGCCAGGTTGAGGAGGTTGGAGGGTGGATGGATGGAACCATCCAGAAGAGAGGGCAACACCTGCTGGCAGAAACGCTCAGTCCTGAAATGGCAGGTTTTTGTCATCTTTGTTACCTCCAGTTGCAGACAGTATGTACAGTTTGTTCATGGCCTCGTTCTTCAGATCAAACCATCCTTCACAAAAACAAAGGCCAGTAAAACGCGGTGGGAGAGGAAATGTTTACTGCTATGCGCTCACGAGAAGAGCGCTTAGTGTGATTGAATTTTTGCTGCATATCATGATGTGATACCAGAAGAGTTTCACTCCACTAAACACGAGGAATATTCACAAATATTAATGCTACAAAAGAACATGCTCAAACTTAAAAATGTGTATTCACTCAGTATGGGCACCTTCAAAAATTCTACTAAGCTGTATGGTTTCCTGAAATATTAGGGTCGTTTTCTTCAGATTAAAGAGACTTTCTTAGTGATTCTCTTCAGATCTTACACACATTGTCTTTGAGCTCCCTAACCTCATGCTCATATTTCAGTATTTGGAAATGATTAATACATCACTGCATTAAGTACAGATGTTGCCATGGATCGCCGTGGAAACTGCAATTTAGAGTCGTTTCTGAGGATCGTTTAAGTCGAGTCTGTTATTAATTTTTTTTTTTCTTCTAGTAAATGCTCTGAGTCTCCCAGATGCAGCCCCCGGGCTTTATATAACTCAGCATTACATGACAGAAGGCAAAATTTAATTTAATACAGAGGGAGGGGGGACTTTGGCTGCTGCTATTTGGACTCGCTGAGCCCTGTGAAAGCATGGTGAGGCTGTTTTGCGTATTGGGGGAAAGTCAGCATTGTCGAGTGGCCAGTAAGGCAGGTTAAAAGTGTGCAAACTTACACATTTGCTCAGAAAATAAATAGTTTTCTACAGCCCCTAGACTGGAGGATGTGCTGGTAAAGAATGTGGTTTTTATTGGCTGAACAGACTAATGTACCATGCGATGTCGTAGCAGCAGCATTTTATGCAACATTGAAAGAGCCAATTAATTTGCATAATTCACAGAGCGGTTGCCATGACGTTAAGGTGAGCCATGAAGCTCGGTGCCAGTGTCTGCTGGTGCCCCCACTTCTGATAAATTAATCATTCCTGCTGTACAATTAATTACACTTATGACAAAGCGAGCCTGCTGCCCGCCCACGGGCCTGGAGATGCATTTGCGGTGGGCTGCTATCACCACTCTCCAAAAGCTGGATGATTTACAGAGAACCTTAACAGTGGAGTGAGCCCCAGGCTGAAGCAAATTTATATTTTGTTTCCCCATCTGGAGACCCCTGTAAAATTAATGAGGGAGGAATGCCCATAGCTAAACAAGACAGCGATGCGTCAATGGGTTTTAAACTTGCGACTGTTTACTTGAGGTAAGAGCCACATTTTGGCCATATGCAGAAGACCACTATCACTACCTGCAGAAGCAGTTCATTTACATTGTTATATCCAGGTCGGGCAGCCCAGTGGAAAAGCTGTAGATGTTGTAGAGGCTGAGAAGCTTGAGGTTCCAGTGCAGGGTCTTGATGAGTCCTGAAACAGGGAGGAGGGAGAAGGGGACACCCTGCTGTTTTCTGGCAAACATGATGGGCTACAATAAGCTCTCTGAGTTTAAGGACTTTACAGCCACACCTAGGCTTAGATAAAGAGGATAAACTCCTTCCCATGATTCTAGCAGTTTGACTTCATTATCATAATGGACTCTGATTGGCTGAAATAGCATCAGTACAAAATGAGGCCAGTTACATTTACTGCTGAGAGCAGGTATGGACCAGCTTGAAAAGCTGATTAAGAAGGCAGGAGGGACAGAAAGAGGTACAGGCTGTTACCATTTGGAGGGAAGAGGAACGGCTAATGTCTTATAGACCACTCCCGGGAACACGCTCAGATCACCCTGTCCAGGTGGTGATGTGTGACAAAGCCCAGCTGTTTACGGTTGTTAGAGGATCTGCAGACAGATACAGCTGCTGTTTCTGGAAGGTTCTCACTTCGAAGCTGTTATAGAGTCATTTTAAGATTAGTCTGGAAATTGATGGTGGGTTTATACCTATATCTTTATGTCCATATTTTGAGATGTCTAAAACAACTTCACAGGTGTCTGAAGCAGTATGGGTGGTCATTTAACCACACTTCACTGTCACTGTGATGGTTATACCTTAGAATACTCACCTCACCTTAACTAATTTATCTATTTATTCAGTTTCACTATATTTATTCCCTCCATTATACTGCTGCTGTATTACTTATTGTTTACATACACATTGCACTAAGTATATAAACCCTTGTGTCCTGCCCCCCTGTTTTGCACTGTTCTGTGTTTGGCACATTATGTCCTGTTAAAACCCTCCCCCTGTAACTCACTGTCTGTATGTTGGCCTGTGGTCCTGGGGAAATGTTATTTGGTGTCACTGTATAGCGGTATATGGAAAGCATGACAATGAAGCCCACTTGACTTGACTTGAAAGGCTGAATAGTCTTTGAGGTGAAGATTCATTGCCAGCAATTTTCGCCCCAGATGCTTCGCTTCAATTCAATTCAATTCAATTCAATTCAATTCAGTTTTATATAGCACCTTTCATTAGTTACCCAACGCACTTTATGAGAATATGGTGATCCAGTACTATGTCATTTATACAGAATGGCTGCATAAAACAGGGAAAAGCAAAAGAAAGAAAGAAAGAAAGAGTGGATGAATGAACAAATGAATGAATGAATGCCAAAAGATAGCTGAGGGGAGAAACACAAAAAACTCCCAAGATGCTGTGTGTTTTTTTTTTTTTTTTGCATTCCTCCTCTCCATCAGATTGGGTTAAGCCAGGTAGCTGCTTGATGATCAACTGATCAGTTAAATCAATTTCTGGAGGGACACAGTGAATGTGGAGGAAGATTCACCCTGCTGGCAATGGAGATGGAAATGATTCCATTAAGTTGGCGATTTTCCTGCCATCATCAGAGGCTTGGACGCATCCTAATGCCGCATTACCTGGGCACTCATTAATTGGGCAAAGGATTGTTTACTTGGTGGCTGTTCTGGAACACACTGGTTGCCACCCCCCCACCTGCCTTCAGCATGAGGCCGGTTGCTTTGAAGTGTCGCTTCAATTAAGGGCTTTGACCCCCTGGGTCATGCTTTGATTATCGACAAAGCTGCCGGACGCCGATCTGGCCATGATTACAAGGCTCTTAGCGAAGCGCGTGTCAGATGCCTCGGACAGGGTGCGACGCCCTTTCACAAGGCCTGCTTATTTATCTGGCTCCTTGCAGCACCTGCCTTCATTCTAAAAAAGGGATGTTTGACACGATGCAAGGCTTTCAGTGCAAAGGCAAGAGCTTTGTTTGATAAGGCACAAATTACAGATGGCCTGTTACATCAACATAAAAATGATAGTTTATAAGTATTTGCTTCAGTACAATTGTCGTGCAGCTGCAATAATACATTTCACTTCAACAATCTTTAGGGTGATCATTTCAAAGGGGCATGTACTAAGAAAGCTTTAAGAGCAGGTTTGGCCTGGGTTAAGACCATCACTTCACTGGCATGGTTGCTGAACAGACATTACTAGCCGATGTGGAGGACAGTCTGATGTTTAACATGTGATGTGCAGCAATTGTCGTAAGTCACATTTGTATTCATCCCTGTTCATGTTCACAGTATTCAGAGACCCCCTCCCCGAATGCCATCAGGCGGTTTGGGATTTGGTGGTGTGGGGTGATGTGACCCCCTCGCCCCCCCACCACCACCACCATGGTGACACGGGAGGCTGTTAAAGGGGCAGCAATTATCCCATGTCCCCTGTCACCCTGTGATTAGCACTACATTAACAGCCCATGTCCCCTACGATAAGCCTCTGCGCTAAACAATATCCCCCATGAGCCTGTCATGACCTGGCTCTCGCCTTTCTGCCTCCAGGCCTCTTTGATGGAACCTTCTAGTGATTCCTTTTTTTTGAGAGGCAGAGTGAGGAGGACACTTCCTGTTGGATGAGATGTGTTTTATCTGTAGGTGAATGAACTATACAGGAAAACAAAGGAGGACAAACATCTGAGCTGTGACATCTTCTGACCCTGGACATCATCTGCATTATCTGCCTCTCAAGCGTCAACAAAGTTTCTATAATTACAGACAGCAGTAACTGGGTGAACCTAAAGGATATTTGACCATTTTTCTCAGAATTTGGCTGTATATCTAGCTAAATATCATTGAAATCCTTGCATGAAGAAGCGATCAGATATGCACCAGTACCTAAATACACTCCCCTATCCCCCCCCCCTCAACATTTCCTGCAGAAGAAAGAGGTAGGAAAGAGGTGTCATGTGACTAGCTGTGATCATCTGAGTTAGCTGGAGTCACAGTGCTGTGATAGTGTGAATCAGCTGGAGTCTCAGGCCTGTGATTGTCTGAGTCACTGTAACCTCAGCATTTTGGTCATCTGAGTCACTAGAGTTACAGCGCAGTGGTCATCTGAGTCATTGTAGTCTTGGGACTGTGGTTGCCTGAGTCAACTGGAGTCACAACACTGTGGTCATCTGAGCTACTGGCATCACAGCGCTGGTGTTATCTGGGGTCGCAGTGTTGTGGTGGCCTAAGTCGACTGGAGTCTCGGCATTGTGGTCTTCTGCTGTGGTTCACACCCCTGCTGTATGTGTGTGTGTGTGTGTGTGGGGGGGGGGGGTTTGCATGTTCTCCCCATATCTCATGTGTTTCCTCTGGGTGTTCCTGCAGTTTGGTGAACTGGAACTTCTATTACATTACAATTATTTAGCAGATGCTTTTATCCAGAGTGACCCATATTTTTGTTAAAGCAGGGCCAGAGAGTCCCTGGAGCTTTGCAGGTTATGGGCCTTGCTTAAGGGTCTGACAGTGACATCACTCTGCCGGTCCTGGGATTTGAACCAGTGACCTTCCAGCCTTCACGCAGCAAAGTTGCAATTGCACAGTAATGTGTGTTTAACATCAAAAGCTTCTTTACATTACATCTGTATCTGTGTACATTTTCCAGTAATTCTCAGGCCATCTCCCAGGCAATAGGAATTTGGATGCACAATGGATCAGCACCATAAAGTGGTTCACCCCGCCGGTACAAAAGCTGGTGTCTTTGTACGATTTCTCGGCTTGCCACATAAATTCACCACACTCTGAAACTGATCCCGTCATGCGGGGCTGAATAATGGATCACAGCCTCCACCCAAAATCACTCGCTTAGCCCTACGAAATAAGGCTCTCTGCCCATTCCTGAAATTCCCACAAGCTCGTGGGTGAACAGGATCATGCGGCTCGAACCCTGCCGCTGGGGGAGAGAACAGCCCGATGTTCGGTAAATGGAGAGATAGTGTGGGGCTGTCAAGCAAGCATGACGACAGGAAACATCTGTCCATGATGGAGATGGTGCAACTACAGAAGCTGTAGGACCTGTAGGATATAGTGGAGCTGAGGCAGCCTGAGGGGCTGCAGGAGATCATGGAAATGGTAGAGCTGCAGAAATGGTAGGAACTGGAACAGCAGAAAGAGCTGAAGTGCCTAGGAACTGCTGCATTGACACTGGTATTTATCAACCTTTTACTGAAGTCACTGCATGTAAGTGCAGTCATAAGAACATGAAACGACCCACACAGGTCATTCACACAAGATCATTATCAATATCTGCAATTACATTTGTTCACAAGGCCTCCATTTTTTCCATAGAGGGTGGAAAAATAAGCCCATGGCACATTCATACCGCCCACAACATAAAGCACAAAGCCTCTGATGCAAAACAGTATCTACAGCTAAAGAGCAATCTCGGTCCCAATGGTAAGAAACACAGACTGTCCATAATTCTGGCAGGATCTGAATCGATTTGCCTGGAAACTCTGAGAACCTTCCAAATACTTTCTTACATTACGATGGTTGGTAAACCCAACTTGCAAGAGCGAGGAATTAAACTGTGAGCTTCCCGTTGCAGACATAATGCTGGAAGAAGGGATTCTACAAGGCTTCATTTCTGGTTCTTGAGGTGCCCTCTTGCTGAGGACCGTGATGCAGTTCGCCTGTGTTAAAGTGTTTAAGGTGAAAAACGGGGCTCTCCCCTCGATGGGGGTCACAAATGCAAGGCCTCAGGTGGTAAAAAAAAACAAGGTCTGATTGGATGTTCAGGAAATTAACTCAGCAGGGTGCTGGACTCATCTAAACGAGAGACCAACACAGCGTGGTCCAGCAACTGGCTCGACAGCATCATGGGATGATATTGGCAGATCCTCTGGAACCAGGAGGAATGGGTCATAGATATTATGGGCTGGGAAGAAGGGAGGTTCTCACAGAGAGCGATGGTGAGGTTCTCGGTGGTTCTCGATAATATCGCTTTTGAGTTATCTAAGGTGACGGCGAGAATCCAGCGCGTCAGAGGGGTGAAGGAGACGTAAGAATTCATTTTGTCAACAGAGCAGTGATTTGAGGAGCGGTGAGAGGTTATTAAGTAAGCCCTGAGCTGGTGTCGGCTGGCCTGACAGGGCCTACCTGAGAGGTGTGACTCAAACTGGCTCAGTGGAGTGCCATCTCTACCCGGTTTATTTAGGGACATTACAGAGATCCGGTGGGTGACAGTGTCAAGCTCCACAGATCCTGGGGAATATTAATAAAGGAGCAGAGAAGCGGATGCGGGGTGAGGCAGGGAAGGCAGAGAGTCTGCAGGAGCAGACGGCTTGACGGTCGTTATTCCATTCAGGGAAAGAAGAAAGTTAGTTAGTTAAAGATGGTCTTTGGAAATCGAGACAGATGACACAGCCTGGGCTTGTGCACAGCTTTGGGCTTAAGCATCAGGCTTTTCATGCCTGTCTGAAAGCAGAGCGAAAAATCCAGCAGACAGAGGCGGAGCAGGGTAGGAGAGAGAGCAGAGGGGGTGTCCTCCCTGTCTACCCCAGGGTAGGAGAGAGAGAGCGGAGGGGGTGTCCTCCCTGTCTACCCCAGGGTAGGAGAGAGAGCGGAGGGAGTGTCCTCCCTGTCTACCCCAGGGTAGGAGAGAGAGCGGAGGGGGTGTCCTCCCTGTCTACCCCAGGGTAACTAGGTCTTCCTGCACAGAACTAACTACCCATGTGTTACTAAAACAACATCATTAATTTCAGTGGGAAGAGGAAACACTTGAACTTTGTAAATGGGAGCTGTTAAGATTATTGTTATTTTCTGTTTTTTGCTTCTGTTGCTGTTTCATGGTAGACAGTAAATTTTTATATATTGAAGGATACATTTACAGCACATTACAGTTTTAACATATATTAAAGTGAAGGGTGACTCCCCCGGGTGAGGTAAACATTTCATATTTAGTGCAGGTTGATGCTTCTGCAAGCAGACGTCAGACGCTCATTTGCCAAAACAGCATTTTTAATCACCTGCCATAATGCTCCCCGAGCAGAACAGAATTCCTCTGTGACAATTGCAGGGTTCCCTGTCCCCACAGGCACCGGTGATGTTTGCAATTCGGGGGTCGATTATCGTCACGACCTCTTATTTTACCGGTGTGCAATAGATAGCTAACAGCTAATAGCTAATGGCTAATGGCTAATAGCTAATAACTATGTGAGTTCACAGCTCCTTCCATGGAGGAGATGTGGAACAGACTCTCCCTCCTCTGCATTTCTCCATTGCAGATGAAGAACACGCACTTTGTTATTGGCATCTGTTCATCAGGGATCCTACTTCAGCTAATCACCCCTCTCACCTTCTGTCGCTGTCGGAGCGGGGAGGCAGTCGGGGGTATCATTTGGCATCTGGCCCCCCTCCCGGCCTCATCGATGCGGTCCCTTCATTGTTGTTCTCCCCCCCTCAATTTTCTGCTGTTGCATTATGGTGAACCCCACAAAATGGTGCTTTTCTAAGGAGGAAACTCTGGTTTAGAGATTCTCACATTCTCTTGCCAAAGCTATTCAGTTAGCCTTACTTGGGCCATGCCTTATTTTAGTGGTATGACAATATAGCTGCCTTAATTAACATTATCCACTGAAATAGCTTGTTCGAAACTACATCTGTTAATGAAATGGTCTTATGTTTCTGAAGCGCATTTAGCGGCCCATGGGCAAATACCTCCCAGCTATGTGACATAGATTTTCTGAGGAGCTGCTCAGAGATCGGCTGCTATCTTTGGGCCTGGAATTTGCCGGCTTGTGGACCTCGTTGCATCACCCCATGTCACATGTCACAAGACGGTGCCTGGGCCCCTGTGTCTCTCCCTTTTATGTCTATATCAGTACTCTTCCTCTGTAACAAAAAGGGATTACAAACACTGGGCTCGTGGGCACGGATACGTCCCCCCCAGCTGTGAGGTGTTCTGTCAGACACTGACGGGGCGAAGCGGGATGTTCGAAAGTCACAATCTTTTCAAAAGACGAGTTCAGCGATCGGCGGCCTGGCCTATTGTAACGTAGCTTAAGGCTACGTGTGCTGAGCTGGACGCAGTGGGTGTTTTGACAGGGCAAATTTCTGTCATGGCATCAAAGATAAGTGATTCCTTTTGGCTGAGTCGAGCCTCTGCGCTTTGCCTAATGAGTTGTGCAGTTTCCACTCGTCTGCAGGCTGGTGCACCGATTTCTCTCTCTCTGCAATCGTTGCACATAGAGGTATATTTTTATTTTATTTTCTTTACCCCTGAAGATACTCCCATGTGGGTGTCTCCAACCCTTTGGTTAAATGGCACCCGGTCCCTTGAACCTGGCACACACCATTCAGCAAAGGGTGGGACCTCCGTTTACGTCTGCATGGCTCAACCGCCAAGGCGGGACTCCACTGGGGGGGTCGTATTCTCCATGGAGCCCTCAGAGAGTCAAGGCACCCTCTGGTCATAGCCCCTACCTACCCGCTTTGAACGTTTGTTTGACCAGAGAGATTAACTGTACAAAACACCTAAAAGGAGTTTTGCTCAGCGGTTTAGAACCTTGTAGCTATGAGTGTGAAGGTTGCTGGTCCAAATCCCAGAGTTCGCAGTGTGTTTTTACCATTGGGTCCTTGAACAAGGCCCTTAAGCTGCAGTTGCTCTAGGGACCATCTGGCCCTGCTTTCTCAAAAAATGTATGTCGCTTTGGATAAAAGCATCTGCTAAACAAATAAAAATGTAACGTGCCAACACGCTCCCTAATTAATTAGTCCCTAGCACTCTGCTGATTCGCAGCATCACATTTAATGAGGCTGAAGCTGCTTCAGGTTGTGTGCTGTCTCCACAACTGTGTGGTTTTTACCTTTTCTAAGTGAAGGTGTTGATTCCTCCATCTGTTTTGGAAAGAGCCAACATTCCGATAAGATGGTTAAAAGCCAGAATTTGATGCTTTCACATGAATATGCAAATTGTCGTATGCTATTTCAGAGGCATAGCAGATTGTGAAATATAAATTTATCAATAATGACAAAGCAGAATAATCCACCTATATGTAATGTTGATTAAGGCTACTTCCGCGCTAATACGTTAAAAAAATTACGGGAGTTTCCGAAAGGAAAAAGATCCGTGTCCGCACTATCGTTATTACTAGCGCTGCTTCGTGTAAAAAGCAAAATGACGTAGCTATAAGAGAGTTTCTTACATTTTTTCATTTGTACATTTAACCAAACTTTTAATAATATATTTTTAGAACTGGCGCACTTCATTTGTTTGTTGTAGCTTAAGCACAACGTGTCTAACCATTAAAAAATAATAATTTTAGGAATGGCAAAGTAAAGTACTAATACTTAACTTCGCCACTCCTAAAATGTTGTAATAGTTTTTATAAATGCTTGACTGTTGATTAATTTCACACACAACCATGTGTTAGAGTAAGTGCATGTAATTTATTTAAAAGCGAAATACCATAGTACTGTAGTGTCGCAAACACAAAGCTCTACATAAAACGAACCATCAGAGCAACAACACAGGGATCCAAAAATTTAATCACTAACGTCTCTCTCTTCCCCTCAGTTTCAGTGCATTCTGATGTTCGATGGCTGAATGTATTTATTGTAAGCTAGTGCTGCACTTAAACGTGGCTCAGGTACAGTATCGTTTTGAGCTCCACAATAATTGTAAACACCATACAACGTACACAAAATACGATTTAGCGGCACACAAATAAGCAAAACATATGTCAGGTAGCTAAAGTCCCGTACGTCCTCGTTGTTCATCCCTCGTTCCGCGAAGAATAACCAATTAGGAATGGCGGCACCGAAACAAAGAGAGCTAATCAGGAAAGGGTCACGAGCTAAGCAAGAACCAATCACAGCTCTCTGAGGTAGGCGTAACTGAATTTTGACGTTTATAAGCATCAGCAAGATAAGTTATCGGAGGGTGGTGAAGTTTTCCTCCGTTTCTGATGAAAGAGGTTTCGAGGTAGTGCGAACGGAAGGCTAATTCAGAAGAAAGTTTTTGCATTACTGAATGAAAACGTATTAGTGCGGACGGGCCCTCAGTCTCTGTCAAAAAGTATTATAAAAGGGACGAATTTCAGGGTAGGGATGTCCAGCAGTGCCTCCTGTAGTACTAAGGCCTTGCTGTTAGCTTTTAACGGGTTTTGCCGTTCTCCTCTGACCTCTCTCATTAACAGTGTGATTTCAGCTACAGAAATGCCGCTGTCTGGATGTTTATTTTTATTTATTGCATCATTCACTGTAAACTCTAGACACTGCCGTGTGAAAATCCCGGTTTGGTGGTTGTTTCTGAGATGCTGGAACCACCACGTCTGGCACCAACAATCACACCACATTCAGAATCGCTCAGATCACACATCTTAGCCGTTGTAACGCTCATTCGAAAAGACCCTGTCTTTGTGATTCTGCATGTATTCGGTTACAGAAGCGTGATTGGCTGTTTGGAGGAGTAGGCTATTTGCACTAGCAAGCATGTGTATCTTGTACAGTAGTGTGTGTCTGTGTGTGAGTGTATATACAGTGTACAAAGAATGAGTGCGTGCTATACAATAGCATATTTTTACTGTAGATCTTTGTATTTTACATATTTATTTGTAGTACATCTGTGAAGCACTGCCTCTGGGGGATGGAACTGTCAACTCGTCAGGATTAACTCTTCATTTTTCGTATTATTTTCTATCAGAGAGTGTTCTAAATATTTTAAATGAAACACGATCAGTACATTTTAAATGAGTATAACCACTAAAGCAGATAGCTGTACACCAACTAACCCTAACCCCCCATATATGCAATTGGCTTGTACCACCCTCAAATTGGCAACTCTACGATCTCCAGAGTGTGGCTCAGGGTGTGCGTGCCATGTGATGGACTGGCTTCCTGTGTACAGTACCCTGTGCTGGATAAGCACTTGGAAAATGGATAGATGGATGGATGCCTCATAAAGTACACAGTGCATGTGATATCATTTTTTTAGGTTTTTATGGTTAATAAGGCAGGAGTGGGATAAGCCCTTACCAGCCTCAGATGATTGGTGTCTGATGATCTTACCTCTGTTCTTGGATGGTATTTACCTCTTCCCCTGGAGAGGTTAGTGAGGATCTCTTCACCATTACATTGGTTGGCATCAGTGAGTGTCAGTGGGCATCGGTTGGTATCAGTGAGTATCAATGGGCATCGGTTGGTATTGGTGAGTATCGGGGGTATCAATTGTTAATGGGGTGGGTATCATTAAGTATCAGTTGGTATCAATGAACATCTCCCACTTTGCCTTCCTCTCTGCCCTGATGTTACAGCAGACGTGACCTTCCCCAAGCTGAGTTCCCCAGGTCTGACAGGCGGGGCTCTGGCTGAGGCCCTCAACACACCACGCCTCTGTGGCGGTGCCTCCTGTAGAATGACCGCGGGCCTGGCGGTAATGAACAGTGCCGTTCGTCATGGCCCACAAATCGCACATCTTACCGTGCTTGGCACACACCATAAAGTTTATTGTTTAAGAATCATCTCGCCCTACATTGTGCATTGACGTCATCTGCATCTCTCTGCTGACCTGGCTGCTTGTGCTAACCGCCGTATCCCTGCCCCCCCCCCACCCCCAATAATCATACTCGCCGTCCATGGTCATTAGGAGAATGTCCTCCATTTCCGCTCTTCACTGCACCTACATATCACTGCAAATTGATGCTCCTCTTTAATGACCAGGAGGCTTGCTCTCATTCCAGAACATTCCTTAGTAAAGGCACAATAACAACACATTCATGCATCTACGGACCATTTAGACCACTCAAGTGCCACTATAGGCTTCCATTAAATGTACAACCAAGCGTACACCAACACGGCCTCTTCTCACGTAAATCGGAGAGAGAAAATATTGAGCTTTTTGTTAAAATAGTGCCCCACAAATACATTTATTCAGCTATGGCCTGGACTTTAGTTTAATAATAAAAACAAATCATATACATCACACTGTTGTCACACACTAATGTAACTCTATGAGCTGTTATTTTCTGACAGGCAGGAATTGGCCTGCCCTGTGAGGACCCAAAGAAACGGTCAGTTTTTGGCAGGAATTTCTGTCATTTCAAAATGTCAAAAAGTCAGTTACTGACTTAAGGATACATAAAATCTATCTTAAACACAGGTATAAAAAGAGACATAAAGGTGGACGTTTGCTTTAAAAATGACTGTCCGGTCTGGATGTGCAGGATCACATGATCGGAGGCTTTTCTGCAAAGTAAGAAAAACAGCAAAGTTGCCTGAAGTTGTTGTTGAGCCTGTAGGCCTGGAGAGGAGCGGCACAGCGATCTCCCGCATGCACCGTCATTAAAACAGGTAAGAGGGATGTTCCTTGTGTTAATAGCTGTATGTATTTGTATAAACAGGTGCTCATGCTGTGCATTTACTATTTTTACTTAGACCGGAGTTATCATCATCAACTTAGTGAGAATTCGACAAAGATGGAGGCGTCTGTATTTTCTGGGACAGGCGGAGTAAATGGCTTATTACTGTGTTCCATGTGCAGTGAGATTAGGCACAAATGATCACGGACTGACTTCCAGGATCACGGGGGCCAGCGGAGGTCTGCTCCCCTTAGCGGGAGACAGATGTGCTTAATTCCGAGCTCTTCTTCATGCAGCCTTTCCCAGAAGCTGCGGTACAGAGTGCTGGGATGTTTAAGTGCGAATTCCTGTTATTCCTCCTGGGCCCTTGGCTGAATTCAGGCAGGTTGTGAGGCAGATGTGGTCGCTGGTGTCATTTTGGTAGAAATCATACATACATTTTTACATTTAACAGACACTTTAATATAAGATGACATTTAAGAGAGTAGGGTTAGCCAGTCCTCAGAGCAGTTGGAAGTTAAGGGTCTTACTCAGGACCCCACCAGTGAAATCACTCTGCTGACCTTAAGATTTGAACCAGCAACCTTCTAATCACAGGCAGAGGTTTAACCCACAGAGCCACACACCATCAGTAAGTTAAACAACTGAAACCTCAGTGATGCCTGGCGGCTTTGCTCGAAGGCTCGCACCCAGGCCTCCCGCGGCCCCGCACACCACAGATGGGGGGTTTTCTCTGGTTTATGGACCTCAGATGCTGGGAGATGGCTTCATTCTCATCCTCTTTTGTGGGAACACTGCCTGACCCTCAGTCAGGCCCCAGGGGGCGCCGCTCTTGTAAATTTATTACATATTTTTGTAAACTCTGCGAGAGGCTGGGCTGGGGGGGCAGCGGGTTCAGGAAGTCCCCCATAACGCACCGCCCGCATTGCGGTGCTTGAGTATGAATCTGCAGAAGCTTGGCAACAGGGCAATGTGTCTAAGTGAACCTCGCCCAGCAGGTGGAGGATCAAACAGGCCCCAGGCTGGGGGCCCCCCAGGGGGGAAGGGGCGCTGCCCTCAGGCTGACCTGCAGTAAAAGCTGCCCTGTTCCAAACCATTGCAGCGAGCCTGTAAGAATAACACCAGGCAGACTGGGGAAGGCGCCCGCCCCCAGGACACATAAACACCAGCATTACCCGTCCTCTGGCTAATCGTGAGCGTGTGTCAAGGTGCGTGTGTGTGGTACCCAGGTGCCAAGCGGGACTCTGGGTGTCTTAGCTGCGCACAGTGACATGCATGAGCAAGCATGGGGTCTCACCTATGACGATGACGATGACATCGATTGTTTTTGGATTTCGCTGCCTCTCTGCTACCTTAGCTGCGTGCTTTGAGTCGGGAGCAGTCCGGAGCGTTCGTGTCTGTTTCTGGAATGTTCTCCGCCATGACCGGGGTGGATGTGTTGTGCATTGCTCTCCTTCCACCAGTGCGGTCTGGTGTAACCCAGCTGACCCGGCCGTCGCTCTGTGTCTCTCCTGAGTCCGTTTGGACCCGCGATCCGTAAACATCCTCTCGGAACGCCGGCTCCGTGCTCAGCGGGTGAGGGGCCGCGATGGGCTCAGCAGACCTCTCTATCCAAACACGGCCCCGCGCTGGGCTCCATGACCCCACACGGCCTGGACCGCGTGGGTCACGCTGCCCCCCTTAAGGTGCGTCCCGTGTGGCGGCCGTGTGGAAGAGCTGCCTGAAACCTGGCAGGACGTCCCACACATTCATCACGGCCTGTGGGCCAGCCGGCGTCTGCGGGAGAGGCGCTCGCTCTGAGGGTCAGGCAGAGTTCACCGACCTTCAGGTTCCAGGCTGTCGCCATTACCGTGCCCTGCTTCTGTAAAAATAGCGCTTCATTCTGTATGATTTTATTGTTACTGTTTGTCTGGGGTAGAATCTCCATCAGAGGGTGTGTGAATGGGCCGCTTTGCTCAGTCCGATCAGTCAGTGATAATGAATGTAAGCTGGAGGCACATGTAGCTAAAGTTTAAGCCATCTGCAACCCAGATCTCTCCGGAACCTTCCAGAACCTGCCGATGATCAGGCTTGGTGATGTAATCCGGGCTTCTTGGGTCTGCGCTCCAAACTGTGCCGGGCTGGCTGGCAGAGATGCTTTGGCTGAAGAACAAGAATCATTCAGATGGGTCTCAGGATGTGTGCTTATCCTGAGGGGAGGGGGTCAGTTAAATGGGGTCTCGCACATCAAAGAAACAGAGCAGCAGGCTGGAATCATAGAATTGGACCCATAAACACATTATGACAGTGTTGTCTGATATACATCTGGATTATAAATAAATGTTCAAATGGGAGCGTGTTCTGAAGGTGAGATGTGATATTGGGATGATAAGCAGACAGGCATTAATCGTAATCGATGGAATGTGTATTGGGGGGGGTCCATGTGACTGGGGGGGTGATGATGCTGAGATGGAGTTTGACAAAATGATGCGCTTTCCATGACAAAGGCGTCCAGTCCCCAGAATGGCTGATGGCTGAAATCTTCTGATTGTCACAGGGCTGTTGCCTTCCCGGGAAGCACGTTATTCCCCCTCCGCATCCCAGAAAATGGTCACGTGACCCCTCTGATTACGGCCGGAAGCTCAGGGGAGGAGAGGGGGAGAGTACCATACTGAAGCCGGGAAAATGACCCCCTGACGGCAGACATGCGGGGACGCTGCTGGTCAGCCTGACCCCGCTGCTCCATTACTGTATCGCATTTCGAATAACACGTCACCGTGGTAACCTGGGCCTGTTGGAGCCGGTATTATGACGACAGTGACTCTCCTGTCCTAAAGAGACACTCACAGTCAGACTCGGAGTGTCTACTGCACATAACTGACGGATGGCTTTGGGAAAAAGGGGAAATACGGGAACCAAGGATGAAGGGGAAGCTGTGAGGTTCTGCAGGGTAGAGTGCCATGCCTGTGACTGGAAGGTTGCTGGTTCAAATCCCATGCTCAGCAGAGTGATGTCATCATTGGGCCTCTGAGCAAGGTCTTTATCCCTAATTGTTCTATGGACTTGCTGACCCTGATTTCTCAAAAATGTACTTTGCTTTGGATAAAAGCATCTGAACAAAAAATGTCATGCATTTTACAGATCCATTTTAATGAACTGCAACTGATTTGGGACAGATAGAGCATCAGCAATAGTGGAGGAGGTCATTATGCCGCCATCACATAGATACCACATATGAAATACAGCCTCGCTGCTGGTTTGGTAAATGCCAGAGTGATACGGCTCCCTAACAGCCAGCATACGCAGAACAAGCCTTTCCTAAAGACCGCAAGGTTTTAATTATTCATAGGGGCAAATTAAATAATATATTTTAAATTATGGTGGACACATGTTTTCAAAGTGTTGCTATAATAATAGATTCAAAGGCTCGGTGATTAACATGTATTATTTTATGTATTCGTTCATTTGTTTGCAGGCGATTAATCACGCCTGCGAGTTACGTGCGCCGCTGCCTTATTTATGAGCGCGGTCTCTGGAGGATGAGCAATCATGCCTGACTGTGGCAGGGACGCCGCACCTTCCGTGTTCAGAAATCAGGTCGACTGCACGGTGATTAGCAAAGAGTTAATCAAGCCCTCAAGCGCCATTGGATATTCCGTTTACAGCCAATGGCCGGGCGCCTATTAATATTAACGGCCTGGGAGCGGGGCTCCTGTTTGGTCCGCAAGTGTCTATGTATATATGTATGTGCATATATAAACTATGGTTATAACTAGTCTTTTAGAAAAGTTTTCATTTTTTAACGATTTTAAGATTCAATAACTTAATTATCGCTGCGCAAGCACAACAAAGTTGTAAATTTTAATAGACCTAATCGCTTGCTCTATTTACTGTAAATGTTACGTAAATGTCTATTATATTAATTAGAATTTATCCATCTTCCTCCAACTGCGTATTTAATTTTACAGTTAGTTACTATTATCCCAGTAAGTACGGGACACGAGGCGAGAGACACCCTGCACGGGATGCTGGTCCTTCGCATGGTGCATACAGGCACGTATAGGCGGCATATAGACCACGAGGCGGGGAAGGGATTGGAATTCCAATTTCTAATTCATTTAAAAATAAGTGCATGAAGCGAAATTCATATATTTACAGAGTGACAGAAATCTTGCTCGCCATTTTCTGGTATTGTCATTGGCACTGCTGTGCTGGTCTGCTGACTGGACCATCAGAATGGAACTGGTTTGGTGTCCGCGTTATTGGTACATGGTTCTCGTTAGCCCACATTTACATGCGCAGTGACCGCGCAGGTCTGCAGTTCTTTCCCGCCTGTCAGCTTGTACCCACCCAGCTGTGGCCCAGCGGCTGTTCCAGCGCGCCCTCTAATGCCCGGCGGAGGAAGCGCCACACTGCAAATATTTTCATTTTATTGTAGATGGTGCGAGTGACACTTTGTTAATTAATATGCTTACTTATTTAGTTTGGTGCACCACTGTTATTCGTGATGTAGTTGTTAAGTACTGCTGATATTTAACTGGAGGATTCGGGTAGCTTCGTTCACGGTCAGTGCCTCCTTTCCGCCACACTTGACAAGCTGCACCTCTCTGACGACAGAGGGGACACCTCACTGTCCACTAGCATTCTCAGCAACCCAAGAAGAGGGCAGCAAAATAAATGGTTTTATACCTGCAGCCAAAATTCCCCCCGTAGTGGTAACTGATTTTGCGCGCAGTTGTTATTCCGGTATTTTTGAGGACATATCTGGCTCGTTTCTTATCTTCTTATCCGATGAACGCTTAGCAATACATTAACGGTGCTCAGTGACAGTAAGACATTTTTAGAAATCTTGGCTTTTAAAGTCACATTCCGGTACATATGAAAACCCATTCCAATCAGTTCTGACTATAGCTATAGCCTTTGTCACAAGAGAAAGGCTTTGGCGTGGAGTAAGACAGAGGGGTTGGGGTAGGTAAATCGCGGTGTTCCTGTCACCGGCCGACTGCTTTGATGAGCGCTTCCCGCGGCCCACTGCCCCCCTGCCCGGCCGGACGGCTGCGGCGCTTTGACTCGCCGCCTCATTTGCAGACGCGACCGGCAGCTGCGCTCGCTGTTTGCGGGGACAGACGCCGCTTTGAAGCCCACCTCGCTTTCGGGGGGCTGCTGTCGCCGCACAGAAAGAGCAAATAAAAAGGGGGGAAACATCTTTCAGGCTTAAACACAGGGAGAGGCAGCGACAATTATTTTGGTTTATGTTCCAGCGTTCATTGGAAAGCTGTAAAAAGATGAAATGATTGCTTATGGCATTTAAAATGCTATTTTCCATAATTTAATCTCATATATTTGAAAGTGCTCTTATAACCAAACACCAATTTTTTCTTAATCGAATTTTCCTGTCATTTTACATGTGAAGCGTATACTGCCACCTGCTGGAAGACATGTGCAATGACATGTCACTCTACCTTTGGCTACAATAGCTGCTTAATTAGCGCGATTATGGCGACAGGTTAGTTGCTTTTAATCGCCGTTCGTTTCTCTTCAGCTATTTACAGATGAATGCCAAATGATGTAAAACCCTTTAAAGCATGTAATTTTCTTACAAGAATTTAATCCGACGTTTGTAAGCTTTTAATTTAAATTCGTAGGATTAACTCACGACTCGTAAATTTAATATTCCCCGCTCTTTCTCGCCAAATGTTTCTAATGTCATTTATAAAGCATCATCCTTGTCTTATAAATCACGGACGTCGGGGCCATGGGTCCATCAGCACAATTTTTTCTATTTCAAACTCGTCTGGCTGGCTCAGAACTCCACAGCCAGACCCAGCAATGCAGTGTTGCAACCCTCAAAATGCCAAGTTATCCCCAAGAAGTCTACACGGTATTTCTAAGTATGTTTGAGTTTAAAAATACCATAAACGCTGGTGGGTAGCTGGACAGGGTTAGCAGGTGGTTATCTTTGGTCATTTTTCTTTCAATCTCACACAGCCAGAATGTGCTCTGTATATTTAAAAAGGTGCATTTATTATGGTAAGAATTGACCTCATCTCAGAATGGAGGTGATGCTCAGTGCTGAGAAGATGAACCCTATAAACTGTAGGATCAAAAAGCTGGACCTTGTTTCTGTTTTTCTTATTTATGGAGGACACAGCGAAGACAAATATTATTCATATCGTGCATGAAGATAGAGTGGAAGGTAACGGGATTGGTGTGTGTGTGTGGTGTGTGTGTGTGTGTGGTGTGTGTGTGTGTGTGTGGTGTGTACGTATGCTCAAGGGCCTACCAAATACTCGCCATACAGCCTGCGTTTCTTCTTGGAAGCCACTGAAAATTCTTTGGCTTGGTGCGCCGAGTGTGGAGCCATTGGGTTTTCATGTGCAGAAGTCAGACACTTCTCTCCAAAATCCACTAGTCGGGTTGGGGTAAGAGGAGCTGTACACTTATTCATTAAGGAGGGAAAACCGAACGGGGGCCCCAGTCTGTGGGAGAGGCTGATATGTCTTCAGACAGTGACTTCAGATGTGACCTTGGTCACTGCTGGCCCATGTCAGCCATCCTCCCCCCAGCTCCCCATCCCCTTTGTTAGCCTTGAACCTCTTTACCCAACATCAGCTTCATCTGCCTAATGGCCTTTAACATAAATACCTGCACTGCAAAGGTTACGTATCTCCAGATCCTTCTCCCAGTGCCATTTCGCCTGTGTAGCAGACGTGTGGGCGAGGCCGCACCCCCCCTTCCCCGTACTCAGGTGTGATAGAGGGGCCCGCCTAGCGGATAACAAGCCGGCTTCATGAGGGCTAATTTGATCACCCCCATGAAATATCTGTGCTTGTGCAAAGGTCGGTGCAATTTAACATGCAAGTAACTTATTCAGCATTAACTTCTGTCCCCGTTCCTTTATTCACCGCGACAGGACGCCTCCCGCTGGTATCTTACCAGCCCTCTCGCTCAGAAAGCCCGGCCTTGGGCACGAGGGCAGCGCCCTGCCTTCAGCATGCCGGGTGACACGGTGCCAGCACCGTTCTGGTGACCCTTGGTAACGTCTGGGACGATGATTAGTCCCTACTTAAAGCCACTCGGCCCTGGAGTGACACGGGCTGGCGCTCGTGTTGAGAGAGATCGCTGACGTGGCAGGGAGGGGATTCTGAGGCCGCGGTGAATCTCACAGGCGACCTTCTCGTCCAGGAGGCAAATGGCTTTTTAAAGACATCCTTGACAGGGGGGATGCTTGCCATGATTTGACTGTGCGGCCCGTGGTTCTCTGGCCCAGGAAGGGACAGTGGGAGCAGAGACCCGCTGGTTTACAGGTGATGGAGTACAGAGGGGCTGCACCACCTCTCTAAGTGAGCGGGACGTGATCACACAGCCCTGCACATTAGCGGGTGAAAAATGTGTAGGTGCTGATTTGGAGTTTCACAAGAGGAACCGAGCACTCATAATGGGACACTGATCTCTAGGACTCTGATCTCCAAGACACTGATCTCTGGGTTATTGATCACCATGATGCTGATCTCCAGGGTGCTGATCACCACGGCGCTTATCTCCATGACAGTGATCTCCGGGGGGCTGATCAACAGGGCGCTGATCTCTGGGGAGCTCTGATCACACCGGGTGGGCTGATCTCCATGATGCTGATCTCCATGAGGCTGATGAATGGAGTGCTGATCTGTGGGGTGCTGATCTCTGGGGGAGATGCAAAAATTTTGTGGGTGGAACTTCACATGTAATTTCATATGAAACTACAGTGCCACCCCAGAAAAACTGAAGATGAACAAGTTATATGTTAGTTATTTGTTAGTTATTGGGGGGATGAATTGCCATCAAAATGGGACATTTATATTGTATTTATACGACCCGTGACATGTTTGTAATTCATTATTAAATCTGGCCAGCAGACTGATTTTTCGTTTTCCACATGATAGAAAAACGTTGTAACATTATTTCACTAATAAGTGCTTGCAAGTTTCACCTCTGGTACCGGCAATATTAGACAAATATATATTGGTTATCAATTGAATTTTCAGATTCAGAAATATGGAGACACAAGCAAAAAGGTATTCATTCATGCATTAAATGTAACTGAGGTACAAAAATAATTCCATCAGCTCAATTCCTGCTCCCCTACATATCTTTTTTCTGCACTTCCACATAACTTTCATGTTAGTGGTTGGTGCTTGACGCCAACCAATCAGCAAGCTATGGCTGTAAGCGCCTCCTCAGAATGAAAAGTACCTGGTCTGTAGTAGGGACTATAAAATGGTTCCAGAACTGCCTCTGAGCAACTACAATCGGGCCGATTTCCTGCGGTGTGAACGCGACGAGTTTCTGGCTCCAGAAAAAAGTTTTGGTTCCTGAAAAAAGATCCTGTGGCATGAAAGCGCCCATAGATCATAAAATCCAGGAAAGAATCTGCTTCGGGTGAAAGCTGAATGGCTTGAGATATTAATATAAAATCAAAATCAATACAAAGAAAAGCAGGCACTTTATAATTAGGTATCCCTTCAGCTTGCACAAGGCTGTTTAAATACCCACCTAAATGTGCAAACAGGACAAGGCCATGTTGAGGCTGCGACAACAAGGCACGAGGCATGGTGCCGATCACTGGCAGCACCGACCCACTGCTAGGGGGGACGTCCCTGAGCCGCCAGCAGCCCCATCCGCAGCCGGCCTGCCCTGCCAGTGCCCTTGCCCTGCAGGCAGGCCTCCTCATATCAGTGGTACACCATGTAAATCTTATTGCGATCTTCCTAGTTGTCTCTGTTTTAGCCAGTTTGTTACTCTGGTGCTGACCGATCAGTGCATCACCCTCCAGACACGAAGCTCCGCTCTCATACATCAATCTGCCTCCTCTGATCCCGCGGGGCTGCCCTCGGCGCTTCCGGAAGCCTCTCCGAGGTCCGGTTCTGGACATTCCGTGGCGCGGCGGGGGCCCGGTGCTCCGGCTGGGTGGATAATGACATCAGATGCCTCTCAGCCACAACAGGTGCTGGCTATGGACGGCCTCCACCACCTCGCTGTGCCGGTGACAGACGCGCGCGCCGCGCTTTAATTAGAAACTCCGCCCTCCTGCTCCCAGGGAAACCGCGCACCTCCTTGCAAGGGCCCGGGGCCGGTGGCGGAGTCATGCCGCGCTGACGCTCGCTGGTTCCGTGTTAACACGCCTTTTTGGAATGTCGCCGTTCACGTCTCTCTGTCAGCTAGAGATGTTAGCCGTGTAAAATCCCTCACCGTCATTTAGCTAATGGCATCACGCGTGCTACTCCGTCAAATACTGTTACTGTGGTAAAAAGAGAAAATGTTTATATTCTATAGTCATCATTTATATAGAGGGGGAAAATGTTATTAGCAAATCCTGAAAGTAACATCCGGCTGGTTATTCTTTCTCTCTGTGACCCTGTCCTAGATATGCTGGCTGTCTGGTTGGGTGAATGAATGGATAGATGGCGAGATGGATATTAATCAGTGTTCAGTGTTGTATGTGCTGCATGTGTTTTCATCAGAAATCATGAGAATATATACAGCACTCGATCGTGAGTAAAATGAAACAAAATGGCCGACTTTTAGGACACTCCCTCAAAGGACTGAAAGGAGAGACTGACCCTAGGCCAGCTTAAACGATGCCAGAGCGTTCTCTATGACCAATCAATGATTGCTGTAAGACATGTCATCCCTGCCTTCATTTATTGCTCAGATTTAACAGGAGTGATGTATCACAGCAAATATAATTACTCAGATGGATAAAACGTTTAGCTTTTGTTTTGAAAGTCACATCCACTGCAGTGCTCATTATTTGACGGTCACATTTTTTTTTCCACTGCAATCCACAAGTCTTCTCTAGGTAACACAGTGTCCTGTGTTTGTGGAAAGTTCTGGAAGGCTTGTATGATTCCCTGGCGGGATGCAGTAGGGTCTCATACACGAGCACCAGCGGTGCACACCCCCTCCCCCCATGCAGCAGGCAGTGCCGCCTTTAACTGCACCAAGGGCCACCTGTCCGGCACCTTCCCTGCTGAGGGCCTCTAATCCCCTCAAACGGTCCGCTGCAGATGTGCCTCCGGAGGGGGGTGGGGGGGGGCCACATAATTGCACAGCGTTCCCCATTATTAATCCGGTTGATGAAAAGGGACAAGTGTAAGCTATTACAGTCACTCTTTTCACATGCAAAGAGGCAGCGTAAGACCGTGAAACCAGCACGAGGTGCAGAGCGCTGGGAAATTATGGCTCTCGCCCAGGGGTCACCTTCCCAAAGGTGCTGAAGATGCGGCTCAGCCGAAAGCCCATAGAGTGGGTTAATGGAGGCAGTTAGCAGTTCACGTTCCGTTTAATAACAAGAATTACTCTTCATCCCCGTCTGAAAGGGTGCAGGATCTCAGAACAAACCACTAATGAGCAAGATGTGATATTATGAGTCGGCCAAACAACGCCAGGGTGGAGGTGGAGGAGGAGAAGGAGAGCCGGGGCCCGGGCTGGGAGTGCGGCAGAGTTGGGTGGAGCATTTGGGGGACCATATGGATCTCTCAGCCGCGCCAAGAGACCCTGCAGCTTGGAAATGTGATCAGCGTCTCCCCGGTGACAGCTGGAGTCTTTACACCATCGCAGAATCTGTACGCTTCTCATTTGTCATGAGCGCTTCCTGTGGCATGGAAATATGCTGTGGAATTAGGCGGGCTGGATGGAGGAAGGCGGAGGCAAACTGCGGGCCGCACATGTGCCGTAACCTGGTATGGCCACCAGATGGCGTGTGCATTTGTCAGGCCGTTTGTGAAGGTGACCTCTGAACCCTTTTCAGACCCACAGGCCATAAGGACCTGGGGCTCCCTACAGTAGGTCACTCTTCATGAATGAATCTCATGAAGAACTAGGTGAAGCACTGTTTCCTTGTAACTGTTGTTCTCCTGCTAAATACTTGGTTGAAGTGCTCAGACCCCAGTACCCAGCTGCCGCCAGTAAGATTGACCTCCACAGCATGTTCTCTGGTGATTCCTGCCATCTTGTATTCCGGGTGCTGGCTCAGTCATTAGCAAACAGAGGATTAATATTTAAGGGAGTTAATGACCTCCATCTGGCCAAAAACCTCACTGGCTGCTCTGGCCTCGTTTTAAGGAGTCCGTGTGCGTTGTCCTGCACCATATTACAGACAGGAAAACAGCACCTGCACGTATGTGTGTGTTTGTGCCCTGTGAATGAGGAGAATATAATGTATGTGAAGCATCACATATTATTTTTGATTTCATTTTTTAGTCTATACACATATTAATAAATTACTAACATGTTTATACTGAAGCATTAGATTTCTCCAGCAGCATAAAGCGGTCTGACTATTTCAGGAATGTTCTTTCATCCTCTCGCTGCATTACGGTAACCAGAGGGCGTGGCTCGGGGGCATGACGGCTCATCATGGCGTCGCTGTCATGTGGGTGATCCTCACAGCAGGCCAGGGTCACATGACCAATGCCTGGAATAAGGCCAACACCCCCAGGGACCAGACCCCACAGTAAAATGGCAAATGATCTGCTTGATAGTCACAGGAGCAACATGAAACGCGAAGGGGAATCATCTGTCCGTCTTCCATCCGCTTATCCCCGACGGGGTCACAGGGGGGCAGCAGAGGGTATGAAGCAGGGGCTCCTTTGGCCTGCAAGAGGAACCCGAAGTACCTGGAAGAAAAGCGGGAGAACCCGTAAACAAACAGGAATCAGGGGATGGAAATACTGCTGGTGATGCTTTTCGTCTTCATTTATCCTGTCCATTCCGAGTTCCCTGTAAACATACACCTTAATATACCCAACATGACAAATGTTTTGATGCAAACACATGAAAACAATGTAGGATATTTTGTGCCTTTGTTATAAAAATAGCATTTACTGCAGATTGAAAGAGAGCTTCCGTCAGAAATCTGTCAGCTGGGGAAGGCGTAGGCCTCATATTTCCAATTGGACATTTATTATTCTGGTCTCCTGGCAATAAACCAAAGGGGCAGTGGGAATGAAAGGTGTGTGGGGGGCAGGCGGCTGTCAGGGCAAAGGCGCCGGCTTCACTGTAAGTCACATCTGCAGTTTGGACAGATAGACATTTAATCCGCTCACGGATGAAGGCTGCAGCTTCCAGGAGCTCTGCTGTGCAAATCCAGCGGGTCACAGGACTGAATGCCAAGACAATGGGGCCCCGTTTCAGCGCCGTCTCTATGGCCCAGTGTGCACAAATCCGGCAGCCCATAATAGCTGGGTCGTCCAAATGGGCCCCCGGATCAATGTGCCCGTCGACCCCACATTGTGCGGCCGGCTTGGCCTGTGATGTCATGCAATCTATCCAGGGGGGGTGGGCGGGGGGGCTGTGTCTCAGATCGTCCCCCCGCTGGGTTACATCAAAGCAGCATCAAGAAACGTGTCTATCTGAGGGAGAAATGTATCCTTAATTTCCCAAGATTAGCCTGATTCAGAAGCAGTGTGTGCACACGTACGTGTGTGTGTGTGTTTTTTATGTGATTGAGTGAGTGTTTGTTTTTGTGTATGATTGTGTGTTTGTGCATGTATGTCTATCTGTGTGTATGTATGTCTGTGTGTATGTTTATTTGTGTACATGTTTGTTTTTGTTCGTTTGTGTATTATTGTGTTTGTGTATGTATGTGTATGTATGTGTGTCTGTGTGTTTTTGTTTGTGTGTGTATGATTGTGTTTGTGCATGTATGTATATCTATGTGTGACTGTGTGTGTATGTATGTTTTTGACATCCCATTCCAAAGCAGGGGTGGCCTTTGTTTACGCAGTTAAATGCAGGTATTGAACTGCAGCAGTGGTGGAGATTAAGATGTTTTGAGCTGATCTGTACTCATTGAGCTTCAGTGAAATGGGAGGGAAGTTTAAGGGCTAATAGATGCTCATTGTGGTGTGGGGGGGGGGGGTGCTCCTTTGTGGGGTGGTGGGAGGACACCAGCTGGTGAGCTCTTCTTTCTTTTGAGGGGAGCGGGACTTTGGTGAGCCGGGGGAGTGTCTCTCAATGGAACTAAAAGAGGTGGGAGGGGCCATTTGTTTTGCCGTATTTGTGTTTGCTGTCAACATAGCTATCTGTGTGGTGCCCCCACCCTCTCCCACACAGAGTGAGCGGCCCCCTCAGACCGCATGGGGGAGTCTGGAATGAGCCCCGCGGAGGGTGCGGCCGTGGTCATGGGTGGCGCTGTCACGGCGACAGATGTTGTAATTGCCAACTGATGGATCGCTTGTCGGGAAGGTCATTAGGACTCGGGGGGCCCTGGATGCCAAAAGGCTGCCAGTGGCACGGAAGGGGTTAAATAATGGGGGGGGGCAGAGGAGCACTCACCCAGGGAGGAAGAGAGAGGTGGGTCAAACAGCACCCATCCATCAGAGCTGGGTGGTGCTCCATACGCTGCTTGAACCCGGAGCAGGATGCAGAGGGAGCTCTCACCCCTCAGTGTGGCCACAAGAGCTGGGGGTGGGCAATGTGGACCTGGGCCGTGAAGGGGGGGGGCCGACGTGACTCAGCGCTCAGAGATGAACACGCTCCGGA
>JAODJU010000001.1:16082079-16096760 GCA_026776725.1 Gnathonemus echidnorhynchus
TTAACAAAGAATCCATTTATCGAGTCCTGGTTACATTTGTGCTGCTCCAAACTTCCCGTAGACAAATCTGGAAAAATGTCGAGTCACTACAATGTTACTTTCTGTGTTTTTTTTTCCCTTCTAAAGTTAGTGTCTATACTTTTTAATTTAGTGTTGTACAAATAAACTTAATGGGGGTGAGTGAAATTGCCATTGTCATCCTGAGTGTTTTGTAGACCTGTTGCTACGATGCCTAGGGTGGGTTATTTAATGCTAGATATAAAAAGCTTCAGTTTCAATCAGCGATATAAGTACACGAGGGATGTACGCTTTCTCCGCTCCCATAAAAACATGAATGCTACCCAGCAGACCAGTCAGAGTTCCTGTGCTCTGCATTGTATGTGGTTGCATTTCTGGGGAGGTGTGTGTCAGGCTATGTGTGGGGTCCACGGTTATGCCATACTTACAGTGATTAGATGCAGAAGTACAAATCAGCCTTTACTGCCCCCCAAAGGCCCTTAATGAACTGGGGGTCTGCTGGGAATCCAATCAGAAGATTAATGGGGGATGAAATGTGCTGGGGGGGGTCAGTCTCTGAAGCCACTCCATGCGGGTTTGGCAATGGAAACTGAGCGTCTGACATCCCTGTTTCTACAAAGACTGGATGTGTTCAAATTCATCCCCCCTTCGCCTAGCCAACCCCCCCCCCTCCAGCCCAGTGGTGCAGGGGCTTGGAGTCCCATGAATCCTTTATTTATGTTATCACAGCATTTCACACTGGAGTGTCCTCATTGTGTAAACAGAGCCTGACTCATGACTGGGCTGCAGAGCCTAATATCACAGCACACTGGGGATTCATCCACGCTCTCCTGCCCATCTAGCTGACTGCTTTTGCTAAGAGAGTGTGGGTTTGTCACCCAGGTATGAAACAGCTGCTTAAGCTGGGATTCTTCCGTGGCGTGTCCCGTTGTGTTTGGGTGAAGAGTATGAAGTTTCGGAGAGTGCTAAGACGTAAAAGTGTCTGCTAGATGTTCAGGTACGTACAGGGGCACGGTGTGTGGATCAGTGGGTTATTGTGGTCGGAAGGTCGTTGGTTAAAGTCCCAGGGTAGGTAGAGTGGGTTCATCCTAGGGCCCTTGACCAAGACTCAACCCTAATTGCTCCAGGGACTGGCTGTCCCCACTTTCCTCGAAAAAACAAAAATACATTGCTTCAGATAAAAGCATCACCTAAATAAATAAAATGTAAATGTGCAGTTAGAAACGGCATCAGCACATGCATGGCGTCACTGGTCACCACCCCGCGCTGTTTACAGTGACCGGTAATGTATGGGGTGATGTACAGGGCTGCAGCCATCTGGAATTTCCTGTGCTGATGTTAAATGCTCACTATGCAAATCAAGGGGCCTGCAAACATCTGTGTAAACGAAAGTAAGAAAACACGCTGGAAATGGGGATCCAAGCAGAGCTGGGGGCCTGAGAAAGGACTCGCTCCTCGCTGCCTCTAAGAATCTTCCACCAAGCCTGCTGAGTGGAGGAATCGTTTTCTCTTTCTCTGTTTACATCTAGGCCACAAACCCTACTGTTAAGAAGCATGTAATTGACTGCCATTGTCTTGCTTGCAAGGCACATTCCTTGCAGGGGGGGCAGATCTAGCTGTTACGACGGCAAGGGTGTAAAAGGATGCTTTTCCAGCCTGTGATTTCAGACTTGGCCCTCCTGATCGCTGGCGGAAGATCGTTTGTGATTTTGTTTTATATTTTTTTATCTTCTGTTAGCAGGGGAGTCTCTCAGTGAGCTCTCTAAAGTCTGGTTAAGTTTTGCCTTAAGCTCTGGGCTGTCGATGTCCTGGATCTGTCAGCATGAATCAGACATTAAAGCAGAATTTCATTTAGGCTGTGTGGAGCCGGTTTCCCAAGGCACTGACGCAGAGCAAAAAGTGAATGAAATTCCTGGAAGTACTTTCCCTCTACACTGGAAATTATCGACTGCACCGCATTGGACACTGAGAAGTGACCTGTTAACATACTTTGGGGGTGGGGTTAAAAATGGGTGTGGCTTAAAAAAATGATGGATTATCAAGGAAAGAATAGAAGAAGAATGTTCTGCATCAGTTCAGGCCAGTAATTAAACTTTAGCTTGATGATTAAAGGATACTTAAAAAAACTATTTTGGGGAGGCAATTATGGCAATTATGGTGGAGTCTCAATTGGGGTTAGGCAGGCCTGGCATCCTGGAAGCGTGACTCACCATCGCAATTGGAGAACCGAACGTTGGTTCGCCTGGAGGCACCACGTTGACAGCTGGGTGCCATCGTGCCCGCTTTGGGCTGGGTCCTGCCATTGCAGCCTGTACCTCCAGGTCAGCGCCTCATTGAGTCACAGAAATCTGCCCGAAGTCACATTCAGGCCTGTATACCAGAAAAATACAGAGAAAAACCAAGCTCATAAATTTATAGGGTGACTCTGAAGATCAGTTCCAGTCTCCAAGTGGCAATTTTTATGCAATATGCAAAAGAGCTTCAGAAAATTCCACCCAACTTTGGCAAACGTTTCCTGTGTCCAGGTTCAGCTCATACCCAAAGCTAACAGGTTAAAACCCCTTCTCTTACACTCACCCCCTGAGTCTCTCTGCCGTCTCATTGCCGGATTGAGGGAACGGTCTCACATCTGAGCTGCTCGGGCTTCTCAGAGAGCAGCCAGAGACGCTGCCAGCTCTGAGGTTATATAGAAGCCACCGGCAACATGTACGATTACACAGAGACGTAACGATGTCATAAAGTGCAGATCTGCAACATAAAGTGCAGCTTTATTCCGCTGCTCAGCTGTGCTGCCGCTCCATTTCTAAGGCAGATCACAGAACATTCTCACACAACTGCTATAGATAAATCACACGTGTCGCGATGAGGGGAGAGTATATCATTGTATGGGTGTATCATTTCCACAAGTTTCCCCCGCAGTGGACATGTCGCCGTCTACTCACATCTTGCAAAGATCTTTCACGAAGGAGATGTTCTGGGCTCGTGAATTAAGACGTTGAGATGATGGATTTTCTCTGTCTGCAACAGTGAGGAGCAGAGCTTGAAGATGCCACTATCGAAACGGAAGAAGAGGGCCAAGAAACACAGCGAGCCTGTGAGGGCACCTTCAGGCCGTACTGCTGTCCATGTGCTGGTGAATCACGGCTCTGTGTCGCCATGCCTCTGTTACAGTTACACGCCAAATTGTCCCCAATGTGTTTTTCATTTTACCAGGTGATGCTTTAATATTTATGTCCTCCTGGGGCTATAAAGAGTTAAAGGTTAAAGTGTACATCTGTGTATTTTAGTTTTACTGTACAAGTAATGAAAGTGACAAATGTTTGGACAGGTAAATCATTGTGAGTATTCATGTGAGTACAAGTGTGAGTATGAGTATTGTGTCAGTATAAATGCCAGTGCATGTGTCTGTATGAGTTTCAGAGTGAGTATCCATGTTGAACATCAGTGTGAGTATGAGTATCATTGTGAGTATTACTTGAGTCCCATTGCAAGATGTTCCAGCTCAGAGTTTGATCCCAGTACTTCAAACCAATGCCAAAATTTGCTGGATATGTTCTAAGAAAACACGTTTGTGTGGTGCACAAACCAGCCCCCTTTGGTGGGTTAAACGGAGGCTGTTTTTGCACAGCATGCCCCAGACCTCCACTGTGTAGTGCTGTCTCTCCTGAGAACTTCAGGTCCTTTTTCTGCTGAGAGGAGAAGCTCTGTCTTCGGCCCAGTGAATCTGCATTTTGCTACAACTGTTGATGGAAGGTGAATCTGTTCGTCAATTTTGTAGTTTTCCGAGTGGCATCAGAAGAAGCCATCCCATAATACAACACCCCCGAGTAGCATCGCCACGGTACGCGAATGCTGTGATAGAAGATTGCTGTACGAGGTGTACCACACAACAATCCTTTAACCGGATGAATGTAACTTGTAAAGAAACATATAAAAATTGGATTAGACAAAATGTGGAAAGATCTAAACAAAGCAAAAAACCATGTTACATTTATTAGCCAACCATGCAGTTATTAATTACGGAAGAGGCAAATTATACATGCCAGAAATTTAAAGGGACAATATACTTTACAAATAATGGTTGATGGGTTAATATTTGTTTTTCTCATTAGCATGTTCCAAATGATGGTTTGGCCCGTCCATAAAATATTTACTAAAGCGACCTTGTTAATTAAAATGGTATTTTTTTCCAGTAGAGTAAGTACTTTCTGTGCTTTTTATTTGGACTCTTTTTCTATTAAAATGAACTGTGCTCTTTTTAAGTTTTCAGAAATTCAGTTAAACCATTATTTCCAGGTCGCACTACTTTTGCAGCATTGAACTTCCCCATAAATCGTTTCATGAATTCTTCCTGGTTAAACCATTTCATCGGTTCTGTTCTTCCCAAACCAGAAACGTACTCGTAGGCTCATTTTGACCCAGAACTCGGTGTTCCCCACAATTTCCGCGTCTCTCCGTGGCACATGATTTCCAGCCATCCATTTTTTTATAGGCTACCCGCTTGTCCTACGCTTGTCCGAAGCATATACTGAAAGCCACGGGCGCAAGGCAGGGAACAACTTAAAGTTTCAATCTCAGAAAGGAATGTTTACTTTAGGACGGAAAAAACCCTTACGGTCAACTAAAGTGCAAATTTTCCTTTTCTTTATCATCTGTGTATGTGAAATAGCGACATCCCGAAGAAGATGTAAATCATCTGCTTCCAGTTTTGCTGGAGAAAAACGAACTACAGTATTCTCATGATGAACAGGCGGCATGGCTTCGTTTTCAAGGCTGCACCTGTTTGGTAAAACTCATAAAGCGGCCAGAAACGAGTGAAAATCAGATTTAAAAATCCGACAACAATACCGCTGCAACTACTGTAAAAAGACGACGAGAATGACAATTTATCATTATGAATAAATTATTTAAACCTTTATAACTATCCGAATCTGAAAGATCTTTATTGTCATTCATGTTAAATTCACTTACTAACGTGCCACTCTAGCCAAACCAATTCAACTGAACGTATTGTTTAAAACGCAAAATAATCAAGGGGACATTGGCGAACTCCCAGCGGAGCAAGGAGTCCGGGGTAAGAATCCGGCTCTGGGGGTGTGTCCCGGGTAAAAGCCCTGCTCTGGGGGTGGGGTGGAATTAACTGGGGGTAACGTACTGGACGACGGGGGCGGGGATCACACGCAGCTGCTGCCGGTCAATCACACCTCCAATCGGCTCGGAGCGAGTGGTCCCAGACAGTCCGATTCGGCTCAGGCTTTTCGCCGTAATTAATCAGCCCCGCCCTGCGCCCCAGCCGGGTCGGGACCGCAGTATTTATAGCGTCCCCGGAGGCAGCCCGCTGCGTGGCGCTCTCATCAAGGTCGCTCGGAAGACTTTCTCTCCGGACAGGGGCTTTTTATTATAAAGCTAGAAATCGGGATAATTTTGAAAGCGCGGGACGTACCGGTTACAGGGCTGTCTGGGCCGACTTGCTTCGGATTAGGGTTAGGGTTAGTAAAAGTGGAGAGACCCCTGAAAGCGCACTGACAGTGAACATGGCGATGGAGTATCTCCAGGTCCTCTGCCTCTGGCTTTTCTCACTGGGCTTTTTAACAAGCGCTGCTCAGTCCTCTGACCGGAGCGGACACCCAGGTAAGGAAGGAGCCGCGTGGCTTTAATGTCGGTCAAGATGCCCCGGATTATCTGTTGCACTGTAACTTTTATATAGCGCATCTCTGAACACCGTTGAATTTGATGAATAATATTATAATGCCCTGGTAATGTTATACATCGTTATCCTCGAACACCAATGCATCTGAGGAGTAATATTAGGCTATAGGCTAATGCTCTGAAAATGTTACATATCCTTATCCCTGGACACCAACGCATTTTAGGAGTTATATTATTCGTCAGGTAAAAAAAGTAGGCTACAAATTATTTTGGTGCAGGTGGTGGCATGATGTGTACAGTTTAAACAATACAATACAATACAAATAAACGAAAACCAGAAATATATTGCATATAAAATAGATGCTGAAGAAATATGTAAAATATACTAAGTAAAAAAAAGCAAAGATACAGACGTATAAATAAGGGCGAAACAATAAGATGTGGGGTACATTTTAAGGGTATGTAGCATATTCTTATAATATTAAGACCGCAGTTTTAATCCTCCCACTGTGCTTGATTAACTTAAAAAGTGAGAAGTGATTTTTGCAGTTCTTCGCGCTAAAGTCAGCCCAGCGTTTGTTACACCGTGTACTGTGAGAACACGTGTGTGTTAAACTGTGTAGTGTGTCAGCTCCGTGTATGTTACACTATGTAGTGTGTCAGACCCGCGTTTGTTACATCGTATAGTGTGTCAGCTCAGTGTATGTTACACTGTGTAGTGTGTCAGCTCCGTGTATGTTACACTGTGTAGTGTGTCAGCCCCGCGTTTGTTACATCGTGTAGTGTGTAGGCCTTGTATGTCTGAACTTTATGCCTTATTGCACAGATTCTGTTGCACTCCTGCAATATGTACATATAAATAGGATCCCTTTCATAATATTCATAATGCCCACTGTATTGAATGGATGTACAATACAACATTTACACTCTCTTATAGTATTGCCATTTTTACACCACAGATAACATTGCAAAATATGTCTCTAAACCAGGGGTTCCCAAACTTTTTTTTACCTGGGGACCCAAAACTGAGATTTATCATCTGCCTGGGACCCAAACCTAAAATATATATAATGAATTGCCATTACACGTTAACGGTATGAAAAGATACAAAACACACACAAAAAAAACAAAAAAAACAAAAAACAAAATTTGAAGTATACTGACGGGGGCTGACGGACACCGACAGGATTCATGGTGTTCATGTGTTCAACTGAACTAAACATCAGAACATTTCTTTTTATGACAATTATCCACAAAGTGTGCAGCTTTTGTCACTGCAGTGTATCTTTCTGGGCTTCTGGAAGAACATTTCTAGAGCCTCTTGATACGTTGTATCGCAGATATTTTTGTCTGCTTTTCAGGTGCTTGACGCGACATATTTTGCAACGCGCGCTCTCTGGTGGAAGTATGCTCACCTGTGTGTGCGCGCACGTGTCATTGCGCGCGCATTGGGGCGGAACTCCGCCATGCGCGATACAGAGAGCAAAGGAGGACTGTAAAAGCGCGACCGCGTTGAGACAAAAATGACAAGCTGTTGTTTAAATAAGATAAATAACATAAGGCTATTTAGTATGTTTAATATAAGGACGATGTATAGACCTGTTCTATATGAAGGGTAACCTTAAATGACTTCTGTTATGATCTGCCCAAACGCTGGGCTGACTTTAGCGCGAAGAACTGCAAAAATCACTTCTCACTTTTTAAGTTAATCAAATAAAATGAAATAAACTTGACCTTCAAAGGGGGGCGGGAGGTGCAGTTGGTGTGGCGGGGCGCCCCCCTATTATAATGGCAGGGGAAACATTGCAATGCAGCCCACTACAAACAATTCCCTCATCTCTTATAAAATAAAACGGACACAATGGAACATCTGGCACAAAAATGAAAATGAAGATTATTTTTTTATTCAAGACAAAATATTGACAACATTGAACATTCTGTATGTTTTCTCGCCTCCCTTGTGGGTGGAGTGGTGGTTCTGAGGCTAGGAATCTGTTCTAGAAATCAGAAGGTTGTTGGTTTGAATCCCATGCATGCCAGGAGTGATCCTATTCTGTTGGGCCCTTGAGCAGGGCCCTTAACCTGAAATTGCTTTGTCCTGGGTATGATGTTAATTTACATCCAGCCTGGCAAATGGGTTTTCCAACTTACAGGGAAAATTTGGAGGTTAGTGGCAGGATTGGCACTCTAACCACCAGAGTAATGTGGTGCTCTGGTATCACCTGCTGCATGGTTGTACTCAGGTTCTCATCCCAGGTGTGGTGGGTGTGGCCACATGCTGTAATCAGCACATGCTCCTTACCTCTCTCCACCATGCCCCTACTATAAAAGCTACACTTTGTTATATTTTTCTGTCCCAGCTTTAGAACTCTTCTAGTTTTGTAAGAAGATTTAATGGGAAGTATGTGGCTGGTTAAAGCTTTCCACAAACAGGTCTATTCTGGGTGCAGTGTTAGAAAGTGCAATCCTGAGGTCTTGCTTAGCATTTAGCCTGTTTCTGTATTTGTTTTTCAAATATTCCAGGGCAGGAAATCTAGATTCACAGAGGTGTGTTGTACCAAACTGAATCAGTACATCTACGGCTTTGCCAGCCAAACAGGAAAACTCTGCCTGCTGCAAATGAGCAACCCGAAACCGTGAGAGTGTTTTTGTCTCAAAAACCATCTTCCTGCCATTGTTAACTTGCAGTATAACCAGTGACTCCAACTCAGTCTGACTTTCACTCAGGTCTGATGATGGGACAACTTGTAATGGAAACCTTACCCACTGCAAGTTTTTAGATTCCTATGAGTCAGGGAAGTAGTGCTGAAAATTCTCATGTGGCCTGGCCAGGTGCTCAGCTATGACCTGCTTCACAGAGGTAAACGCCTATCTTCTGAAAGGTAGCTGGGACTGCCACAGACCTAGGCCTGCTGTGACGCCCTACAATGCCACCTCAAGCTCTAGAACGCTGTTTTCCTTCCCTTGGAGGACTGTGTTCAGTGAGTTGAGCTTACTGAATATGTCCATGAGGTAGGCAAATTTTCCAAGCCGTATAATCTTGGAAATTCTTGGCAAGTTCAGGATCTTCAAGCTCCCGAAGTCTTTCCAGAACTCTACTCAGGACAACTACCTAACCTCACAGTGAAAGAGCAGGTACTCATGTTCAGCCCCCATCTCCCTGCATAATTCTCTGAAGAGTCTTTATTGAAGAGGTCTCACTTTAATCAAATTTACTACCCTCACCAATACATCAAAAACCTCTCCTAAGTCATACTGCAGTGCTTTGTTAGCCAGTGTCTCCCTGTGTATGATACAATGGGTGAGCTTCACATTGGGAGCCATTCTATGAACATGAGCCACAAAACCAGACTTATTCTCAGTCATACTACTTGCCCCATCAGTACAAGTACCAATGCAATTTACCCATTCCAGTTTTAACTTTGTTCAGTTAGTGTCCACCACCCTGTCCTCTCCCTTTGTAGTGGTTTGCAGCTGTTCACAGAACATGAATTCTTCCTTGATGATATTACCATTAATGTATCTTACATAGACAATCAATTGAGGTATCTCTACAATATCAACAGGTTCATCTACTTGAAGTGCAATTTTTTTTTGCGCTGTAAGATCTGCTCTCTTACAGAACTTTGAGTGTCCGTCGCCATCTCCACGATTCTCTTTGCAACAGTATTGTTGGAAAGTGGAACAAACTCGACTTTTTTTGCTGCCTCGTCACCCAAGAGAGAGAGACACACATCATTAATATAGGGTTTCATGAGCTTCTCTCCAGTGGAATGGGGCGTCTTATACTTCGCAATGTGGAGACTGATTTATGATGTATGATGCCTTCAGTGCTGCACTGTTGCCTCTAAATGCCTGGTGGATGACAGGAATGTTCATCATGACCATGACTTTAATATTAAGACTTTTTAAATATTCTAATTAGGGTTGTCATGACACCTCTACAATGTATAATTGTAGAGATCTGGAATTGACAGTTTGGATATGTGTAATTTCAGATCTCTACAATGTAATGTGTTTTTTTTTTTACTAGTAAAAACTCAATGAAGGATATGTGGACCTGGAATTCTTACTAGTCAAAATGTAATTACAGATATGGACAATAGGAGTTCTTACTAGTAAAAATTGAATTATAGATCTCCACAATAACACTTTTTAGTAAAACGTAAATTTTAGAGCTCTATAATATTTTTTACTTGTAAAAATACAATTCTTACTAGTAAAACTGAACATTCTTACTAGTAAGAATTGCACTGTAGATATCTTGAATTCAAAGAATGTTATTTTTACTAGTAAGAATTAAGTTATGACGAGTAAGCCTTATGCTAAGACAATTTGGCTTGCCATAGTACGTTTGCATTTTCGCTGTCAGCGATCTGCTGCCAACATGCCTTTCTAGCTTTGGCGCTTCCCACGGTGTTGCTCTTCACAGTTATTGTACTTCAGAATACTTTATATTTTACCATACTAGTTCTCTTTTTTTATTAATTTATTATTTAAAAAAGCTTGATAGTATAACTGGCGTTTTATTACATCATTGATGTTTATTAATGCAGCTGAATAGCGATATGTTTTATTTACTACAATCTTATATTTAGCTCCATGGATACATGTTTTATTGATTATTACCTTATATTTAGCTTAGTAGCAACATTTCCTTAACTAGCATGATTTAAACAATTCCTACCGTGATAAATCGACAATATTAGGGATTTTGCTTCAGTGACATGCATTTAATTGCAACCCTAATTATATTACACCTAATCCAAATTTTCATGACTTGAGCAGTAGCTATAAAAACTATAATGCTTAACAGTTATCTAAGAGAATTGTTGCGTTATAAAATTATAACTGTTAGTAAGAAGGGTACGCACTGTTAACAGAGGTCCTCTCTCAATACACTGCAAAGCTCCATAGTGCTTCTAGCAGCGAACAATATTATATCTATAATGTGCTGTCTATTGAAGCCTTACAGCTATTATCAGCAATGCTATCCCACATAGCAAGAGGAGTCTGAACCGGATCTGGGCCAAATGTTGTTCAGAAATTGCCGCAGATCTGTAAACCAGATCTGGCCCAGTGTCTTTTTGCACAACGGACCAATACTGGTCTGAATCCGCTTTCTGGATTTGAAACAGATAAGGGCCACGTGGACCAGAGTGGCATTGAATGTTACCAAATCTGGTCCGTATCAGCAACAGAGTCAAAGTTAAATTCAGAGCAGCTTCCAGTGGCGGCAGTGAGTGGGTCTGTGGGCTAAGCCTCTTTGCCTGAGATCCAAAAGTTGCTGTTTCAAGCCTCAGCAGAGAACACTGCACATTAGGTGGTCCTGCACTGTGACCTCCAAGGGCCCACAGATATGCAGACATTCCACTGGGGGCCGGGACTTGAACTTAGGACCTCCTGCTCACAAGCACAGAGACTTAACCCACAGAGCCACATGCCAGCCACATAACTGAAGAGAGGATTCAGGAGCAGAATTGGTTGGCAGTCAGTCTAGAAAAAATGAGTCTCAGCCACATTTAACAAAAGAAACATGCTTCATTTACACAAGTACATGTACAGTGGAATGCTTCTCTTCACTATCATCATCTCACCCTTCATAGCTTGGGGATCACAGTGCAGGGCCACCTAACCTGCAGCAATCTCTGCTGAGGCTGGGGCTTGAACCAGCCCACAGAGCCACTCACCACCCCAACTGGAAGCTGCTCTGAATTTAACTTTGACTCTGGTGCTCATACGGGCCAGATTTGGTAACATTCAATGTAAATCTGGCCCATATGTGGCCCTTATCTGTTTCAAATCCAGGAAGTGGATTTGGACCAGTATTGGTCTGTTGTGTAAAAAGACACTGGGCCAGATCTGGTTTACGAATCTGCGGCAATTTCTGAACAATATTTGGCCCAGACCTGGTTCAGACTCATCTTGCTATGTGGGATGGTATATGAAAAATTCATATCGTATGGGAAATTAAACCTGGTATACTTGATGAACTGGTATCCCGCCCAGCACTTACCCTGACACCACCCTAACCCAAAACGTACTCTTCCACTGTCAAAATAGTGTCTCTTGAAGTTCTCTTCTTCTAACTGCAAAAATCTTTTGGGTTGTCTTTATGCTGAGGGTGCATTGTCTGAAGGTGTCGATTTAATTTGTTCGTTTACTCAGCACCTCCCCGCCTAAAACGTATTGAGGACGTTTCTCCTCATTCCGTAAGCCTTTAGCGAACCCAACTCTAATATTCTTATTTATATTTACATTTGGATATTTCAACAACTACTAAACACTACCTATTCTGACTGAATAACTACTGGATTAACTGATCTACTTTACACACACACTGATTTATAATGACGACTAGAAACAGACTGCTGTGTTTGGATACAAAGTATCCAATACGCCTGTGCAGAAAGACCCACTGCACCGCGTATCCTATATTATAGATTAGGCTTCTCGTGGTTACCCGCCACAGTCGCGACCGCGACCCATTTTCGGTCGCGATCCATAGTTTGGGAACCCCTGCTCCAAACTATTAATATATTTTTAGTGCCTATTTACGCCTATATTGTTTCATACATTTTCATACATCTTTCCTTACTATATAGGCCTACGTTTTACTGTAATTGTTTTTATCCTCTTTATATCTGTATACCTGCTGCTGGACCAAACAAATTTCCATGTCAAATGTATCGATAAAGTCTTGTCGCGCAGCTAAACGTGTCAGCACTGTGTTTGTTACATTTGTTACATTTACGCTAAATAACCAAAGGAGACACAAAAAGCTCTTAAATTAAGCTTAACACACAATTTTAAACTACACTGCCATGCCAAAACAATTGAGGATTAACATGTTATTTTATTGCTAGTTATTTAGTTACGGGGGGATTGCGATCAAGACAGGACACAGGCTATATTTTATCCATATTACCCGCGACATATGTTTATATTTAATTAGTCGCAGTGGTTAGCACTGTTGCCTCAGATCTCTGGCACTAGGAATTGAGTCTCTGCTGTGGCTTCTGGTGCGTGGTGTTTGCATAATCTCCCCGGGTCGGGGTTTCCTCCGGGTACTCCGATTTCCCCTCACAGTCCAGAAACACGCTGAAGTTAACTGGAGTTACCAAATTGCCCGTGAGTGTGCCCTGTGATGGGTTGGTGCTCCTCCCTGAGTTGTTCCCTGCCTTGTGTCTGTAGCCTCTGGGATAGGCTCTAGACCCCCTGCGACCCTGCATAGGATAAGCAGTTACAGGAAATGGATGGATGGCTATCAGTCAAATTTCCTGATGTAGAAATATGGAGATGCAAACAATGTATTAATTTGCTGCATTGAATGTATTTGTGATATACAAATAATTCCATCTGTCATCAATGCTTACTGCTCATGGGAGTTTTACCTACACAAAATGTTGTGAGGGCAGAATGAAAAATGATTGGTTCAGAGAGATAACCAATTAGATTGTAGAAGAGGCGGATTCTCTGTAAGCACTTCCCCAGTACTTCGTGTTTGAATGAAAAGTACTTAGTCTACAGTAGGGACTATAAAAGGGTAATGGATCTCCCTCCAAGGCAGGGGGTTCCAGATAGACTCGGGACACCACGACACTGAATGCAACAAAAGGTTCTGGTTACTGAAAAAAGTTATGGCGCTGTGAAATCACCCACTGTGTAGTTTGTTGGCCCCATGTATGTTACACTAACCATTCAAGATTCAAATTCAAGATTCAAAGCGTTTATTGTCATATGTACAGTAGAAAAGTGCATTTCTCTGTGCAATGAAATTCTTTCTTTGCTGTCCACACAAAATATAATAGAAAAAATAGAAAATAAATACTTTGAAATGTAATGTGCAAAAGAGCTCAATGTGCAAAAATTACAGTATGAGGTAGGTGATGATGTCCATCCTGTTGGCTGAAAGGAGTCTGATGGCAGTGGGGAGGAAGGAGTTGTTGAGTCGAGAGGTTCTAGATTTCACACTTCTGTACCTCCGTCCTGAGGGCAGAAGTTGAATAGTCCGTGTTGGGGGTGTGTGAGGTCTTTGAGGATGGAGGCAGCTCTCCTCTGGACTCTGCGGTGGTAGCTGCTCTGCAAAGAGGGCAGCGGAGTCCTGATGATCTTCTCCAGTCTTCACCACTCTCTGCAGGCGTTTGCAGTCCATGGCTGTAGTGCTGCCATATCACGCAGTGATGCAGCTGTAGAAGTTGCTGAGGATCTTGGTTGACAAACCGAACTTCTTCAGCCTCCTCAGGAAGTACAGCTGCTGTTGAGCCTTCTTGACCAGCTGTGTGGTGTTCAGTGTCCAGGTGAGGTCCTCACTGATGTGGACGCCCAGTTACTTAAAGCTGCTCACCTTCTCCACTTTAAGCTCCGGGATGAACAGTGGCTGATGAGGCCTCCTCCTCTTCCTCATGTCCACTATCATCTCCTTTGTCTTCTCCGTGTTGAGGGTGAGGTTGTTGTCCACCCACCATGACACCAGACCGGCCACCTCTCTCCAGTAGGCCGCTTCGTTCCCTCCAGTGATGCGACCGATCACTGCGGTGTCATCTGCAAACTTCAGAATGATGATGTCTTTGTGGGAGGCGATACAGTCGTGGGTGAACTGGGTGTAAAGGATGGGGCTGAGGTCACAACCCTGTGGGATGCCAGTGTTTGTGGTGATGCTGGCTGAAGTCCTGTTACCGATCCTGACAGACTGAGGTCTGCCAGTCAAAAAGTCCAGGAGCCAGTCACAGAGGGTGGGGTGCAGGCCAAGTGTGGTCAGTTTGTGGGTGAGTTTGTGGGGGATGACTGTGTTGAAGGCGGAGCTGTAATCAACAAAGAGCATCCTGATGTAGGAGTCTTGTAATGTGTTGGCCATGTAATGTGTCCATGTAATGTGTCGGCCCCGTGTATGTTACACTGTTCAGTGTGTCGGCCCCGTGTACGTCACACTGTTCGGTGTGTCGGCCCCGTGTACGTCACACTGTTCGGTGTGTCGGCCCCGTGTACGTCACACTGTTCGGTGTGTCGGCCCC
>JAODJU010000001.1:16182868-16202004 GCA_026776725.1 Gnathonemus echidnorhynchus
AGCAAGGTTGATAGACTTAGTAGAGTTAGCAGAGCATGCCACATAAGTTTCAGCTTGCAGTGCAATTTCTTGTCTTTTTTCATGTTCTGAATCTGTGTAAAGGGTGCTGTGAGTGGTCTGAGGTCACCTCCGTCTGCTGTGACGAACCCCATCCACACTTTTCTGGTCCATTCACAGCTCCTTCACACTTCAGAAGACGCTAAAATATTAAATCACATTATTCAGTAAAAGCTGAGCTGACTCTTTCATCACCTTTGCTGATGTCCACACTTGCCTGAATTTAGGCACTGGCTCAAACCGGGGAAGTATAAAAGGAGGGATAAGCGGAGGGTGGGAGGAGGGATGGAAGAGATGGACAGACAGGCAGGAGAAGTCAATGGGCAGACGGCAGGCAGGGCTTACAAATTTCATCCAGAGATGCTGAAACGCCAGATCGTGTAAGAAAGAAAAGAAAGATAGAGGGTGAGAGAGGGAATGAGGGAGAGAGAGAGAGAGAGAGAGAGAGAGAGAGAGAGAGAGAGAAAAGGGAGTGAGAGAGTGGGAAAGAAGGAGAGAAAGAAAGAGAGGGGAGTGGGAGATGGAGGGGGAGAGAGCGAAAGTGAAAGAGAGAGAGAAGAGAAAGAGACAGAGGGAAAGGCAGAGAGAAAGAGAGAGAGAAGGGGAGTGAGAGATAGAGATGGAGAGAGAGGGCGAGAGAGACAGAGAGAGAATGCGTTTGATGTACTAAATGACCTGTGCCTGGTCAGGTCCACGCCTCACCCATGGGGCAGCCAGAATGAACACTGCAGCGGAAGGACAAGCTGTCCAGATGTTTCAGAGCGAGTTCAACGTGATTACATATATGGGAAGTGGGCAACTGCATTGCCAGGTATAAACTGCTAACTGGCTAAATATGAACCACAAAGACACATGGCAGTGTTCTCTCAGGAAGGGGATAGATATTTCCGGCTGATACTGTACGCATGCAGTATGACAGGTGTGAGGTGTCTTAGAATGGACAAAAATAATAAACACAGGACTACTTGGGGCTATGAATGACTGCAGGGTATGAGTGTAAGGGTCCAGGCTCCCTCTGACACCGACTGAGATAAGTTGCTGGAAGATGGATGGATGGATGGATGAGTTCAGAAATATTAAGCTGTACCAGTACCTGTCTGATGTTTATAAGACAGGAAATGCAGACTGTTGGAAACATTACTGAAATCTTGGCTGAAATGTCAGTAGTCTGTTTGGCAGATATCAGGGGATGTAAAGTTCGGAAAAGTGCGATCACTGCAATCAAAGTGGTGAGAGGGGAACAGAGGGGCAGTGCAGCCTGACGCACTTTCACTCTACGCACCACCCTCTGATAACACCCCGTACCTCCTGCATCGATTTCACACAGACCAGTCCAACACCACAAGATGCTCTCTCAAACATCTCAGAACACATCATTTACAGGACGTAAAGCTTCACTCCATTGCCGTCCAAAGTCGCTGAGGAGAAATCTCTGCAGGAGTGTCTACATTCCTACAGTAATCGACTTTTCTTATAGATCAGACTTGCTATAACTCTGGCCCAGCAAAACACGGGGAATATTTTTGTATTATGCTTGAATACAATTGTGCCCATTTAATAAAGATCAATTATGGGAAATGCTGCCGTTTGCTTTTCACTGTAAATCCCAGTCGATATCAGTCTAACGCAGCAGTTAACGTGCCCGTGAAGGTCTTACTCGCGTGGACGGCTTTCTGAGATCAGGGCTGTTTTTACTGCTGACGCGTTTATAACGAAGCTGGGGGTGTGGCGCACAGCCAAAGCAGCAGCATCCAGCTTCGGCGCTAACAGGTCAGGCCTGAGCACATTGGGCTTTATCTGCGACGGCCACAACCTGCAGGGCCACCGCACACCAGCCAGGGGAGAGGAAGCCGTTTTCCTGGAAAAAGTAATAAAGGTGATGACTCCTTTTTTAACCTGGAGCTGAATCAGTCAACACAAATAAATATGTTTGACCCTGAGAGCCGTGCAAAGTCAGACAACCTCCAATCTCCCCAAGTCAGACCTGCAATAGCACTAGCAGATTTATAGCGAGTGCTCATTTTTCTGTTAAGGGTTTAGTTTTAATAAATCTATTCATTAGGGAGCACATCTATCTTTAAGGCAAAGAGACAAAGCACAAACTGTGCAATCCTGAATAATCTTTAGCTGCCGATCCGACACCGGCTTCACATTTTACATTGAGATGGCTGTGGACTTTTAACTGTCACGTTACCCCAACTGGCGCAATGTCCCTGAGAAGAGGATTGGAAACCCCTTACATAACGCAGGCAGTGTGCTCATCTGCTTAAAACACTCCTCATGACACAACATTGCAGGAGCAGAATCGTCTCGGAAGCCTTTTTGAAACCTCCGAAACACTTTCAGCTTTATATTTTGCTAACCCAAGCTGCCTATGACACGGGAATAGTGCGTTTAGCCGGACCCCTGATGACGATCTCGCCTTAAAGGGGCCATGTCCTCCCCTTTAATTGGCGCTAGCATGAAACTCAGAGCAGCATTATGACATGATCACCTCCATCTAAGCATCCCAGGTATCGCCATGACTAACGTGGAAAAACAGAAATGTTCGTCTGATAACTTCGGTAATTATCATCAAAGGCACAGACCTTCACTGCATGTGCCGTGCTGAAATATTGCATTTGAATATAACTTATAAGGAGGTCTCAATCATCTTACACTCTGCACTAATAAGTTTGCTAGAATTGCACACCTTATGTATTCGACATGAACACGGAAAAACATGCACCTGTCTGTGACGCTGAAGCCAGTGTGTCTCTTTTGTTTTAGAAAGACTTTGCAGGACAATTGTTGTTTGCCTCCCTGGCACTCATGTTAGTTCTCAGACGTTTATTTTTACAAGCTCCCCCAAGAGTCGTCGCCATCCTGAGGCAGCCTTAGTGAATAGCAAAGGCTGATCGCAAAGCCATTTGTTATCCTCTCCTGCAGGAATCTGTCTACGCGCACAGCTCTTTGAATATATTAGCTTGTTATCTTCCGGGAAGGGATGATTTCATACGGTTGCATCAAGATAGTTTGGCGCAGGGAGGAATTAAGCGCTGCAAAGTGCTCTGCACGCTGTCAGCAAGTCTGCAGCCAAGGCAGCGGAGAGAATCGATGGTGTTTTTCAACAGGCGGACAAAGTGGAGTGGAGCAGCAGCCAGGGCCAGAAATCTATACATTAGAGCCGCATTTGTGAGTTTTTTTTTCGGCCTATAAATAGGACGACGTGCGGCTCTGCGGCTTACGACTCGGAAAGTCGCTGGTTCAAATCTCATTACTGGCAGAGTGATGCCACCATTGGGCCCCTTGGCACAACACATGAAGGACTGTCTGACCTTCTTCTCTGATCGTCACTTCTGCATCACTTTGGCAAAAGCCTCAGCTAAATAAATAAAAAATGTAATTGTAAAAATGTAATTAACTGTCACATGACTAAATGTAGAATATAATTTTTAAGAATATAACATTCAGGTATAAAAATTGAGGAGCTGGGACATTTTCAATGACAAGCTAATTAACTGAATTATGCAAATTGCCCCTGAGCTCTGTAATGGACTAGTGAGGTAAGACTGTTTGGCGGCGGGTGGCTGTTTACTTCTTTGCTTGTTCAGTGATGTCACCTGCGCTCTGACAAGGGTGCTAATCGTATCGAAACCATTTCCCGACCAGGCTCAGATACACTTGGCTGAGAACAACTTTTCTACCAAGAACTTCAGCACAAAGTAAAACGGCATAATGTTGTTTTTAGGAAAATTGCCGTGTGACTGAAGGTCCTGTACCATGAAGTCCTACATTCACTGTGTGATATATATACTGTATACAGACATATAGAGTTCTGTGTGCGTGCATGCATTTTTTAAATTTAATTTGAAAGGCGTAAATTAAGAATTGGCAGCCATGCTTCAGCTTACAGCAAAAATACTCCTTGATGTGCAGCCTGGTGTTTGCAAAGCCATTAACTCCAAGCAGGCAAGAGGAGAAGCCCAGGGTATCTGCAATCCTGAAAGTGTATTTGACTCCGTCTGTCGTCTCCTTCATCCTCTTCTCTGTTTCCCCTGAGTGCTGCTCGCAGATCTTGAAAGGGTATTTGGAAAAACTGAATTCCCAAAACTGTGCTAGTAAGCAGGGTGCCTCTGTAATCCACAGCCGTTTGTGACTGATAAGGAACCGGACCGGTCCACAGCAGAGTCACGAAACAGTGACGGAAAGCCATGCAGGGTCAAACCAAACCAAACCAAACCACATTATTTGTCACATCACTTCACACTTTGTATGTGCAGGTGAGTGAAAAACTTGCACATCCCCACAGCCGAGTCCCTGGCGGCTGACCTCACCATGAGGAATCAGTCATGCTTACATTTTTCTTATTTACCAGACGCTTTTATCCAAAGGAACATACTTTTTTTGAGAGAGCAGGGAATGCTTCTCAATACCAAGAACACAAAGATCGTCCTTGTGGTCTTGGCAAGACTGGTATTCTGGGGATTTTCACTGTCCTCTCTACTTGTGTTCTTGAGTATTTAACTGGTCTTCAGCAATGGGAGATGCCATGAAATAAGAGCACAAGTATGGTCAAGTAGGCATATTGAGAAAAAGCATGTGGCTGACTGTCCCTGTAGCAGCTGGAGTTTAAGGGCCTTGCACAGGGGCCCGATGGTGACTTGAGCAGTTCTGATCCTGTGCGTTGGCCTCAATAAGAATAAAGAGTAAACAGTAATGCAGACGTGTTACAATCCGTGTAATAGGGCTGGTCAACATGCCTGAAAAACAATATTATGATATTTTAGGTCACTAAATTTAAAAATTTCTCTAAAAAAGTCAGGACAGAAAGTCAGAAGGAACTGTGGTTTTATTTATTCACATCAATGTTTACCATCCGGAAAACATAAAAAGTGCATTTCTTCTGAACATAACAATATCCCAAAAAAAACTCTTAATTCTTAGGAAAAATACATAATTACAAAATATCCAAGTGCTTGAAATGTAATTAGATTAGATTGTTCAATTAGATTGTTCAGTTAAATGTTTATATTCAGAATAAGACATTATATAACTATAATCAACTATAATAAAAAAAAGAATTACAAATTGACTAAATCTGAGTGCCTGAAATCTTAAAAATATATTTCAAGTATTTAATAACTAGGTTATTCAAAAGTTAAATATATGGAGTCAAATTGCAGCCACATACTGTAGCACTGCAGAAAGATGTGTGTGCCGTGAACAACAGTACGTATATACTGCAAACAAAACTGATGTATTGAGAGATTTTTTCTTTGCCAAACTTTGAATATTTTTGTGATAGTTCTTTTTCATTGATGTTTTGCTTGTTCAGGCACACATTTTTCTTTTCTTTTTTGACGTGTCTTTGCAATATTTCTTCCCTTTTGCGCTGTATTTTTCTTTGCTTTTCATTACCAGGCCTCTTTTTGAATTTTGCATGTGGGCGGGGTTTTGTGGGGGTGCCTGTCACTGATCCATACCACCTGCCTGATTTGTATCTTGCATGTTTGCACATAGCCTGCACAGCATTTCTGAGCATGGGTGCACTGTCCGTGCGTATACTGCGTTTTTCTGGCATTGCCCGATCTGCTCCTCCTGCCATTTTATGGTTTTCCATATTGTCTACATTTACAATAAATTCATAAAATTAATATAACGATACATTATCAAACCATTTTGTATGTGGAAATGTATCGAATATAAAAAATTTGATATATCGCCCAGCCCTACCACACGAGTGGCGCTCTATCGTACTTCATCTCGGAAGCAATGCTGAGTACTTTCCGCTCTGCATGTTCGCTTAATCGTTTTCAAATCCAATGAGTCCTGAAATCGTCGCACGTCGATCTGCCATTACGGCATGCTAACTCTAATTAAGGGCTGCAACAAATCGCTTCAAAATGTAAATGATTTACTCTACTCGACAACCTCGCATAATGAGTCCTTGCTATTTTAATTGTGAGACGTAAATTCTTTATGCAAATAATGTCCCCTTGATGAATCTGCGCATCAGCAACTCAATGTTATTTACTCGTGTCGGTTCGATGGCCAAAATGAGTCTGAATCATATAATCCATTTTAATTGCGTCAGGGTTCATATCCCTGTAAAAAGAGAATCTCCTGCATGGTGCTCATATTCCACATGGCTTATGCATAAATTTCAAATCATGTCGGTTAAACAGCCACGGGAGAAATAGGTAATGATTTCATGTCGGGAATGTGCTGTATACTCACAGGCCTAACATAGTCATTCTGTGATTAAGCACAAGACCTGAAGCAAAATGTACCAATGAGGAAAGAAAGGAAGTAAATGAACAAACAAGAGAGGGTGAGAGGGAGAAGGAACAGAGAGTGAAAAGCTGGCGGCCCAAGGAGGCTAATCGGGGAACTTAAGTTGGTTGCTGTGTGAGACACTGTGTGCCTGGAGACCGCAGATGTGGCCTCGGGTTCGAAAGCAGAGACGGAAGGGAAAAGACGAAGGCTGACAAGGGATCAGATTAAACTGAAGGCTTAAAACACCCGGAAGAACTGGGAACAGACTCTGGGCCTTCATTAGTGCCACAGTCCCCGTGCGGGGTCAAACCAAACCATGTTATCTGTCACATCACTTGACATTTTGTAAGTGCAGGTGAGTGAAACACTTGTGTGCACAGCCCCACAGCAGCAGCATCGAAGTTCAAATAAAACAATAAAACAATAGTGCAGATATATAGGAAGTATGCAAAAGATGGTAATATAGATTCCCATGATGCACCGCTTCCCATAACCGTAGTACTTTGTACTGCTAGAAATAGTTTTTTTTCTGATCCAAACAAGCCGAGTAAATATGAATTAAACCCGGTTGTGTGAGTTTGAACGAATCGCTGTAATGATCGCCGGTCACAGCCGGAGCGTGGAAACGCGGCGGCCGCTTTGCGCTCATCGCTATTCCACGCTCGTTATCCGGCACGTAATGAGATCAGATAACACGGGCGGCGCTCGGAAAAACGACTTTCACCGGGTCAGAAATGTGTCCTGCTGATGTTTATGCACAAAAACACGCACTGACAGGATAAAAGGTTTAATCTTTCACCCTGGAAATGCCGCTCTTTCCGAATCCTCGCTTGTGTACTGTGCGCCTTCCCTCCTGGGCATCCCTCTCCGGACTTTTTACCGACAGATAATAAATGTTGTAATTTCCTTTCCGCCTTCGAGCCTTTGGAGCCAAAACACCGCTTTCCATTTATCTCATGCAATTAAACCCGGTGGACAAACGTCCCATTTGTCAGAGTTCCTGCAGGAGCCAAGATTACCATTCTGACCACACGCCCCGTAGCTGCAGGCTAGCGGGCCGCATTTCGCTCATAACCGTCTGGGGTTAAGCTGAATTATAAACTGAAAGCATTATGTCAAAAAAAATTATATACCGCAAAATCTTCTGTTATTATTTAGGAAATATATGTAAAATAATCTATTTCCTGTGTTTTGACTAGCGGGCTGTATTCCGTACTGTGTTTTCCACTCCCAAATGATAGATAATTATTTTAGTTGTGCAGACAAGCAGCGACGGCCCACAAACAACATGATAATGTGTTTCAACGTCGCTTCTCTGCTGTTTATCATCCACTCTGACCTGAAAGGCACCAAAAACCTGCCAGATAAATACATTTAAAATGTTAAATGAAGAACCCAAAACCCTAAGTGACATCACAGACGTGGCAGTAGGGGGCGTAAACGAGCGCGGGGCTCACGCCTCTGACGAAGCCAATGAATCATGGAAATTAAAAGAGGCTGCTTCTGCTGCCAGACGGGGGCCACTTTCATCTGTAACTTTCGGGGAGGGGGGGCTTCTCACCCCAGACCTTTTGACAGTTCATTGACGTGCTTGTTCATTTCCTAATTGATCAATTTTAAGAGTGGATTAAGAAGGCACTTCATCTTCATTCATTACAGCACTGTGTCCAAACTTCTTCCCTCCTTCCATGGAAAATCAGAGGCTGTTAAGGTACAGTAGGGTCACACTCACACTGCTCACATTCACTACACAGCAAACCACATCCCAGAATTCTTAGAAACATGTCAGGGTCTGTAGCTGGGTGAATATACATACGTGCGTTGTGATCACACTAGAAGTAAATACAGGAAAGAGCAAGATAATGACCTGTATTATGGTGTTTCTGTAGCTTAACAAATAGGTGGGGGCAACTTTTGTGGCTCCGACTCCCCACACCAGTGTCCTGAGCTGAGGTGTGTTGATACCCTGTCAACCTCTGGCAAATTTCCCATCATGCTCTCTTTGTCGCTACCGATTTCAACCTTTCAATTAATCGAACAGATGAGTCGCACCTCTGAAAGTTTGTTCAAGTTCGTCCAAAAAAGAACTTAAAACCCAGAAAATAGCCATCCCCAGTGATGACTGGCACCAGCTCCTGGCAGGCGAACCAGCACAGCGACCCAGCGAGGTCCCTCTTGATAGCTTCAATGTGCTTTTCAGTCCAGCCCTTACGGAGGACTTTGGCACGTTCAAAGATGATCCGGCCCAGAAGATGAAGCGTGACCTCATCCGTTCCGAGCTCCCTGGGTTTGGTGCGGCCAAAACAGCAGAACTCACATATTACATTTCATTCTGCATTCGCTGTGAAAATGCAAAAAAAAGTGAGCAAAGTCAACAGTAGAGGAACATCACTCGTTACCTGGTGGACTGGTGACCCTCAGTAGGTTCCTCTGCTGGTTTAAAGTCTCCCCTGAATCTGTAGCCCCCCCACATCACAGGAAGGGGGGGCTTTTCTGAGCATCTACACCAGAGAAAAGCTCACGGCTAGGAAACCAACAAGATGGTCTATGACACAGCAACATTTTGTATGACATAAAGTATTTATTTAGCGCATGTGTTCAGGACTTTCCAAAACTGTACTGTTGATGAACATTTGTGTTTCATGCATGAAGAGCACAAATAACTCCAACGTTTTGTGAATTAGGTGTAAAATAATGATTACAGTAATTTCATTCATCCTTTAGATGTATCTGAATTGTTTACGGCTTCCCCCACACATTCTGATAATGCGGTATGTCCCTGACCCGTCTCAGCTAGAGTCCCAGGAGCTAAAATAACAATAAATAACAAGCCACTAAATTTTTAACAACAGGACCAAAAGCAGAGTCTCTCTCCCAACCCCAGAAGAACCGGCTGAAGAGCGTAGGACTCTGCTTCACGCCCTCACGGTGCAAGGCACAATTATAGCCATTAATACTGTTCCTTACATGCCACTGTGAAAAACGAGGGGGGGGGGGGGGGCGTGGGGTGGCGCTGCATCCACCACCGAAGGATGAGCCATTATGAGATTATGAGATTTTGCCAGAATGCTGACCGGACAGAGGGGCGTTTAAGATGAATTTTTAATGACGCTGGTGGGCAGAGTTACTGGATCCGGAAAAGTGATTCTGTCAGTGGGAGACTCCTGCGACCAAGCTGTGGATATTAAACCGCTGCATTAAAACTGCCATTACCGTCGACATGGGAATCGACGGGGGAGACCTCGGCCATCTCAGAGTCCCTGAAGTTCCCATTTCAACTGCTCTTATCTCCTCTGTTAAAGGGAAGATGTCCCAATGTATCACAGGGAAAGGCTATTTTTTTTCTTCTTAAACCAATACGGGGACTTGGGTTTCTTAAATAAGAGAAAATTCTTGTTAGTAGAGATGTAATCATAAGTTTTTGCATGTCATGGTCTTCAGGTCCTCACCGCAGGCATCTGTACAGACCTTAATTTGCAATCCTCCAAGCAGGACAGAGGAGCTACGCAGCAGCTTTAAAACCCCGGGGCACAATTCTGCTGGGTGAAATTTTAGCAGGGAAACATAATTTAGTAGCATCCTCATCCCTGAAGTTACCCTGGGTTTCAGCTGACTGTCTCCCAGTTAATCTCTGCGGAGACGGAGACACCTGACGAGCTCAGAGCACCTCGAAGGTGGAGGTCCTGCTAATTGGGCGGCCTAACCTGCAGGTATTTGCCGTCCTTCAAAGTAGCGAGACGATTGGGTCGAGGCGCCCAATAAGCAGGACCACTCAAAGAGGGCCCAGCTCCGCCCCCCTTCATCGACTGAATCACCGGTAGGAGTTTACTGGAAAGTTCTGAAAACCAATTTACGGAGAGAAGTGAACGGGAGGAGGAGGGACCTGGACATCAATCAACCCCCTCCCCTCCCCCCAATTACTCTCAGCCGTTAAATAGGCCGGGGGTTTCCGATTGGCCTGTTAATGGAAATCGCAATTGATAGCTTGGGATTAGGGGCAGTTCCACTGGGACAATTAATGGGAAAGCACCCCCACTTTGCGGGGAGGGGGCAGTTGCGGGGGCCTGGGCAGCTCACAGACTAGCTAATGATAGCGGCTGGCCGTTAACCAGGCCGTTAACAGCAATCTAATCGTTATCCAAATGCCCTAGCATAATGGCTATAATTCTACATTAACGGAAAAAGCATCGTTCAGTGTTTTATGCATCTTGGGCCAAAAAGTTAGGATTTTGTGTCCTAGAAATATGCCTAAAATGTGCCCAGCGTGTGATTTATGGGGATGTTTTTCACCAGGAGCCTGCGATTATGCTCTGCATGCAGAGCGCACCATCCGCCACCTTGCCATTAATTAAAAGAAATTCTAAAGAGTTTAGAGGCTTAACGAGCTTGGCTTCTTATGCGGACGGCACGCTTAATTACGTACAGGAATAATGATTATGAGAGGGCAGGTGTAATTGTGGCCCAAACTCTGCTGCTACAGGAGGAACGACGACCTTAGTCTGTGTATTACGGCAAAAACTGTCCCTAAGTGACTGAATTAGGGGAGAAAACAGGACGGGCCGCTGCTGTAAGACTGACCATTAGCAGTCCTGCTTCAGGACCGTGAGAGCGGCTCCAGCAGGAAAGCCCCGGAGGAAAACAGAGAATAGAGGAAAACAGCAAATACAGATGTCTGCAGCTTGGCTCTCAGCATCTCCCGCGAGTCATATAAAAACAGCAAAGGACTTTCCAAAACTGTACTGTTGTAGGACATGTTCCTCCAACGGGTCACATCAGCATGACTAATGTACAAGGCTGCAGGCTCTCACGCATCCGGCGTGACGCTCACGCTTTCTGACTGTCATGCTCGCGCAAGAAATCTTATGGAAAATCTGTGTTGGTCCACTATAAACAAAAAATTAGCTGCATCAAAAGCATCGTGGTAGTTTGCAAACCCAGTAAACTATTTGCAAGGTACTAAAATTGTCACATACCTGTAAATGTGTGTGCAGACTTGTCTCAAATTGAAAATCTCACGCCAAAGTTGACATCCCTGAATCTCTTAACTGTCTCTATTGGTCTTCTTTTGAGTGACAACTGTCTGCTGATCCCAATAACCAGCGACAATGTTCACCTCCACACAAATCATGCATTTGAACGGGCCCCCCAAGATTTGGGGTCTGTTCACCACAAATGGTCATTACACTGGGGGGCCCAAAGTGACTTTTTGAGTGAGGCCCTGTCAATAATAATCTGTTTCAGCTCAAGTTAAATATTTATAATTTAATCCTTCCCTTGTCACATGGGGATCCAGAGGCTATAGGTGCAAAGTAGGGAATGACCCATGGGGTGCCAGTGCACACTCACTCACACATGCACACCTACAGGCAAATTTGGGAACTCCAGTTAACCTCGGAATGTTTTTTGGACTGTGGGGGGAAACTGGAGTACTCAGAGAAAAGCCCACAACAACATGGGAAGAACATGCAACCTCGACAAACCCTGGTCGCAGAGAAGGGAGACAACAGGGCTAACAATTGTGCCACAATGCCACCATCTGTACTTTGATAAAACTCATATTTTCTCATACAGCAGCTGCACATATCATGATACAAGACATGCTACATGAGTAGGGGGTGTATTCCTGTGATGTTCTGAATGTTTCCCACTTCAACCAAACCAAATGTAGGGATACAAACACTGCGCTTAGTGGAACAAGCTGCTCACTTTCGCTAATGACTCGTCTTCTCTTTGGCTCGATTCCCTCCTTTCCCTGCGTGTACACCAGGCACTGACTGACAGCCTACCGTAGATCTTTTAAAAATATATACATGAAAAGGTCGCGGAAGAGTGAGGCGTGTGGCTATGGAGATTTAGCCGAGCTGCCTGGTGCAATAAATCAATGAAAATCTCATTTTGATCGTCCCGCGTGGACAGGCGACATCGCCACTGCCTCCTGCGATGCAGTGCATTAAAAAAGACATTAGCGCCTTTTCTCTTATACTTCCAGATTAGCGGCGCATGTGTTTGTTGCATATTGCCGCGATTACCGTGCCCTTTGTGTTAATGAATATTAATGCCAACAACCGCCTGTCATTCTCACTGGGGGCTTTTGCGACTGCTCTGCTCCTGAATATTATTACTTTGCAGTTTGCAGGGAGATTATAGTGGCGCCATTCATTTCCCACCAGATAAGGGCGACAGTGATGTAAACCTGAGACACTGAAGTCAAGGTGCAGCTCGAAGAAGCAGGCAGCTATTTAACAGTTTATTGATTTTCCGGTGAGGAAATTTCTCCTCCACCTCCTGCTGAGATCTTTAAGTTAACTTTGTAAAGTCCGCCCCCCACATACACACTTTTTGTTAAAACTCTAGAATCTACAAATTATCAAACTAGGAAACTTTTTGTGTGTGATATACACATCTTATTTTAATTACAATTTTCCTGCAATAATCTGTCAAATAAGAATTATCCGTTTTATTCATACTGTTACGTTTAAACAAAAAAAAAAAAAAACAAGTTCAATAGACATTTCCCGATTTCACAGTGAGATAGCTGAGATAATATATGGAAGGAAAACGCTGTTTTAAAAAAGTACAAAACAGCCGCACTCACCAGGCAGTAACGAGGTTTTTAAAGCGCTATTGAGCTGTCGGGAGGCTATACCCACTGAAGCAGTGCGTGATTTATAAGCTACAAGCCCACACATTCATAAAGGAGCTATATAGCGCTTATTAAGATATAATAAACAGTGAGCAGACAGCAGCAGTGACATTAGCATTTATATGCGTTTTATATTGCTTTTAAGGGCACGATGTATTGCTTATAAAACTATTAAAGTTTGCAGGAGCCGCTTCCTACAGCACTATAATTTTATTTACAGGTAGTTTTCCTTCTTGACTTATACATTTAAAGTATATTTAGGCACAGTGAAGACGTACTGCATGAAATTAAAATAATCACTGCTGAGATCGTGGCTAAGAACGAGCACCTTTCCGGCAATTAAATCCGTCCATGCAAGATGTTGGTTATAAAATAAAACATCATGTGCGGAAAATTTAACCTAACAAAGCCGAAATGACGGACATTGTGAACAATCAACAGTGCCGGACGGATCGAAGTATCGCGAAAGCAGTGAGGAACGAAGAGCCTTAATTACTCGCCCACACGGAACACAGTCCTGAACAAGATCGTAGTAAGTATCCAAGGAAAACCCAAACAAACGTAATATGGAAACACATGGAGGTCAGACACCTAACTGTGAGGTATACATGCACGGTGGGAGACTTATACGAAGGTACGGGTATTCGAGGATAGGACGGGGTTCACATAAGACCATTTTACCATGCCAGTTCAATCACGACCCTATATATTAAGCATAGGTTTAAATTAACGATATGATCAAGCATGTAGCACACTCTGCAATTTACGTCAATCAATTCCTATCGCACAAATCTGACTGGACGTGCCAGTGAATTTTAAATTAAGCATCTATGGTTTGGCTTTTTGGATTGGTTGAGTGTTCACTAGTCTTTGCAGCGGTACCCTAGACCCGTTTATACTGTAGGTTAATCCTAGGACTGGAGCTGGGTAACATGATCCTATATCAGCGTATACAGTAGGAGCTTGCTGGTTTTAAACTCCGCGCTGTCACTGCATCAAGTCACGACGTGATGCCCGCATCTCTTTGAAATTCATCAACACATATACACCTCCGGATACAGTGTTTATGCAAACAAAGTAAATTCATAATTAAACGCCTGGGCGATCTTCTGAGTGGTGTTTCAGAAAGGAAGTGTTTCATAATTGCTCCCTGATTACGATACAGCAACGCATCATCTTCGGACTGAATAACATGAACAATTACGGTTGCACCTGCAAAGCGACTTTATGTACCTGTAGCGATCTGAGACGATTCCAAACGAATATTACACCTTAAGTGTGAACGGCCCGTCTGCTTCTCTCTCGTTAACTCTATGGCAGCGTCTAGTTTGCTGTATTTACCATCGCTCTTAGTTTTTAAATGTTACACACAGATGTAACGTGCCGTGGTCCAAAACGCGATTCTTCACTATAGTGATATCCGATTCGTGAAGGAATCATTCTTTCGTTATTTTCAATGAATCGGTTGAACCGGTATTCAAATGTGAAGGAATCCAACTTTGTAGATCCACGCGTGATACAGGTACAGGTCTTAGAAAAAAAAGAAAAAATTTTATAGAACTGCTTAGTAAATGTGCCAATAAATGTGCCAACAAACTGCGTTTGTTGTATTCTGTATGTTGTGACTTGGATGTGTTGCATCCATACATCGTGTATTTATCCTTAATAACCCAGTGTATTTATACTGGTGAGGAACAGAGATAAAATATGTATATATTATTGTGGAACTGCATCAGACTCACGAACACATTTTCACTGTCCATCTGCAGTAACAAGCTGTCTGCCCTGATCCCAGCTCTTAGGGTAATGTGATATAAAGATTTCAGGATAATTTTCAGCCTTGCAAAAAACGAAGCAGCAGAATCTTGAGTGTGAATATGAGCGAGGCTCGGCTGGCCATGTGCTTGGTGTGTTTCTGTGCTCTCCTGCGGTATAAATACTGCACCTTCCCATCCTCTCGCTTGCTACTGTTTCAGGAGTCAGAAAGCCGGCGCTTCTTTGAGCCTCAGCCCCTCCTGACTGCGGAAACAGCTTCAAGGAACGACTCGGAGCCTGGTGCTCATTCTGCAGCCGTGTGCAGCCGAAGTAACAGGCACAGGCTAATGAAACACCTCCCACCCGACTCAGAACAGACCGCAGGACCCTCAGATGGAGACGGGCATTAAGAACTGTGATGGGGAAGGTTCAGAAACACACACCTCAACATCTCATTCCAAAACAAAGGGGGACAGGGGACAAGGGCGAGGGACGTTACTGGATTTAAGACACACATGCAGGGAGTCTGCTCAAAGCCTATGGCATCAGCTAGAAGCTCAAAACGGCAAGGGGTACAAGACGGGGCACCCTGGACAGGACAGGGAGAGAAAATACCAGCCAAAGTGAGCCTTTAAGCCAGTTTATTAAATACTAAAAAATGTAAGATATACTGTATATATTGTAACTGTTTGTTAAAACATTTATAAGCCCTAGACATTTTTGTGAGTTATGCTTTGTAGACTACAGCAAAATGCATACTTACATGTCTGTAAGACTATAAAATGGGTTAGAAAACAGCAGAGTGGATAAAAACAGTCTGGGCATGATGCCCAGCATCAAGGCTGAACTCACTGGGTGTAGAGTGTGATTTACTATGATTTAGTGGCAAGAAGTGAGTTTATAGCTTATTTTCTTTAGAAAAGATCATTGTGCAGCCCTAGAAAAGGACCTAGATCCTGTGGTTTGTTTAAATGCAGGTGTTTATAGGATCTGGACTCGTCTGCATTTAATGCGTTTTATATCAACGATAATAACACTCATTCATAAAAAGAGGGCCAAATGCAATCTGAGTGGGGTTCCTCTATATCCCGAAATCTGATAGTCAGAAGTAGTGATTTACAGGCCAGAAGTAAAAGTGAAATGGATGCAGGAAGTTCCCATCATCCCATATTAGGCTGATACTGCCCAAACTCGGCCAGGATTGGCTGTCCCAGGAATTAAGAGGAAATCCAACCATTTGCCGTGGTGAGGATTCAAGTTAATCCATGACTCGGGGCAGATTTCAGAGACGCAAAAGCAAAGAAATAAGAGTGAAACAGAAACGTGTAGTACAATGTACCTGCCCAGAGGGCGCCGTGGCCTCTGCAGTGCATTATGGGTAGGCATCATCGCCCAGCACCCCCGAGCCAGAGCATAATGGATTTTTAAAAGCTGCCGCTGCATCAGAAATGTTCCTCCTGACCCAGCGTGCCACCATGTAAATAAAACTATTATTCCCATTTTCAGGTGCTCTGCTCTGAATTATACTCACCGACTCGACAATAATTACACGTGCGTCTGTGTGTGGGATAATGGCCTGTGGGGCTTTGAGCGCTGGAACACATCAACAGGCAGTGGAATTATTTAGAAGTGTTAGAAGTGTTCTTGTGTGCTCATTGAAGGTCAAAATTTTTGTTTGGGCCAGACAGTTCTGCAGGTCTAACTGGGGGACTCAGGCCAGGTCACCATGACTGAAACATACAGAAGATCAACACTGAGGCAGCCAATCAGGCCATCCGAGTGACACGCCTTTGCACAGATGTCACACTGATGGGTGATGATCCTCGAGGGGTGGCACCTGTCCAGACATCACCCACAAACCTGCGGGGGCCCACAGCTGCTGTCGGGTGAGTCTGAGAATGAGGCGGAGGGTGAAAGATGTCTGACAGATGTACTCATTCACACCGGTGAAAAGAGGCGACAGGTAGCAGGCTGTCACATCGTGCGTGCCTAATGTCACTTGTGACTGCACTGTGTGTTACACTGCGCCTCAGATCAGGTGACTCCTGCACTGATGGCAGGTCCTCATCATAACCCATCTTACACTGTCTCCCCTCCACCTCCCTGTACTCCAGTTATCTTCTGCACATAAATCTTCGTAGCCATGTCAATAATCTTAACTTGCCTGATAGTGAAGCCGGTTCCTGGCCCTATATGTTCTCACCTTCTTTCGCAGGATGAAAAAGGCATTTTTAATCTGTCCCCGGAAATGGCCCCGGTTCTCCGTCAGGCCAGGTTCTCTGTTGTGTTCTTATTTCTTCACCCCCGCCTGCCTCCTGGTCCCAGGAACGCTCGTCCCAGACAGCGCGGGGATCTCCGCTCGTCTCAGATATGACAGTGAAGGCGGCAGCTCCGTGCCTGTCAGTCTGCTGGCGATGTGAGTGATTACCGGCGATGTCATTGGCAGCTGTGCTCGTCCTCAGGGCCGGCGGTCCGCGTCGCAAGCTCCCTGGACCCCCGACTGCACATGCTGCCTCAGGAACATCATTATTTTGAATTAATCGTCCTTTTAGACAGTCAGGTAAATGTAGCCAGTTTATTAAGACCCTTCTGATAAAACCTCTCTCCCCTGATGTGGCACTTTAACATGAAACCGCCTGTCGAGATAATGTGTATCCTGGTGTGATGTTGAGGGGAATCTGCGATGCTCTGTGCCAGAAGTGTGCAAACTGGGGGGCGCGAAGGAATCGCAGGTGGAGCACAGGAGAGGGAAAAAACAGAACTGGGGGTGGGGTTTGAGCTGGGGACAGAACACATTATGTGCCTGAACACATTACATGACGCTAACAAATTAAAATAACTAAAATGTGTAAAATAGACAGGCACCACATATCGAATACACTGAACTGTTGAGACTAGTGACAAAATGATACAATGGGAAAGGTGCTCAGTTAATGCTTATGTAGTTGGAGGAACAATGGAGAAATTTGTAACTGCTAGTAGAGTTAAAACGTGTGATGACAAAGCAACACGTGAAATGAGTAGAAACAGATAATATGAGACAGCATATCTGGAATACCGTTTTGTGTGTCTATGTGTGTGTGAGGGGGTGGAGATGGGTTAGGACAAATATATCAGCCTTAGGAGGGCCTGTAACAAAAGGTCTGAATACCATTGCTCTGTCATTTTTGTATTATCCAAAGCAGGTCTATTCAAATCGCGGTCCTCAAGGTCAGCGCAACGCTAATTTTCCAGCCTGTCTTTACCTGGGAACCAGGTGTAAAGCCTCCAGTCAAACAGAATCAGTACTTATTAAACTAACGACCTGGGGGAACTGAAAATATGGATTGGATTTGGAATCGAGGGCCAGATTTGAAGAGCCCTGATCTAGAGCATTCTGTCCAGAAGATGGCTACTCTAAGACATAAAAATGAAATGAAATTTGTCCATTTGTTTGTTTGTCTTCAGGTGAAAAGTTGAAGTGTGTAACTGACACATTTGCAGAATAAGAAAAATGGCTTCAGATGACAAGCCTTTCTGTTTCTCTTTTGCCACCTGCTTGATAACATTCCAGAAAGGTGTTAAATACGACTGCATAAATTGTCCTTATGTCTGTTAGCTAGTGACAGGGATATTTAGTGAGAGTCCCAGGTGGAAGACTGTCAATCAGCACATGAAATATGAAATAATAATCTCTCCATCGCATGTGTGTATAAAACATTCAGCGCTTTGTACATTAGTGCCTGTGGCTCCTTTCATATTGCAGCACTCCTCCGCCACGATCAAACGCATTTTATCTGCGCTTAAGTCCCCGGGCCTGAAAGGGGACATCATTTTTTTCTTGATGTGAGATTTTGACTTTTTTAAGTGCCATGACAGAAAATCGTGCAGGGCTGACAGTACAGCATGCATATTTCTTTTTATCTGTGTAAATGTTAAATGAATTTCAGACTTGAATAAACTGCACTGGCGAATCCTCCTTTTTAATTACAGGCAGATATGGTTTATATGAGTCAGGTGAATAGTTTCCTTAGCAGACTGATGATCCAGCTTTTTTATCTCTCACATTAGTGAAACGGGGGGATTTTGTGGGTGCCAGCAGCGCAGAGATGGGCCAGATACACCCAGTACAATAAACATTAAGTATAAACACCAGCCATTGATGTGCTAATTACACAGGACCAAATTTAATTTGATTCGTTAACAATGTTAATCATTCATTCTCCTGCCCCTCAACATATCTCCTAACCATCACACAGTTCCTAGAGATGTGAGCGAGCTGTGCCCCCCCCCCCGACACACACACCCGAATTATCCATAAGGGCGTAATATATTAATAATATATTAATCTGTTAGATGCATTTCTGAACTTCATGAGCAATAAGCTCTGTTTCTTTCTGATGCAACGTCATGTCTGCTGTTGCCCAGGAGCACTTAATACACC
>JAODJU010000001.1:16205036-16218924 GCA_026776725.1 Gnathonemus echidnorhynchus
TGACTCTTTATGCTCAATTGGTTGGTTGAAACTAAATCACGGTCTGGATTTGTACTTTCTGGACCTGAAATTTCCACCTCTGCCAAATACACAGGGACCTCCCCGGAGGGGGGCATGGGGGGGAGCCATGGATCATCCCTGCTCTGGGACACTTTTTGGACCTGCCTCCCACACCCCTCTGCACCTGCCTTCTGTACCAACCCTGAGCTCCACAGACCCAGCGAGAGCCCAGCACTCACACCAATGTAATGTCAGTCAGTGGGCTGGACAAAATCACAGAATCACATAAGAAGTTATGCTTGCTTGCCTTTTGTGTAATTGTTTGTTTATTAGACCAGTGTGACCATCCATCCACCCATTTTTCATAATTGTTCACACAAGACACAGTCAAGTTTGGAGAAATAAAATTAAATAATAAATACAAGCACGATTAGAAGGTGACAATCGTCTGGAGAATATGGGAGAACATACATGGTTGTACATTTGTATTGTTTATCTATGACCCTGCCCAGGTTTAAAATGAATGATTTATTAAATTCCTCAGGCTTGTGCTTAAATCTACATCCGTACTGTTTTTAAGAGCGGGCCAATTATCAGCAGCCCCATAATGAGTTAATTTTCATACGTTAGCATCAGATTCCTTGTGAATCGCCTCTCGAATCCCCATTTCGTAGACAGCACAGCCGGGTACATTAATTATTTAGTGCCTGGAAAGAGACGGTCGCTGTGAACGCCTGTTTTATGGTACATTAGCGAGCAGATGCAGTTTATTTACACACACAAGCCAAGAGCTGCCCCTTCAGCCTGGCCATGAATTCTGTTGGCATGTGCAGTAAACCGCCTATAGCGGAAGAAAATGGTAAAAAGTGACTCTCTGTATGGAAAAGCAGGTTCCTGGCTTGTCATGGATAAGTGACAGCATTACCTGGCTCCGGGGATCAGAACCTGACTGGTGATATTTCCATGATGCTGGAGAAACAAACATATAAAATCTCCATCTGACTGACTGATCAGCCCAGGTCCCAAAGCCTGCATAAAACTCAGTGCTGAAAAATGAAATATACAAACACCGATACAACTCCCCCCCATCCCCCCCATCGTCTCCAAAGGGGAGCAATCAGAGGGCTGCTCAGCATTTCCCAGCATTCCTGCTAAATGCACACGTGACATTATTTTCGGGGAAACTCATCCTGCGTGATGTTCTGAGAGCTTGAGGGAGTGTCAAAGCAAGTGGAGGAGGAAGGGTGTCTATGTGACCCTGGATGGATGGATGGAAGGATGGATGGATGGATGGATGGATGGATGGATGGATGGATGGATGGATGGATGGGTAGAATGTCTATGAGACCCTGGGTGCATGGATGGATGGATGGAGTATCTATGGGACCCTGGGTGGATGGATGGATGGATGGATGGATGGATGGAGTATCTATGGGACCCTGGGTGGATGGATGGATGGATGGATGGATGAGACCCAGAGCAGGATAAGCATTAAGAAGATGGATGAATGCATGGAGTGTCTATGTCCATTTACATCTGTCTGCAGGGACTTACTGAGTCAAAATAGCTATAACAGCTACAGTATAGCTTATTATGTGTGAATTCCTGCAGGAGGCGGCCAAAATAGCGGAACCACAGGAGAAAGGACTTTAACTTTGAAGTGATTTGGTCACACTTACATACACAGTTAGAGAGCTGAGTCATATCAGGGTGAATGCCAGCTACCAGTAAGTGGGTTAGCAGTCGAAGACGGGTGACGATTAGCATGCAACATGTGAGATTTTACAGAAATGCAAGGCAAGTAAGAGATCCAGAGAAGCCAGAGAGTCTGTCCGAATATCAGGGGAATCAGCTATAAACACTGTGATGGAGGATCTGACGATGCTAATACCATGAACCGCGCTCAAATGCACAGCAGTACAGCCTAACAAACAGCCACACAAACATATCAGCACCTCTGTCACCCCCTTTCAAGAGCCAGCACTCAACATGCGCACTTTATACTCATATACAATCACATGAGCTACTTCTTTGATACATTTGTGAGTTGAACAATATGAGATTTTACAGGTTAGATTTCGCATACCTAATAAATTGAAATCTGAACTGATACATAATACTGTAAAGGCTGGATTGTGGATAATGAATTGCTACTCAGTGGAAACTGAATTAACATACATAAAAGGCTTCGAGAAGCAGTCAAGCTGTTACTTTTTCATTAAAGAAACCAAAGGCACATTAAATCGTAGTTACAGTAATTTTAAATAACACAGGACAAAAGCAGTTGAAAGTTACAGTACCTACAGGTTTTTTCACAGATTAAAATGGTTGAGCTTTTCATTATGCTATCCAAATTTCATCTGTCCATCTTTCACCAACTTTGGGGTGGGGTGGGGGACTGGAGCCTGTCCCAGACAGCATGGGGCACATAGCTGGGGACACCCTGCATAAGATTCAATTTCCATTCTTCCGTTATGTGATTATCTATAATTACTATGAACTTAAAATTTGTAATGAGGTTTTTTTTTTTTGGAGATTCACGAAATCGCTACCTGCAGCTAAGCTTAACTAATTTAGCTACCAGTTTCATTTGGACTGATTGCTACCATATTGATCATGGTATTAATCAAGGGTGTTATTTATTAATTGGGATAATTCAATAAAAGAATGAGGAATAGGTATTATAATATACTTGCAGGCAGACAGTTGATAATCATTTACATTTATTTTGGTTATCGATTGCTGACTGGCCAAATCGGGCGATAGTCTCTGCCTGAACTGTCTGCAATCAGCGATATGATAAGCTAAAAGCTTAGATATAAGATATAATGTACTTTATTGATCCCAGGGTGAAATTCTTTTAATCGGAAGAAGAGACGCACTGAAATCGTGCCTGAACCATGTAGATGAGGGTCGTGATGATTATTTAGGGCTGTGGTCTTCAATCAACACTTTTATGGAATCAGATTTGTACCAATATTATCAAGCAAAACTTCTAATTGAAGCAAAAGAAATGTCATCTCAAAAGTAAAATTTATAACTTGCAAACAAATTATTGATCTTTTGATAATGTGCTCCTTTGTTTACGCTGCCAGCTTTCTTGCTTGCTCTCCCTGACTTTTCGTTTACGGTTCTGACACAAACTTCTCGCGTGGGCAGATTTTTTCAGGGGCGCGTCCCCATTGGCTAATAAGTTTTTTGACTGCTAGGTAAAAGCTAATTAAATAGCAAAGCTAAACTTTACTTCTAACTTAGCACAATAAAATGTATAGTGCAGCACAAACAACATCAACACTTACACTTTGTTAATCTTGTTGTCGGATTCAGTAAAAATTAGTTAGTGGGTAGTGAATGTCCAGTCCCGCTGTTAATTAAAAATGTCCATGGCACTGACCTGTCAGTCAAAAACTCATAAGATTTGATGGCTGCATAATTTCTGGGGTTGGCGATGTCGCGATTGACTGGGAATGTTTGAAAGATCGCCCTATCGATTGAGATCGACTGGTTGACAACCACTGCTTTAAAGTATCATATTATTTTGTTGACACACATCTAAAGATCCATCTAAACATAGTAATAAATACTGAAACAACCACCTGATATGGCTTAATACCCACTCTTTCGTGTTACTGATCACACGGGGGGGGGGGGAGGGCTTGGGGCTGATTTGGTCCTTATCAACGTCGAAAGCAAACCTACGTCGTTGATGCAGCAAAATAAATACTGCAAGCATAACACATCATGAATATTGGAAAGGGAATCAAGGAATGGACTACAGGCTAATTAAACAGGCTTTGTTATCAATATTTATCCTTTCAGCTGTCCTTCTGAATGGGGAAGACGTACATACGATAAAGGGCCAAAGCTTTGGCTTTTGTGATGCGACACAATGCTTTATTTTTTATTTCCACGAGTCAGCAGTCAGTCGTGAAAGGGCATCAGCATGCCACACTAATTACAGCCACCTAATCCATTCACTTCGCAAAATTATTGCACATAATAATATCTAACTGAGTGATTGGAGCAGCAGAGGCCAGGACACTGTGAACATTTTGTAATTACTTCCTTATTGTTATTCAGCATAAAATCTGTTGGTAGAATATCTTTTAATTGCATATTAAACAATGTGACTTGACCATTATAATTGTGTACTTGGAATAATGCGAACACAACCCCACGGGCCATCTGTGGGGGGGGGGGGTTTAGAGAAAGACAGAACGTTGTTTTCAATGCTGTTTAATTAAGCACCCCAGAGCTCCAAAATAAAGCTGTCTGTAACTATGTTTACAGCCGTGCAATTGTGTAAAGTCCCGTGTGTGAGTGTGTGGGGCAGGAGGGCATGCCTTGGTATTCTGTAAAGTTTGTAGCCCTTGAAAGCGTTTGATTAGCTCAATGCGTGACGCCTACTTCTGGGGTTATTCGTGCGTATTGAGGGACACGGCCCCTCTCCGTTCTGATTGCACGTTTTTCTCCATGGGGCTGGACTCTGGAGCCACAGTGTACCGCGAAAGCAGTGGGATTCAGAAATGCGTGCGTAGAAAACCATCACAAACAAAGATGGTAACGTCAACGGACATCGAACGGACGGAGAGCCCGCAGGCACAAAAAGTGTCAAAAAACCTGCATGATGCTACCATAAAAGGAATTAAAAGTCATTTTTCCTGTGCCTTGCCACTGCACGGTCCTTGTGAATACATGATGCGTGTGTGTACCTGCCAGACAGCTAAAATAGACCAGGAGAACATTCCAGACTTAATCAAAGGTAGCGTGTCAGGTACTGATTCAAATATCACCGCTGCCACAGACTGACGAGTCTCAGTGTCACCCGGCTTCTGAGCAGAGTTGCTATTTACCAAGATGGGTGCACTATCAGCCCCATTCACTTACATAACGACGTGAAATATCTCGTATACGTGGAGTGTGAACAGGAAGCCATGACCCGCTATAGTACCGGCCCGCTACGGTTCCGACTCGCGGGAGTTTCAAAGCCCTCTCCATCTGAAGGGGATTTGCTTTATATAGGTCTAAGTGAAAAGCTGAAAATAAGTTCACAGCGGTGGTGGCAGCAGAAGCAGGGGTGGCAGGATCTGCAGCCCACACTCGTGATCTCCAAACACGCCGTCGAGCAGCACCACCCCTTCCCCAAGGAACAGCTGCCAGCCCAGAGAACACGCCGGGGAGAAAAATCACACCTTTGCTGAGGCATGACCCTCCGACAGCCTCTGAGCCTCACGACCGAGTCTGACTCCAAACCCCCGAGCTGGAGACACTCAGCTTGCTAAGCTGCTGACTTCCATATTTTTACATCTCTGCGGATCATTTCGTTCCTCTCTGTGGAATATGGATGATGTTATATTAATAAATACTTACGTTTTGGGGTGTTTTTTTAATCACTCTCTTAACCCGTTAGGGGTCCCGGCTCCTGTTATCAAAGACACACCCCCACAGCGTGCCTCCCATCGCTCTCCCCACTATACAGCCCCCCCCCACCTTGTAGTACGGGAGCCTCGCACAGTTAACAGTTACACAGCTGTATATCTGGTATGGCTCTGGCTTCCGCTGTAAAATGAGCTTCCGGGACCCAAGAATTGCATAAATCCTAGACAGGATGAGGCCGTTCATTAAGATACTGGATGTGCCCACGTTCATCTCCGGAAACCTCCATCTGGACGAGCCCGCTCTCGGCAGTCGCTCCGATCGCGAGTCTCCTATTCGTTTGCGAGGGAGGGCCCCTAAATGAGGTGCTGTGATGAGATGAAGGCCAGCTCTTCACCTCCTTGGTGGTCTTTCTCAGGCTGCGTGGTCACAGCACCCACGTACATACACTCCGGATATAAATGGTTAAATAGGGCCTCAGGGTTAAAGGTTAAAGGTTGTCCAAATCCCAGCCACGTGATCCCATGCACATCCTGCTCCCAGCCTGAAGACTCACTTCAGACCCAGTGAATCCGCTCACGTTTAATGCAGAGATTTTAATTAAAAGCTTTTACTCGCTTTAACTTGCCAGCGATGTTAATCTAAATTACTGCCAGAGATAAGTATAATGGTGAAAGAGAATATGTCCTATGAATAATACAGTGTGCATTATTAATACATTTTTCAATTAATAATTTAATAATCTGTTACTTAAAGGATTGATTAATCAGGACAAAAATATGCAAGTTCTGTTACATATATATTGAATTGATTAGCTTATTATGTTTATTCCCTGCCACACTGACCTGGAAAAGCAGCTGGAAGACAGATGGGGGGGGGGCATGGATTGTTATTGTTTTGGTTAACATGAGTAGTAAAGTCAGCCACTCTGTCACATGACCTGGAAAGGTACACCACATTAATCTAACACACCGATAAATCAGTGGCACTCTCAGGTGGGCTCCAGGGGCCCAAGGACATTAACAAATCTCTAAACAAAACCTAATTAAATTAAGTAATTACAAATAAATAATAAATAGCCCCAAAGGTCAATATTTCTTCACATGCTGTGTAGGGCTCTACCTTCAGGCCAAACCAGCCCTCTTACATTTGCAATCCAGCTACAAGTCTCTTTTCTGGACTTATAGGACCATTCGGAGAATGTTCCTGAATTTCTGGGTCTCCGTGCATTCCCAGGCTGCTGAAATGAGGCGGAGAGTGAGGGAGGGAGGGAGGGAGGAAGAGTGAGCAAGAGGGAGAGAGGCCCCAGGGTAGTGTGTGTTTTTAGCTCTCTCCTGTGGCTTTTCTGAGAAGCCATGAGTCACCGGCGCTTAGCCAGCTAACCCCACCTGCAGTGTCAGGGCCCGCGAAGGACCTGGGGAGAATTCAGGCCTGAAGAATCCCAGCATCGATGGCAAGTAATGTGTTCTTTCATTCGTACCACATTTGGATTGTTGCCCTCATTGTAAAGAGAGATGGGGCTATCACCGTGCTAATGGTGACCTCATGCTAATCTCCCTGCTGAGGTTGGATGCCGACCTAGCCGGAATTCAGTCAAGTTATGGCGTTAAAAGCATTTCCAGGCAATGAGAAGATGCCCATCGACGTCTCAGGAAACCCAGATGCACCTTGGAGGTCACAGCTTTCACAGAACAAAGTAAAACATCGAAAGTGTTCCTCTCTCCATTTGCACTTTGCTGATTTGAGCCTGAGTGATACAACCCATGGAGGAGTAACATCACAGACGCTTCATCGATTACTGACCTCCAGAGTGCTAACAGCCAGGCATGACACACGCGGTGAAGCCCTCCAGGGTCTTCCTGTGGATTCTGGGAAAAAAAGAAGCTTCTTTAGCTGCCGATTCGAGGACACTGCAGATTCTCTAGGCAGGTCAGCCATGTCCGTAGCACAGGGGGCCTCAGTAGGGGGTGTCGTGTGGCTCCGCGTGTCAGTGCCAGTGAGCGGAAGGTCACCAGTTCAGATCCCAGGGTTGGCAGAGTCGGAGAGTTCGTCGTTGGGCCCTTGACTAAGGCCTTTAAGCAAAAGGCCCCCAACTGCTCCAGAGACTGGCTGACTCTGCTTTCTCAAAAAAATGTTGCTTTGGATCAAAGCATCTGCTAAAATTAATAAAATGTAAATTCAAATTAAAAATTAAAAATGAAAGCTCTCAACACTTCTGGTGCTGTGTGGTAAGGCGGGTCCCGGGTCTGATCTCACAAACAGCACGTTTCAGCATCGACGCAAACCTCATCGTTGATGAATAAGCAGCTTCTAAAAGTGTTAAAAATCAGTAGAAGCAATTGTCCTACAGATTCTTTTTTATCTGCTGACGTAAATGAATCTGCCTCAGATCACCGTCCCCTGCAGCTCTTTGTCAATGCAATTCATCTTCAGCAATAAAAGTTACACCAAGACTCAGCCCAACACTACAGCTCTGTTTGTTTCTGACTCACATCAGGAGAGTTTTATCTGAAATCAGGTTTGCCTTTTTTCTCCCCCACTCGTTGATGAAGCTGGAACCAGACCCATTTTTTTCAGAAAAGACAACCTGGTTATGCGATTAGTTTAGCTAACAGCTCTAATTAATCTTAACATTGTTTATTGGTGTACATGCCTGCAGCTATGAGCTAAAGGGAGAAATTAAACACTTACAGCAGTTAATTGCTTTACAGCTTACTTCATGACTAATTTGTATGTAAATAGTGAGCTTTACATACTGGATCTGGACATGGATTTTGCCATTGTACTCTGTAGTTGCCTCTATGATGAGTTCAGTTCATAGCTACCCATCACTTCTATGGACATAAGTTTGGCCAGTTAAGTCCAGTAGATAAAAGCAACATGTCATACAGGCCACTGTGAGTTTCCTCTTATTATTCAGAGGGTCTTTAATCATCGTTGCTCTTCCTCCAGCACAGGCAGACCATCACATAATGAAATCAGGCCAGAGAACAGCCTACTCTACATGCTCGACACAGCCCCAAGGATCTCAGCGGCATAAACAAACCGAAAACGAGGCTCACTGTGACTGACCTTGCAGTATTTCAGCCTGTGGTCCTTCACCGCGGTAAAAGACAGTGTGCGATGAGGAATACCAACCGTTTCCGCCTTATTACGTACGTGACACTTACAAATGGACATTCTCTCAACACACTCATTTCAATTTGGTCCAAATGAGCAAGGTTACAAACAATTAGCAGCGTAATACGCGGTAATGATGAGGAAAATTAGACTGGGACTCATTGCCAAGGTTGGCTGGTATACAGCTGTGACCCAGCTGTGGAAATCACACCAGCAGAACTTTGATATAGAAAGAGGATGATCATGAAGCCTCTACATGATCGGAGCAAGGTCAGGTGCTGCGAAAAAACGGATTTCTGACGCCATCCTAATTTGAGCCAAAAATTAGACACGTACCTGTATCATGTATCCTGTGTAATCTATATACAGCGTTTCCCTGCCATTTCTGTCATTCAGGGGCATTAGGGCGTGGGAGAGTGAGTAGTCTATTGTTACAGCTAAAATATATTCATTTGAGGCAAAAAAAACACTTTGAAAATGCCCAAGTATTAAATGGTGGTAGGATTTTTACAGCCGCCTGTGAAGATCAAAGGACTCATATTATCCTGAGGAAACCTGTCGTACTGTTTGATATCAGGATAATAAGACTGGCGTTTTGTATTCAAAAGTGTGTTGTTGGGTTTTCTGACTTCTCCAGGATCAGAGATGCTTCTTGTAGACACCAGGAGAGTAAGACAGATGGATCAAATGTGCAGAGGGAGGGGTATGTTTGTGTTGACACACATTTTATGTATTTATACTTTCAGCATGGAGCTCTGAGGGGTGCAGGTGAGCTTTTGTGCCAGTGGGGGGGGGGGGGGTCGACTCTAGCTATGGAACAGCAGGTGGCGTGGCAGTTAACGTCACTCACTCCTAACCTCACGTTTTTGTGCTCATATCCTAGTGATGCCTTCAAGCGAGAAGCAGAATCTATATAAATGTAGACAATTATGTCACTTTTGGCTAAAACTGTCAATCAAGCAGCAAAATGGTACCAACAAAATCTGGGGCAGGTGTTGATGGAAGTGTTTGATAACTGATCCTGATTCTTATGCAGGTTTGAAGGATACTTTGGAGGGAGGTGCAGTGCTGCGAAAAGTATTTGATTTGTTTTTGTTTTTTGCATATTTGTCACAGTTAATTGTTTCAGATATTAAAACAAAAACGTATAAAGACAAACACAACCTGAATACAGACACGACACAAAATCGAAATGCTGATTTTATTTATCAAAGGGAAAAAAAATGATCCAACACCAAATGCCTCTGTGTAGAAAAAGTGAAGCTCTAGCAATCAATTGTCAATTTGGTTCAATTAGTCCAGTTACACCCAGGATTGACTGCTGCCAGCCCCACTGAGCCTAGAGGTGAGGAGCACATGCTTAGATCAGCGCGTTGCTGCACCCACCACATGACAAACCACCTCAGGGATGAGAACCTGACTGCAGCAGGTGATACCTCAGCACCACAACAGCCCAAATGGAACAGTGTGAGTTTTTTTCTGGTGGCTGGAATGCCAATCCTGCCACCAACCCCCAGATTTCCCCTGTAAGCTGGAGGACCTGCTTGCTGGGCATGATATAGATAAACATCATACCCAGGACAGGTTTAGAGCTTTGCTCAAGGGGACCAATGCAGTAGGATCATTCCTGGCCCTCACAGGATTCAAGCCAGCAACTTTCCAATGACTAGCATAGACCCCTAGTCTCAGAGCCGCTCTTCCACCCTATTTAAATATCACTTAAATAGGACCTTTTCAGCAATGCAAAGGCGGCCAGAAGGTCACAACAAGCAGCCCTCTATAGCGTGATCAGAAGAGCTTCTGGAAGTGCCGGGCCTGCACTGGACCGCAGTGAGAGCCATTATCTGCAAATGGAGAAAACTGGATACAGAGGAGGATCTTCCCAGGAGTGGGCGGCCTACCACAACTCCTCCAAGAGCATGTCAACAACTCATCCAGGAAGTCATGAAAGAACCCAGATTATCATCTAATGACCTGCAGGCCTTGCTCACCTAAGATAATGTCAGCTCTCATGAATAAAGACCTTATTTCTTCAATAAATGAGGCAATCACTTAAAAATTGTGTTTTCTGTTTCTTTATGTTCTCATCTTACATATTCATATGAAGAACTGTAATATTAAATATGATAAATGTGCAAAAATAGAAGAGATGACGTTCAAAATGCCTTTTCACAGCACTTAATGTAAACTTAGGCATGTCACTCCAGGGAGTTGGATCTAAAGCGATTAGAGCCACAAGCTTGTGTCAGATCTTAGAAGAAACCAATTAGTTCAGATAACAGAATCAATCAAGGAGAATAATGCTATGTGTAGGCAGGCCTTATGGATGTGTTAGTCATCTTTTGTGAGCGTATTCCAGTGTTTGCACTGTTGTTCATATGCCGTAAAAATGAGGTATGGTTCATAACCCAAACTTAACTCACCCAAAGCCCCCAGACACTGTTCCAGAAACAGGGGGTCATTCAGCAGATTACCCCCCTCCTATCCTGCCTTCTCCCCCTGGCCTTTCTGTCTTGGATTAGTGTATCATACTGGAGATTACTGGTGGCCCTGGTGGAATTTCCTGAAGAAGACTATATCAGTAGAATTGTCTCCAGCACTGGTCAAGAATCATCATTCTGTTTCCAGCTGTTTCCAAGATGCACCTGTCTGAATCTTTCTAGATGTTTTTTGCCTCAGCAGATTCAGATACAATAACACCCCCTAATTATCCACAATTCCGGAACCTTCTCCCACACTAACCCACCTCAGGAGGTCCACCTTCACTCTGTGAGCCACATAAACATTGCTCTGGCAGCAAATTGGCCCATTTAAAGGACCTAGCCGACACTGGACTAGTTTTCCATGGAAAACGGGCATGTCTAAGCTCTCCTACAGCCTGAAGAAAGACAGGACCGCCACCCCCTGCCCCCACCCCCCCAGGCTGCCCCCGTATCCTGCACACACAGCAATAAAAACATGATGTAATGAAACATCATGGAGGCGTGAGTGCACTGTAATGCCTGTGACCCGCCCATGCGGCACATGCAGATCGCAGTGATGCATATGACGTGCCCATACAGCATGTGCAGATTGCAATAATGCATGTGACCTGCCCATGCGGCACATGCAGATCGCAGTGATGCATATGACCTGTCCATGCAGCATGCACAGATTGCAGTAATGTATGCAACCTCCCCTTGCAGCAGATGTAGATCGCCATAATGCATGCAACCCGCCCAATAGGCAGGTGCAGATCACAGTAATGCATGTAACCTGCCCATGTGACACATTCAGGAGTGTTTACACACTCAATAACCAACTCGTTAATCAACTAGTAGGTGGAATGATAGTTCTGAGGCTAGGGATGTAGGCTGACAATCAGAAGGTTGCGAGGTCAAATCCTCTGAATACTTGCAGTGTCTCTACTCCATGGGGCCCTTGAGCAAGACCCTTAATCTACACTGCTGTATCCTGGATATGATGTTCATCTACATTCAGCCCTGTAAGCAGGTCCTCCAACTTCCAAGAACAGTTTGTGGGTTGGCACTCCAGCCACTAGAAAAACTTTGCACTATTCTGTCCCATTCCATTTAAACCAGTATGGTGCTGAGGTATCACCCACCCCATGGCTGCACTTGAGTTCTCATCCCTGAGGTGGTGGGTGTGGCAATGTGCTGTATCAGTGTGTGCGCCATACCTCTCTCTCTAACCAGAGCAGTCAGGTGCTGAGAGACACCACATGTGTCCAAGTCAGAATCCACTGTCATTCATCTAGCAGACCAGACCGACACACAAGTGAAGCGAACAGCACATTACAAACATACGGCTGGCAAGGAGCTCCAATGAATGCAAGCAGTATTGGAGCAAGAGTTACACAACATCTACCAAACAAAGCAGTATTGGAGTGAGAGTTACACAACATCTACCAAACAAAGCAGTATTGAAGCGAGAGTTACACAACATCTACCAAACAAAGCAGTATTGGAGCGAGAGTTACACAACATCTACCAAACAAAGCAGTATTGGAGCGAGAGTTACACAACATCTACCAAAGGAAGCAGGAACCTGTCAAGACATTCAAATAGACAAATTTTTAAAAAATATATACCAAAGTACCTTAACCCCGCAGAAAATGTATATGACAAAAATTGTCAAAAAACAAACATACAGTAGCTGTAGCAGATGGTACAGTGGGTAAAATACCAGCTTCTCAACCAGAAAGTTAAGAATTCAGCTCCAGGCTCTATATTTAACATGTTCAGCAAAGAGACATATTTGAGAAAAAAAGGTCAAATTAAAATCCTTTTTGGGGCTGAGTAATGCAGTATCAGCGCCATAATGAGTGTTCAAATCTGACAAACAGGCATATAGAAGAAACTTTAAAACCAAGGAGTGGTTCATAGGTGTAATAAGTGTGGTGACAGTGTTGGCCATGTGATGTGTGGGGGCAGTGGGAAAGAAGAGGGTGTATGGAGAGAGTATGGGCGATAACCCAGTTTGCACGGGGCCAGTGAGTGGAAAAAACACTCAAGCCACATCCCAAACCCCACGAGTGTTTATATAAAGTGTGGATGCATCAGTCAATGGCTGGGAAGCAGACAGAGTTGACATACCCCTCCACCAGCTAGGTGTGTATCTGCTGGCAGGAAATTGTGGAGGAGTAGTTTGAGGTTTGTCAAAATTGGCAAGGCGCTCCTTACTCATAAGGCTCAGGAATCGAATTGGCCGCCGGCCTCTTGTTTTAGTACGTTCATAAATAGAGCATAAGTATATTCCTTTATTGATCATTGCAAAAGTACAGGTACATTGGAATGGTCCTCTTTGCTGAGCCCATCTTGCTTTCCATAGCTCAGGGGTCCCAGCACAGGGTCAGTCATCGCACAGCACCCCTGGAGCTGGGGATCTTGCTCAAGGTTCTATGGACATGTGACTGTTCTGGCGAGGCTAGGACTCGAGCCACCGGCCTTCCAATCACAGAGGACATGATGTATGCGAGTCATGCTGCCAACCTTCCCACCAGCCAGCAGAGTGCTGCAGTGCATAGCGTGTCAAGTGCTGAAATCAGTGGTCTAGGACTCAGAGGGGGAGGTTGAAGGTTCAAATCTTTCAGAAAAAGTCCCACAAGAAGATGCTTATCAGGAAGTTCATACGGATGGCAGCTGGAGTCGGCACTGTGAGTTAGGAAGTGAGGTGGCTGATTCATAGGGATGGCAGCCGGAGTCGGCACTGTGAGTTAGGAAGTGAGGTGGCTGATTCATAGGTATGGCAGCCGGAGTCGGCACTGTGAGTTAGGAAGTGAGGTGGCTGATTCATAGGGATGGCAGCCGGAGTCAGCACTGTGAGTTAGGAAGTGAGGTGGCTGATTCATAGGGATGGCAGCCGGAGTCGGCACTGTGAGTTAGGAAGTGAG
>JAODJU010000001.1:16231596-16247991 GCA_026776725.1 Gnathonemus echidnorhynchus
GGTGTGCCGGCTCGCTGCCGCTGCTGTAGCTGTCTCCTCTACACAGACGGGCCTTATCTGCTGCCAGCGCCGTGGATCACGGCACGCCGGGCCGCTTCTGGAGCTGCTACGTTCCGCTGGCTCACCCTGAATACCGGGGGCTCCTAGACCTCGGAAGTGAGCGAGAGTCACTCTGAAGGGTCCGAATCCTGCCCAGAAGCCAGGGGAATTACAGCACAACATGCAGGGTCGCCTGCCACCACGAAACACCCCTTGTGATTATCATACAGCTCTGTGGAGTCCCGACCCGTGTGCACTGGGCGGGAGAGAAAGTTCAAAGTGTATCGGCCAGGATGACAAGACAAATGACGGAAAGAGAGGCCCACAGGGGCTGGTTTTGCTGATCATTGCACCAGTACTCCCTCATTGACCGAGTCACTCTGTCGATCAATAACTCACACAGAAAAAACACAAAGGTAATTAATTACCATACAGAACATTTATTATGCTGCAGATATAGAGTTCTTAGTATAATATCGTTATTCATAAACTCCTCGATGCTGAGCTGAATAATACATCGATCGTCTAAAAAATGAACAAGCCTTTACATTTTGTCCCACAGTGACGAATTAATTATTCTAATTGTTAATAATGCCACTGTTTTATACCAGGTATGGATCCAGCGGGTGGCAAAGCTGTGGACCTGGTGATTTATATGTGCACATGACACCTTCAAGGTTTCGTTTGCAAAGGAGCATCAAAGACAACAGATTCATCTTCCCTTCCCTTGGGATGCGCCATAAAAAAAGGCATTTAGCCTAACATTTTCTGTCTGCAGTGTACGGAGCGGACGTTTAGAAGGGATTATCCCGTTTTTCTGATGGGAGTCAAAATTCACTAGGACGTCACTAGGATTCAATTTATGCTGGAGAGGATTCTCACAATTAGCAATTGTGTATTAAGATTCTGGCCAGGCAGTCTGAGCTGCACGGATACTCTGAAATTTGCGGCTCCTTCTTAAAGGTTTTTATTCCTTAGTCATCAATCACGGGAGCAAGAAATGACAACGGGCAAAAAAGGGAGGAAAATTTTAATGCAACAGTGACATTATGAGATGTGGTCTGCTTAAAATAATCAGGACGGCTTGATAAGGGGGGCACCCAAAGCTCAGCAATGAGAGAAGGGAAAGACATGAGTGCGTTGCAGTTCCACATACGACAGGTAGGGGGTGCCATCATCAGCACAGGTCAGACTAGTCAGAACTTGCTTGACTAAAAATGGAAAACGGGTACAAAGCAGGAAGGAAAAAACACATTTTAATACAGTCTGCTGGGAAAAGGCTGATGGATAAGGATGATGGAGCACATGACTTCTCACTGGAAGACATCTGAAGTAATAAGGTGCCATTTTGAACATCACTCTTACATTCTCCGCAGTGCAGTACTGAACAGGCAGCCAGAATAGGGATTTGTATGTTATTTTTTCCTGTTTATTTGGGGTATGGTTGCTACAGAAACCATGGCTTTGACAGCAGTCTTGACTTGAACATGATTATGGGGTTGGCTCTGATTATGAGATTACCTCTTATTCAAACAGGTGTTGCTTTAGCATGAAGTAGCACACTTCTGTGCCAAAGAGGTCGGGGGGCACATGAGCCCTCCCCACCCAGAATGCACCAGTAAAGTAGCTCGTTAATCAGAAATGAACGAAACAAACAAGCCCTGGTTCCCAGTAACGTGTGAATCCTGTCAGGTGCGATCACATTCACTGAAAGGTTCCTGCATTCTTGCCTAAACCAGTCCACACCCAACACATTCCTCTGCGCAACCCAGCTGTCTCCTTCACAACTTCTGCAATTAAGTTTTCCAGCAGCTGGAGTCTTTCAGAAGATTGTTTTCTGTTTTTCACTTTTTTGCTCTAATAAAGCAAGAAGCGAAGATAAACAGGCCGAGTCGCCGCGTTTCTGTGCATAATTAGTAATCAGAGGACGTGAAGAGCTGCTTTTTTCAGTGTTGTTTTCTCGTCCCTTCTGTGAATGCACTTAATCATGACATTTACGATGATTAAGCTCCACTTTCTTGGGGTCGCCTGAGACAAGCGGCTGTTTTGTTTCGCCGCAGAGATCTTGAGAGGAGCTTTGGAGGTGCGATTAGGGGACGGAAGGTGCTGGAAGCATGCCGGGTGAATCGCCGATTCCGTCATGGTGGGGTGTCCCTTCACGGGGGGAAATGTCACAGAAATGTGTCGCCTTATTTCTCTGGAACTAGGAGTAATAATTGAACACTGATTCCTGTATATGGTCCTGGAACGCAGAGCCTGGCCAAACAATCCCACACCATTACTATCCTATCGCCTTGATCCATACACACAAGCTTCCAGGAGACTTGGTGTTACACCCTGTGGGACAATACCCCGTATCTCCAACCAGCCCACCACCTTAACGCTGGATTCATCACGATGCTATCATGAGCAATTCAAACAAACTGAAACTACTCCAGCAGGACACCCTGGAGTCCCAGGGGGAAAGACTGAATGCGTGATTAGCGATTGTCAGGAAAACCCAACGTCATTTAGGTTCGCTGTTTGTTTTCTGGATTCACAGATGGGAGAATTAATCACCAATAAACACTCAAAGGAGCGACACTTTGAGAATCAATCGTGAGCAGAGCATGTGTGCAATTCCACCCGAAAGCCAAAAGGGTTTTGGTGGCTTTTAATACCCTGATGCTCACCTTTTCACTGTGCTTCTTTACATTGTCATACACAGACAGACCAATAGGACCCAGAGTTACAAATGACAGAGTGCAATCTGCTAGAGTTAAAAATTTAGAATTATACAGCTGTGTGCATGTTTTATCAAACCAATATGTCCTCTCCAACACATTTGTAAAATCCCAAAGGAAAACCCCATTATTTAACCATGACATTGCCCTAATGGCAGTGAGAGTGCAGTGCAGTCTGACGTCCAGGCAGGACACTGCACACTGCACACTGTCTGCGTGATGTGTGTAAAAAGAGAGTGGCCCCGTTCACAATCAATAGCAATGCCATGGAGGAAGACCCACACTAATGACTAATGATCTGTCCATCTTCTACTCTCTCCCTCTCTCCCTCCCCCTCTCAGTTTCCACTGCATCTTGATTGCTGTTGTTCAGTGGGCCAGTGCCAGAGGGCAGGATTTTTCAGGACATGCTTCTGTGTAACATTGATACGGCGCCTCTTTCATGTTTGCTGGGCTTGACGAAAGAGGGAGGTGTTGTAACCCCCCCATCGAGGTGATGTAACCCTCACGGAAGATAACAGACATTCCAAAAATCTGGAAGCATGGCAACGAGCACAGACCAGATTTATCAGGGATAAACAGCAGTCATTCCCCGGACCGTCATTCTGCCCTGATCGTTAAGGCCGGACTTGGCCCCCCTCCCATCTCTTAGCCGCCATCATACCCTCCCCCTGACCTCTGATACGATTACGCACCATAACACCCAGCCAAGTTCAGGCTCCTCCCTCCCGATGGACCTGCGTTAACAACCCGCTAACATCTGCCCAATCGCTTCCCACTTGGACGCCTGGAAAACGGCCCTCCAGAGCAGGCTGACCGGCGGCGTCTGTGCCACCCCCGCGAGGTTGTGAAACTGCCACGTTATGTTCCAAAAAAAGGGGAAGGAGAGATATTTCTGAGAACTGCACAAGAGCTGTTACATTCACTCAAAGTTCGGCCACCCTTAAAGTGATGGGACTGAAGAGACTTGGGGAAGGGGGTGGGCAGAAGGAGTGAATTAGGAAGGGCTCCTAGCTCAGGATGGTGACTAGGGGGGGTCACAGAGTAACATGTGCATGTTAGAGTGTGTATAGCACCCCCAGTGGCTCAAAAAAGTCACCACGCCACTGGGACTTCATCTCGCCACTGCAAAGGTTTGTCATTACCTTCCAGTGACATAACCTGCAGACTATCTCACCCTCCACATGGGGGCGCTGTGTCTTTCAGAAAACCCCCTGGAAAGGACATCAAACGAACTGAAATGGGGAGGGGGGCGTGTCAGGGCACCTAATATCTCTGCTGAAGGACAGGACGTAATTAGTGAGATCAGGTGACTGATTACTAAAGTAGAGAGCTTCAGCACAAAGACCCAGCGAAGACGACTTACGTGGGGCCCCAGCATGCTTTGCAGCGTCTCGCTGTGTCAGCTGACTGCCGTGCTGACACCCGTTTCCACAGAAACCAGATACTGTCACAACTTCCACTTGTTTTCCATCTTTATCACCCTAAATATCCTTCATTAAGCCATCTGCCAAGCACTGTGCCCGGTAACCGTTCCCGGCTGATGGATTATGGGATCCCTAGGGCCATGTGTCCCTGTTCCCTCCCCCTGGAAAGTTTCCTTCCCTGTTTGCCCCACTCTGAACTTCCCAGCCGCTCCCCTGACTAGCCGGCAGGACGCATCATGTCTCACAACCTGTCTGTCCAATATCTGCTGCACACCCAGTGTGGGGTAGCTTTGCTTGGCTGTGATTGGCTGGAGCCTCACGCCTGAGTGCTGGTGATTCCGGCAGATTCAGAGGCGACCTTTGCAACACAAAAACAGCTATGAGGTTTATTGTTAATTTTGAAGGAGGAGGACCCACTTAAGCCAGAGTGAGGATTGTTACCAGATGCCACTGAAGACACACAAATGTCACTGTCACTGTAAGGCCTACAAAGAAAGAGCCACTTTGCATGTTTGCTCTGTAATGTGATCTACATTAAGGTCATTTCGTAACTGCACAGATCCAACGGCCATGTGCGCATACTGCTGGAGATTGCTGTGTGCATTACCACAGGTAAACAGTCAGCACTGGGGACTTTGGGCTGATTTTGCACATAAATCTCTTATTACCTTATTTGTTTCTTTACAGCTCTGCACCATTTTAACTGAAAGAACAGTGTTGCCCATCCATCTCATATAATATTCTTTCATATATGTGTACAATATGGATTAGCATTAATAAATGCAATTTCAGCTGAGTTCTGACAATGCTTAATAACCTGTGGGAATCACCAGGGTGATGCATTGATATTAAAGAGGTTTACCATTCTGCAAAAGGTGAGATGTACGTATCGATCGCTGGGATTATTTATAAATCCTTCGAGACGCTTAGTTTTCCTGAAAAATACCTTCCATGTTTTATAAATAAATGGAGAAATTGCAGGCGGCATGTCAGGGAACACCCACAGACTTTTAAGGTATGATGCACTCGAACATGGCTACAGGTCAGCCTACACGCTCCAAATTTACAGGACAGCAGACGGGCCTCCCAGACGGGCACCTATTTGAAGTGGGCCTCCCAGACTGGAGCCGACACAAAGCAGGCTTCCCAGAAGAGCACCAACATGAAGTGGGCCACCCAGACTGGAGCCAACATGAAGCAGGCCTCCAAGAAGGGTACCTACCTGAAGTAGGCCACCCAGACCAGAGCTGACACAAAACAGGGCTCCCAGTCCAGCGCAAACAACACACATGCCTCCCAGACCAGCGCCTACTTGAATTGCGTCTCTCAGACTGGAGCCGACATGAAGTAGGCCTCCCAGACTGGCACCTACATGAAGTGGGCCTCCCAGACTGGCACCTACATGAAGTGGGCCTCCCAGACTGGGACCTACATGAAGCAAGCCTCCCAGGCCGGCATCTACATGAAGCAGACCTCCCAGGCCAGCATCTACATGAAGCAGGCCTCTCAGACCAGCACCTACCTGTACATGAAGCGGGCCACTCAGGCCGGCATCTACATGAAGCAGACCTCCCAGAAGAGCACAAACATGAAGTGGGCCACCCAGAACAGAGCTGACATGAAGCAGGTCTCCCAAACCAGCACCTACATGAAGTGGCTCTCTCAGACTGGCACCTACATGAAGTGGGCCCCCAAGACCAGAGCCAACACGAAGCAGGCCTCCCAGAAGAGCACCAACAAGAAGTGGGCCCCCCAGACTAGAGCCAACATGAAGCAGGCCTCCCAGAAGGGCACCTACATGAAGTGAGCCACCCAGACCAGAGCTGACACGAAACAGGCCTCCCAGAAGGCTACCTACATCAAGTGGGCCCCCCAGACCAGAGCTGACATGAAGCAGGCCTCCCAGACCAGCACCTACATGAAGTGGGCCTCTCAGACTGGCACCTACATAAAGTGGGCCCCGGAGCCGACACGAAGCAGGCCTCCCAGAAGTGCACCACCATGAAGTAGGCCCCCCAGACCGGAGCTGACATGAAGCAGACCTCCCAGAAGGGCACCTACATGAAGTGGGCCCCCCAGACCAGAGCTGACATGAAGCAGGCCTCCCAGAAGGGTACCTACCTGAAGTAGGCCACCCAGACCAGAGCTGACACAAAACAGGGCTCCCAGTCCGGCGCGAACAACACACATGCCTCCCAGACCAGCACCTACTTGAATTGCGTCTCTCAGACTGGAGCCGACACAAAGTAGGCCTCCCAGACTGGCACCTACATGAAGTGGGCCTCCCAGACTGGGACCTACATGAAGCAGGCCTCTCAGGCCAGCACCTACATGAAGTAGGCCTCCCAGGCCGGCATCTACATGAAGCAGGCCTCCCAGGCTGGCATCTACATGAAGCAGGCCTCTCAGGCCGGCACCTACATGAAGCAGGCCTCCCAGGCCAGCATCTACATGAAGCGGGCCTCTCAGACCAGCACCTACATGAAGTGGGCCACCCAGACCGGCATCTACATGAAGCGGGCCTCTCAGACCTGCACCTACATGAAGTGGGCCACCCAGGCCGGCATCTACATGAAGCAGGCCTCCCAGGCTGGCATCTACATGAAGCAGGCCTCTCAGACCAGCACCAACATGAAGCAGACCTCCCAGAATGGCGCCCATGTGGTAGTGGCCTTCCAGGACAATTGATCGCTGTACATTAACCTCCATTTCACACCACAGACTTAAAACCAGGCCAAAAAATTTTCTACTTTTTTTCCAATAAAGAATCTTCCATTAAGTAATGAACAGTCATTAATGAAACCATCCATTGAGACACCCAACCGTGCATGTATGTGACGGACTTTTACCCTTTTGCTATATGAAGCTGTCATCACGACTGATTGTGGCCGCGTGCGGCTCCGATCCCACGCCCCTGACTTACTCTCCTCCCCATGCCCCAGAGCATATTGTGTAAATCTCCTGACATCTGTGAGACTCAGGAGAAAAAGCCTCAGCGTTCGCCTAATCCCGCAGCATCACAGACTGGCGAAGCAAACACTTCAGCGTGCCCCTGACTCGCTGGCCGGGACGGGCATCACTGGGTCGCGGCTTTGCAGAATCCGCTGCCATCTCGTTCTGCCGGTGCACAATCGTGGCAATCAGACGGCTCTTCATGAGGAGAGAGGCGATTATGGCGTGCCATGCAGAATTACGGAGTGTTTCTTTAAAGTCGCCAATTAAAAAGGCATTCATTCACCAGCTGGTACTCAGACAGGAAAAAAAACACAATAATCCCAATCGTATGCAGGCACTCACCGCAGCCTGACCTGGGGGGGGCTCTTTAGTCTATTCACTGCATAAATGTGCCTCTCTCCTATAAATGAAAGGCTAGGTGAGAGTAAAGAGCAAGTCAAGCCTGCGGAGGACGCTCACAGGAGGGCACTCCCAACCTGCAGAGAACCCTCTGACGTACGACTCAAACAGCCCCGGACAGACGGAAACAGCGCTGCCCCCTGCAGTCCGCTCTGAAAGACTCTCTCTTCTGTTGCCATTTTTTCCCCCTAAATTGAACTGGCTTCTAAAAATGTTCAGGAAATCAATTATACACCGTCGGCAGGCAAGACTGCGTCTGTAAAAGCCGTTGCCATCTGCCTGCCAGCATTTCCTCATTTACAAAAATATTCTCCTCAAATATTCATCCTGTTTCTTTTTAAGTATAAATGTATGATTGGCCCCATAACTGTGCCCATATCCATAATGTATGTGTGCACAGAGACTCCAAACTCCAGTGACACAGTCAATCTTCCAGTTCCTTCCGTGGGGAGGTGGGGTGGCCATTGCCTGGCCTAATATCACCTCAATGTGACTTTGTGCCCACACAAGCCCCCATCTCCAGCCTCATTATTGCTATATGCATCCATATAGAACCAGTGCTACCCCCCCGCTGGTTAAATAAAAGGTGTGTCCTCATCCGTCCACAGCCACCGCACTCTCATGCCCCAGAGGAATCGGGCTTGTGAATCATAGGACTGAAACACTCTATAAAATTCCCAGAACGTGCCGGACGAACCTCTCAGCAAGCTGTGATTAGTCAGAAAGACCCCGAACCGCCTCTCTGGGACAGTAAGACAGATATGGGGGGCAAGTCCTCACCCATACATTTACAATGATGTCATTTGTGCCTGTGCAACTCTGCAGAAATTCTAGTGTCACCCGCAGGAGAAGCTGCACTGCTGCCGTTACCATGGCGCCAGCAGGCCGTTGCATTTAAACATTAAACACATGCGCTATTCAATAAATCATCGTTTTGCCATTAGATTTCACCATCACGTTGCACAAGAGGCAGCAGGGGGCGTACTGAGTAGGGACATGAATTTCTAACCTGATGGGTTCCCAGGATGGTTCCTGCAGTTGTACTCTTGAGCAAAACCTGCTTGTTCCATTGAGATGTATAAATGTTAAAATGGTAAACTATAGATAAACTAACAACTCGGATGCTGCCTCCTTTTGTGGGCTCATTTATAAAAGTTTTTTAATGAAGTCCATCATCCATGTGCAGCATCATTGAGGGGTCAGAGCACCTGCCCTGTGTCACCTGAGGGACCGACGGCAGGTCACACAAGCAGGAGTCAGTAAATCAGTGCCAGTTGCCTTACTGCAGGGGGTGCTCATCTCCAGGTGACACGACAGGCCTGGTCTCCTGCTTCACCCAAATTGTTCTTCTGCCATACAGCATGCGCCCCCTAGAGGTCCATCCAGCATAGAGCAGGTGCACCCCCCCCTTCCCGGTTAGCTCCTTCTGTCAAACGTGATCCACATTCCTCTTCCTGATAAGATAATCCCTGTGCGGTACACTGCCCCCCCCCCCAAATCAGGCCTGTCAGTCAGTGCCACATAGATAGACTGAAGCCAGACGTTTGATGAGATTCTCCCTGAAAGCTGAGACCACCTGCTGGGAAATACCTTGGAGATGAAAATAAGATCATTCAAAAGAAAGGAAGGAAAAGAAAACACAAATCCCCACAACCAGAGGCTGCTCCGGTTATATAACAACGGAATATAAGATATTCTGCTAAAATTATCACTGATTTTGAATGAAAATGACCCAAAAGTGTGAAACATGTAGGGGATGTTTTCCTGAATGGCTCACAGAACATTTCAGCAGCACCCTGGCACAGTGACACCAAGGAAACCTAATGTTGCACGTGCTGAGCATAGGGTAGACTGTGCCCTGCCCAGGCACCAAGTGTCGCGGTGCATGTGGCCTTTTAATTCCCATAATGCCCTGCAAGCATCACATGGCCTGATCAAATGGAGGTTGAGCGTGTAACCTGTCATCTTACTGTGCATGGACGACGTCTCGGCCTCCTTGCTGGGCTGGCCGCCACGGGGCAGCCTAAAGCACCTTTACACGGCGCAAAGGTACAGGTGCAAGCTGTGCTCAGTAGAGCAGAGCCAGGGGCCGGAGCCACACTGCCTTCATTCTTCAGCCATGACTTAATCACCACCTGGACATGGGGAGGAGCCTCAGTTCTGTTCCCCGCAGGCTGACGCACCAGGCACAGGATACTGGAAGCTCATGGTGCTGTACACGCGTACACATGCCATACAGCAGGCTGTGCCTTAGCAGCCGCACTTAGAAACCAAACAACAGTAAATACATTTAGTTCCTGCCAGAAAATGTGGGCCGTTTTCTGTCTTAAAAGACCGTGTAATAGACTTTACATCGAGTTATGGTGTGCCGCTTGGATGACGCACTTCCACTGATGCGACGTCGCCAGCAGTGTGTGAGGGGAGGGAGGGGCGGCTTCATGGCCTGATTGAGACATAGGGGGTGGGCAGGCTGAGTATGGCGGTCAGCACGCGTGTATCAGAGCCACTCCCACTGGGGACACTCGCGTTTTGCAGTGTCCCATTGAGATGACATACCCCCCCCCCATCCGACAAACAGGAGTGCTTCCCATTTGCTTAAACCAGCGTTTCTCAACCCGGCCCTTGGGGACCCTAGGTCAAGTTGCATTTTTGCTGCCTCCCAAGGACACTGCTGGGAGGGCCTGTCTGGTGGTCCCCAAGGGTCCCCAAGGGTCAGCCGGGACTCAGTCCATTACCCAAAATTCACGAGTTTGGGGATCAGAGTGTCTGGTCGGTACAGATGGGCTGGAGACATGAAAGTACAGCAGTGTTGGGGAAACAAGCAGCCCATGCTGGGTCATCCCACCCCAGCCCAATCCAGCCCAGAACACAGCGATTCTCCAGGAAAAAACGGCACCCACACCAGGTCAGTATGCATATTCATGTACTTTAATAATTAAACCCACTAAAAGTTGTGTTTGTACAACTTTGAATGAAAGGCACAGGAAAATCAGACTGCGCTGATTGTAATCGAACGAGAAATTACAGTACAAAAGCAGACGGTCATTAATGCGAACCAGGCACACCAGGGGTGGGAGGGGGGTCGGGGGGGGGGGAGATATATAATCTATTCTAGCATCACGTTTCCAAAATAAAGTTTATTGCTTTTTCAGAGTGAGCAGGACGGGACTCCCCTGAGCTCACAAACGGCTGAGCATGACACCCGATACTTCCGCCGTTTTTTTCAGAGTGTCTGTGGTAGTGGTGTGGGAGGGGTTCTCTGCGGTTTTGGATGTTGCAGCAGATCTTGCTGGGCTGCAAACAGAGCTTTACGTGAAGTTGGTCAGCCCCCCAGCCCCCACCCCATGACCCACACTCCTGTCACGCATAAGTAAGGCATCATCCAGGACGGCCCACTTAACCGAGAGCGGGAACGCCGGGCTCTCGGAGCATCCGACCAAAGCCCCCCCACGGTTCCGGCGTGAGAGCAGAGTAATGCAGGTGATTTATCAAAGGTGTGGGGGCCTGAACATGCCTGGGGGGGGGAAGAGACAGAGATCAGCCATTTTAATTAATCAAAAGGACCCGGCTATCAGCTAGGGGAGGCAGCCAAAGCCATCAAGGTGAGACCGGAGTAGAAAAGGAGAAGGACCTCACACACACCCCCAGAGGGGTGCAGACCTCATGATGTGCTGGCACGGGGCTCCTCCACAGGCCGGGTAAATGCCCAGGGGAGTTCTCATACAACACGCAGCTCCTTCCTTAATTCCTGATTCTTTGGTGTACGCGTCTAACGTCTGAAATAAACGGGGCTTCACAATTCTAGAATGTTCTTTCTATTACTATAAATGCACTTCTTGATCCTCACCGCTTTCCTTTAAAATGATTGCCTGGTTTGAGAATGGTTTTGACGGGGGGGTGCTGCTGATTTAAAGCGAGCCACTGAGGACAAGCTCGAGATCCAGCTGGATTTCTGGAACAGATTGTATCATTGTATCATCTGATTAGAGTCAGGAGGGTCCTGCCTATTGGACACACGGGGGGGTACGTGACCTTGGTACGAGTGGCTGGTTAGGCATGAATATGCTAGTACAGCTTAGGGTTAGTGCCACCAGTGGAATTCTGGGAACTGAAGTGTCCCAGAAATTGGACATTCTGTATCAGCCAACAGTTCGAGGTCTGATGTGAGGCAGGATGAGGAACAGTGCCACCTTCAGTCCGGTGGAGGGGATACTGGCTGGGGAGGGGGCGTGGCCACTCCGTTCATTACCTGGCAGCGCTGAGCAGCTGCTCGAGGTAAACACGCAGGTCCTTGGCGGCCCTGAAGCGGCCATAGCGTCTCTTGGGATTGGCGCACTCGTCCAGCAAGGCCTCCAGCTGTCCGTCCCGGGCCACGTCAGCAGGGGGGTCGTGCAGGAGCCCCCCCCGGGTGCCGCGCCATGTGGCGTAGCGAGACAGCAGGTTCTGGCAGATGGCATAGTAGTTGTGGTCGACGGTGACGCGCGAGCAGAGGGCATCTTTGGAGAAGGAGAGGCAAGCCTCGCGATCACACTCCTCGAAGCGGCTCTCGTACCACACGTCGAAATTCTCTGGCTTGTCTGCGGGGAGAACATGGGGAACATCTCAGATCATGGGAACATGTTCTGAGGGCAGAACGAAAAAAATGATTGGGTCAGGGGCATAACCAATCAAATTGTAGAGGAGGTGGGACCAACCAATCGGATGTCTGGGTCCCTTGCGCATTAGTTGCTTGGACCCACCTCCTCTACAGTCTGATTGGGTATCTCTCTGAATCAATCATTTTTCACTCTGCCCTCAGAAAAATTTTGTGCAAGCAAAACTCTTACAGGCAACATCTCAGACCCAAAATTAACACCGAACAGACTGGGAGAAAACATTTTCCCTGTAAACCCCTTTATTGTTTATTCTTTGATGTTTACTTCTAACTTATTCTGCCGACGGTGCGGAAACAAGCATCCTGCTGCCACTTCCTGTGAAGCTTGGCCTACATTCAGTGCTGTAATGCATCTTTACTGATCTTCTTCCCACCTACCAGATAATTATGGGTATGTAGCACAGAAAACAGTGACAGAAATCAGGCACCTCATTATCCACATGAATTCCGCATCACAGGAGTGTGGTTTTAAACCTGACCGTGGTGAGTGACAGGGAAACAGAGACAGGGTGCGCAGGGTAGCTGACTCTGCTGTCCGCTGGCTTTCCGATAGGGAAATGCAGCAAATCCCTCTTAGAGGGAGACATTTGTGTCCCCAGATATTTCTGAGTTATATACATCTCTGACGCACGCTGACCTGAGCTTAGCCAAGCCGGTCGAGGATGAATGGAGGAAGAGCAGCTACAGACAGGATGTTCGAGACCTGCGGAGTTTACTAAAATGCAACCTGCAGCAGGTGACACCCAGCAGCGCACGCATGCACTTCATTTTGGATTAGAGCTCCATTTTGATCATATGACTAAATTAGGAAGATCTGTTTACACTATTAATAACGGAGTTTTCACTGTAGCCGTTTTGCTAGCTGCCCCATCCCGCTGTTTCAGAAGGATCCTGACAGACAGATCTCATCACCTGAAACTGCAAGCGCTCGTCCTTAAAAGCGGCAGCCCTAAGAATACCGTACTGCAGCTAATACGCCCCGTGGCTGTGAATTCGGCACGCCCAGTGTTTTCGCCACGCCATAGTTCACTCTGGCGCCTTCCCTGAGTACTGTGTACGCTGTCAGTTTCTGAGAAGTCTGACTTTTTAAAAACACACGCAGGGCTATTAAATGTGGGACAGGCTGACCCTGCGAGCAGCCGCACAGCGCCGTGGTCATAATGAGAAGTGAACGGCTCATGGAGGAACACGCTGAAATCCAGCGAGAGGGGAGCCGCACATCAGCGCCGTGGAGACCTCCCTCGGCCAGGATGCCCGTAAGCGGTGTCCCCCCCCGGACTCCGGGCACGTGGCCAGAGTGCAGTCTTGCACAAATACAAATCACACCCCCCTCCAAATCTGGACGATTCTATCGAAACATGACAGCTCCTGCAATGGTGCTCAGGCCCGACTCAATCTGATGGACAGCTGTGATGGGGACGGATCTTTCTGGGCTCAGGTAGAGTCATGCGGGCCTTCTGTTTCAAATGGAGGTATCCACTAACCACCAGAGTCCTCAACCTTCACAGGAACATTTTTTGGGACATGCCAGCAAATAGGGGGTGGGGGGCTTTTATTCATTCTACTCAAGGTCAGTGATTCAATGGCATGATTCAGCACTTTGCACAGAATAAGTGAATTACTTGCTTCTGAAAAGCAGCCCCTCTTCATCTCGGGTGTCAGATGCATCCCCTGAACCAAACCCATCCTCTGTGCTGTCCCCCCCCCCCCCCCCCCGCAGGTCCCACACAGATGCTGGTCTGTCACCGCAAGGTCATCAGTTTGGAGTCCTGGGGGGGGTTCTGCTGAGGGGCACTGGAGCTTCCCAACATGACTCTATGACGCACGGCCCAAGGGGGGGGGGGGAATCAAGTGACAGCGAGGGGGCGTGATAAATACTCACCACACACATCTGGTGGCTCTCTTGGACACTCAGACATGTACAAAAATACACCCCCCCCAGGCCAGTGACACAGCCCCCAGGAGTATTTGAGGGTGTCACAGTAACTCTAACTCCCTGGGGTCAGGGCTAGCGTGAGCAGAGGCCCTTCAAGAGTGCAGACAGTGCGCACCGGTCTGACCGGGGAACACGACTCACAGGAAGCAGCTCTCATGGGATCTTCGCAACTGGGACAATTAAGCTGCCTCTGCTTAGTCACTAATTCATGTCCATGGAATACTCATACCACTAAAATGAACCGTACTTAGACAAGTCCTTCATTCTCCAGAAACAGACCCGCTTCCACCCCTCCCTGTAAATGTTGCCGAGCTTTGGCATCGGTTGGCGCCCGAGACCGGGCGGTACGGCACACTCACTCTGCCGTACCAGCCGCTTGTCAACCACCACCACGTTCTCTGCATCCACCACAATGACTTTGCCGTCGCGGGGCCCCACGGCAAAGTTGTCGAAGCTGACGTCGAGCAAGTAGAGCGCGAAGTCAAAGTCGTTGTTGGTGAGCTGCTCGGCAATGTCCATCAGCTGCTTGGCCAGGTCCACGCGCTTCCTCCAGGGGGCGTTGTAGAAGCTCCACAGCTCCTCGCCCACGTAATTCACCGCCACCATTCGGCCACACGCGCCCAGGTACTTTGCGAAAGGCCAGCCCTCGTCGGATGGGAAACTCTGTCGGAGAGAGAGAGGGAGATAGGAGTGAAAGGACAAAAGAACAAAAGGATGGACGCCTGAAGGAAGGAAGGGAAGGAGGAAAGAAGGAAGGAAAGAAAAAAAGATGAAAGGCAGAATGAAAAAGGACAAAAGTGATGAAAAGAAAATAAGCAAATAAGGAAAGAAGGAAAGAGAAACAGAATGAAAGAAGGAATGGAAGAATGACAGAACAAAAGAAGAAAGGAAAAAGAAGGAAAAAAACGAAGACATTCTTTATGTGCTCCTTTGCCAAATGTGCGCTGCGCTGTGCTTCAAAGACGTGGGACAGAGAGAGGATAAACCTTGCAGAGGATGTGGGGGGGAGTCAACTGAGCATATTACCCCCCCTGGCAGAAGCAGGCCAGCTGGGGGTGGCACACAGGCTCTGGGAAACCGTAAAGCCTCACAGAGGAGTGCAAAAAAAACACAGAGAAGAAACACAATGATGAAGCTCCCTAACCCTAAGTTGTGGCAGCGGGGGGGGGGGGTTGATATTAAGCACAGTGTCGGGACAGTGAGCCGATTATACAGAGGGTGGGTCCCGGGGGGTCCCACCCAATTAGTGAGAAAATTAACTCCTATGGCACTTAATCAATAGGGCAGCTGCCCGCATGATAATAGCAGCTCGATACAGGCTGGACGCTTTCTGCTTCCTGCTGAAGCAACCGGAAAATGAGGCGGTCGGCTCCGCAGCGAGAAAGACACGGACATGGCTTAACCGAGGACCCTAACGGCTACTCACAAAAACGGCAAAGTTTACAAAAGAGGATTTAAAGGCCACAAACGATGCAAATAGATACAGGACTGCTAAGCAGGCACAGCAATAAAGCAGAAAATACTGCCAGAAAATATTCTGGAGACTAAAAGAATTTACGAGCTTCAAAGAACAAGTGAGCAAAACTGTCAAAGTCATGAGAAGATAACAGAGCGCAATCTGCAACAGCGTGGCTACAGTGAAGCCGACAGACAGCAGCTCGGCATCTGTAGGCTGGATTGTGGGTTTAAAGCAGTAAATAAAGGCAGAAAACGGCCGCCTGATGCACCCTCAGTGTTACTGGGAAAACAGGCAGCCATATGGGTTTGTGTTTAATCAAGATGTCAGGAAACCTGCAGGAAGCCACAGGAAAACCCAGATGAAGCCGAAGGAAGCCCACGGAAAGCTACGGGAAACCCAGGGGAAACCCGTGACAAGCCAAAGGAAACCTATGGGAAACCCACGGGAAGCTAAAGGAAAACCTGTGCGAAGCCAAAGGAAACCTATGGGAAACCCACGGGAAGCTAAAGGAAAACCCGTGAGAAGCCAAAAGAAACCTATGGGAAACCAACGGGAAGCCAAAGGAAAACCCCTGCGAAGCCAAAGGAAACCTATGGGAAACCCACAGGAAGCTAAAGGAAAACCCGTGCGAAGCCAAAGGAAACCTATGGGAAACCCACGGGAAGCTAAAGGAAAACCTGTGTGAAGCCAAAGGAAACCTATGGGAAACCCACGGGAAGCTAAAGGCAAACCCCTGCGAAGCCAAAGGAAACCTATGGGAAACCCACAGGAAGCTAAAGGAAAACCCGTGCGAAGCCAAAGGAA
>JAODJU010000001.1:16254047-16267260 GCA_026776725.1 Gnathonemus echidnorhynchus
ATACGGGAGGACGGCGGGAAAGAAGGGTAAATTACGGGACTTTCCCGGCCAAAACGGGATACTTGACAGGTATGCATACATACATAGGCACATACACACACACAAACGGACTAACTGTACTCATCAGCCGCCAGGGTTGCCAGCTTCGGTCAGCTGGCTGGCGCGAGATTTTCAATCTGAAACAAGTCTGCACACGCATTTACATGTATGTAACAGTTTCATTACCTTGTATATAGTCTATATGCTTTGCAGACTACCCGCAATGGTCTTGTAGCTAATGTTAGGTTTATAATGGAATAATATAGATTTGCCGTAAGATTTCCTACTTGAGCTTGCAACCCTGCATACTGTAGCACCGACGGGGCGCATGTCCCAGCATGCCCCGCGTGTAGTTGTAAATAGGCCCTTTTATTGTTGCTGTTATTGTTAATGGTAATATTTCCTTATTGTCACGCGTGTCCTTGCCCGTGTCTTGTGTGTACCCTGTCCGATCCTCGTGTGTAATTAGCTTCCGTAAATCTCCCACCGTGTGTGTATCTTACAGTTCAGCATCTGACAACCTTGTGCTGCTGATGAATAATTGTTTAGGTGCTTGTTGGGTACCTGATGTAATAAAGATCGTGTTTCCCCGTCAAGTGAGTGTCTGTGTCTCTCTACTCCTGCGGTGCCTCTGTCCGCCTGCCGTTATAATACACACGCCGATAGACAGCACGCGAAATAATCAGAGAATTAATACATTCTGGTTGATGTTTGTTTAAAATAATTGATGCATTGTATTTTATTAATATTTTATTGATTTTTTTATTCATTTGCATGTTTATGGTAGTCGTATCTGTACATAGGCTAGCGAAAGCGTTAGAAACGCTTTATTTTCTTAAATACTATAATTTGGTAGATCTATCAAATAACATTTTTTTTTTCTTTATTCGCGTCTGTTCACGGGTAGTTTTATGGTGCTTCAAATTATTAATTACCTAATGAAGGCCCAGGGACAGTCAGCGTTTCCGCGGCAGTAAGCGCAGTTTATGGCGCAGCTGCTCACAGGCGCTCTTACCTCATTTCATGTTTCAGCCTATATATGAGCTGCCTGGCTCTGCTAAGTGTATTAAAAAGCAAACTATTACTGAGTTTGGAAAAATAGTGTAGGCCTACGTATTATTTCCCCTTTGATTGAGAAAACGTTTTTTTTGTACATAATATCATTCGAAACGAAGTGCACAGCTTCAATTTTCAATCTCTGGTTCGTGGCTGCCATTTTTATTAAGACCGCTCCGTCTCATACACGCACAGGCACACACAGACATGAGCCAAAACCAGCAGTGCAGACGAAATGGGAGAGTGTCACTGATAAGGGAAAGTTACTGGATTTGATTTCCAGTACCTTTTTTTCCTATTTCTGTTCAAATTTCCTTAAGTGTAAAAAAAAAAAAAGATCGGACGGAATTGCCGTGGTGTCTGTCTTTTGTGGGGATGAAGCACTTTCAGCTCTGCCATATCTTTGACGGCATCACTGAAGTACACGGCGGGACGGACACGGGAATATAGCAGTCAGACTCAATTCGGCAGCTCCGCATCTGGAGGCCAGACCCCAAAAGCATGGCGTCAGAAGAGCCGATAAGCCCACCCGGACAGGTGACGCTGACTGTCAAAGAAATCGTCTAATTAATGTCCATCATCAAGGAGCAGCTGGCGAGGCAGAGATAGGAACGGCTGGCAAGCGCTCCATCTCTGAAGGTGCTCCAGCGTCAGACAGAAGCCAGCAAAACGGGCCCCAGAGGAGGAGACGCGGGACAGTCACGGGCTCGACGACGAGTTGCTCGGGATGTGACAGAAATGACAGAACACCTTGACGTGATGGCTATTATAGACAGCAGACAGGTCTGTCCCCTAAGCTTTGCTCAAATCGAGGGTAGATTTAATTACTAGTCTACTTAAGGCGCAAAAACTTAATGTGAGGAGGATTAATCTCAGCCTACTGAACCCACGCTCTTCACACTTCTCCTCTGAACGATCATCAGACAGACCGGGTTCGGGTTTAGGAGCATCAGAACTGAGCCGGAACCAGAGACAAGTTCCCACACGAGGGTACTCGCTTGCCGATGCCGCTTTTCAAACACGACGAAATGTGCAAAACGCTCTTTTCGCTTCAGACTCGCCAAGGTTATCATTTAGTGGAGTAATTAAAGTCTAATCAGAGAACATTCAGCCAGAGCAATTATACATCCGAGTCGAATTAACGAAAGAGCTGAAAACAGCGACATTACAAACAGCAGACCGACACAGGAGCGCGGTTACACGCACCGTCTGGTTACAGTTATTCTTGGATCCGGCGGCGTGTTTGTTTGCCCATAAACGCGTATGTCTGCCACAGATAGACTCACCGTCCCACACACCATTTCCCGTTAAAATGTCATACTGATTACCTACTTTGCCGGCTATAAAATTCAATGTCTTTTTTTATTCATATTCGTCTAACCCACACACTTACACGCTTCCAAAGAAAGCGTGTCGGCAAAGAACGATACATATATTCCGCTATGATGAAGTGGCCATCCAACAGATTACTTCATTTCTACATCTCAAAGAGTGCTGAATATACAAACTCATAGCTCAGAAATATGGGGATATTGAGTGTCCTGTCCATCAAACCACATCTGCTTTCACGTAAGAGTGCAACTCGGGGTTTTTGCATGTATGCAAAATCGAAACAGAGAGAAAATCCTAAAATACAGGGTTCAAATGAGGGATGACAGAGTCTTTGGATGTGACGGACAAGGTGTCATAGCTGCGATGCTGGGGTTAGAGCGCTAAGATTAAAGGTCTATGTCGCTCGAGAGCAAACCCCAAAGCAGAAGCGCACTGCGAGCAGACGGTGCCTTTTCAAAGCCCGGAAAGGTCAGCTTGCAGATCACTTTCACGCTGCCCAAATGTTACAGCAAATTGTGTTTGGAGATTAAATGAATGCAATTAAACTGCCTTCTCCGTAAGGTCATACTCCATATTTTATCAGACCGCAACTACCCTGCGATTAAATACTTCTTTGACACGGCCGTGTCTGCCCATGTTTCTCCCCCCATGCCCGGACACCCAGAGCCGTCCCCCCTCCGACTAAAGAGCCGGGACACAGCAGACTTTTTGTTCGCTACTTTCGCCTCTTATTCATCTCTTTAATACCTCCTTTTAACCGTTTGGACCGGAATGGCACGGGCTCATCGGCTGCAGCTGAAACAGGACTAAATAAAGTCCACCCATGTTTGCTGCCGAACTACCTCGCTGGAAAGTAATGAAATGCATTAGATATTTTTCTGAAGAATCGCGCAGCGTTTTAACAACTGGGGAGACAAGTAACGCTTCTATCAGATGTCGTATTTAAGGGATTATTATCAAGCCGAAAACAGCAGGACTTTCGGCTGTTAGATTTATATTCATGTCATATATTCCTTACACTGAAGTAACAAAACATCGCACAGCGATCTGATCTTTCATCGGACGTATAGTTTCAAGCGCAATTGGATGTGCAGTGAAATCAAGCACCGATCGTGTAAATAAACAGATAAACGGCAGAAACACTGTAGGCTATATAAGGACCCTAAACGCCCTCAATTACTTACAGGCGCTGTAATCAGAAGCAGGATGAGATCCACCGGGCAGTGTGTCCCTCTTGGCCGGCGTGTGGTTTGCGCTGTGCTTTGCCCGATCTTCTCTCAAACACCCTGGATCTGATTACTTTGTGGCAGAAGCAGTGAAACACGCACATGGACGCTCAGTCCTCGGAGGAGGAGAGCAGGATCCCGGTTCTTACAGTCATATTCACATGCAGCTCCATTCCGACGCGTTCATTAAAAATCTCCGTGTTTGTATCTCTCCGTTTGCGTATTTCCTCTTCTCCAACGGACCTACGCCTCCCTCTCCGGATCCCAGGTCTCCTCCACACACAAAGCCTCCCAGCCAGCCTCCCGTGCCGCCACACTCATGTTTGCGACTCCCGTGGTCTCTTTACGTTAGAGGTTTCTAGGCAGTCGTCAAGGCATTGAATCAACCCCCCAATACCTCGGAGTGCGCTCGGTGAAACTCGTTTTTTCCCCCACTATCCTTATTTTAAAATTTGCGCTTGGGTTTACACGTCGACGCGTTAATGGCACAGACAAACCAGTTGAAATAAAGTGTTAAGTATTCAGGTGGTGTGAGATAAGCGTCGGTCCCCGTGTGGGACAAATCCTCAGGTCCACAGCTTTAAAGGCTCATTTAACTTCCACCCACTTTAATCGTGACGGTTTATCATGTCTGATCGCCTACTCGGATCATACTCTTACATTTGCGAACTGAGTATGATTATTACAATTAGGCCGAAAGACAAAAACATAGGTAATTATATAGCTTATCTGGTACAATCTTGGAGGAAATCGTTCTGAAGTTTATCGTTTCCTGTATCTGATAGGCCTATAGCGCAATTACTTGCCTCACTGGTGTTACAATCGAAACAAAAATGTTTTCACTGTAAGATTTTGTGTTAAAAACAAATATACAAGTGATTTAAATACAATAATTTAGCGACAATTTAGATTGGACAAAACATGGTTTGTGATTTAGCGAGCAGTCCGCGTAAATTGTAAATAATGAGAATAATAATAATAAAAAAGTTCTGGCTTTCTTGGGCCGATTAGAGAGTCTAAAATTATTATAAATTATTATTTATTTGTCAGTATTCTCCTTCATAGATCACATTGCATTTTGCTCCCACGGGGGTGCAAGGCGTTTGTATGTATAAACTGTGTTCCTATGCTTACATCTAGCGGTAGGTTTGGTGAACTGTCACATAGTTTAAAACGGTTCATTTCGGCTTTAAACGCGCGAAAAGAATCCTACTGTTAAGCAGCAGGTCGCAAACCTTTATCTGCAATGTTAAATGTGTACAGAGTGTACAAAATGTTAGTTGTTCTCAGGTAATGCTGATATATTATAAACCTGGTAAAGATTTGGTCGGGATGTTTTTAAATTAAGGATGATACGATTTATGGGTGCCTTATTACATTGCATCCAGATTGTTTATTGTTTAAACAATTTGCAATATTAATCGTGCTCATTAATAGGTCAAAGTCAAATTTATTTAAAAAGCATATTTAAAAACATTTGCATTCGTTAGTTTCACACGATTGTTCATTTTTTGGGGGGACTCCCGTTGAATAACAGCAGCCCGTGAACGGAAAACAAACGCTTTGAGGAAGTGTCACACTCTTGTGATGCACTGATCTCCCGAAAGTCTTTGCAGCTTTTCGCTCAGATGCAGCTCCTGCAGCATTCAAGTGAATGCATGCAGCACACAGAAGAGCTGTCACCGAATGCACCTGTCCTGTTCTCTGTAGAGTTTATCTGGACAGAAGATGCCCACGGGTCTGGAGAGGCACCGCAGGGAAAGCACGGAGCTCCTCCTGCTCGTTGCCATACTGATCCTCACCATTTTAACCATGTGGGTGCTTAAAAAACGCCAAGTGAGATTTCTACACGAAACTGGAGGGGCTATGCTCTATGGTAAGGCGGCTTTGCATATGCTGCAGTCACTCAGGCTCGTTTTCACCGCGTACTTTTTCAGCGTTTTAAAGTTTTAAAAATTGCGGATGATGTGAAGAAAAAATTGAGAGCTTTAAAAAAGCCCTAAACGCGACTTTTGACAAAGTAATCAGTCTGGTATTCTCCTGGTGGAGGTTTAAGTACAGGGTGTATGAAATAAAACGCAGCCTTTTACACTGTTAGGTCGTATTATTTTCTTTAAGCTAGGCTGGTCAGTATAACTCAATGACTCAGTAATAGTTTCTCCGCCTCATTAAACAGCTTTCATATAGACTTTTAGCCTGAAGGCTACACTTCCTCCTCTAACCCCGCTTCCTGCTTCGCTGTCTGCCTCTACACCACCTTGCACACAGTTCCCCTGTAGTATCAGAAATGGGAAGGATGCGGTAACGTCGTGTCTCGGTGGTGCCAGAAAGTCAGCACACTGGCCTCTGCCCGGCAGATGTAAATGGAATTTTTTGCCGGTTGCAGATGAGATGATCGTCACGCTACGTAGTGGATTGTGACCAAAAGGCTGCACCACTGAGCACGGCTCTTCCCTAATCTCAACAATATAATAATAAATTGCTCAAAATGTCCCTCTGCCTATAGCGGCAGTGTTTACCATGTAACTCAGTATTAAGTCTGGTGCTTCTAAGTGCATTTTTTTCTCGGGTTTATCTGACCACGTTGATCTTGCGTTCAATTAAGATAATCGGTTTCAAATAAGTATTTTGAAAAAGCACCTGAAAACGCTAACAGGTGTTATGCCGAAAAAGGCATCCCTGCCTCTAAATGACCGATTGGTCGCTGATCTGAAACGAGTTCAGCTACCTTGTCGAGTTAGGCTACCGTAGTGCTAATCAATAGCACCAAAAAACCCGTAAAGCTCTAACCCTAACCCCCAAAAAAACCCTAATCCCCCAAACCCCCTAAAACCCTAACCCCCAAAAAACCCAAACCCCTAACCCCCAAAAAACCGTTAAAAGCTAAACTCGTCAGAACACCGGCATGCATTCTAAGGCAGGGATGCCTTTTTCGGCATAACACCGGCCCTGATGTGAAACGCAGAAGCTATGGCTTCACTTTGTGTGATGCCTTCCTGCTGGCTGACAGATGGTTTAATCTCCTGGAAAGGCATTTGAAGGTTTTATTTTAACACGTAGGTTTTATTCTGGGATTAATTCTGAAGCTGGCAGCCACCCCGTGGAAGAGGGGCACCGGGGAGATTCACGAGTGTGTAAATCTGAACACAACCCCACAATTCCTTTTGGTGAACGTCACCGAGCGCATTCACGAGTATTATCACGTGGGAGACGTCACCACAAAGTCCCAAGCCCTGCCTGCAGGCTCCATCCTCCATAAGGTAAAGTGGCTCTTCCTCACCTGCGGCTGTGGACTTCCAAGATGACTTGTCACATCCCTAGTCAAATTTGGAGGTGTTCCTTACATGTATCCAGTTGTCTTTCGATGACACGTGGTTGAGATGAATAATACTCGGATGCTGGGCTGATGGGTTGGCCTGGATTAGTTCTGGGTGGGCCTGAATGAAACTCATTACCGCACGTTTTCTTAAACAGGATTAGATATTTACAACATGGTGACCACAACAATAATAAAGCCACGACTGTCCTACCTACAAGCAGCGTGAATTAACATAACCTTAGTCAATAAACATAAATGAGCAAGTTATTAATTGTTATTATTCCCCAGACAAAGCAATTCACATTCAATGTAATTAATGAAAATTAAAATAATTTTAAAATATTATAAAAAGCCTATTTATATTCGTTATTCTGAACGGGTGAGTCCAGCCGTCAGCCCCTGTGACAGCAACATCACATTTGCAGATTAGAGGGTTAAATGGTGGCACGAGCTGCCCGTATCTGCGTAAGTGACAAGCAGCCGCTTAGCAGGCGGCACACTTTGCACGTCACTGTCACGGACACGATCGCCAGCATCAGCGTTCGTGCATTTCGGCACTGCGGCTTGGAGAGCAAGCTGCTTTCCAGCATCTCTACCCAGTGCATATGTATACTGTAAATGCATTCTGTTAACTGCATTTTGTTTAAGTTCAGATATGAATATAACGGAGTTGACACTTTAACCACGCTGGCAGTCAAATTAAAACGTTATGTGTGTGTTCATTTTGTGAGCCCTTTTTCCTGCACACAAATATGTGATTATAACCTGCTAAATGCACGGTGTAAACAGCGTGAAGATGATAGCTTCTCCCCTAAACGGCTGTAACCAGTCATTTAATGCTGCTGTCACGGTCGCGTGGCATGGTGCAGGCAGGAAGAGAAGGGGATGATCCACTGGCGGCTGGCGAGATAACGGGGTTATTAATGGAACAGAACACACTGGGGTAAACTACAAACCAAAAGGACCATGGGGGGGTCAAAAAGCAAACAGGGAAAACAAGAAGTAACTGCAAGAATCCATAGGAAAACACAAGTGGGAAGCAGAGGAACCAGAAGTAGGCAAGGGAACAGAGTAACAAACACACAGTAAGTGACATTGTAACACAATGGCCAACTAGGGATATGAACTAAGGCAGCAACATAAATACACAAACTGAACTGGGTAACAAAGAAGCAGGAGCAAAGCATGGAACAATTAACCAGTCAGAGAGGACACAAGACAATGAGCAATCAGGTAGAACATTCGTGAGCCACAGGGAAACGGTAAATGGGGATCAAATGAACTTAATCATGGAAGCAAAAGATCAACAGGGAAACTAAGAAACAGAATCAAATACTAAGAATATAATAAAGACAAGTAATACATGATCACATACACAGGCACCTAGCAAAACCCAAAATAGAACGCAAACCAAAAACTAGGAACAGGAAAACTAAAGTAGAAAATAAACACTGGGGAACAAAATCCAAAAATTACAAATAAATGGAGGAAGCTGACCTAGAACAGATGACCAAAGGCTTTATAACCACACACTCAACCCACAGAGCTACACAGCTGTCTGGGGAACCGGGAAGACACACTATAGAACTAAGACAGAGAGGAAAGGCAGCATGACCAGCAACGCCTGCTGGCCAAATGGGGAAAGGTCACAGAGGGCGGGGTTGGGGGGTACTGACCCCAACATGCTACATTTCAAGAACAGAACAGCGTTGCATGTATTTGAACACAGAGCTTGCAAACTGGTGGAAAATGACAAAATATTAATAATGCCAGACCATCCTGCTTGTCTGGTTTTTAATATACAGTAGGCCTGTGTTATTAACTTGTTCTTTATTTTGCTGCATTTCGCTTGAGAGTGTACAAGTAGACTGCGTCGTTTGCTTTGAAGTCACAAGCTTGTTAGTTTTAAACCTGGTCCATTTCCAGCTGAGGTTGGCTACATCTGAAACCAGCACTGAGGTTCAGTATATCTTAGGCTTTGACTTGCATGGCGCTTTGTCTGGACTCTTCTGTGAATGAGAGAGCGCCGTCCATTAGCTACCCCTGGAGGGCCGCGATAAAAGCAGCCGAGATCTCTGAGAATCACGCTCTTTCTCCCTACGGTCTGCATCTAAATAGCATGAAAAGGCTCAATCAGTGCACAGGTAGGGAGGACTCGCACGGATAGTTTGGAGATGGCCTTTGAGTGATTAAGTTCTCACACAGATGGGTCCAAGCAGGGAAAGAAGGATCTCACTGCAATTACTGTATCCTTTTGAAGGTTCGTCCATTCAGGGACAGGGCTGTAGAATTTGTGGACTTTTTATACTACTGCGGATCTACTGAAAAGGCAGTTTGACAATATAAAACAGCCGCACTATTATGTGAACGAAACTACCAGGATATAGGCTACTCTATGTTTCTTTTTGAGGTAAAATTTTTGTTTTGTTGGCTCCATTGAAATATAAAATGATGCACAAAGAGCTGTTGAAAATCAGTGGCATGGTAATATAATCGTTTTTTCAGAGTGAAAGCAGAAACCTTCAGTGTTTTCAGATAAAATTCCAGACGTGCGGTGTTTTATATGCACTTCTGGGCTCCAATCCAACTTTACTCTGAACAGCCATTTTAAAGCACTAGAGTGTGGCGTTGTGCTGCGTTTTGGAGGCAATGGCATCCCTCCAGATTTTCGTGTCTTTTAAAGCAAGTTTATACTGGGGGAAACGTGTTGAGATCGTGTTATATGACAGACGTGCTTAGGTTCCCCCAGCTCAGGTGACAGTAAGGTGTGTTAATAAGTGCGCGCAAGGATCTGTGCTCTACTGCTTGTTTTTCACAGTAAGCCAAGTGCTCTATTCACGAAATAAAACGCATTTAAATAAGTCAATTACCATTTTCCTTTCTGCAATCCTTGAAATTGCTCGTACATGAGAAGAAGCGATGTTTTCTAGGGGTGTTTTTTTCTGACATCTGCATGTTTATGTAATTCGCAGTCTGAATCCTTTCACTTTTAGCATTATTTTGCCCCAAGGTAAAGGCTGTTACCGGAGGGTTACCATGGAAACCGGCCCGGGAAGCAGCTGGAGTGCCAGGAGAGGGTTAATGATGCTGATGTGGGATTGACAGTAATTAGTGTGCTATGCAGAGCCCAGGAAGGTGTCGAGCTCCTTCACAGAGCCAGAAACGACGTTATGTAAAATGCATTAGAAATTCAGTGAGACCAGGAGGGACATCAGTGCACAGCCTGAAACGCATCCAGCAAAGAATCACCCGTCAATCACTGAAACGAGTGTCATTCAGCTGAGGACTGCAATCTCTAAGCAGTTCAGGCAAATAACCATGCTATAAAGGCACAGGGAGTTCACCATCACAAGGAACAGTTATTATAAGTAAAATAACTTCTATGATTTCAGAGACTTTTCAGAAAAACACTGTTTACAGCATTTACTGTCACGGCAGATTACAGTAGCGCAAAACACTCAATAAATCTCCCATTTTAATGGTATAAAGTTCACGGTTAGGTGGACTTAAACGTCAGGAAGGGCGGTGTGCTGCATATACGCTGTTTTTTAAGTGCCTATAAGTGCGGCTGGCTTTATGTTTCTCGAAGCTCGGAGCTTCACAGCTTGGTCATCATGTATCTCCTCAGATGGCCTTCAACCCCGAGATCTTCTTCAATCTGCTGCTGCCGCCCATCATTTTTCACGGAGCGTACAGTTTAAACCAGGTGCGCAAGTCCTGTTCATATTAAAAACTACGATGTGTTTTCGTCATTCATGTGCGCTGACTCGCTGCCGTTTCTTCTGACGCAGAGGCAGTTTTTCAGGAACATCGGCTCCGTTTTGACCTTCGCCTTCATTGGGACTCTGCTCACTTGCGGGATTATAGGGTGAGTCCTGCTGATGAATGGAGGAATCCGGGGACACTGGGGGACATCAATGTCCAGGATGTCGCTGATACCCCGGGATATAGAGGCTCTGTCCCGTTTTGCAGAAAGCTCGTGTTACTTTGCCAGCAACAGCATGCTTTCATTACATTTCATTTTACGCCGTGTGAAAGATAAGAAATAAAAAGGGAAAAGAAAAGAAATCAGAGCGAAAAGACTTCTGAGAGATACGTGTGTAAACTGGAGCACGAGCAGAGCATTATAGGAGCCAGTGGAGACAGCAACTGCTTACAGTCGCTCGTTTCCAAACTACAGCATGCTTACTCTTTATCTTTGAGTTTTTCATTTTGAAAACCAACTGGTCTGGAGAATTTCTTTTCTTTTAAATTCACCGCTGTGTTATTACTTCTCTCCAGTTTTAATTGCCGTAGAATGACATTGAATATATGCGGCCTCATTCAAATAGGCCTACATCAATTGTATTTGGAGCGGCTAAATTTTGCGTTAAGAATGTCTATAGTCTTGGCCACTAGCGATCTGCTTCGTCACCAGTAGGGGGCGCTGATCGCCTTTGTTAAATTTGTAGTAGCCCAAAGTAACACTACTCTGCCGGCTGAAGTGCATCTTTTCACACGTTCAACAGTTTGGCGATTGAAAGCATTTTTGTATTTCAAATCGTCCGACTTACATGGAGTTATTGTCTGATTAGGGATCGTATTTCGCTTATGGTTTTGTGTTTTTGTTCTTTGCGGTTCTGCCTAGTTGGCCAGTTTTCGAGGTGGTTCTGGATTGTGGTCCTTTGCTGGTTATTAGGAGCAGATGTCGGTACCGGGCTCCTTCCACAGTGTCTGGGTTTGGCATTTGGCTTGGCAGGGATTTACTGCAGCCCTCTGGCTTGAAGCAGTAGGACAGATGTGCACAGCATCTCTGTGGAGGAATCCAGATGTTACCTGTCCCTCAGAGCCACCTGTCACTTTTTTGTCTCTTTGGCTTTAACCACGGCCGAACTGCCCCCCTTGATATATAAACCAATATTCATGTCAGTATCTACACCTCCAGTCATCCATTGCAGCTTTCAGAACATGTACAAAATCTCCTTATCCACTGAAACTCCTTCTTCCAGAAGCACTCTGTGCAGTCTGTGGCCCAGTCCTGGGATGCTCAGACGATGCTCAGAGAACAGCATTAGGCTGATAACATAGACTCCTTTACCTTGTTTCTGCTCTATTTGATCCTGAGGTTCAGGCATGTAAGCCCACCCCCGGCAGTGATCGCTTTTAACCAGCATGTTCCTCTCTGGGGTTTCTCTCAAGGTGACAGCTCACTCTCCATGCCATCTGGTACACGACACCAGCCGAACTCTGGACTGGAAACACCCACCAGCCTCACACAGAAGTAACTAAACACACTTTTAGTTAGCATTTTCCTGGGGATATACAATATATTGCCAAAAGTATTGGGACACCTGCCTTTACACACACGTGAACTTTAATGGCCTCCCATTTTTAATATATAAGCTTTAATATGGAGTTGGCCCACTCTTCGGGGAAGGCTGTCCACAAGGGTTAGGAGTGTGTTTATGGGAATTTTTGACCATTATTCCTGGAGAGCATTTGTGAGGTCAGGCACTGATGTTGGACGAGAAGGCCTGGCTCGCAGTCTCTGCTCTAATTCATCCCAAACGTGTTCTATCAGGTTGAAGTCAGGGCTCTGTGCAGGCCAGTCAAGTTCCTTCACACCAGACTCGCTCATCCATGTCCTTATGGACCTTGCTTTGTGCACTGGTGCGCAGTCATGCTGGAACAGGAAGAGGCCATCCCCAAACTGTTCCCACAAAGTTGGGAGCATGAAATTGTCCAAAATAGCTTCAAATGCTGCAACATTAAGAGTTCCTTTCACTGGAACTAAGGGGCCAAACCCAACTCCTGAAAACAACCCCACATCATAATCCCCCCTCACCAAACTTTACAGTTGGCACAATGCAGTCAGGCAGGTATCGTTCTCCTGGCAACCACCAAACCCAGACTCATCCATCGGATTGCCAGACAGAGAAGTGTGATTCGTCACTTCAGAGAGCACGTCTGCACTGCTGTAGAGTCCAGTGGCAGCGTGCTTCACACCACTGCATCCGATACTTTGCATTGCACTTGGTGATGTAAGGCTTGGATGCAGCTGCTCAGCCATGGAAACCCATTCCATGAAGTTCTCTACGCACAGTTCTTGAGCTAATCTGAAGGCCACACGAAGTTTGGAGAGCTGTAGCTATTGAGTGGCTGAGTTGCTGTTGTTCCCAATGGCTTCCATCCATCCATCCATTAACTACCGCTTATCCGAGGTCAGGTCGCGGGGGCAGCAGTCTCAGCAGGGAAACCCAGA
>JAODJU010000001.1:16268634-16288465 GCA_026776725.1 Gnathonemus echidnorhynchus
TATATTAGCCATAGATTAGAACGAGACCCAAACGTTTTAAAAAGATTGACATTTATTTTTCTCGTGAAAAGAAATGTTACCGTGCATCTGATACACACTTACAATGTAACAAGCGCTTCAATGACAAGTTAACGTCTGCTGTTTTGAACTTTTGCTATTTTTTGCTCGATATTAACAGGCGTTTGACAGCCTGTTAACATCCCGTTTTCAGATCTGCGACTTATTTCATTAGTTTTATGCTCTATATCTGTATTTTAACAAAACAAAATGTCGTATGATGTGTTACATACGTTTTATGAGCTTACATACACAGAAACGATCATTTACACGAGTTACAAAAGAGAGCTTTCCTTTCGCTGTTTTCAATGGCGAGGCAGGCATGCATACCGCGACAGGGATGCCTTTTTTGGCATAACATCGCCCCTGATCAATTTAACTTTCAATCCTATCGGGATAGGTTTTCATGTTATAACGTGATATTTTCACGTTATCACGTGATACGATTTCTCGTTTTAACGTGATGTTTTCACGTTATAATGTAATATTTTCACGTTATAACGTGATAGTGAGATTTTTTTTATTATGTCGTGGCAGTAATACGCTTCCGTAGGTTCTAGTTTTCGGCTCCGGAATCCGTTTGTTATGATCATAGAAAACCAACACGTTTCGGTACCAGAAGTACGGTACCTGATTTGTTGGAGAACGGCCGTAAGATAGAAGTAAAATAAAGATGTAAAAACAGCTAAGTTTAAATAATTAAGACATGATGTCCATTCAAAGGTTGTAGTCATATAAGTTGTTTTAACTTAATTAGATTTGTAGAAGTAAAGGCAATTCGTTTTGGCTGTACTTAAATATTTAAGTTAGTCTGACTTTAAAATACTCATATAGTTTATTCAATAATTGAAACCGGAATAACTTTTTTAAAAGCAAATTGTAACCTTAATTTTTTAATGTTGAGCCAATATTTTTTTTAGAGCTTATTGCCACCCCCCCCCCCCCCCCTCCCTGAAAAACAGGGAGCCCCACCTCATTCTGCAAAATCAGAAACAGCATTTCCCCAATCCCCCAGAGCCCAGTACAGCAGGAGAGTCAGCCAGAACATCTGCGGCAGAAAAAATGCAGCCACACCTAAAAAGGAAACAATTTTTCAAAGTGTGATGATGTGGCACCTTCCTGGTCCTGCAGCCTGGGTGCAGCACGGCCTGTCCTTATGGAAAGGGCTGGAGGAGCAGTAAGACTCCCCGCTGTTAAAAAGCCACTGGCTCACTCTGGCCTGACAGAGTTACTGTTTCTCCTCTCTGTGAAGAGACAGCCTGTCTGATGTGTGGCACCGCGGTAAAAATCACCACAGCCTTCGATTCCCTGCACTCTTTTGGCGGCTGTTCGGACCTGATTGTCACACTTGCGGGACATGCTTGACATGCCCCCCTGCAAATGACTTTCTGAGGCAATATTTCATTAGACTGCTTTTGTGGTCAAATTAACAAGTTAATAATTGGTCTTTTTGTACTAATTAACAGCCCAAGAGCATAATAGAAAATGATTTCACCTGGTGTGGCATGAACCATCAGAGCATATGCAAGTTCTCCCTGCTACAGTCAGCTGGACCACTAAGCCCCGCCCCCATCTCCATAGCGCCCTCGTTGCCGTGGCACCCGCATCACCGTGGCGCTGACACTGTACCCCTGCCCAGGTTTTGCATGTTCGGCTTCGTGCAGCTGATGGTGCGTCTGGGCCACATCGTGGATGGTGACTTCAGCCTCAGGGACTGCTTGTTGTTCGGCTCTCTGATGTCAGCCACTGACCCAGGTACGTGCGGAACATTCCGCCCATTTCCACTGCAGCCCCCAATCCAATCGCACCCTGACCTACCGCACTGGCATATGCTCAGACTCGCTGCTTATTACACCCTGCACTGCATTATGTAACCCGAATTGGGGGGGTAATTTCACAGGTAATCTGCAGGTGAGCTCACGAAGTGTCCCAGGTGACCCCCCCGCCCCAACGCCCACACAGCCATGTGACGTGATTACATGGCGTTCATGTAGCGATGTTTCTACGAAAGTGTTGCCAATGTCATTTCGCGAAAAATTGAATTTGGTTAAACAGCTTAAATGGAATTTGATGAAAGCTCATGCAGATGCTCTGTCTTTCCCATCGTGGTGTTGTTTTGTTAGTGTTAAATACTTCACTGGTGAGTGTTGAGCTGTCATTTCTGTGATTGATCTCACTCGGGTCCTCTCTGCCGTGGTGTGTCAGCTCTCTCCCAAACAGAGGTGTGCGAGGGGCAAGGTCACCCTGAGGATGGAGACCAGGAACCGCAGGGTCCATATGAGGTGACCCGGGTGGTGCCCCTCTGCTTGGCATGGCTCTCTGCACATGGCATTTTAATTATCCAAACCGTAGACATGCAGCCTCTTGTTAGAATGCGATTGCAGTGAACACTCATGAGCCATGAGACAAGCCACGATTGTCAGACTTTCCAGCAAAATCAGAGGCCTCCTCTGAACCGGTCTTGGGGGAGCAGGTGAGCTGTGCGGATATGGGTGATGTGCTGGTCGCCCCTGGTCGGGGGGGAGGGGCTGGTCGCCCCTGGTCGGGGGGGTGGGGCGGTCACTCAGTTCCCATGGCTCTGTTCTAAGTCCAGATCAGGTTTTCTCAGAGCTTCCCTTTTGACTTTCATGAGTTCCCCACGTGTGGGAAACATGGCCATGAAATCCAGAAGGGGGCGGGGGGCATTCCCGGAATCCATGCGTTTCCGCTGTTTTAAATTCCCAAGGCTGAAAGCCGTGTTCAGATGTCGGAAGGGATTAGTGCTCGGCGGCAGTCAGGGTTAGCGTTAGCGACACTACGAGCAATGACCTGGTCCTGAGCTCCTCCCACTGGAAGATGAAACCGAGAATTTCCGTGCGGGAATGAGGACAGAGGCATTACGGCCTCCCACATGCGTGATTTCCGGAAGGTCACACTTTGAGTCGAGGGTCCAGTCTTGTAGTTTGGGGGGTGGAGGAGGAGTCAGGGGTCACAGCTTATTCTGCTACAGTCATCACGCTGCCTTGGGAAGACAGACAGGGCTGATAGTGAGGCAGGGGGCCAGAGGGGGTCCAGGTGTAGTGCCTCCCTGGTGGTGTGTGTGTGTTGGGGGGGGGGTACATTGGGCTTCCCCTCCAGGGCCACACAGTGAGGAGGTGGCTGAGAATCGGCATGACCAGGGGGATCTAGACAGGATCCTAATCAGTGTGTGAACACATGGGAGGGGGCACCCCAGGAGCAGGTGTATGGCGGCCTGCACGCTTTGGGGGTGTGAATCAACACCCTGCCGGGCTTTCAGCAAGCAGCCCCCCCCCCCCCCCCCCGGAGGCTCCCTGCTCTTATTACCGCATAAACCCAGTAGATCAAGCATATTAGCCACACCCACTGGTGAGCATGATCACACAGGGGACACCAGATACCCTGGAACACCCTCAGCACAGGGCTGGTGGACCGCCCTCACCATGCCTTCTAAGGCTCTCGCTTGGGGGAAGTGAACCTGTACGTGATGGAGACAGATGATGAAGGGGCTCAAACCTACAGACACATGTTACACCAGCCGTTTAACACCACTCATGGGAGTTTTACTTAACAAAAATATCTTGAGGGCAGAAGGACAAATGATTGGTTCAGAGAGATAATTAATCAGATTGTAGAGGAGGTGGGTCCAAGCAACTAGAGGAGATGGGACCAACCAATCAGATATTTTGGTCCCACCTCCTCTAGTTGCTTGGACCCACCACTACAATCTGATTGGTTATCTCTCTGAACCAATCTTTTGTTTTAAGTTTTTCTGCAGTAAGAACCATAGATACCCCATTATTAAGCCCGACATCCTGATGTGGTCTCAGGCCCGGGGCGGGGGAGTCAGGGCCAGGATATCGTGGGGGCAGCACACCCCCACCCACCTCCATGTCTCTCTGTGTCTCTTAAAGTGACGGTACTGGCCATCTTCACGGAGCTGCGTGTGGACTCTGATCTCTACATACTGTTGTTTGGCGAGAGCGTGCTTAACGACGCCGTGGCCATCGTGCTGACATAGTGAGTACAGTGCGTCACTCACTTCTTGTCACCTGTGACTGTTTGGAGCAACAGGACAGGCTGGTACTTCCTACCACCTGTGCCCACTCGAACTAAACAGCATGTGATCTTCCTGTTTTCCTTCCTTTTCCATTTTTCGGTCAGCCCCCTGAGAGACGCGGCCATAGCAATAGCTGTTTATTTAGCCCGTAATGTCACCCTAAATATCACCATGTTGGCAGCCCGGTTTAGACCCGATGTCCCTTCTCCCTTTCAGCACCATATCAACCTACGATGCAGCCGCAGGAGGGTCTGCCTTCGATGTCGGCTCCTTCTTCCTCTCCGTCGGGCACTTCGTGGGGGTGTTCGCCGGCTCCTTCACCATGGGTCTGGCGTACACCGTCATCACGGCCCTGATATCCTTTCCGCGTCATGCGTGTCATGATTCTGAGGCACAGACAGTAGGACACACCCCCTTTAATCAGGACAGACAAACGTGAGAGCAAAGGCTTCGCCATCCTGCCTGGGAATCATGTTCGCATAAGCAGGTCGTTAATTAGACTCGGGCTGATAATGACGTTCTGAGTAGCTGTGGTGGTTCTCTGTGTCTCTAATCTTGCCGCAATTAGGATCTGCTACTAATTGGGTGCAGTTGCAGAGGCCAAGCACAGACAGTGTGTTGTTCCCTTGCTGTGAATTCAAGGATTCCACTGTGTCACACCCCCCTGTCTGCTGCCATGTTCGTCACTTGCAGCTCACTGGGCCAGAAAACTGGTTTCCCACGAACAGAGATGCAGCCCAGATGAGAAAGGCTATGATGACCTGCCTGTAGACGACTAAACGCCATAGGCTCATTTTCCTTGTCACTCACCCTTTCATCCCCCTTTGTACTCCCTTGTCTTGTGAGCAAGACGTATGATACTGCGGGGTGCAGGAATTTGGGCTGTTACCGTCCGGCTTAAAAAGTACTAACAGCGCCCCAGGCGTCAGGACTGTCTGCTTACCATAGTTTCCCCAGCTGTATTTTTGCTGGTTTGCTTAGTACACTTACACTATATTGCCAAAAGTATTGGGACGCCCCTCCAAATCATTGAATTCAGGTGTTCCAATCACTTCCATGGCCACAGGTGTATAAAATCAAGCACCTAGGCATGCAGACTACTTCTACAAACGTTTGCAAAAGAATGGGTCACTCTCAGGAGCTCAGTGAATTCATGGTACCGTGATAGGATGCCACCTGTGCAATAAGTCCATTTGTGAAATTTTCTCACTGCTAAATTTTCCACGGTCAACTGTTAGTGGTATTATAACAAAGTGGAAGCAATTGGGAACAACAGCAACTCAGCCATGAGGTTGCAGGCCACGTAAAATCACAGAGCGGGGACAACGCATGCTGAGGCGCACAGTGTGCAGAAGTCTCCAACTGTCTGTAGAGTCAATAGCTACAGACCTCCAAACTTCGTGTGGCCTTCAGATTAGCTCAAGAACAGGGCGTAGGGAACTTCATGGAATGGGTTTCCATGGCCGAGCAGCTGCATCCAAGCCTTATATCACCAAGTGCAATGCGAAGTGTCGGATGCAGTGATGTAAAGCACACCATTACTGGACTCTAGAGCAGGGGAGACGTGTTCTCTGCAGTAACACATCATGCTTCTCTGTCTGGCAATCCGATGGATGAGTCTGGGTTTGGTGGTTGCCAGGAGAACAGTACTTGCCTGACTGCATTGTGCCAATTGTACAGTTTGGTGGAGGGGGGATTATGGTGTGGGGTTGTTTTTCAGGGGTTGGGCTTGGCCCCTTAGTTCCAGTGAGAGGAACTCTTAATGCTGCAGTATTCAAAGCGATTTTGGACAATTAGACTTTGTGGGAACATTTTGGGGATGGACCCTTCCTGTTCCAACATGACTGCGGACCAGTGCACAAAGCAAGGTCCATAAGGACATGGATGAGCGAGTCTGATGTGAAGGAACTTGACTGGCCTGCACAGAGTCCTGACCTCAACCCAATAGAACACCTTTGGGATGAATTAGAGCAGAGACTGCGAGCCAGGCCTTCTCGTCCAACATCAGTGCCTGACCGCAGAAATGCTCTCCTGGAATAATGGTCAAAAATTCCCATAAGCACACTCCTAACCCTTGTGGACAGCCTACCTAAAAGAGTTGAAACTGTTATAGCTGCAAAGGGTGGGCCAACTCCATATTAAAGCCTGTGTATTAATAATGGGATGTCATTAAAGTTCATGTGTATGTATTGGCAGGTGTCCTAAAACATTTGGCAATATAGTGTGCATTGTGTGCAATTTCCCAGAATGCATTGTGTCACAGGCACACTGTCTATCTGGGTTACTCGCACTGACTGGTTTTCCTTGACCCAGCCATGGGCAGTACGTGACCAAGTTCACTCAGCTGAGAGAGCTCCCCCTACTGGAAACCGGGCTCTTCTTCCTGTTCTCCTGGAGCTCCTTCCTGTCAGCAGAGGCCTGTGGTCTCAGTGGTGAGTGAACCCTCCCTCCAACATGGCACCCCCCAGAGACCTAATGATCATTCAGCTGTAAATATTACAGACTGATTTAAGAGGCCCACAGACAGGTATGGAATGGGGTCCAAATTAAAACTGAAATGGAACACAAAATTGGGGGCAGATAAAGCCAGATAAACCTCTAATGTCCAGTAGTAGTAGTGGTGCATTGCAGTGGCACTGCGTGCATGTGTGCAGCTCGGTGCTGTTTAATATCCAGCACAGGGCTCTAGCTAATCAGGCCTCTCACTTTAATTAGAGCCCCTCTGCATGGGTCAGCTGGGCTGCCTGTTTAATGAGTTTCTCTGCAGACCCCTCCCATAATAGATGCCCCCCCCCCAGTCCATGTTATTTGCATTTTCATGGAATTTTAATACTTCGTCTTCAAAGTGCTCTGAGGGTGTGATCTATGCAGGGTCATGGTTTAATAAGTGCAAAGGTGGAACCTCGCTTTACTTCTCAAAACTTCTGTTTCCTTGAATCGGACCTTGATATATCCCAGCACTCTGCCCCCCTTCTGCATCCTGTGTGACCACCAGAGCAGCAGGTGGTGCTGACACTCTCTACGCCTCACACCATCTCCATGTGGCCTGTGTGGAGACAGCACCCCCAGCATTGTACAGTATGCACCCCATTAAAACAGCAGAGGCTGCCAGTCAGAGCTGTGGTCCCTGACTCCCACCCTGATGTGGCCCTGATGGGGCCCCAATGCAGCCCGGATGCAGCCCTCCCCTCCTCGCGTCACATTAAATGCTACTCCCCTGTTTTTGCAGGCATTGTGGCGGTGCTGTTCTGTGGCATCACACAGGCACGCTACACCGTCCACAACCTGTCCTCCGAGGCCAAAGTCCGGACCACGCAGGTGAGAGCTGGCACACGCACACAAACACACACACACACACGTCCAACACACCATGCACAATCCACACACGTCCAACATGCCACACACACACACCACACACACCCAACATGCCACACACACCGCACATGTCCAACATGCCACACGCACACACCCAACACACTACACACACACCCCCAACACGCCACACATGTCCAACATGCCACACGCACACACACACACCACACATGTCCAACACACCACACACACCCAACACGCCACACACAGACACCACACACGTCCAGCACGCCACACACACACCCAACATGCCACACACACCACACACGTCCAACATGCCACACACACACACCACGCACGTCCAACTCGTCACATACACACCACGCACATCCAACATGCCACACACACACCCAACACACCACACATACACACCACACACGTCCAACATGCCACACACATGACACACGAAACAGGCCACACATACACACTGCAGGCCACACACAAACCACACAAACACTACACACATGCCACACACTGCAGGCCACACACACGCACTGCAGGTCACACACATGCCACACACATGGTGCAAGCTACACATACATTGTTCACCAGTGTGTCCCTGTACCCTCCTACCAGGCTATGCCCATCGCAGCGCGTGACTGTGGTATTGCAATGCAGGTGTGTGCTTGCTATGTTACTCTGTATGGGAAATAGGCTGAACAATAACACCACAATTAAGATGCCAAATAGCTGGGAGCCGCTGCTGCTCAGGGACCCCCCAGCCGCCGGGCTAAATTAGCTGTCAGGCACCAGCTGATTTGGAGCTGAGTGTTCAGTGACTCCCTGCGCAGTGCTCAGCGCCTTTGCCTGCTCGTCCTGCGATGCCGGGCTCTTACTCATTCAGGAACCCTAATCATTATTCATTCTCAGTACTGATCATACAGTTCATGATTATTTTCTTTACATGAATATTCTGTTTGCTCTCAATTAATTGTCCTCTAATTCTTAGAAGCATCAAACTGATGAAATTACTTTGGAGAATCGGAGGCTGAGAAAAATGCCAACAGACACACTGGAGCACCATTTGAACCATAGGCAATACAGTTCATGGACAAATATTGACATATTTGTTGTACATGAGTATGTTAATATTGAATGATGTTCCTGAAAGGTAGGGTATGAACCAGTTGTGGCTTTTCAGTGATGGAGAGATTAGCAGCTCTAAGATAAGAGATCCACTGTCTGGCTCCAGGAAAACACTCGTGACTCAGAGTGATGTGACAGGCCTAAGGGACAGAAAAATCTAACAAAAAGCCCCTTGAAGACTGGAAGTCATTTCATTGGAAGACAGATACAGTGCAATTGGTCTCAGTTTGTCCGCCTGATTGGCTGCTTCATAAAGGAGTCTTGTAACTAACCATCTGTCCATGTTTTTAAGGGGCAGTTCACCCCAACACTGCTTAGAGGGGCTTTAGTACTATCTGTCCATCTAGCTTGTTCTGTTGGGAGTTGCCTAGTCTTGGAGATATTGGCCATGGTAATGTTGGTATTCTCTAAAATGTAACAGGACTGGATGGCATTCTTTCTATGGTGATTAAAGCGCCAAAAAATACATTTGAAAAATTCAACAGCAATGTCTCTTACCAGAAATCATGACCCAGTTACTCAAGATAAACCACAGACTTTATATTGAGCAGTTTAATGTTTTCTTCTGCCAAATTCCACAAACCAGATGTAATACTGCGCAGGAGATATCACCAGGGGGCTCGGGGCTCGGAGAGCTGCAGACAGGGTGGATGATGGAATGGTCCTTACAGATGACACTGCAGTTGTGACTCGCTGGGCCGGCTACTTTGAGCCCTGTTTAAAACTGATCTTCCGGCCGGGATGTTGGACATCTCTGGGTCCTTAGCTCTTGAGGCTGATCCTCCAAATAGCTGTGAACTTCCAGGGTGAACTTGACCAGGCTGGTTGTAAGATTGTCCTCCTGACATTGCAAGCAATCTTTGCTTCCATTTTGGAGATGGACGTCATCCCAACTGACTGCAAAACGGGAATTGTTCTCCCTATCTGGAAAGGGAAGGGTGATCATTTGGATTGTGGCAACTACAGAGGGATGGCACTGCATTCCGTGCCGGGTAAGGTCCTTGCAAGGGTCATCCTCAAGAGGATCTTTGATCATTTGCTTACCTACCAGCAACTGGAGTAGTCTGGTTTTATGCCTAAGAAGTGCATCGACTGCATCCTGGCACTGAGGGTTCGAGCTCAAACACGAATATCGGCAGGGTTTCTTTACAGCCTTTGTCGAGCTTGGTAAAGCATTTCGCTGCTTTGTAGGATATCCTGAGACTTTGTGGGATTCCCCCAAAGTTGCTGGACATCATGACCGGCCTGAACACTTGTATTATGAGTGCTGTGCAGAGTGGAGACAGAACCTCCGCATTCTTCCCAGTTGACTCTGGGGTTCATCAGGGGTGTGTTCTTGCTCCTACTCTGTTCAATGCTTGTATGGACTGGGTGTCATGCAGGGTCGTGAGGTCCAGCAACTATAGGGTATCTGTTGCTGAAGAAAGATTCACTGATCTTGACTTGATCAATGACCCATTGACTACCGATGATGCTGTGATCTTCATGGAGTCAATGGAAGCCCTGATCGTGGCTCTTGAGAGACTGAGTGAGGAGTCTGAGTGTCTAAGCTTGAGAATGTCCTGGATAAAAACCAAGATCCAGACCTTTAATGACCTGTTGGGCACAGCCATCAGCAGTATGTCTGTCTGCAGAAAGAATTTCAACTGTGTCCAGAGGTTCACTGACCAGAGGCAACATTCATGTCTCCAGTTACTCTTCCTATGAAATCAGTAGATGGATTGGGAAAGCATGGGGGTCACGAGGTCATTGGATAAGGGTGTGTGGCACTCCCGATATCATTGCAAGAGGACGAAAGTCCAAGTCCTTAGAGTCCTGGTGCTCCCTGTTTTGCCGCATGGCTGTGAGACATTGATCATATCCAGTTACCTGAGACGAAGACCGGACACCTTTGATACTGTGTCTCTTCAGAGAACAGAGATGAACTTGGGTACCGCTGGTTTGACTTTGTGTCAAATGAACAGCTGCTCAGGGAGTCCCGAATGAGGCACATTACCTGCATTGTGAGGGAGCCATGTGGCGCAGTTCCCTAAGGGTGATCTGGCTCAGAGGATCCTCATTGCTGAGGACCCCAGTGGCTGGACCAGGCAAAGGAGATGCCCACGCAACACCTGGCTGCGGCAGATAGACGACCATTTCCAGAGGGTGGGAATATTCCTCATGTTGACCTGGGGGGTTGTCAACCGGGATCCCGGGGTGTATTGTCGTATGGTGGTTGCAGCAACACGCTGCACCAGTGCATGCTCCCCAACCTGACCTGACCTGGGGTGAACTGCCCATTTATGCACCTGTCCTGGTCAGGGTCTTGGAGGCTCTGGGGCCTGTCCCAGGCAGCTCAGGGCAGGAGGCTGGGGGTTACTCTATAACAGTTACAGGAAAAAAACCTCCAGTGCTGATCTCATTAAATGTGTAGCATCACAATATGTATCCAAATAACATAATCTCCTCCCCCCCCCCAGCTGTTTGAGTTCCTGAACTTCCTGGGCGAGAACTTCACCTTCTGCTACATCGGCCTCGCCATGTTCACCTTCGAGACGCACGTCTTCCAGGCATTTTTCATCTTCGGGGCCTTCGTATCCTTCCCTGTGGTACCTTCCGGAAAGATGCGGCCTTGTTTAGCTGTTTTTTTCCAGTCTCATTCTATCTGTTAGAGTGGCCCGCAGAGCAGTTATTCTTACTATTTTAACATTTTAATGTTAAGGCAGTTATCCATCTTCCAGCCACTTTCCCTGAGCTGGGTTACCGGGGGCCTGGAGCTTGTCCCTGAGACAGTGGGATGCCCTGGGCAGGGCACACACATAACCACACACCAGGGGCAGTTTAGGGACACCAGTCAGTCTGACTGCTTGTCTTTGGACTGGGGGAGGAAATTGGATAATCCAAAAGAAACCCAAATGGCAGAGGGAGAACATGCAATCACTGTTTCTAGGGCAAGCCCAGTGAGTGGCATTACACCAGAACCCTACAGTATAGCAAACAGGTGTAAGAGGTAGATCCCTTAAGAGGGTCCCACATAGATCTCCTCAGCATAACCATGACATCACACATGCCTCCGTGTGTTGCTGGGGATGACAGCTCTGACCCTGAACAGACGATCACTTATGTGGCCTTGAGTCGCATCCACACAGCTGTCCATTATGCTGGCGAGGGCCTGTAACATCTACCCCCTGTCCTTCCTGCTCAACCTGGGCCGGCACCGGCGGATTGCCAGAAACATCCAGCACATGATGATGTTCTCAGGTACGACCCCTGCAGGGCCTCCCCACGTCCTAAACTACTCCCCGATGACACGCATGCAAATCCGCCATGATGAAGTTTAATTAAAATGCGGTTTGTTGATTATCTGACTTGTTAATAAATAAAAAAAAGTACGCTGAGGGGAGCCAGAGCTGCTCTCGAAATGATTGCACTCCGGGGAGCGAATGGGGGCGAGAATGCAGAAGTGATAACATTGTATGTCTCAGGCCTTGAGGAGACCGGGGCTTCATGGCAAAGTGTGGAAATGTGGGGCAGTTAGGGGAGGAGCCCGGGTTCAGATCTGGACTGTTCACTACTTAGGGATGAGGGGGAGGGATGGAAATTACGAGGAGAGCTGACTGAGGGATGATGGCAGGGGGCCACTTAAGGGCCCCTCTGCTCATTAGCATTTTTATTTGATTAGCTGTTTATTAGCTTCTGGCTGAGTTACCCATAGTCCTATGCTCCACATCACCGCCCTAGTGGCTAGCCACTGACATGACATGCCCCTGTCTTGCAGGTCTGCGTGGAGCTGTGGCGTTTGCCTTGGCAGCTCAGGACACGTCCACAGAGGCCCGGCGGGCCATACTCAGCACCACACTACTGGTGGTTCTGGTCACCGTGTGGGTGATGGGCAGTGCCACCATGCCTATGCTGGGCTGGCTAGACATTCGGTAGGTCTTGCGGCCGAGCTCTGATTTGCCCCATGTGTGCCCCCTGTTGGTGAAGGTCGTTGCTGCTCTGTGATCCGACTCTATTAAACCTCTAGGAGGAACTTAGTCTGAACGTCCATGGAGCTTTTTTAAAGGTCAAGTTGCAGTAGAAACAAATCCAGCCCTGGGGCCATAAGTTTGTGCTCCAGTTGCTGGCTTGCATCTGGCTTCAAAGCTCTGACTTCCACTGGGGTCTACAGGAGATTATGGGGTGCAAGTGCTGTTAACGGGAATGGTGGCCTGATTGCCAAGCTCATCTAAGCAGCCTGTTGTTCCAAAGTACTGTATCGGCCCTGTAGAGTCCAGGAATGCCAAGATTCACGTTGAAATGCCGCTCCTGACCGGGGCAGATAGTTTCCCCCAGAGATGAACTATATGCAGCCACTGCAAGCCACCAGGAAAACGTCCCCACATCACTGCGATTCACGAGGCACGGGCAACTTGGCAACGTTTATGCAAACAGATCCGTTTATTAGGCGTCTCCTGGGACAGCAAATCCAGAGCTACGGAGATTTGCCAGCTCAGCCAGGGCAACATCAAGTGATGGATAGCGGAGGCGGAGCCAGAGTCCACATGAGCCCCTGTAGGCAGGATTCGCAGCTCTGTGGAGCTTTCCTAACACGCTACCCCAAGTAAGAGGTCCACACTCATTCCTGGGGGAGGGGTTTGAACCCAGACTGCCACGCGGCATGGCAGGGCATCTCTGCTGTTTGCTCTGAGTTAGAAAGTTGCTTCTCTGTTGATGGTTTTATGAGCAGCGTGACACCAGGACACAAGGGAAGCTGCCATTTGTTGGAGGGGTGCCAGCCAATCAGCAATTCGCAGTGAGCTCCCAGCTGTTGATAAGATTGTAACCCTGCCCCCAGCATGGAGCAGGTAGTGCTGGCGCCCCCTATGGGCTTCTCTGAGGGCAGCTGTTTATACATTTAGGTGCATTCCGAATGGCGTCAGTCCTGCTGACGTCACACCAAAGCCATGGGTTACAGGACAGTGATACTGCACATGTCTCAGCTAGGAAGTTTGTCATTAAAATCACGTTTTCTGGAAGTACTGATTCCGGCAGCTGGACATTTATGATCCTGGCGTGCTAGCTGGAATTTTTCTTTTTTTCCCAAAGAATCCCCCTCCTGCACCCCCCCCCCCCACACAAGTGTGATTATAGTTTGAATTTTTTAATTTAGCTTTTATTTGTCACGTCCTGCCCATCAAATCCACCTGTCCCTCCTGTCTCCTCCCTGGCATGACCCTAACAAGCCATGTCCGTTACTCGTTTCTCTTACCTCTCGCACTATTCACTCCTCTTGTTACCTCCCTTGTTTGCTCTGTATATATGCACTTTCCAGTCCTGTGTTCCCCAGTCCTGTCACTGAAGTCATTCCATCATGTTGCCTGTGCCCTTTCCTGTTCCACTCCTCCTGTTTTGATCCCTCACAATCTTTGTTTTGCCACAACACCTACCCTAAGTCCTTTGTGCCATGACATTATTTTTATGTTATTTTCAATATTCATTTGTAATCCAGGTTAGTTTTAGTTAATTTTCAGCGTGATTTTGTTTTTTAAAAGATATGTTTCTATTTAGTTTTGTATTTTAGTTTAGTTTCAGTTTAAGTTTACGTTTAGTAATTTTATTTCTATGGATAGAATGAAATTTTTATGCCTGATCTTCAGAGACTCCTGCATGAATTCACAGTGCACATTATGTACTGATGTCCTCAAAATGGGCAGAACATGTTCCAGGTATTATTAATGGTAGTTAAATATAAACAAATCATTACTTTAACGATATACATAGCAACGGAAAGTATTTGATGTTTGTTTTTATTTCAGTTATTTTTGGAAGCGTTATTTAATTTTTAAATTATTTTTAAATTTTATTTTCCTGTCTTATTTAATTTCAGTTCACCATAATGTGTTTTTATAGTTTTAGTTTTCGTTAACGGTAATAACCCTGCCCCACGCTGGCTGTGTCCCTCCGTCATCTGTGCATATGAGCACATGTCTCTCAGGTGGGCTCTGACCCAGTCCCTGTTCACGGCATCGCAGCCAGCAGCGTGTTGGCAGGAGGGAGGGGAGGGTCTGGCTTCAGAAAGGCACCTGCAGGGGGCGCTCACTTGCACCATGACACGCCACAGGGGGCCTAGTAGAGCACACGTCTGTGCCTGTAGGGTTTCCATGGCCTTCCAGAACTCTGCCATACTCCTTCAGAAACATTCAGCTGTAACTTTTTGTTTTTCTTTTTCAGTGACAGGTGGTGTTAGTTAAAGATTCTTGAAACTTTTCCGTTGGAGCAGAAGTAAACATGTTTATATTCACTCTTTGAGCCTCCTGTGCGTTTGCTGCCCCCCTGTAAGGTCCTACTTTTACCTGAAGCCATGTTTGGGTCTCTGCCATTACGAATGACCACAGGCGGGGAACTTCAGACACCCCCTTAGGCTAAAGGTCACTGTGTCAGGAGGATGAGCCAGCAGAGTGCTTCTGTCACTGCTGGCTCGCAGGTGACATCGTATGACACCTTGGTGACACTTGGTTTCACCAAGCTGGGAGGCCTGTGAGGCCGCTGGGGACCGTGACGCATGACCATGACCCCGTATGTTGGGCCATTTGGAGAATTAAATGCATTCTGTGCAGCAGTGGCCGTTGCCTCATTATGGCCTGTATGCTGGGATTTTGGAGGATACTTGGAATTTATGGAGGCACACTGTGATGGAGGTGTGAAGGGAGCTTAATAAGAGCGTGATGTGAGTATTACAGGAGCGTAACGGGAGCATAATGTAAGTGTAACATGAATGTAACAAGGGCATAACGGGAGCGTGATGGGGGTCTTATGGGAGTGTAAAGGGAGTGTAATGGGGGTGTTATGGGAGTGTAACGGGAGCGTGATGGGGGTGTTATGGGAGTGTAACGGGAGCATAATGGGGGTGTTATGGGAGTGTAACGGGAGCGTGATGGGGGCGTTTTGGGATTATGGGACTGCTAGGAGAGTGTAATGGGGTGTTATGGGAGTGTAATAGGTGTGTAATGGGGGTCTTATGGGAGTGTAACAGGAGCGTAGTGGGAGGGTAGAGTACGGTGTGCAATGCCTGAGACGTGACAGAGGGAGGGTGCGGTTCACCTGCCAGCATCTGACCTGAAGCAGAGGAATCTCATTTTAAAAAGCCTGATATGAAATACGTACCTCAGGGACAACAGCATTTCTGCTGACGGTGACGTCAAAGATAGAATCATTCCCCACAGATCCGGTTTCACTGTGGGATTCATCTCAGCTCGGAGGACCTTTGTCTTATTAATGATCCACAAATATAAAGTCTAAAAGGAGGCAGTTTCAAGCTAAGCTTGCGGAGTTTGTGTAAGGATGCCGGTTTCTGTGAGTCCAGGATCTCACAGTAATGATCCTACAGTAAACACTTACCAGAGGGAGGGGTCCTGTTTTAACTGGTTACGGCTTTAAACACGCCACCCTCTGCCGGCTCCCAGCATGCTCTGGGCTCTCCTGATGACACCCCTCTCTCCCATTCATGCTCGGTAAACTGGATCCCAACACGAAGAAGAATCGCCTGACCCAGTATTGCTGTGAAAAGGCGTTGGAGGTGAAATTAGAGGAGTGAGTTGAGTGTGTGCTGAACTGACAGAGGCTGGGAGTGTAATTTTTATTCTTCTGATTCTAAAAAGGGCCACGGTGATGTTACCGACAGAGGAACGCCACCTTCTAGAGGATTCTGTCTGGGCCCTGGCCAAACACAGCATGGCCTCACAAGCGTGACTGAAAAAGAGTGACATTTGAAAATCGCTCCCCCAGGCTGTTAAATCATCGCTATAACTTTGTGATACATGTCATTAATCAGGGTGACCCATTTATAAACCTTTTGTTGACAGAATAAAATGAATAACTGGAATCCCCTGGAAACCAGTGCTTTGTCACAAGCATGATAACGTCGCCTCATCTGTCAGAGGCATTCCCGGGAATCCGACAACCTTCCTTGGAAACGGAGACCCCGCTGCCCTATCTCTGGGTCGTGCTGTGCCTCTGAGGGGCGGGGCTTCATGCTGACTCCCATATGCCCTCCTGCCCCCTAACCCAAACCCCACTCCTTCGAGGCATTCATTTTAATCGAGGGCTTCAGATGTGGGATTTCACTCAGGAAGTGCCTTTGTTACGGCAATTTCCTTACAAAGATTTCCTGTGCAAAAGTTATGAACCCGGTGGATCGTCAGCCCATACTCATGGTCCCTTCCTCACGGCCCCCCTGCTGCCGTCCATCTGGTTGTTTTTAAGCATCTCCCCATGGAGAGACTGTTCCTCACTGTATGGCCACTCTCAAAAGTTAGAGAAAACAAACACCGCTAATCGACCGGATCTCAGCTCCCCAAGGTCGTCTTCCTGATATTTCTCACGCTTTCCTGAGTTAACAGCGCCTGTCAGCAGCTGAACATCCCAGATTCCGAAGCGTTCTGCGAGTCAGGCCCTATCCTCTCTCTCTGGGAATCACCACAGGTGCCCCCCCCCCCCGAGCTCTGACTCCTTTTCTGCTGAGTCACTGGGGGAACACCTACCCTTGATGGTGAGTGGTGCTCTCCGGGGCTTGGCATGGAGCCGTGTGCCTGACAGAACACCGCGCACTTGAGGTCTCCTGGCTTAAGGTATTCAGGGGATCTGCTTGCCAGCGATATAGAGCTGACATGTTTAAAACCCCACATCACCGCACCCAATTGGCCCAGGTGCCTTGATTAAAGGTTCCTTCCTCTGACCCAGCTTATAAAATCAATGGACGCTCACTCCCTTAATGAAGAGCCACTTCTCCTACTTGAGGGAACATTTCCTGGGTCCGGACTGCATCCTCAGTGCCTTTCCTGAGCTGTAGGGGTTGTGAGATATTTGGGACACTTCCCAGGCAGACAGTGGATATCGGCGATCCCTTTAAGGCCACCGTGTAATGACAGTCACACCCACGGACCTTAGGGAGGTATCAGGTGTCTGCATTTACACAGATTTTCCAAAAAAATGACCTACCTGTGTGATATATACGGGGGTATATCATATATCTGGGGACTCCATTTGTTGCAGGGTTTTCTTTGACATGGATTGAAGCGTTTATGGTTGGTTGCCGGCATCAATTCTCAGGCATATGGAATTTAACCCCTCACGGGGTCCGAGCTCATCGAACGGCTTACAGGTAATGAGGAAAAATTACATTGAGTCCACTCTGACATTGACATTAATACATGCTATGTATTACTTTAAAAATGGCTCTTCGGGGACTGTCATGTGTGCACATGAGCACTTTTACTAGCGGTACTTTGTTATGGAGCAGAACGATGAGCAGGGTAACGTATGAGGCTTATGGTGGGAAGGTGCATTTTGAGTGTGACGTTCTCAGATGCCATCAAGGCTCAGGAAGATGGACTGACCTCTGCGTGTGGCACTAGCTTGACGGTATTAGGGTTCAAACGGTTTTCGCTCAGAAAGCTGTGTACCGTCTTTACTGCATCACTACTGACGTCTTGAATGATTGTCATTTATTTTCTCGATGCGCTCGTCTCTTTGACTCACCCGCACTGCACAGTGCGTGAGATGGAACTGAATAGTAACGGTCGACTGTCGTACAGCTTAGCCTGCAGGTTGTTTACCGTGTTGACATCGTGAGACATCGCATCGGAAACCGCATTTCATTGAAGCGTCACTGGGAACAATGGTTTCACGAAGGTATCATGGAGAATACTGATATTTCACTGGTGCGTCGCAGGGAACCATGCATTTCACTGGTGCGTCGCAGGGAACCATGCATTTCACTAAGGCATTGTGGGGAATAATCAAATTTCACTGAAGTGTGGCAGGGAACAGTGAATTTCGCATGTGACAGGGAGGGGGGTGTCTCCTACCCATGGGTCAACATGATGTTGGCAGAATTATATTACTTTTATTATTACGAAGGGCCCACAGCTGCTGCCTCTCAGATGATGTGGGACCCCTGAGTGTAAATGCAGTGCCTGCTGCCTCTCAGATGATGTGGGACCGCTGAGTGTAAATGCAGTGCTTGCACCCCTGTCTCTTCAGGAGCTTTGATTCAGAGCCGTTCATTCACAGCCCCCCATGTCTGAAATGCTCATGCTCCCCCCCTCCCTTTTCTCGGCAGGGTGGGAGTGGACCCTGACGAGAGCCCCGGCGAGGCACCGTGCAGCCAGGTAACGTGAGGGCGAGGCGTGTTTCCCGCGACATGTCTGTCCCGGCCTGGGCCGCCACGCAGCCCCTCGCTTTTATCCGGGCTCTGGTTACAGCCCGCTTCCGGCCCCAGGGTTGGGGTGACACTACAAGCATTTTATGGTCAATGTAATATTAGTTACAAGTTAATATTAGTTGCCGGTGTGAACCATCAACTCATCTCTGCTGTCTTTGAATGAAGGAACCTTTCGGAAGCATCCGGAAGATGATTTCCTCTCAGGTACTCGAGTAGATATGAGTGCCGATGCCCGTTTCTGATTCCGGGGATGTCTTCAGCTGCTTTGCGCCTCCTCGGATCGGGACCTAATCCTTCAAAGGGCCAGCGCTGGGCTGTTCACATGGAAATGGAGCATGTAATCGGTGCCTCCGCTGGGCTTTGCTGGGGCCATTTTCACAGTCGCCATCCTGTTTGGCTCCCGACCTGCCCGTAACTGTAGCCTCCTTCCCATTGAGAACCCCTGGTATCTCCACGCGGGGGTCACCGGATATCCTGCACTCACCCGGATTACGGCTCACAGCCGGCCCCGGCCCCCAGGGACACCGCACGCCACTGTCGCTAACGCCGGCTCTCCCATGCTTCTTAGGCAGCCGTGGAGGACCCCCTCGCGGCCCCCCAGCCCCAGGGGCCCTTGACGTGGCAGCTATGGAAAGCCCTGGACTACAGGTATCCTTCAGACATTCCCCAAAAACAGGGGCTCTGCCCGCGGACAGCGGCGGCTAAGGTGACGTGTCCCGGGTAAAGTGACAGCTCACTGTCAGGAGATCACAGTCCATCCCCCTACCCTCAGAGAGACCGATCACTGTACCTTCCTGAGTAACATAAGCCAGGTATAATTTAAACAAAACTGTTCATTTTGTGTTTCTCGAAACCATTCTGTTTGCTTTTCTGAGAAATACTACTCCAGTTTACCTTACTGTCAAAACCCTGGTCATTGTTTGTATTTCTCAATGTAAAGTTTCAGGAGCCATAAATGATACGCACTCCCAGCATAGTGATTTCATACTCACTCCCAGGATAGTGATTTCATACTCACTCCCAGCACAGTGATTTCATACTCACTCCCAGCACAGTGATTTCATACTCACTCCCAG
>JAODJU010000001.1:16288565-16298990 GCA_026776725.1 Gnathonemus echidnorhynchus
TACTCACTCCCAGCATAGTGATTTCATACTCACTCCCAGCACAGTGATTTCATACTCACTCCCAGCATAGTGATTTCATACTCACTCCCAGCACAGTGATTTCATACTCACTCCCAGCACAGTGATTTCATACTCACTCCCAGCATAGTGATTTCATACTCACTCCCAGCACAGTGATTTCATACTCACTCCCAGCATAGTGATTTCCTGTGGGGCTGTATGATACATATAATTACTGTACATATTATACTGTGCAAAAGTCTCAAGCAGTCAAAGAAAATGGTGTTTAAATTATCTAAAGATTGGTGTAAAAATATTTTATGTCTGCCAAAGTGTGTTAGCTCACGCTTTCAAAACCTCTTCAAAAACCACCCCAGTATTTGCAGCAACTGGCCAATACAGCACTGTATTTTTTGACTCAATCACTACCCCACCTTGTTTGGCTGATCAATACCTCACTGAGTTCTTTAAATATTTAAGTTAATTAATTAAATGAGCTGGTGCTGTGATGCAGAGATACAGCATACAGAGCTGGGGGGAATTTTGTAATAACCAGAGAAATGCCCCCTTGTCCTCATGTGGCAGTGACCTTAAACTGGGCCACTGGGCACCTCGAATGAACCCTTCATTACCACCGAGGCAGAGCTCCAAGAGCAGCCCCCCCTCCCCCCCCCAAAAAAAAGCAGCAGTTTATTTCTAAGCTATTAAACATATTTCAGCAGCAGCATGTATCTGGTGACTAACTAGATAGCTATTTCACAAAAAATGCCATGAAATGTTAAAAGTATTGTAAATAGCTGTAACGCCTCAGAATGCAACCAGAGGTATTTCTTCTGATTTTTTTCACTCGCTCTTTTGCGCCCCTAATCAAATGGCGCCCCAGGCGACCGCCCAGGTTGCCAAGGTCGGGCAGGACGGCTCTGTCCATGAGCAGCACTTCATCAGAGCTTCGGTGTTGGGTTCATCATCTCTGACATTTATTCGTGGCTTTCTAGACCCTAGAATAAATTTCCCAGAAAACACAGAGCTTAGGCTGGGAATCAACATGCAATGGAGGGTTAAAACAATATGAAAAGTAGCACCAGCCATTAGCCAATCAGGCAAAGGGTCTGGCACTGAGGGAGGATTTTTCATCCCGATAAAGCCATCAAAGGCATTCCTTCTTTAGTGTCTGGAAGTCATTAAGACCTTTGTGTCCTTACATGCTCCCTGAAAATCTGCATTCCTTCCTTCCACTCTCCCCTGCTTATGTAGTTTAGTCACAGGCTGGGCCCCTTGCACCTTTCAGCCACTCGCTCATTCATCCCATGGTGGGGCACTTTTCACATAGGGGATCACCTGCACAGCATGATGGGAAGGGCACCGTTTTGTCTACCCAACCAATCCTGTTGGGACAAGCAGAGAAATGTTGCAATAAGAAGGCCTGAGTTTTATGAGTAATTGTGTACACGGTACAGGTGGCACAGGCTTACTGCTAGTTTTATACTCGTCAGGGGTCTTTTTGTTACCATTGGTGATTTTGTGCCGTCTGAGTGTGTATTTTTTTTCATTTTTACCTAGATATTTCTTACATTGACCTAAGGAGTCCCAACTTTATCTGATAAATTACGGCAAAGGGCGCAGAGTCTATAGCGCTTACCAGCTTTATTGCCCAACATACCCCAGAATAACAGGAAAAACCACATGCTACTAGAGAAACATGTCACTCTCAGTCTTTATGCTTTGAAGCCTTTTCATTGAGATTGAAGCAATGACAGGACAAACACAGACTAACTATTTAACCCTGGGGAACCCAGACCACCTTATCATTATAGGAAAAATATGTCCATTGGCTAAAATAATCATACAGACCCAGTGAACTCAAAAACAGGTGTTTTGTAAAAATAAATCTGTGAGCTTCTGAATGACATAGTCATATGACATGGGGAAAAATCCATTCTGTTACATAAGAGTCTTGCCGTTTGGGATGGTGTGGAGAGCACTGAGTCACAGCAGCATCCCAAGTGGGACCTCCTGCAGATCTACAGCACAGACACACTCTGTCCCTTGTAAGGTTCAGTTCAGTCCCCGTCACCCACATTTCTCCTCTGACCATAAACAATCTATTAAATCTATAAGTACTCCGTACCTTTTGTAGTATATTTTAATGCCTCTGACTTAATCAGTAACTTCTTAATTTGACACATACAAAGCGTATGAGCTTAGAGCACGACGGACGCACGTGAGACCCAAGGGACGGTCTTGACCCGCCACCATGACTGCTTCACTGCGAGCATTGATTCAGGAGCGTAGAATGGCAGGAAAATTAAGGTCAGTAAAAATGGATAAATTATTTTCTAACAGACAGGTTAACGGAGGTTTGAGCAGAGCGGAGTCTTTCTGCAGGTCAGCAGTAGATCAAATGTTAGCAGCACTTAGCTATTAAATACCCAGAGCAGCAAAGGACTGCTCTCCTATGCAATACTTCTGCTGTGTCCCTCGTCAAGGCAGAAACGCTAGTGTATTTTCAGTAAAATTCAAGAGCTGCATTTAAAACCGTACTTAAAACAGACATCATTTCTTGTAGCATTTAAGCATGCTAACTGCCATTTTCCGATTAGAAATCCTTGTTTTTACACAGTGTCCCCATTTGTGTTGTTACATATTACCTTAGATAGCTTGACCCTTGATGTGATGAGTGAGTCAGTTTCCTTACAGTCGCCTCTGGGATTTTTTCCCAGGACAATAAGTGTTGCTTTCTGTGCCTTCCTGGGCTGATTCACATTCACATCCCTCGTTGATATTTTTGATGAAGGCAGCCAAGGAGATCACAGGGAACATTATTTCCATGAGCGATTATAACATAATCTCAGGTCACATGATCCCTTCTTCAGCAGAACCTGAACTGTACATGATTCACACAGCTGCTGTTCTTGGACCTTGCAGCCTCCGCTAGCCAGTAAACAGGCAAGTCAGACCGTCCTTACACCAGGCAAGCCCCAGATAAAATTCTAATTATATGCGTGTTTGCGGTTTTAACCCTTCAGGCCCTCAACTCGGAGGAAAATGGTGAAGGACATTAAAAAAAGAGCAGATCTGTAGATTTAGCCCATAAACACGACAGAAACAGTCAAGCTAATATGGCAGCATTGAGCGGAAACAGCTGGTGACAGTGGAATTTTTGCTCAGTTCCTGCTGGTGCTCCATTTGGGGCAGCATTAGGGCTGTAATACCCTGTTTTATAATAATAAGGATACTTTATTGATCCCCGGGGGGAAATTCTCATTTTGCAATCCTACCCCATCTAGCTCTCCATGACACACAGGCATGCATAGGTAAGAGCGAGCTTGGCAGTGAAGGGCAGCCACCTGCAGCAGCACTCATGGAGCTGGGGGTTAAGGACCTCGCTCACGGACCCACAGATGTGACTATTCTGTCGAGGCCAGGCTCGAACCGGCGACTTTACAAACAGGCACTGGCGTAGTCTGCTAAGCCACACACTGCCCCTGGTTTAGGGTTAGCATTAGCATCATAGTGGCCTGTTTAGGGTTAGCATTGAGGTTACGATCTCTGCTCTTTGACGATGCCCCTATGCACGACATGGTGACTGATCTGTGGCATCGTCGCCCCCCTCGCCTCCTGAGCGACACACCTTAACTGCAGCACAGATACCTGCGGCCGGCGCTGACGCACAAGGGGCCCCCTCTGACCACAACGCTGCCCCTGTGGTGTGGACCCCTGGCCAGGCTGCTGACCAGCCCGCACGCTTATGAGGTATTCACTTACCCCGGTGCTCATCCCATGTGCAGGGTGTATGCAGCCCTGCCGCGGAGCGGAGAAGCAATCCTCTTTTACACACACTCACCGATATTCATACCTGCAACCTTGACAGAACCAGGAACAACTTGGGAATGCCGATGACAGCAGCTCGGGGAAGATGGACAGAGCAGACGGAGGACAGGAGTCCCCCGGAGAGGCGGAGGCTTCCACCACGCAGCAGGACGACCTTCTGGAAGGGGACCTGGGCCTCGGGAGACACTCCACTCCCGTCTGGACAGACTGACGCGCACATCTGAGCGCGCACTCCCTGGGGAGTGCAACGAACGGTGCTTTGGACTCCCCAGTGCGCCATTTATCACGTCTAACCCACTGCGAAGCTGATGACTGACATCAGACCGCAAGCCCACCCACAGTGGTCTGTAAAGGCCCCCCCATACCAACAGCTACATCGCCCCTCCACTAAGCATAGTTCTCTTATTTAAAAGTGCCCCATTATCTGTTTCATGCAGTTGTGTCACTGTCCCTTTAAATGGCAGCAGAAGTGAATCAACATGTGATCCAGCTTCCTTTGGAAGAAGCTGCTCCTTTTTACGTCGGTGTCAAAAATATGTGAGGGGAGATTTCATTTTCATAGTGCCTTTAGCATGGGGTTGTGTCGTACACATCCTACGAGGGACGCTCTTTGTGTCGTCCATACTTCTCCACGTGTGTTACATTTAAAAACATGCGAAAGGTCTCACATGTGGATTTTGTAACGATTCTTATCTACCAGTTTAAAGTAGCACATGAACTATCAAGATTGTACCATATCAACATTCTTAAACTATGACAGCTAAACATGTTTTCTTATGCAATGAATAATGGTGAACAAGTGCTTGGTTGCCTCAGCCGTGAGTTCTTGTCACCTGTACTTACAGCAAGCGGTCAGTCACATTAATTACACATTATTTACACATTAATACTAAACCATCACTACTCCTTCACATTTATGCTGCAATAACGTCACATCTGATGGGTAACACTTTACTCAAGGGGGCACAAATAATGTATTAATTAATGTATTACATAATGTATTAACCAGAAGCTAAGTGTTAGTAATGTAGGCCTACTGATCCCATATTCAATCATCACATCAATCATGTACTTGCTAAATTTGTTCATGATTTGTACTTGAGTAGAAACTGAGTTAATGAGTTACTTCTGCCCCCACAAGTAAAGTGCTACTCATATAATGACATTGCAAAGTGCATGTCATGCACAAATATTTGAGTATCAAAAGAAATATCTGACATATTTTGCTGTTATTTCTCTATAACCTATACTGCAGGTTGCACCGGTATATACATGAATAGGCCTACATAGCCTATTTAAGATGACAGCGGACATATTTCTATTAAAATTGCGGCTTGGCATCAAAGAAATGCACATTGATTGCGGTTTAAAAGACGTCGATAATTTCTTTAGTTGCCTCTGAACATGCTATTTCATACACCTTGTTTATGAGCGAAAACATAAGAGCCTCGGTGACCGGAGCCAAATCTAAAAGATAAACTGCGGTTCGGCAATAAACAGCAAGCACACTGAAACAGTTAATGCTGAACATTTTTTTAATTCGCGATTGTCTCTCAGGAACAAAGTGACACTAGCTTATCAAACAAAGTAATTTTCCACCCACAGGAACGGTTCTGAAACCCAATAACTGAATAAAAACGGAGACGAACGGAGAAATCCCGTAAGTTCAAATGCCCGCTTTATAGGCGATATAACCAAAAACTAAAATTAGTCTCAAACTTAGGTCCCCCCCGTCACGTGTATCAACAGTCACGTGTTTAAAACCTGAAAATATAGCCTACATCCAATGAAATAAAGAGCAGCTTGAATGCCCACCCCAGCCCCAAAGTGCCCATCGGGGCAGACTATCAGAGCCTGGGAGCAGTGAGCAGAGACTTGCTGAGGTCCCGGGGGTCCCCCACCCCCCTGATCAGCTCGTAGCCCAGCACCTCCATGGAACGCTTGCAGTACTCCTCCACCTGCCGGATCTGCTGCAGGCTCAGCACGGTCCTCCAGGCGCTGGCTGCTTGCGTGGCGTTTCTGGACGACACGATGAAGGGCATAGACGAGGATCCCGTGCCGCCGGTCATGTTCATGGCGAAGGCCTCGATGTCGCGGTTCGCGGTCAGGTTCACGAACCCGTAGACGCTGCGCAGAATTTTGATGGGATTCTCCACTAGATCCTCGTAACGCACCACCATGTACTTCCCTTTAAGCCAGCTGGGAGGTGTCAGAGCGGTCCGCAAAGTCTGGAAAGTCCTGTCGCAGATCACTTCCATCGCCCCGATGGAGTGAAAGTCGGGGCCGTCTTTTTTGGACGCCCTGTGCATGGGGTCCACGAGGGGCACCCGGTGAAGCTTAGAGTCTCTACTTCGCACCACCTGCAGGTTCTCGCGTATCAAGCCGTGCCTTGATTTGATCCTAGAATTGGCCACAGCCCTCGGGTCCCTCACGAGGTGGATCACCTTGAGGTCCAACGAAGGATCCTTCATCAGCGGCGCTAAGATGCCGATGTCCAAAATGCGCACTCCCTTAATGACCACCGTGCGGTACTTGAGGCACTCGGCTTCCAGCATTCGCAGGCTTTGGGACGGACACTTCTGACACACCTTCTCGTCCACCATACCCACTCTGTCTTTCTTATAAGCGGAGCAAAATGGGTATGAGCAGGTGACTTTATTCAGGGTGGCCCCAAAAAGCCCCAGAGAGGTAAGGTTTTTGGCCCCCGGCATGTTATACAGCTCGAAAACGGAGAAGTCGCAGCGGTACAGTGAGCTAAGCATGTCCCTAGCCGCCCCTTGGAGTGAAACCGCGTCTCCCGGGTAGAGCTTCTGCCAGATGTGCCACATGGGCTCGTATAAGAAAAACACCTCCGGGTTTTGGTTAAAGAGCTCTCCGAAGAACGAGGATCCCGAGCGCCAGGTAGTGAACACGTAGACGAGCTGCCTTCTCCTGTCCACCTCCTTTCCAGAAGGGAATCGGAGCTGGGGTGCGCTTTGCCGGGGCACACTCGTATTCGCGGCGGCGGCGGCGGCGGCGACGCACTGCTGCGGCTCCTTGGTCCACTTGTAGCTGGCCAGGTTGAGCATGGTCAGAAAGAGCAGCAGCACATACGCCAGGAAGACGATGGTTCTCTTCCTGCGCAGCACCTTCATCACGACGCCGGGCGGGCCGATCACTTTCGGCTGCTTTCCGTAGGCTGTGAACTTTCCCGCGGAGCTACCATCCTTCTCCCAGGATGCACTTAAGGCAAGTTGTACATACGGTTTGTTCCTCTTCTAAAAGAACAGCGTAAACGGTGGTGACACCTCCGCGTGAGGGTGCGGCGGATTTAAACGGCGACTGGCGCCGCTGCTGTACAAAGTTGCGCCGAAGGAATATACGTGGATTTAGGATGATAAACGAACCGGAGGTGGCTGCATCCCTGCTGCGCAGACGGAGATTGTCACTGACTGTGACAGAAATGCATCAGTGAAGCGCATGGACGCCCTCTTCGTGCACATTCCGTGCACACATTTCGGAACACTTCAGATCGAGTGCAGCTCCACAGCAAATCAGTCTGATTATCAACGAATCACCACAAAAAGTGAATAGGACCATGTCATTGCGTGCGCCGATCTACATCAATGTCTTGATTAGATCCGCGTCATTTAAACGGCCGCCGGACAGTTCATAAGCAAATACCAGAGAGTTCCGATAAAATACATTAAATCACAGAAAACTAGCTCATTGAGATTGTACCGATTCAATCAGCGGCCAAGGCGAAAGTCCCTCCCCTCTGCTGTCGCCATTGGTGGATGCTGCGTGGTTGGCGTTCCAGACCGCATCCCTATTGGCTGTTGGTCGTAGCTATCGTGTGGCGTAGCCGCCCTGTTCAGTGAGCCCGGAGTAACGCAGAGAGGGAATCGGGAGTGTGCCAGCAGTTTTCTCTCGCACCTCATTTTTTTCCCGTGCCTCCATCCATCCATCCATTCAATCATCCATACATCTAAGCGATTCTAACCACTTGTCTTGGTCAGTGTTGCAGGGGATGACTATTATTATTCCAAAGAAAAAAATAAAGCAAAAACCCATTTTGTTCCCATTAAGCATATATAGTTATGGGAAATTTGGAAATATCACATTTGATTAATTTTTACTAAAAGGATGAATATATGATCTTGAAGATAACAGGTAGTGGCCCTGGGGGCATAGGAACTTATCCCTGGTAACACTGCCTGGTGAACACCCTGGAAAGGTGAACATAGCATGTTCAACCAGGGACCCCAATTCAACTGCAGGAGGAAACACAAGTCCTGGGAAGAAACCTCTACAAAATGGCCACGGCCAACTGTGTTGGCCATTTAATTCACATCCCTTTAACAGAAACCTAGAAAAGAATCTTAGTTTTTGTTACATAACTGTAAGATGCATAAAGTTTCACTATGGCTAAATTGTGCTGTTTTATTCATTTAAATCCTCGAGTTATCATTTCCCAGTTTATGTGGGAACGTCTGGCACCTCTGAGTCAAAATCATACGGCCTGATCTTCAGTCACTGAATCGCTCAAACGATCCATGAAGCTGGATCATACAATTCGGCCCTTTTGTTCTAAAGCCTCACGCTGGATTTGCTGTTTCCTGTCAACTTCAAACGCCCCCAAGTCAGATCCGGGTGCCTCTCTTCACCTGGACAGTCTAGTGCCTCTTGAAAAAGTGCCTTTGTACTCAGACCTCAATAAAAAAAAAACACTCCCATTTATTTACTGAGTCCATCCTTCTCTTCCCCATGCATCTGGAGTGTGTAATATCTACTTTGCGTGACGTATTGTTTTCCCTGCGTGGTGTGTTGACGGTTCTGCATGATTTAATATCTGTTCTACGCAACATATTGTCTTTTCTGTGTGATGTGTTTGTTCTGCATAGCATTCTCTGTATCCTGTGTGACATAATGTCTGTTTACCTTGTGGTTTACTGTCTGTCCTGCTTGGTGTGCTTTCTGTTCTGCATGACATACCGTCCATTCTGCAATGGTATTGTCTGTTCAATGTGACGTACAGAATCGGTATCATGTCAGTGGCAGTTATTTTGGCACCATCAGGGGGCACTGCCCAGCAAGTGATGAGGGAGGCCTGACCTCTGTCTAATGTTTTGTTCTGGTCTGTCACACTCCAGGGTCACTTAATTAGGAAGAAAGAATTGAGATACTCTCTCCAAGGCTCAAGCTGTTCTGCCTTTCAGAAGTCCCCAAAGAACTTCAACCCAAACCTCACTGCTTCACCTGTTTCCTTAGACTGCCAGTATGATGTCTTGATTTTGTAGCAACGAGAGGATGAATTTGTAAAGTTCTAGAGGTTTGAAGCCAGGCAATTAATTGTGTGCCATTTTGCAGACTGGTATAAAGGAATACATGCATAACTTATTTTTAGGACTTAGTTAATAACAAATTTTACTAATTTCGATTTTCTACTGGAAGCCAAGGAACACGCTGTATACCCAGATCTATACAAAACATTTTAAAAATAAAATCAATTAAGTAGTATTACTTGTATGACCATGTAACTTTAAGCGGAGCGCCATCTGTCGGCTACGAAGTGAGCACATTCTATTCATTCTGTACCCGCTTCACATGCTAATAAACAAAAGCATTGCTTCAGTGAATGCGGGCGTAATTTATGGAATGAGAAGATAACTAGACTGCCCTGACACGCTAGTCCTGCAAACCGTTCGGTACACGTCAGAACTGCTGCTGAAAAGAAATGGAGTCATTCCCAGTATTATTGTCTATGTTTTATGCATTGCAAAAAAAAACCTCAATACCTCGTAGGAAAACATCACCTCCCATTTATTTGAATGAGACCTCAGAAGTGAAAATAATCGTCACTCGCCAAACGAGTCCCAACTTTCCATATACTGTAAGTAGCTTCATTGTTGCTTCATCCTCCCTTTGTCGTCTTGCATGAAGGGAGGCGGATACACCACGCCACCTACTGGAGGGAAGCATTACTGCAAAAGGACTTCACAGTCCCTTTGGCTGCGTTGGGACAGCATCACAAATGCGCAATTATTCAAAGTAAATTATTATTATTATTATTATTATTATTATTATTATTATTGAGTGGGCAGTGACAGTTTGTGAGAGTGCTGGTGCTGAATCGGTGCAGGTGAAAATCTTAAGAGCGCTTGCCTGTGTAACAGAGCAAGACAAGACCTATGTAATCGCCTACATGATCCATTCCCTTTGGTGGCTTTTCTCCTAAAGGGGTGAGTCTTGTTTTGTTCTGAGCCATGGAGACTTTTAACATGGTTCTAAAGGCTTGATCATTTCTATGAAATACCCTGCAATCTAAGATAAGGTTTATTCCGTCTGTGTGAAACAAAAAACAACCAGAAGCAGAAAACAAAATGGGTCGTCAGATTAAGCAATACCCGAATAGACTGGAAATGGAAATATGAGCTTTTTCAGTAATTATCATAATAAGCCCTTGATAATTATCTAATATATAGCCTAGTTTCTACTTCTTCATGCTATACTGTTATATGGTTAAAACTCTCTTTATTTCTCTTTCTCTCTCTCTCTCTCTCTCTCTCTCTCTCCCTCTCTCTCTCTCTCTCTCTCTCTCTCTCCCCCTCTCCC
>JAODJU010000001.1:16305440-16317266 GCA_026776725.1 Gnathonemus echidnorhynchus
GATAACTATGCATAAAGTACTATGTATTTTAAGAACTTATATTGGCATGTAAATGAATTTGGGTGTAAAAAAAAAAAATCATCATTCTAACTATTATTATTAATCATAATAACAACTACAAGAAAAGCAACATAATAATAATAACAATTATTATTATTAAGTTTAAGATGTTTTTTCTGAATCAACATATAGATTATGTTGTTTTGGCAGCACCTGATTATAAAATATTCATGAGTGTGTAGGCTCCATTTGAAAACAAGAACATTCTAGCAAACAGGCCATTAGCACACTCAGCTTAGGCAGCACATTCAAGACAAGAGGCAGAGGCATCTGCAACATGTTGCAAATGCCATATTGGGAAGGCAGTGGGTGCAGAGGGACTTCCTGGAGGAGTCGCGCAACCAGCTGAGCTTCGTCATGAACTCACTGTACTTGGCCACCTTCGCACTCAAGGTGGTGGCCCACAGCAAGGTGACCCCTCCCCCACACTGTGACCCCCCAGTGCTCAGTGGCTTATGCATCATACTCAGTCCTCCTAGTACAGATGTTTTTTGGCAGCATTCCTGGTCATCCAGCCCCATACAAAGTAATGTCTAACAGATCTGTTCCAGAATGATCTTTGTGTCCTGCGTCGCTGTCCGCTTTAACACGTGGTGTCACATGACTGTTAAGCACGCAGGCGTGTCCTTATAGTACCCGACACCTGACTCTGCTTGCAGTTTAAGAACGCGGAGGACACGGAGAGGAAGAACTGGGACGCGTTCCATCCCATCCTGGTGGCTGAGGGACTCTTCGCATTTGCCAACGTGCTCAGCTACTTGCGCCTCTTCTTCATGTACACCACCAGCTCGATCCTGGGCCCCTTACAGGTACTGCGAACACCGGCTTCCCGCTGAGACCCATATCCCCCCCCACCTCCCTGCTGGGATGATCCCCCCCTCCCCCATGGTCCTTTCGAGTTGCCAAGCCAGAACCCCAGATCCATCCAGACTTCGCTGCAGGATGGAGAACCTTCTCAGAGGGACGCTTTAACTGGGCAGCATTGATGTCTGTTTGCCGGCTGTTTCCAGAACATTCCAGGCAGAAACACAAATCTCCCAACCAGTGTTAAGAACCTCTGGAGAGGATCCGGAACATAAACAAGCCTGTCTCGTATTTCTCTGATTTAATCTTCAGCAGCTTCCACAGTATAGCGCCCTTGCTGAGTATAAACAGTAACTGCTGGCGATCTGCTTCTCTTAAAGGTCATAACTCTTTAACGGCAGCCTGTTTATACTCCAGCCTGGATGTTGTCCCTGTGCAGGGAGTGTGACTTTCAGTCACAGATTACGGCTCGATAAAGCGAAAAAGTAGAGAGGAGTGGTTACTCCCTGCAAAAGCTGTAATTTTCAGATAGCGCTGGCCGTTTTAAGCATAATTACTCCGTATTTCTAACAGATGCTGCATTTGGAGGGACCAGATCACGATCATGGGGCTTTACGGGAAGGGGAGGAGGGTCTCCCCAGGGTTTCGACTGGGGGGGTAGGTCTACATCTTTGTGGACACAGAGGTTTGGGGTTTAAGGCCCCAGCCGTGTGTCTGAGACATTCCTTCCGGGCTCAGCTGCACGCATCTTACACTCTGGACAGGCGGGACGTAAGGAACGCCCTCCTGAAATGGGCAGCGTGAAGCGGGCAGCCCTGCACACGGACACCCCCACTCTGCATCCGGCCCTAGGTGGAGCTGCACATCAGGGCTAAAAATAGCACCCAAGCAGGAGCACTGAGGCTTCATAGAGGCGGGCCGGGCTGGCTGGCGTCCGTCTGGGCTGGGTCGGTAGGGCTGGTACAGCCTAGCCAGTGTTCCTCTGTGGGATGATATAACTCTGCGGAGCTGAGATTTACAGTGATGCGTGTCGGCGGTGAAGGACCGGCACTGTGTTGCAGCCCCCAGGATGGAAAAAGGACACCTAGTGGCTAAATGTGTAAAAATTAACACAACATCTTTATTTTCCCAACATTTGTTTATTTGTTATTCATTTTCATCCCGGGTCGAAACCCTCGTCGCTGCTTCTTATTTAGGAAGGTGCTACATTTAAGTTGAGCAAACATCCACTGATAAGATGTGGTTTTCTGCGCCCTCTGGGACTCCCTCACGACTATGCCATCTGGCCAGAGAAGCTGAGTGCCAGGGCTCTCTGTTCACAGATATCCATGGGTCAGATGCTACAGGAGTTTGGCAGGTTCCTGGGCCTGTTCCTACTGGTCCTCATCTCCTTCACCATTGGCCTGACGCAACTCTACGGTAAAGAACAGAAGGACCTCTCCAAAAGCGGCGATAAGGACTTCCACACGTATGTGGAACTATTCTTTTTTTGCGTACTCCCACCTCCCACCAGTAGAGGGCGCATGTGAAGATCAGTCTCTCTCCTCTCACCATAGGTTCATCGGCACATGCTACAACCTCTTCTGGTACATCTTCTCTTTGGCGCATGTGCCGCTCTTTGTCACCCGGATCAGCTACACGGAGGAGTTGCGCTCGTTCGTGGGGGCACTCATCGTGGGCACCTACAACATAGTGGTGGTCATCGTCCTCACCAAGCTGCTGGTGGCCATGCTGCACAAGAGCTTCCGGCAGATAGCGGTGAGTGGAGGCCGACCCTGTCAGCTTGTGTGAAGGATATTAGAAATGGCCTCAGCTGGACCTTTGGGAATGGTTCACTGCTTTGAGGATGTCAGTGCCTAAATGAATTTGAGATAGCTGATTCTCTAAAGCAGGGGTCTCCAACTCTACTACTGCAACTGTCCAGTAGCAGAGGTGGATATTTCAGTTATAAAGATTAAAGAGTCACAGTCAGAGAGTAGTTAACTGGTTGGAAAAGTCTTGGTCTGTATTTGTACTCTCTGGACCTGAAATCTCCACTTTTGTCCAGGAGGTTTTTTTATTCTACCTGGCTTCTGATGAGCCACACCTGTTCCTGCTATTTACCTGAGCAGGAAGGGACTTTAGTCTCCCAGGGTATGTGATCTCTCACACCTTCTCCCTCCCGACGGCTTAGAACCACGAGGACAAGGAGTGGAAGTTCGCCAGGGCCAAGTTGTGGCTCAGCTACTTCGACGACAAGTGTACCCTACCCCCGCCGTTCAACATCGTGCCCTCGCCGAAGACCGTCTGCTACCTGGTGACCAGCCTCAGGAAGTGGATCTGCTCCCACACGTCCACGGGGAAGGTCAAGCGGCAGAACAGCCTCAAAGTAAGTCAGTGCCCATGAAAGCCCAAGGTTCCCCCACAAACTGGCCCCCAGACCATAAAAACCCTCTTTATCTGCACAGGATTGGAGCATGAGGGGGAGAGGTTTTTACAACATACTGAAAATAGCAGGCACCTCTACGGCCCAAAGTTATTCCGTATCTATTCTTGGTACTTTATTGGGAGTGAGAGTATGGTACCCAGAAATATAAGGAGCATTCCTTCTTTTACTGATGCAGAATCAGTTAAGGTTCTCCAGCATCATGGCAGTGAACAGCCTGCTAGCGGAGCCCTGGAGAGGGTTTATGGGCAGCTCCCTTCATAGCTCTGTAATGCAGACGTCATCCATACATCTCACATGTCCGGGAGTTTATGATTCTTCCTGACATGTTCCTGTCTGATTTTGTCTGAAAGCTAATTGGTTCTGAAGGTCTCCCTCACGCTGATGCCCATTTGCGTTTCCATGCACAGGAATGGAAGAACCTGAAGCAGAAGCGTGACGAGAACTACCAGAAGATCATGTGCTGCCTGGTCCACCGCTACTTGACATCCACCCGGCAGAAGATGCAGAGCACGGACCAGGCCACAGTGGAGAACCTCAATGACCTCCGGCAGGATCTCTCCAAGTTTCGTAATGAGATGAGGGACTTGCTGGGCTTCCGTACCTCCAAGTACGCCATGTTCTACCCCAGAAGCTAAACCTGCTCCCCAGCCTAGCATGCTCAGAGGCCCATGTGGAAACGGGGATCCCCAGAGCCTGACAAACACCTGCTCCACAGTCCAACATCCCAGCCCAACACAACAACCCAACACCACAGCCCAACACCACAGCCTTGTACAAAATGCTTTCACAGTCTTGTTTTCTAAAATTGCTTATCTTTACAACAAAAAAAGGAATAAAGATTTATGGAAAAGACTGGTTCTTATGCTTCTTTTTTCGGCTTCCTGAAATGATCGATGAGCAGTCATATTTTTCCAGTAAGAGCGCCCTCTCTGGCTAGACCCTGTATGACAGTACGAAGGGGACCACAGGTTGCAATTGCCTCTTGAAAATAGGTTTCGCTGTAGAGGCGATGGGTTCGGTATGATTGCTGCCTTGCATGTTTACTTTAACAGACGATTCATGAGCACAACCTGAGCAGGCATCATGACATCTGGCGATGACCTGTGCAGGAAGTGGCTTTTCATTGGCTGATTTTGGCCTTTTATACGTTGACTATGTTCAGCTGCTCAGAAGACCATGATCATTCTAATGAGGTCAGTCTGCATGCCTCCTAGGGGCAGTCAAGGTTACCGCTCCGCTTCAGGCCATCTTACGGGTTATAATGAGGGGCAACAGCACCCCCTCACCACAAACCTTTGTAATTAGCAACGTGGCCGTAGAGATAGAGACGCAAGTCTATCTGTAGTGGGTGAGTTAAAGGGTGACGTGTGCAGGCGTGACAAAAGGTTATTTCTGTTGACTGAAAATGCGCTCCATAAACGTCATTTCAGAAAGAGACCAGATATTTACCAAACATGCAGCTTATGCAATAATTAAGATAAACAGATATCTATAATTAAATGACTGCTTATATTTGTTTATACAACGTAAGACATAAGCTTGTTTACACTTCCTTCACCATAACGCATAGGAAATTACATGTTTGGTTCCACCTACTTCGCCACATACTTTTCCTGTAGACACGCCCATCTTTCGACATACTAACTCTTTGACATGCCTGTCAAGCTTCTGACACTCCAGCCTGCATGAACCTGTACTTGGAGAGTTCTGGAAACTTCCTATTGCATGTTCCCAAAACACCAACATTCAAGTTTGATATGAAAATAATTTTATGCATTTTATCAGCCTGATTTCATGATAAACTTCGATAAATACAAATTACTGCTTCACACCTTTGACACAAGTCAAAGGTATTGCTTTAAATAGGCAATTATTTTTAGGCAAAGGCACACATAACAGGCCAATCTCCCATGGGACAGAATCAGACCCAGTCATTTACAGAACAGCCAAACAGAGGACACTGTGTTTTTTTTTTTTTAAATATTGCACTTTATGCAGCCACATGGAAAAGGTCCTGTTCCCTCCATTACACGCAGCACAAGCAGGAAGGAAGCTTTTCGAGATGTTGGTGGACATCATCATGGCGCTCCTCTTGTCCAAACAGTCTCCGACAGGCTTCACGCAGGGGGGGCGTCACGGCGAGGGGAGTCAGGCCTGCTGCGAATTGATGACAGCTCAGCATCGCTTGTTCCTGAGTGTGTTTAGGCTTTTCTGAGTGCTGGGCTTGATGACCCCCACGAAGTGGTGCGGGGCCACTTTGCCGCGGCCCTGCGCGTCGGCCTGGCCCATGAAGACGTAGCTGAGACCTGGCGAGACCCAACAACCATGGACTGAATGCAGCAGAGACATTCAGGGAGAGTGAGAGTCAGCAGAGGGTCCAGACACTCCCAACACATAACCAGAACCATGACCGTGATCAGGACCATAACCAGGGGCATAGGAGGTGGGGGGGATATGTACCCCCCAATACTTAATTTGGCCTATATCTATATTGAAAATATACCTTTCATTTAAATTATCAAGATGCATCCCCCCCAATATCAAATTACTGTAACTTTTACACTATCAATGACTTCAATAAATTCTGTCAAATTGGCACTTGGTTTGGGAAAAGACTACAGCTTACAAAGTCAGCTTGAAATACTAGTGGCCAAAATTGTGGAAACGCCTACCATTTTTGGCATTATGTTTTAAAAAATACTACACGAATGCTGGCAGTAATGTTCATAAATAATCAAAAAATGTTACAAATATCATACATTGGACACTTGATTAAGTAACTGGAGCAAAAGTTGAATAAAGTTCTGCAATATCTAAAAATTGGAAGTGTTTCCACAATTTTGGCCACTAGTGTACAACTAATTTTTTAAAACTTAAGAATATGCAAACATCCTTTCAGTGAATCATACTCCTCACAAATGCACATGATACAAGGCCTTTGATTCCTTCACCTTCTCATCCAGCACGGCTCTGGAGAGACTGCCAACCTCATAGCGACGCTGTGGAAACACGGCCAGGTCTGAGGGATGCTGACCCACCTCGCCTGATGAAGGGGCATTTCTTGCACAGAATGGTGATCTTGGTGCTCAGTGACTTGCCCGCCTGTTGAATGGAGAGCTTCCCCTCCTTGTAGACACTGATGATGGAGATGCTGGCGTGGACACTGCCCCCCCGAGTCACAGTGGAGATGACCGTGCCTGTTATCACTGCAAACAGAGTCGGGGTGTCAGAGGATCGCCCCACCAGATATTTGCCGAATCGTACCGCAACTGTCCCTGTGGATCTCCCATCACAGCAAAACATTTCCAGTTTGGTTTAGACAAAGTCTGTGACATCCCTCGTCTGGGAGAAGGCCAAATCGAAAAGCAGTGACAGGAATAATCATTTATTTATTTAGCTTCTTTCTGCTGATCCAAAGCCAGAATTCCCATAGAAGATTATAACTACGCTATAACAACGACTGTCACTCCTGATAAAGCAGTTTCTGAAATATTGATCTGCATAACAATTAGCCTATGTTATGAGCTTTTGAAATTCTACTTTATCTAAATAACACTAATTGAGTTGAAAAACAAGTGTTTTCAAAGTCACTAGGTATCTATGCTGTATTTTTCCAATTTGTTGAGAAATCTGCATTAAGTCTGAATTCGGTAAACATTTCCTGCAGACGGACACTCAGGCTGGTCAGGGTGAGGAACTAGCCAAGACGGCAAGTGAATCGACACTTTCACTCTGGGACAGCTTGCCCTCTCTCACTGCAGGCTTAGCAAGATACACAACGTCCCCTGTTCCTGGCCGAAAATCCTCAAGGAATCTTTTGAGGCACAGAGACAAACTGGCAAGCCAAAGATGGTGCTGGAGCTTGAAAACAGGCCCTTGTTGGAGAGCGGCCGGGGGGGGGTGGGGGGGGGACACGTCAGCTGGTCCCCTTGGCCCAGACACACTCAGGCCCGCAGGGGGGGGGTCCTTACCGAAATCGCTGGAGCAGTAATGCCACTCGAGGGCACCGCTCCTCTCACACCTCTGTTGGCACAGCGCTGCTGAGTACTTCAGACCTGGGGGGGATCACAGAACGTCAGCTGGCTCAGCCTCCCTCTAATTAGCGCCCTTCAATGGGTCAGAGCAGAGCCTGAAATGTTACAGACACCCTCAAAGTACAGTCAGCATGTGCGTGTGACTCAAAAACAGCCGGACCCAGCTCACTCCGGCTTTAATGGACCAGATTAGTCACCTGCTGCAGACTAATGTCTGTGAAAATACCAGCTGTGGTTTATGAAGGCTGTAGGCTAAGCTTCCACAACGGCATGGGCAGAACTCTCAACAGGCAAAGCTTAATGTTCCGGCTCAGCAACTGATCTGAGATCAGCAGCAGGTGTGACATTATCGTCAGTGCTTAGTCCTTTTAACCCTAAGCTTGGGTCTAGGATGGTTCTGACCTGATTGTCCGGTCGTCTTGCTCAAATCCTCACCATGGCTATAAAACCAGCAGCAGTGAACAGGATGAAGACACCTACTTGTGGTTCTGGACATGACCAGGGGACTCGTGGTGGTGGGGGCCACGGTGGTAGTGGAGAATTTCTTGGGCCTGAATTTGTAATGGCCGATGAAGCCATCTGCTGTGAGACTCAGGTCAGAGAGGAACTGAATGAAGAGCTGGTTCCCATTAGAGAAGACAGGGCTGAGAAGGAGAAGAGCACATTAGCCTGGCAAGAGGAGCAAGAAGTGGTGATAACTTTAACATGATGGCTAACAGCTACAGCTCAACCCTGAAAGCAGGTAGTGTATGCAGCGCCTTGTAGTGGTACCAGGCCCGTCACACAGCGGGTGGCAACTTATCTCCAGGACCGATGGCGGCCGGATCGTGTGCGTACGCCGGAGGGCTATCGCCGCAGTATTTCCCGATCCTCTTGGCATCGTTGATTTCCGCCCCATTGAAAATGGCCACGTAGTCATAGCGACAGTAGCTGTCTCTCTCCACATCAAATTTCTCGAACTTCACTTCGATGATCTGTATGGGGGGGGGTGGGGGGGGGTGCAGACACACCGATACAGGAGAGGTTACTGAGTGGCATCTTTCCCTATGAGGTTTCGCTTTGTGTTTCTCTTTTAGGTCACGCTCACTCACGCCATGACGTCACCTGATTCCTGGGGGCCACGATGTGCCAGAAGCAGCTGACGCCGGCTGGGTAGTCCTTCTCTGGCCAGTTGGGGGTCTTGAAGGACCCTGCCGGCTTCTCCAGGCGGCCGCCGCAATACTGCTCTCCTTTCCAAAATTCCCAACAATTCCAGTCATTCCCCTGAAAACAACCTCGGCAGCTACACAGAGCAGGAGTGAGAGACCAGCACCCAGACTGCAGCTGCCCAAACGCGCCTCTGTCTGGCGGCTGTAATGACAAATGAGGGCGTTAGGCCCCGGCCTGGCTTTGTAGTTAAAAATGGCTGACTTTGAATCCATGCTGTGACACTGCCCTCGTAATTACTAGCTCTGCGATGACTCAACATGGCGACCACCTTCTAGCCTGTCATCAAACATCACAGGAACCAGCCAGTAACCAGAGACCACAGCAGTCCTCAACCTCATTTTCCACGACACAAGAATGTAGCAGAAGGACAAGGGACTGTCCAGGACTCTGCTTGGGATACAGACCCCTCAGCCTTTTGAAGTTCCAGGAAATCCGGCTCAACAACAGTCAGTCAGCACAACACTGGCACTCCAGAGAAGATAAATATTTTGGTCCAGGCCAGTAACCATAAGATCTCTGAAACATTTCACATTGCACTGGGAAATAATGATGCATTTTTTGTTTAAAGCAGCCTAAGAGGTATGCTCAAACTGTCAAAACGGCCTTGTGATTTCCGGGCTTCTGTTTGTTTTCTCTCTCTGTTGCTCTGGTTTTACTGGTTACTGACTGGACACGTGTTCTGCACACTCCCATCCATGCAGTCTCTCCCTCACCTTGCTTGTGTGGCTTGGTTGCCGCGTACACAGCCAGGAAGCCACTGCCGGCCGTGTTGGCGTCAGACACCATCTGCACGACCATCTTGTTGCCCGTGGAGACCAGGGCCCCTGGCGGGTGTGTCCCGCAGAAGCGGCCGAGCCGGTGGCCTGGAGACTGTCCGCTGTACACATCCACAAAGTCATAGCGGCACAAGGTGTCGCTCTCCAGGTCGAGGGAGCGGAATGAGAGGACGACCACCTTCCCCTCAGGGACCTGTGAGAAGCAGCAGGGAGGATCTCGCAAAAAAATCCCGAAACAGGCAGGAGAGCAGCCTGCAAGTCGCTGTCCATGCAGAAATCAGACAGAAAAGTTGCTACCCATTCAGAAATCAGACAGAAAAGTCGCTGTCCATGCAGAAATCAGACAGAAAAGTCGCTGTCCATGCAGAAATCAGACAGGAAAGTCACTGTCCATGCAGAAATCAGACAGAAAAGTCACTGACCATGCAGAAATCAGACAGAAAAGTCGCTGTCCATGCAAAAATCAGATAGAAAAGTCACTGCCCATGCAGAAATCAGACAGAAAAGTCGCTGTCCATGCAGAAATCAGACAGAAAAGTCGCTGTCCATGCAGAAATCAGACAGAAAAGTCACTGCCCATGCAGAAATTAGACAGAAAAGTCACTGGAAGGTCAGACATATGTAAACAGACCTGCCCATTAAATATCAAAATGTTCTAAATAATAAAAAATACAGTGAAATTTTTAATGACAGTTCATGAAGTTAATGACAATAAGGTATAATAATCGTACGCATTTTCATTATGCATAATTCAGACAGTTTACAGCAGACAGAATTGAATACTAAAGACAATCGCACAAAAATCCCAGTCACAGGAAATTTCTTTTTTGTTTGTTTTTTTTGTTACAATAAAGTACAGCAAAACGAACTTCACTCCTAGTGATATAGCACCATTACCAGAGAGCTGGACCACAAATATTAGTCGATTAACTAAGACAAGAAGAGATCGCACTTTGCTTAATATGATTTTATTTTTATTACTTTTTATCGTTTTATCTGTCGCTTGCGGAGACACTGAATAAAATCTTACTGTGCAAAGTGGGATCTCTTGTAACAGCACAAAATCACAATCCAATTCTCAAGATTGTAAATATCTTACAGATGCCTGAAACGTTATGAAATGTCCGACTGCTTGTGAAACAAACATCGCAGTAATTGTTTTGCAAGCGCTACAAATATGTTTTTTGACAAATTACACTGCGGATTAATCCGGATCCAGAGTTACAAATACTTAAATCTTGCACGGATTGTGTAAGATTTATTAGCGAAAATTCCAGCAGTGAGACGTATTTATCTACAGATCAGCCAGTGTTTAGGGTGGTGGCCAGCATCCCCCTTACCGTGATCCTCCAGACGCACTTGCTGTTGGCTGGGTACACCCCCGGGTAACCCTGGCTGCCGATGACCCCGGAGTCATCAGTGAAATTCCCCCCACATGGAAAGCTGGGCCTGACGATAAAATTTACTGCTCATTAAAACCGCTCAGTCTTAAACATAACAGAAACTCTCTATGTGATACGTCGTACAGCAGAAAGTAAAGAGTCACGGTAACAGCTGTTAAAGCATGGTGAGTTTGTCTCTCGAATAAAACCTATAAATCATCTGGAGGTGTTTTTGCCAGTACTGTACCACGATCCGTGGGGAGAGCTGAAGATCAGAGCTACCAGACTGGCAGACGGTACCCAGGGCAAAGGAAAGCTAATCCAACATTAAACTTAACATCAAACCATATTAAAGTGCTTACAGTACCTGTGAAGCTGACCGCACACGACGCTGGAAAGCAGCAGGACCAAAGCCACGGCGCTCATTTTAGCAACTCAGTATCTCCGGGATGGGAGGCTGTATCCTCACAGGCGGACAAGCGCGCAAAGCCCGTGAGATGTGCGTCTGGGCGGGGGGGGGGGGGGGGGGGGGGGGGGGTCTCCTGAGCGCCAGGATGGTGCAGATGAATGCAGCTTTTGTGCAGATCGGGAGGAGGGAACAGCATCGCTGGCTGTCCCTGTGTACAGCCTGTCATCGAACGTGGAGCGGAGGAGTGTGAAGTACAGGGGTGCCGAGCCGGGTCCGTCTGAGCGACACCGTCAGGTCTCCACAGCAAAGTTTTACACATGTACAAGAATCCAGTTCGGTTCAATATAAGCGATCATTTAGCTATTTTTCGGATTTTGCACCAGAAATGTGTATTCCTTTCTGGAGTGACCAGTCAGCTACAATATTTAATAACTATCCCGATGTCATCCTCATCCACAGTTTTCTTTACATTCAATATACAGTAGTTTCAATCGTAGAGTTTTCGTCTTTATATCCTCAGGTTCTCACTAATCACTGTGCAACTAGTCTACCACTGAAGCAATACTGCATTTATAGTGCCATTAAAGGAAATAATAATAGCAGAGGAATACCATCCCCGTGTTTGAACAGAAAATTATAGACCAGGGGTCGGGAACCTTTTTGGCTGAGAGAGCCATGAACGCCACATATTTTAAAATGTAATTCCGTGAGAGCCATACAATAT
>JAODJU010000001.1:16317366-16330375 GCA_026776725.1 Gnathonemus echidnorhynchus
AGATTTGTCTGCGAGCCAGATGCAGCCATCAAAAGAGCCACATCTGGCTCGCGAGCCATAGGTTCCCGACCCCTGTTATAGACGGTTACTTCAGGTCTCGCCACATTCGTAGCAGATACAGTTTCAATGGCCATTATCAGAATGTAAATGGCGCCATCTGGTGGGATGAAAATGGCACCATTTCAGGAAACGATTTTCATTCGCGCAAAGGCGATCCAAGAATAGTTGCTGTTGCCCACAATTATTTGAGCATCATCATCGCTCATTCCCACTTATTTTCAAATCTGTTGCACAATGATGCGACAAATTCTTCTTAATTTCTGAAGTTGCGTCCAGAAGAGAAAAACGGTACCGCAGCATCACATTAGGTACACAAAAGCAGGAAATGCTTCGGCAGTGATGCCTCCAGAGACCCTTAATAAAGATTAATGGAGAATTAGAAGCGGCTGAAATTCAGATGCGAAAGGTCTTCACTGAGGGGAAGAGGCTAACATTGCAAAGGGATTTAACCGCATCATGGTGCAGCCCGAGGTTTTTGGAAACGGCTGTGCGCCCCACCCTCTGCGGCTAAACCCGCTTTGAATCGCTTACAGCACTGGCAGGACTGAGTCTGGTCATTTTTGCCAAGATGAAAGCTCTTTGTTCGTTTCGTGCGAATAGTAAACTGCAAGATGAATTAACAGAACAACCGTTTTAAAGAATTTGTTCAGCACATTAAAAATCAGAGGTGACTGCTTGTTCCTGTTAAATTCTTGTTGGCAAGCCAAACGGACTGGTGTATGCTATGTGTACACCCTACAAATAAGAGCTGATGCTCTCCATGCAAACGTAACCGTCTGATAGCGGAACAGAAAAGTCTGCGTGCTGACATGTAGTCAGGTCTAGCATTTGATTCAGGGGCGCAAAACAGCGAGGGAACAATACGAAGAAAAACTGGCTGCATTGCGCGACATTACAGTTATTTTTAACTCGTTTTAATATTTTACTTTAAAGTACAATTGGCAGACCCTTCAGGATACAACACAAGTGACAAGTAATTATGCCCTGAAAGGTACAGGTTGGTACGTTTCTTTCTGAGAGTTTTTATGGCTTGAATAATAAAACAAAGTAAAACATGGTTGCGCTGGAAATGTGATCCCGCTGAAAGCAGGACTGAATATTACCAGCTGAGAAATTAATCCCGCTCATTTCTTTTTATCCCATATAAGCCACACTTAAAACCACCTACATTTTTTTCCAATTAAGAACGCAAATAATAACATATTGTGTACTTGTTTCTCTGTGGATCATTTTTGCAGTTTTCTGGGCCATTTCTTTTCCAACAGGCTTTCTCAGAACATGGTAATAAATTGTGTCATTTTGCAACCACCTATACCATATCCTGCAGGAGAGGTCCTTGGAATATACCCCCACCCCCTGTGTGTTGGGTTGAAATTGAAGTTTAAATGTCCTGTGCTGGAATGGGGTCCTGTCCAGAGTGTGTGAACATTTGTTGGCCACACAAAAATGTTATTCAGAAGGTCTGCTGCGCTGAAGAGAGAATGAGGGATTTAGCAAAATAATCCTTATAATAATTATTATAAGCATAGGGGTCTTGGCAAACCAGTCTAGAATATTCATTGATGGAGGGACTTTGTTGAGGGCTGTAATTTAAATGGATGACCATGCCCATAGTGGGCATTTTAATACACGGCTTTACTGTATGTGCTCCATATGAGCTGGGAAGATTCAGTGAACCTTCTCCGTCCATAAGCCTCCCATCATACAGACATACGACGCCAATGCCACTGCCTCAATGCCACTGCCTCAATGCCCCCAATGCTGCTGCCTCAAAGTCCCCAATGCTGCTGCCTCAAAGTCCCCAATGCTGCTCTCATAGCCCCCAATGCCGCTGCCTCATAGCCCCCAATGCCGCTGTCTCGTAGCCCCCAATGCTGCTCTCATAGCCCCCAATGCCGCTGCCTCAAAGTCCCCAATGCCGCTGCCTCATAGCCTCCAATGCCGCTGTCTCGTAGCCCCCAATGCTGCTCTCATAGCCCCCAATGCCGCTGTCTCGTAGCCCCCAATGCCGCTGCCTCGTAGCCTCCAATGCCGCTGTCTCGTAGGCCCCAATGCCGCTGTCTCATAGCCCCCAATGCCGCTGCCTCATAGTCCCCAATGCCGCTGCCTCATAGCCTCCAATGCCGCTGCCTCGTAGCCCCCAATGCTGCTCTCGTAGCCTCCAATGCCGCTGCCTCGTAGCCCCCAATGCCGCTGCCTCGTAGCCCCCAATGCCGCTGCCTCATAGCCTCCAATGCCGCTGCCTCGTAGCCCCCAATGCCGCTGTCTCATAGCCCCCAATGCCGCTGCCTCTTAGCCTCCAATGCCGCTGTCTCGTAGCCCCCAATGCTGCTCTCATAGCCCCCAATGCCGCTGCCTCAAAGCCCCAAATGCCGCGGCCTCATAGCCCAGCAACTCTGAAGTTGTACCCTACACTCAGAAAAAATGGTAAAGATTTGTACCTTTGCTTGTCACTGGGACTGTACCCTTGTAATCATACCTTTTAAGGTACATAAATTGACTCTGAGGAACATCTCAAAGGTACACACAGCATTAATGTACCCCAAATGGTACTCAATGTTCCTTGGAGTCCATTTCTATACCTTAAAAGGTACAAAAACCCACATCTAAGGGTATAGTTGGTAGACCCTTGAGTGTACAGCCCCAGTGACAAAGAATTTTTTTACCCTTTTTTCTGAGAGTGTGAGACCAAATGGCTTATCCTGAATCCCCCCTGTAAAAAATCCAGCTGCATATATGGGAAATAAATCGAGTTGCTTTGGACAAAAGCACAAGCTAAGCAACGAAATAATCATAATACTGACAGAGTACATGTGCTTTTATTGACGGCCGGAGACAGTGAGGGGCAGGGCTCCCATGCCTGGCAGCGGCGTGGTGGGTGAATCCAGGTCGCAGCCCCAGAGGTCCGGCAATGCGAGCGGCTTTCTGTGGCTGCGGAGCAGCGAGGGGGACTCACAGGAAGCCGAACTGGAACAGCAGATATTTTGGAAAGCCGCTCTATCCTTAGAGGAATAGTTTTGGACTGGGTTTAGCAAGGCTTTTACCGCGTTTTCCACTGATCCCCAAATTAGGATATGCCGTAAATCTGCCACTGCACGCAATTAGCAATGTAAAACGGACAAAAATGCCGTCGCAATTAAATTTTTTACGTTGTCTTCGTTTCAGTTTTTTCTTTTGTAAATGAAAGGAAACCATTTTGGAAACGTAATAAACGACCACAACGTATTAATCTCTTCCCGGCCATTCATCAACACAGTCAAATATTTTATACTGTACATATGTCTACAGATGTTTGCACAACAATTTGCCACTGCACAACAAAAACTCACAGCAATCTGTGTTGAAATATAATGCACTTGAAAAACTCTGGAAATGTTCCTCCTCCATCCTACATGTTTCCCGCATGATAATGTGCACTCGACAGCGCCACTCAACGTTGAAAACGGTGATCGGAGAGGGATCGTGTTGCTACTTTGAGGCTGGAAGAGGCTGTGCGGTGAAAGCGGGCAGTTTCTGTCACCTTTTGCGGGACTCGCTGGGGCTGCGGCTCTTATGCGATGCTTTTAATAGTTTTCATGCTTTCAAAGCGGGCATTTCTCACGGCGAGCAGTTTATAGTTGTAATAAGTCATCTTCCGATACTTTCGAAAGGTTTTTTTCTTTTCAGGCAGACATGGTCTCGCAGTGAAAGTTCATGCGGACACTTGATGGATCCCCGCAGGAATAACGAGAGCGGCAGTGAGCCCGGCTTGCCAGGGGATAGAGCGGACGAGGTGCGGGTGCATCTCACCTGCACCACGGAGGGATACCTGCGGGCGAAGTTCACCCTGTCGGCGTACATCATCTGCTGGACCTTACTCAAGATGTGTCAGGTACCAACTATACTCAATGCTGGAAAATGTATGCGGGGTTTATATCGTGACACTGATCACTGTCATGCAGTTTAATTGGCTAAAATTATTGTGATTTTTCCATATATAGTGAAACTGTACAGAAGAGCTTGCATTCATTTTGAAATGAATACAAGCACTCTTCATAACCAAAACAAATACTTGAGTGTTTTTTCTAAGCCTTAGCAAATCTGCAGCTGGAGCCACTTTTCAGTGAGAAAGTTTAGCAAGTGATGATATTTAAATATTTAATGCCGGAAAAGTGCAGCATTGCACAAACGCCAGGAGCCTATTCTGGACAACATAGGGCATGAATGTGGGATACACCCTAGATGGGATGCAGCCCCTCACAGGGTTTAATGGCCTGTTAGAAGGTTGAAGGTTAGTCAGATGCCATCAGCAGGGGCCTTGAACCATCCCCAATTCCCCAGCATCTGATCGCCCTACCCCAGGCTTTTGAAGCTGAACACATGTCCTGACAGACATATGACATGCTCAGGCAGTGGCTGCTTGGTGCTCAGTAATGAGCTCAACACACTCTGAAGGCACACATTAATGCTGAAGCAGGTGTTTCTCTTGTGGTGGGGGGGTCACATCTTGGGGGGTCGAAGAGAGAGATCTTTAACCTAAAATGCAATCCTTTCTGGATCCACTTTCCTGGTGACATTGTTCTTTAAATTGCAGTTCTGCCATTTTCAGTACATGCTTAGTGGACACCTCTTGCAAGCCGCCCCCTAAGTGACTCACCTCTGTCCATGGGGGGCGGGGGGGAGGGTACTTATGGGTATGTGTAAACTTTTCGCATTTTAGCCTTTTCTTGTAAACGGGCGTCTGGCAGAGTCACTGAATCTAATGCTGTCCTGGGGAGGGGGGTGGGGGGGGTTGCACATCTGCCTGCAAATTACTGTCCCCCCCCCCCCCCCCCCCCCCCCCCCGGTTTAGCAGCTGGTTGGTCGCACCCCCATCTCGTTTTTCACAAAGCCCCAGAGCCAGCTAATTTCACAGAGTTCATGCCTGACATTTTTAGATTTAGTAATTTGTGTCTAGGATGCATATGTGCATGTGTGGCAGGGCAGCCAGTGGTGCTGAGCACGCCTCGACACCCTTTTGTCCTCACGCTTTTGTTTGTCTTCTCTTTTCCTGCAGAGGTTACGCTGCTCTGCTGCCACACCACAGGTAAGCCGAAGAATTTCCTCTCCTCTGTGGAAAAGGTGCGTTTTTGTCCGACCGGCAGGGAGAGATTAGCTGTGCGTTGTCTGGTTCCGGATGCTTTTAAACCTGTTTGATTCAGACACCCGGGAGGAGGTCAGCGGTTGGCTGGGAGATTTACTGCTTCCTGCACAATGTCAATAAGTGCTTGTGTATTATCAGGAGGTCCGACTCAGACTCGCTCTGGCTATAAGAGCCAAGGCAGAATAAGCTGAACCCACCAGGGCTTTGCACTGAGTTTCATCTCAGGCTTGTTTCTGGTCTGAAAGGTGTCCCCACCCCCCCAGAAGGGGAATGTAGTGGTTCCCCCACTGGATGGTAACCCTTTGTTGTGTTTTAATGAGACTGTGACGTAGCATAACTGTTACAAGATGCCTGTAACTTTGATCTGTATGCAGTTGATATTGCGCCCTTCCCTGATTGTGTCTGTAGTGAGGCAGCCCCTGTTTGGGTTTGTTCAGTCAGCAGACTGTTTGTGGGGGTCGATTTCTCGCGTTACCTGCCCGCCCTCCAGCTCGGCACTCTCACTCTCGAAATCTCATTTAATCAGCAGGGGCCTCGCTGTGGGTGGGGTCGAACAGGAACTCACAGCGCCTCTCGGTGGCTAATGGCCTCTGTTACGGGACGGGGGTCAGCTGACACCGAGTATCTTACCCAAGGGATGGAAATGGCTGGCTTGATTTGGGGGGGGGGATTACCTCAATTCCAGAAAGATGTTTCCAGGAATGAGGACCCCCCCCCCTTCAGCTTTGTAAAGTTTTACTCTGGAACGCCCTCTCTATCCTCAGAAATGTGTCCCAACTCGCGCTCTGGCTATGCTCATGAGCAGGCAGGGAGCATGGACACCAATCAGGGTCCCAACAGGAGATTCCACATCCAAATGGGGGCTTGCAAGTTCAGGGTACCCGGGTCGTCATTCTGTGGGACCGTGGAATGGGAGTCTGATAAGCCCCAATCGTCTTATGGGCGAAGGAGCGGGCTGCTAATATTTTGTTTAAGGTTCTTCCTGAAGGAGAACCCTCTGCCGGGGGCGGAGATCAGCCCAGGATACTGTGTGTCACCGTGAATCCATGCCACGCCCCGAGGCATCCACGGCCACCACGGCTACGTGGATCCCCGCTAACAGCAAGATTAAATGAGATTATTCCCACATGTGTGGCGATTCGCGAGCCGCTGTAGCGGGCCTTCAGGCCAGACTCGCCCTACTCTTCTCCCCTCAGGAATGTAAATACTGCCAAAGTGTTTAAAGACGACCAGTTCAGCTGTGCTGCCCCGTCAGAGTCCCACTGTAACAGCCGGCATCGTAACAGCACAGTTAATGTTTGATTACGGTTTTTCTGAGCAAATACTGTGTTACACATAAGAGAGATTGAGACGCACACCCCCCAGTGTCTCTGGGCTGTTTTGTGGGGGGGTGGGGAGCAGCTCCCTCCTGAGGAACAGCTGGCTTGTTTAGGCAACAGGTGAACCAGCTCGTCGCCCTTGTCAGAAAACATTTCTCGGGTCTCTTGCTGACGTGCAGTGTGAAAGGATTTCTGAGCTTCATTCCCTTATCTGATGGCTACGTGGACAGTATTACCAACGTGGTTTAAACTTTCCAGACTTTTCTGGAATTTTTATTGTGATTCACATGGTACTTTTTTGGTGGGAGCGGCAGTTCCCTGGAGTCACCTGTAACCCCCAGGTGACCCACAGAACCATGCAAGCCTGCGCCTGAGTAAGGGATTCTGGGTAAACTGTGAGGCTCTTACAGAGTAGCTTCTGTGACCCCCAGGAGGATTTGGTAAGCTGAGAGTTAAATTCCATGGTATCTGCTGCAAACGGCTGGAAACCGCAAGTAAGTTAACTAAAGAGGCCAGTGGGCCGTCTGTGTGTGTGTGTGCCACCCGCTTCACAGCCGCGGAACGTTCTGGGTGCTGCGAGGCACAGATCCAAATGGGAAATGAAGAAACAAAACCACCAAAGCATTTCAGCAGTGACTGGCCAGATCCTTCACACGCCATGAGGAACGCGGGGACCTTCTGACCTTTTGGGCATAAACATTTTGCCTTGGATTACCCTGTAAATTTGGCTTTGCGTGTCAGCTGTCCTCTTTTTCCAGCATTCCCAGGGCATGTGGGCGAGTAAACACAGACCATTCCGTATTTCTCACTATTACTGGGGATTTATTCACAACATTAATGTCTCCTGTAGCTGCTGTAACTGTGCACATGCTAACTGCTAACGGTAATGGCTAACGCTAACAGCTAGCAGAGGCCCAGCACAGGCACAGGTAGCACAGGCGTGTCTCCCAGTCCAGAGGCTGCAGGGACGCCTAAGTCACGCAGCATTGAACAACAGGAGCAGGCCGTCGCCTCTATGTCTCAGAGCAGGCGGCCATGTTCCCACACACACTCCCTAGTCTCTCACACACACACCCTCAGTCTGTGTTTTTCGAGGGTGGTGGTTGGCATGATGGTGGCGCTGGGTTATAAACAGGAAAGGCGGGGTCTCTGTACAGGAAGTGCCCCCCCAAACACCGTCCCTGTGGTCTCCATCAGCCCTAACAGAGTTTGAATAAGGCTCTAATTAGGGGGCCACAGGGTCAGAGGTCAGGCCGGCCGTGGCCACACTGTTACCACAGTAACCCTCTGTGTTCTCCTGTTCTGGCTGTCAGGGTTCGAGCGCTGTGCGCCCATCCGGCTGACGGTGTATATATAGCGTCCTGCATGTTTTTGTTCCGCTCGGTGGTCGGCTGGCCCTCCTTCTCTCCTCCCTGGGGGGTACGCTCACTCTTCTGTATAATCACTCCAGCACTTGCCTTTACCTAGCGCTATATTAAACAGGCCGGTTATTTTAACCTCAAGGTCGACAGGCATACGGCTAACTGCCCCTGCCCCCTGCCCCAGGGGGTTCCGAAGCCTGGGGGACATGGAAAGTGTAACCAGAGGGTCACCTCAGCTTTAACCACCCCCGTCACGCAGATGGGGGAAGCCCGGGCCTAGATCCAGTTATGCAGAAGGGAGTGTTGAGGACATCAGTTTGACAGTTTTTCCTCCATCACCCCCCTGCCCAGTTCGCAACTCCCCTCCCCTATTGCCTCTCAGCCTCAGGAATCCCACAGGTCAGGTGTATAACCCCCCCCACCACCGCCGTGACGTGACCCTGGCCTGGGCATCCCCCGCCCCCTTAATCTTCCCTGGTGAACCAAGGTGGCGCCCCCCCCCCCCCCGCAGGATACTTCATGCACCTGCCCTGATAGACACTAAAGGTCCTCAGGTCCGATCCTTTAGGGAACCTCACTTGCCCCGGAACATGCATAAAACAGCACTCAGATCTGAGCATCCCGGGAACCATGCTCAGATTTTTGCATTAATCTTCCAGGTAGGAATATTGAAAAAGACAAATAATGGGTCCGGCAGCTGCTCCATGGAAGTGCACCTTCAGCATGTTTGGCGTTTGGATCAGGGTGCGGCTAGCAAGGCCTTCCTCCTGGTTTGTTATGACTACAAGGTGCCCAGATTTCTACTCGCCCTGATGAAAATAACATGGGTGTCCAAGGTGATGCCTGAGAGCAGCCTTTTGGCACGCCGGCTTTTGGCATGCATACATACAGCTGCATCTCCTCCCCCTGCTTCCCGGTCCTGCCTCTGGCACTATAGCTTCCTCCCATCTGCCAAATTTTCACCTGCTTCCCTCTCTCAGAAGATCAGCCATATCTCAGAGGGCTGGGATGTAAACAGGCTCATGTTCTGCGATCTAACATAAACAGCATTAACTCTTAGCTGAGGAGACACTCCGGGTCATTCTGGAAATCAAGGGGAATGAAGCTCAGAGTGGAGTTTGAAGATCGGATTAATGTTTTGAGGAAGGCCAAGATGACCCACTCTGATACATCTGCCTGCACCCTATTCCAGCAGCAACATAAGTTTCAGCTCAACAAAACCAAACCACTGCAATTCAAGATAAAGGCCATCATGATGCTGACTATCAGAATCTATATCTAGCCAGGTTTTCTTACTGAAATCATGATAACTTCCCGAGCATGTGCACATAAAATCATGCCGTGTGCAATGATCAGCCTATCACGTAAGTACAGATTGCAACAGGGCTATGAATTTCACTGCAGCAGAACATAGAAAATATGAAGAATTCAAAAGTACAATAACGACAAAGAGCAACCCTATGGCTGCTGCTGAAGCTCGGAAGGCATGTAGGCAGCGGATCACTGGCCGCGTAAATACATAGTTACCATTTGAGTGTCATTAAGAAACTGGCAATAATTGGTATAATTTACAAACATGTGCCTTGTGGTTTTTGAAATTATCATGCCTTTTTATTCATATTAATTCTAAGGCTGTCACTATCGATTATATAAATAATCAAGTAATCCACTGATTAATCCTATGATTCTTCGAGTAAAAGTTTATATATAATATAATATAATATATGATATGACCAAACTTAGCAAGCTTTACAATTTTAATGAAGGTTCCTTTTCAGCATTATCTAGTATAGGTTAAAAAATCAGTCTAAACTCTACCGCTGCTGCTTTTGCAAGAGCACTGTATGCGATCTCCGAGACAACCATCATTTTGTACTTTGTGGCGGATTGTGTGGCATATCTGTGAGAAATAAAGCAAAAAATGACTGAGGAGGAGAAAGGTGAAGAAGAACTGGTCACAGAAAGTTATTCGTATTCCACTGTAGGGAAATACTGTATTTTGTATGGTATATTGGCAATGAGCAAAAACAAGTGTCTGTTGGCACACTCTCCGTAACACCTAGTTATTTTACAGACTTTGTTGGTAGATAAGTTAAAGGTAGATAAGTTCTACAATTGGCTATATAGTTAATTTTCATCTCCTAAATATCTCCATACAACCTTTTTATAGTCGTATAGTCAGCCCTACTCAAAATACACAATGTGTCAGCAAAAAATAATTAATGTTAATTGGTTTTATGTACCTTAATATGTAAAATGATGTGGCTAAGCGACGGGGTAACTTTTGTTTTAACAGCGATTTGTTTGACATACAGGAATCACAATAAGCAAATTGTCAAAGTGACGACAAAGACAGGCTAGGCTATATTTCGAGAGGCTAAATGGTACATATCTGTGGCTAACCTGGCATTATTGGGTGAGTCTGTCAAACCTGAATGTCTTCTTTTAAGATGTATTTGCTTTGCCGTCGTGACGTGGTGATGTTCAAGTTCCGCTTTGCAATACTGACATGCATCTGTATTCTCCTTCACTTTTAACATGAAGTGCTTCCACACAAATGATGCTTTCGCTCTTTTTCTGGGCCCTCATCCTGCATGTGCTGTCTACCTTCTACCATACTGCAGAGTATTCGGGAAGGAAAATTTTAATCGATGCTTTTTAATAATCCAGTAATCGAGTTTGAGTAATCGTGACAGCTGTAATTAATTCCCTTTTTCCTATTCAGCATTAAATGAACTTCAGAGCCCATTCAGTATTCTTTTATTGATCACGCACATATGTATGCAGGGCATTTATGCATGGCCAGGGAAGATGACAAAAGAGCGGGACTGGATATCCATGTTCATAAATAATTACACTATTTGAAGTACAAAGGATAGAATTAATGGACTAATAGCTATAAAATTAAATCTGATAGACATGTCCATTGAAGTGAGTAATGGACTATGGGGACAAGGCACACTACTTGATTTTTAGATGATGCATTTCTATACATTTTTATTAATAATTACACTTTGTCCATTCACCAGCAGTGACTGCAGGTGAGCAACACCTATTGAGCATGAAGTGAACACGCAAACATTCAAATATTAATTAAAATTCAAAGTTATCCAGCTAAGCACGAAATCCTGCTTTGTGGCACAGGCCCCTGGTTTTACTCCACTGCCTGCATCCCTCTGCCCATCATCCTCACTTTGAGCCCCCTGGGGACAAGAATGCAGAAGGTATGAGGATGTGGTCCGTTCCCCAAAACAGAAGCCAGTCATGGCATTCCAGAGGCTGGGATGTGCAGCCCAAACAGAGTTAAGAGGCAGAGCTCAAATGAAGCCAAGGGAAATTCTTCTGGAAAAGTGTGAGGAGCACCAGGCAGAGGAACAGGATGTCAGAAAATATCATTTGGCCTCCTCCTTTAGGCCCCAAGATTCCGGCTTCTGTGTATCATCAGAAGTAGAACCAAAAGGAGCAGCTCTACCTCAACATTCAGACACTGTGTAAAAAGTCTAAAATAACAGCAGTGTTGTTTGGATCAATTCCTACAGACCAGACGTCTAAGATACTCAGGTTAGCCTCTGCAGTTCCAGTGGATGTCAGAGGTCGGAGCAGCATCCTGAGGATAAACACCCTCCAGCGTGGAGTGAGACCCTGCCCATGGACAGCCAGCACGTGTAAACACATGTGCAGGTTGGAGCGAGCGCCCGTGCATTGCCGCGGGGCTTGATAAATCATACTGACACTCAGAAAACAGCCACATGTGTGCATGTTAGAAAGAGCTTCTTTATGGACGGAAAATGACCTGCGGGTAGCAAAATGAATAAACTGCTCGTCTTCTCTGGAAGCACGTGGCCCCGGGACCATGAGGAGATCGTGGGGGGGGGGGGGGGGATGCCGCAGGGTGATAGTGCTGCAGTGAACAGCAGCATTCTAGATGCAGATGGAGAGACGTGAAAGCCGCTGTGACGACCCCACCCAAGCCTGGTTCAGCGCTGCTCTGAGTAAACTGGGAGTAAACATTCTAATGGCTCACGGAGTAACAAAGGAGAACATGAAGCACACAGCAGAGGTGGAGTAGCTTTACAGAACCGCTGCTGTTTACGGGGGCCAGGCTCTCACACCCGGCTTCTCATGCAAATTGGGCCTGAAAGGGGCCTAATTATTCAGCGTTTAATGGGGTTTCTGTGGCAACACTGGGGGGCCCATCCATACCGCTGGGAATGAAGCCTCTGTAACGCTGCCATGTCCGCACTCTGCTTCCCGAATGACACTCAGCCAGTGGGCTCGCCGTCACGCGCTCCACGCTTCCACGGACACACGGTGGGTTTACCGGCAGGTCGGAGGGGGTGAGTACCTTTGGATGGAATGCCAGGTTCAGGATCTCCACCTGCTTCGAGTTTGTGGACCATGGTGTTTATCACAGCTGGCGGTTCCTGTCATGTGCTACTGTTGGAATTTGTGGGACAGATTCACAGATTATCTGCTGGAATAGGGTGCAGGCGGTGGGGCTGTCAGGTGTCTGGGCCCCAGGAATGGCGTTAGTGCGGCTTGTTGCTGTATATAAAGCTGTTTTAGTAACATGTAGATTGCCCATCTGTCCATCCATCTGAGGAGAAGCGTGAAAGTGTAAATAGCATGTGGTGTTGTGAGGTTATGACACTATCCAGTGATGGTGGTGCTGGTGATAATGGTGATGATGATGGTACTGATGGTGATGTGGTGATGAAGATGGTGAAGGTTATGGTGATGATTGTAATGATGGTGATTGTGGTGGTGATGGTGATGATGGTGAAGGTAATGCTGGTGATGTGGTGATGAAGATGGTGAAGGTTATGGTGATGCTGATGATGGTGATGATGATAATGGTGATGGTGATCACAATCATAATGATAATTCCCAGCTTTTTATAATGAGTGCTGTTTCCTCAGTGCTGTTGCTCATGAACCTGATTGGGACAAGTGTAGAAGGTGAAAGGATGGATGGATGGATGGATGGATGGATGGATGGATGGATGGATGGATGGATGTTGCTCAGTGTGGACAGGCTTGTGCTGGTAGCTCTTGCTCGGCATTGGCCTCCTGGTTGGCTATGTGTCAGTTGTCCCACATTGGGACAGAAAGCCTGGCTGCCCCTTTCCCTACAACACTGGAATCCCC
>JAODJU010000001.1:16331864-16355141 GCA_026776725.1 Gnathonemus echidnorhynchus
TGCCTGGGATACAAACGTCATGTGTGTAACTAAACTCTTCAGCCAATAAGGGCAAAGGTGTGTCGTCACGGAGGCGGCTCCAGTCTGTGCAGCCGGGTGAGAGGTCGCAATGCATCTAACCGTAATGCATTGTGTCAGGATCAGGATGCGTTGCTTTAAGCCAGCGCTGTAAGCAAGTCGAACGCACCCAATGACCGGACTGGGGAAACAGCCTGAAACGCGGACTTAATACAGAGGACTAATGACAACAACCAGAAAGAGCTGATCACATGGGGATCTCACACGAGGTTAACGAGGGGGCGTGGCACACGGAAGGAGCGGACGATTGGGGCAGGACAGGGATAATGTTGGGATAAGATCCATATCGTTTTGGAAGCCATTACGAAAAAAATGCCCTTCTTGTTTTATCCTGTTCATTTTGTGTTTAAATGTTAAAAAACACATATTTAGGTGTAATTTTGGGGGGCCGGGAACCAATTAATTGGTTTTTCATTATTTCTTATGGGAAAAATTCGATCAGAACTCGAACTTTTTAGGATTTGATCGGGAGTCCGGAACGGATTAAGTTCGAGAACCGAGGTACCACTGTACTTAGTACTTTCATTTAAGTAAGATTGTTTATGTAGCACTTCTACTTTTACTTGAGTACATATTTTGCAGGATATTTGTACTTTTACTTAAGTACTAAGCTTCAGTACTTCCTCCACCACTGCACATCAGCAAGCACAATGGCAAGCGTTGGATGGAGTGGTGTAAAGCACACCACCACCGGACACTGGAGCAGTGGAAACGTGTTCTGTGGAGTGATGAATCACGCTTCTCTGTCTGGGAGTCTGATGGACGAGTCTGGGTTTGGCAGATGCCAGGAGAACGTTACCTGTCTGACTGCATTATGCCGACTGTAAAGTTTGGTGGAGGAGGGATAATGGTATGGGGTGGTTTTTCAGGAGTTGGCCCATTAGTTTCAGTGAATGGAAATCTTAACGCTTCGGCAAAGCAAGACATTGTGGACAATTCTATACTTCCTCTAATTCTGTACTATCTTCGATACTAATTATGTGGGAATAGTTTGGGGAAGGCCCTTCTCTGTCCTAGTGTGATTGTGCCTCAGTGCACAGAGCAAGGTCCATAAAGACATGGTTGGGTGAGTTTGGTGTAGAAGATCTTGACTGGTCCGCTCAGAACCCTAACCTTGACTCCACTGAATACTTTTGGGATGAACTAAAATGTAGATGGTGACCAGACCTTCACGTTCCACATCAGTGCCTGACCTAACAAATGCTCTTCTGGATAAATGAGAAAAAATTCCCACAGACACACTCCAACATCCTGTGGAAAAAGTGGCAGCTGTTATTGCTGCAAAAGGGGGACCAACTCCATAATAATGCCTATGGATTTATAATGGGATGTCATTAAAGTTCCTATAGGGGTAATTGCTAGGTGTCCCAATACCTTTGTCCATATAGTATATATTCATATATAAAGTTATATTTGTATTTAAAAGTAAGAACAAATGAATGCCTGCTCCATGTCTGCAGTGACAGTGAAATCGCCCTAATTACACTTGCTTTACCTCACATTGGCCATGTCTGGTTAGTGTTTGCTTCAAATGGGCCGGTCCCAGAACCCGGTCAGGACCGCAGGCAGCCCTAGGCCGGACGGGAAGACACTCTCTCCCCTGTGATCTTGTGATTCATGTCGGACAGAGGAGACTGGCTGTTCGGTCACCAAGACGCCATGCTGGTTGGCTTTCAAATGCCAGAACTGGCTCTGGGCTTAGTTCCCATCCCATAATTAGTCTCCTAGGCGAAACAAAGATTGCGCAGAGTAGGGTATCGTAAGGCTAGTGAATCAGCTGTTGTTCCGGACTTTGGGGTTGAGAGAGTGAGAATGAGAGTGAGTAAGTGTGTTTTTTTTCTAGAATATACAGCGGCTCCCTGCGTTGCAATGGGGTTGCGTTCCGATAAGCCTATTGTGATGTGAAAATGTATTTTAATATAGCACACCTAACCTAACCTAACACACGTGCGTAGGACACTTACATTAGCCTCCTGTTGGGCAAAATCATTAACACAAAGCCTGTTTTATAATAAATTGCTGAATACCTCATGTTGTTTATCGTACTGAAAGTGAAAAACACGATGGAATACCCATCGTGAAGTCAAAATATCCTAACACTACCATTGTGACCTGGGGAGTGTTTGTTCTTTTACTGATCCCAGGGAAATCAATGGTCTGTGTGCATTTTTCTGAAACAGCATGAGACAGCTATGGGCAACACCTGGGGGGGAGATGCTGTTAGAATTATAGTCCTGGGACTCACGAAATACAACAGCCATCTTCGGGGCCATAAATTACAAGGCATGTTCCCCTTATGCCTGTATCCATACACCTTCTACCCAACACTGGAGATGATCCCTACATCGTGTTTTTAATGTTCGGTTTGGACTGTTCATTTTCTCATCCTCTCAGAGCGCCAGAGTGGAGTTACTCGTTGGAGCACTTGTGTGGTCCCGGTCGTCCTGGGCAACGCAAAACACCCCTTGAGCTCTTGAGAGAATCGTTGGAGGCCTTTTTTATGTGGGTTGTAAGAATAATGAAAGTGCAGAAAGGCAGAGGGACAGTGACACTCACTCCCTGAGCCAAAAGTCTTTAATGCTGCACTACAGCTTACACACAGTAGAGGGCAGGAGTGTCAACACAAACATTCGCAAATATCGCATGAAGATCTCACTACTACTGCTAAAAATGGACAGTGGTGTACAGAACATTACCCTGTCCCCACAGGGGTTCAAGGTAGTAATGCTGCTGTTTCTATCTCCAGATCCTGCTTGTATCCCCTGCAGACTGGACCCTGTGTTCTGTTGATACTGTGCTTAATGGCCATGTGTGGAATATGTCTGTAATTCTGTGTTCAATGCAACTTTTCCTGTGTAGCTGGAGGTCACTGAGTTCTGTGAGGCCACATGGCTGACTGGAGCTCCAGTTGCCTCTCAAACTCTTTACAAGGAAACTACTATTGTAGGAGGTGCTGCTGCGGGTTGTGAGTGGAGGCTTCCACGTGCTTTGTGACTGGTACTCCTCACTTCCTGCTCCCCCACACCTCCCCTGCCACCTCATGGTTCTCGACTATGCTACTCCTCAGTCTTAGCGGCCAGCACGCTTGTCTCTCTCTCTCCCCTTGATTTCCTCCGCCTCTCTCTCCCTCTGAGGCTCCCTTTGGCTGTCCAGAAAAGCAGCCAGTACCGCTGGTACAGGGTCAGGCTGTAGCTGTGAGGTCTGGCCCCATGCTGACCTCCTGTCTCTATTCCTCCCTCCTTCTTCACAGCTCTGTGTTTCAGCTGCACGTTTTCGGCCTGCTTGGCGGCGAGGAGCCACTTTGTCCCTTTCCTCAGCCATCCCATTGGATGTTTCTTCCTGCGTGCTGGTGAGGATAGGCTGCCCAGGGTATGGGGCCCACGGTGTGCGGCCTGTGGGGATAAGCGTTCCTTTCTGGCTTCAACCCGGAGATGATGTTATGTGAGGATGAGCTTAATGCTGAGTAAAACTGCTTAATTGAAGGATTTACAATGGAAAACAGTGAAAGGATGCGTGATGAGACATTCTCTGTCATTCAGAGCTTGAATGGAGCAGAGCTAACAAAGCCTGGGGCCTTGCAGGAGATACAATAAGGGTTGTTCCTGGCTGTACCTTGTGGGGAAATGCTCTCCTCAGGACGACCCATTGCGCTACCAGCCTGACAGGCTGGAAAGAGACAAGGAATCAGCGATCAGGACCCCACGCTGTTTGTGTATAGCTGGCTATGCTATGCCTGTAGAGTAGCCTGTAACCATAACAACCAGCCGCTTAGATGATTGGTGGGTTTGGCAATGGGGAGGGCTCCGGTCCTGTGGGCTGGCTGGGGCCCCGCTCACTGCCTGCAAACACCCTGTGGTGTGATGGGCCCCCTAAAAGACCTGGCGGGGCGATTTCCGCATCTTCGAAACATCGCAGGGAAAATGAGCAAACACAGAGGGAACGTAAACAGGGTGTTCTAACGAACGGTACCCTGCGGGGAGGCCACGCCCATTTCCTGACACCCCCTGTGTGTCCTCCGCGTTCACGCCATTCAGCCACATTCCTCTCATATTAAGCACTGTTCATCCCGCACTTGGTAGTCAAGGTGGTTCACTGGGCTGGAAATCCAGACCAGTGTGGACCTCAACAACTGTGGGAGCAGCAGCACTCTGGAACTGGAACTGGATCTAAGTCCGCTAATGACCTGGACCTGGATCTAAGCCTGTTAATGCACTGTACTTCCAACCTGGACTTCCAGCATGGAGCCTGGGGCCCGCTCTCTGCTCCTGCCGCTCAGATCTGCTCTCGCTATCACTACAGTTTATTAACGGAGATCGGGTGCAGCTGGCTCCTGTCCTCAGGGTAGGTCCTGGTTATTCAGTTAGTAATTATTTGGATAGTAAGTCACCTTGCCAGGTTTTTCAGGTCCGTCGAGTTCTAATTAACACGACTCCTAAAGCCCCGAGTCGTAAGCTTCCTGTAGGAGCCGCCTACTCACGTATGACCTCCTTCTGCATCTCGTAAAGGACGTTTGCTCATTTGTCAGCTCACACACGCTACGGACTGATCTGGAAACAGCTGCGGCTAGTGAAAACACGACTGCGACACTGATTCCTTATGCATCAAAATGTGCATAGATTAATTGGGTCAGGAAGCCCAAACAGTGCTGTGGGCACCAGGAACCGCGCCCCCTTGTTGAAGGGGACATGTCTGACTGGACCTTTAGATCCTTACTCACTTTGCAGAGTCAGTCAATGTTCAGTGAGGTAAATTCCCAGTGTGGGTGGCTTACTCCATGTCCAAAGCAGCAGTGAGACGCCACTGTGGGCGACACTATAGAAACCCAGATATCAGTCCCCATCCATGGATCCTGTTATATGGTTTGTGGATGACCCACCTGGCCGCAGACTCCAAAGGGTCTTCCACTGCCTCCTGGGCCTCAGACATAGAGCTGACCATCATCACACATCCTTTAGTCTTGATTTCATCCAAGTTGCATTGAAGATCCTTGCTTGGTGGCTTTCCTTGAGTGCGTTCATGAGTGAAGGATTCCTGATTCAACCATCTGCTCACCAGGAGTGGATCTTCACCCAAATGTCCTGGGAATGACAGGCTGGATGGACACGCTGTTGATCAAGAGCCCCATTTAGGATTTCACTGACTGGGGCACCATGCTCTCTGATTATAAAGTCATTTTAGGAGAAACTCATAAGCTCTTTATGGGATGCGAGACTGGTAAAATTCATGGAAGAAGATGGACAGTTAAAACCAGTCACTGCTGAAGCCAGAGACTCTGGAGAGGTGGGGAAACTGTAGACTACATTCTAGAGAATTCCCCATGTTTTTGGGTGTGGCGTCAGAAATCGGAAACGTTCCTGGGAATTTATCGACTGACGTGACTCACTGGAGCAGACAGAGTGTCTGGGTGACATGGTGAGTGTAAATCAGAGCATTAATGAGAAGATGGAAGCTGGTATTACAGGACGCTGAGCATTATTGATTAAACAAAGGAGTCGATACCAGATCCAGAAAAAGAAGAGGAGAGGGGAGATCTTGGCTCATAAATTCATATCTGTTATGGATGAGAAGATAAACAGGTTTGCAGACGAGGGGGGAATCCTCTGCTACATGTCAAAAGAGGCACATCTGAGCCCTGGAGACTGCATGGGAGTTAGACCGCTGCGTGGTGGGGCTTAATGCAAGCTCTCCAGAAAACCATATGGATTCACAGACACACCAGTGCAGACACCTGCTTACAAGGCTGTGTTTAGATGTCCCTGAAACCAGGTCTATGGTATGATTACAGTATCTACAGCATAGTTTTGAAACACATGGATTTACATTTTATTTATTTAGCAGAAACGTTTAACCAAAGCAACATACAATTGACACAGCAGGGCCTTGCTGAAGGGCACAGTGGTGAGATCACTCTGCCGACCCTGGGGTTTGAAACCTTCCACACAGCACCCCCATTTCTGTTATATCACAGTCCCGCTGCCCCCTGCTGGGAATAAAGAGCAGCTTCATGCATGCCGGCCTCGTTCTTGCTGGCATCTCCGGTTAGCGTAATGGAGCAGTTTATCTACGAGGAATGGTAGCCGCTGACCTTTACAGTGAATGGCCCCTCATTGCCCCTACACCACCCCACAGATGGAGCGGTCCACATTCATCTGGATCAGCCGCTGCTGTCTTCGTGGGTGGGGCCTGGTGGTTCCGGGGGTGATTACCGGCTTTTTCCCTTGAGTCATGCAATGGCCACCTCGTGCCCCCCCCCACCAACCTTCCCCCACCGCAGTCCCACGCGGGCTGGAGCACAGGGGGTGCTGGGCTCAGCTTCTGCCCTTTCAGCTCAAGCAGCGGGTCTGGCCTTTAGAACAAAGGCCTTGTTAAGCAGGCCCCCTGACATCAGGCCCCTTGACACTGGGCCGTCCATTCTGATCGCCTGCCAGGGCTGGGAGTCTGTTTTAAACGCATGTGGCTGTTTGAGTGTTTTTGTTCCTGTCTTTGCAAGACCAAAGGAAATCAAATCAAAAGCATACAACACCGATAAAACCTAAACCTGATATGAATATAACCTTAAGGTGATTTTCCTTTCTTAAAAATGAGCATGTAAAAACATTTCTGCTGGGTGGGGGCCCCAAATCACTGTTGTCAGCCGTAAAGTTGGCACCGGCCCTCCTAGCTCTGTGAGATCGGGGAGGTCTGTTAAAGATACTGGACACCTGCCAGGATCATCCCAGTAATCCCAGTAACTCCAGTGTTCCTCTGTGCCTCCCACCTGTCCAGTCACGACACCCCTTTCCTGAGCTTCATGGGGATTTAGACAGTATGTGAATCGTTTGGCTTCTTTTTTTTCTGGCAACAGTACTATATAAGACAATGAGGACTGTCAGCGACGTGCTGCATATATGAATGGGCTGCATGCAGAGCTATGAGGTGCACAGAGGCGCCACGTTATTGATTTTGGAGCCCCGTAATGAATATTGCAGTGGGGACACTTGAGAAACTGCGATCCGTGATACTCCTGCAGGCTTGGCCTGTGCACACATCCCGCTGCTGGAATCCGGTACATGTGGGACTTCATAGAAGCTCCCTGTAGGCCAAACCCCGCCCCTTTCGCTGTAGGTATCGGGTTACAATGGGGCGTGGCTTGTCTCTGAGCAAGGCATCGTGATTGGTCACTACACCCTCGGCCAGGGACCTGTTTTCAGTATGTCGCTCCCATGCCGGGAGAGAGCCCCCCCCCACCGCTGCTCATTCACAATTCAACAGCTCCTTTGTGGGATGGGGTCTGTCAGTGCTGGGGCCCTGATGTAAACATTAATATTTAATGTCCGCCATCTGTCACTGACTGACCTCGCGAATCGCTCCACCGTTTTCTACCATTAATGCACTGGGGATTTGGCATTTTGATTCCACAGCTTCAGAATTCTGTGCAGTGAAATTCTGTACTAGGGCCGTTCTGAAGCGGCCCTGATTGGCTGTGGTATTTACGCATGTGGGGGCTGGCGTTTGCTCCCCCCCCCCCCCCCCCAGGTCGCTTTGGTTGCTCCAGCTTGCTCCGTGATGCCGGGGCAGGAACAATAGGCATGTGTCAGGGCTCTGAATGGAGTCTCCCACGTGCATTCCCACCGCTCGCTCTGGGGGGCAGGGCCAAGAATCACCGGGAGGGAGACGCCACACTGCCAGCCACGGCCGCACAGTCAGACCGAGAGGGGTTATGACCGGCGGCACCGGGGGGACGCCACGGGAGGCAGGTACGTGTGCGCAGGTGGGGGCCTCGTACCTGGAGCCAGGGTGAGAGAGAGAGACGGGGGGGTGGGGGGTGTGGGAGAAACGGGGTCAGGAAGTTTACTATGGAGTGACGAGACAGAGCAAACAGGCGCCGATGGCTGCGAGGCTGGAGTTAGGGCATCAGCAGCTTGGGGTGTGTGTGTGTGTGTGTGTGTACTGTATGTGCATGGTGGTGTGTGTGTGGGGGGTGTGTGTGTGCGTGGGGGTGTGTGTGTGTGTGTGGATTACCAAATGTCCCCCACAATGTAACAAAACCTGTTAATTTAACGTTGTGAGGACAATTTTTAAGGTCCCTACAAAGATCTGAGAATGCAATCAAAAAACTAAAAATGCCAGAAGTCTTGTATTTTGTTTGGTTACTGATGGTTACGGCTGGGGCTGGGTTGGGGTTTAGATTGTCATGTTTGGATTAGAGTTTTCCCCATAGAAGTGAATGGAGAGTCCCCACAAAGAAATAATTATAATTGTTTGTGTTTGTATGTGTGTGTGTGTGTGTGTGTGTGTGTATGTACAAGCATCTCTGTGTATTTTGATTGTCTGTCATCAATGCTAAAATGCAGACACCTGACGATCGCCTCTGAGCTCTCTGGCTGGTGCTGGATGCCGCCCAGATCCTGCAGTCAGCCTGAGCTCCTTCGGGCTTCCTGATCTGATCCTGCTCTTTGTCATTCTCTCAGTTCCTCCTTTGCTTTTATACAGATGTTTTCATTTTGCTGCGTAAATAAGACTCGTAGGAGCAGAACACGTTTTTAAAGAGATTTATTTATGGTGATTTTTGTAGTTCAGCATGTAGATCTTTCCGGAGCATCCCAGTATCTGGGTCTCTGACCTCTCACTTCCCAGCAACCTCCTTTCCTTTGCCGCTCGCTTCTCGCCTGCTGTCTTTGAGCTGCTCCTCTGACTGAGAGGGATCCTTTTTTGAAAGTTTATCACTGGCATCCACCACCATTCCCTGGATATAGAATCAAGCGAGTTCTGTCCTCAGAAGATCATATTTTTTATTGTAAAATGGCATCATGGTGCCTCAGCAAATCCACCTACCACGGGCGAGTAGCAGACAGCGTATCCCAGAAAGCTGCTGTGTGTGCAGCGTCTGGCTTGGAGTGTGATAAGAGGGCACCGTGTGGCCAGTCACATGACCTCAAGTGACTTGAAGATGCTATCAGCTACCTCCTCCCAGAAGTCCCTGGGGCAGAGGAGATGGCATCTTACGGCTCTGCTGGATTTACTCAGCAACAGCACCTGGCTTTGTTCAGCCCCCCCACCCACGGGCCGTGTGGGTCGCGGCTTGGCCTGGCTTCAGCGGCGCCGGCCCACTTTGCATGCGCCTCTATTTGCATGTGGTTGCCGTTGTGCTCTGGGGGGGGGGGGGTTGGAGAGCAAAGAGGAGGAGAATGAGCTTAGAAACAAACCCTGAGTGACTCCTGAGCCAGCAGCCTCTCCGGCACCTTCCGCTTGCGCTCTGTCTGTCTGTCTATCTGTCTGTCTTTCTGTCCGTCTTTCTGTCTGTCTGTATCTGTCTGTCTGTCTGTGTCTATCAGTGACTGTCTCTCTGTCTGTCTATGTCTGTCTTTCAGTCGATCTGTGTCTATCTGTCTGTGTCTGTCTGTCTGTCTGTCTGTGTCTATCAGTGTCTGTCTGTCTGTGTTTGTCTGTCTTTCAGTCGATCTGTGTCTATCTGCCTGTGTCTGTCTGTTTGTGTCTGTCTGTTTCTCTGTGTCTATCGGTGTCTGTCTGTGTCTGTCTGTCTTTCAGTCAATCTGTGTCTATCTGCCTGTGTCTGTCTGTATCTGTCTGTCTGTCTGTGTCTATCGGTGTCTGTCTGTCTGTATCTGTCTGTCTCTCTGTCTTGACTGAAATGAAACATATTGCTTCACAGCCAGGTGTCTTTCTAAGACGCAGAGGGAAGCTCAGAGAAAGACTGCTTAAATGAGATGAATCTTTTTTAATTTCCCTTTCGTATTACTGCTGAGGTCCAGGTGGAGCTGTTTCACTCATGTTCATCCGTACGCGTTCCTCTGTCCTCATGCCTGTTTACCCTAACCCTAACCCTGTTTACCCTAACATTAATTTTAAGTCTAATCCTTCCTCTAAAAACATTAAAAAGTGGCTGAATTTAAAGTGAAACATACAGGTGTAGGAGTTCACAGGAGTTAGGTGTTTATTAGTGTTAGGGCCAGGGTCAGTGTTAGGGTTAAGTGTTAGGGTCAGTGTTACGGTTGGGGTCAGTGTTAGGGTTAAGTGTTAGGGTCAGTGTCAGGGTTTGACCCAGGGTTCTGTCCTTGCTCTGTATGGAGATCTGACTGAGCAGGAAGTAGAAGCTCAGGCCCCACGCTGTATTTCACCACCTGTACATTCCTGTAACCCCCCCCGGGTGTTTGTGAAGCGCTGGCCACCAGACAGCTGGAGAGCTGGAGAGTCACAAAAGCGAAGGAGTCATCAAGCAGAGAAAGGCGTGCGATCGTGAAACAAAATTGGCCCTGTGGCGACGGGTAATGGGCGGGAACTTGTAGGAAAGTCACATTTCCTGTCAAAAACATGTCATTCCACTATAATTAATGGTGCAATTAACATTCCAGGACAGTTAATGCATTTACACGCACCTCATTAATGAATCTTCTGCCCTCACTGTGCACTGGCACATGCAGCTACGGAGCGAGTTAAGCACTCTTTCAGGAGAGTCCTCAAGTCACCAGCTGCCTATAGGAGATTTTAAACTGCATTAAACACCAGAAATCAGCCATATCAGTATGAGGACCAGAAGGGATCATATTCAGTGTAACCGGGGTCTGGAATCTCCCGTTTTAGCACATCTCGTTTTCTTCATTTTTTTGTCGTTTGTTCTCGTTCCTGCAGGGCCAGGAGGCCAGCGAGGACACGGCCAAGATCCTTCAGCTTTCAGAGAGCACATACCTGGGACCAGAACCTGCCAGATGGATGCAGCAGAATCCAGAGGCCTCAGAACACGGCTGCCATTTTAACTCTTTGCACAGAGACACTTTATCCAAGCTCAACCCAGACAGCAAAGCCTGTTTCCTTGAGGCCCAGGGGGTGCAGGACGTTCAGCAGGAGGACAGCAGATCGGGGGACGGAGGGGACAGGTCTCAGGGACAGCATGTTGAAAGGTGTCCCAGGGGACGCGGCGCAGGAAATGCATGCACAGCACAGGCTGCAGGAACGCAGCGTGGACATGACATAGACTCACAGCACAAACACACGGCGGACTGGCTGTTTGGTGCAGATGCTAACGCAGAACCCGACATACATTCAGTCTGCGGACAGATATGCCCTGCAGTTTTGCACATAGCGAGACTCGAACCTGACTCTGCTGACGTGCATAAGAGAGTTTGTATCTCAGAGCAGGCTTGTTCAGCCTCATTCTCGCAGATTCTCTGCCCGCATCTCCCAGAATCATGTGGTTCAGAGCAGACCTTCTATGGGCTGCAAACTCCACATTCTCTTAGCCAGGGTTCTGGACAGGAGCTCCTATCAGATGATAGTGTTTCTGGGGGGGAGGTGGGAAGGTTCACAGAGGCACAGCACGGCTCCAATCTCTGTGGACAATCCAGCACCGAGGTGTTGAGAGGCCCCCTCATCAGCAGCTATAGTGAGAACCTACCTTCTGACAGCTGTGTTCCAGAATATTCCTCTGTGCTGACATTAGGAAAGGAGAGGTCAGAATCAACCCCCTTTATCTCCAAAGAAAACGATTTTTTCAGTGCTTGCATTTTACAAAAGCAAAATGTACGTGATGCACAGAGTGTCACCAAGAAACATTCAGATGATGCTGGACTGCCCAGTGTAACATGTCATAGGGAATTATCCCCATGTACCTCCACAGAGACTTCTGGTAAGATCACAGATGACCTTCAGGCACATGTTCCACAAGCTGTTCCATGTGATTCCGGATGGAACAGTGAAGCAGACGCAGTGCTCACCGAGAGAGTGAAACATCAACACTTTAAAGAGTCCAGCAGTCTTATTAACTCAGATTGTCATTGGGGAGAAATCACCTCACATCCTAAAGTTTTCCCAGTGAGAAGAGCAGAAATTGCCACATTAGACCTACAGGCTCCTCTTGAACACATTAGGCTAAATGGAATTCCTGGACGGCACCAACGTAAAACGCCCATCAAGCTCCCTGACACCAACAACACCCTGAAGGCATCTTCAGGGCTGTGTCCTACTGATGGATTTGCAGACAGTGTTCTGGCTAAGGAACAATCGTACGTCGAAGACCCGTTGGGCTGTCACACCTCGGGTGACAGTGATGTCCATTCTCCAAATGCGTCATTAACAATCAGCCCCAGTCCCTCACAGCCATTTCCAAGTAAGGAAGTCAGTTCTCCGTTTAATATCCCTGATGTGGACACGTTTACTACACTGGATGGTCAGCCATATTGGAATGGTAAAGTGTTAAGGCCTTTCTATAATGATCCTGAGGGGATTCGGTATGACATTGAATTGTCTGAACAGGAGAAGCTGGAGAGGTATCACCAGCAGGGGGTGTTAAAGAGCAAGGACAGTATTGCAGGTCAAAGTCCCACTTCCCACAGCCCCACATTCCCCTTAGACACCCACAGTGGGGATGGTGTGGAGGAGCTAAACGTGCAGAATTCCTATTTTGGACCAGCAAAAGAGGGTCCAGAGAGCTCTGCAGATGATGGCCCTGAGCCAGTAGGCAATAGTATAAGCTGTATTTATTCTTTTTCACAAGAAGTAGAAAAGCACAATACAACAGCAGTTTCTGAGGACTGTCTGGGGTTAATTCCTATTACCCCTCAGAAAGTACCGACAATTGAAACGGTGCAATATCAAACCCAAGATGCCAGTTTAAATCTTCTCTCAGTCAATCTTGAGCCCATTTTTGAATCAGATCAGTGTCAAGATAACTCCTGCATAGCTGAAGATGTAGAACATGGGCCAGACGAGGAGATGATCAGCACAGGTTCTGCCGTGGAGGACCAAGCCGGTCACTCCAAGACCATGAGGGAGGACTCATCCAGTACAGATTCAGAAGCTCTGCTCGGTTCCAGCACTCCTTCGCCAGACAGCTATGGAGTCATGACGCCTAATGGTGAGTTAACATATGGGCAGTGTCTGAGCCCCACCATAAGTCCACAGGACCTGGACTCCACCAGCTATGACAAAGAAGAAATGGATGACAATGCCTATTCTTACCTAGGTAGCAACACCAGCCTCCATAAGGCAGTAAGGGGCAAAGCAACAAAGGGTAAATTTAGTGGGAAGGGCTCTAAGTTCTCTATGTTCTCCAAGATGCCCTCATTCAGAAGGGGTAAAAACTTAAGCCAGGATAGCAGAGGTAGCAAGTCAGGGAGCTTTCCGTCAGCCTCTCCAGATAGAGAGGCAGGAGAGGACAGTGTGGAGGGTGGACAAGGGGACAAATCAAGGTCCACCTTGTCCAACAGCAGTGAGCAGCTGAGCAATTTTGAGGGACAGGAAGAGAACCTGGATGATGACGTCTTCCACAAGGACCAGCCCTTCAATCAGGCTGCCCAGAGAGCAATGCCAGGAGTTCAACTGGATAAGGAGGATTTGGGTATCTTCTCGTTAACAAGTGATGCCGGAAATGGAGATGCTGATGCTGCCTGCATCCCTGAGTTAGGAGATTCGCAGCAAGGGAAACAGCCCAACAGGTCAGAGGGTGCCAGCTGCAAAAGGAGCAAGAGCTCAGACAGCCTCAGTCTGCGCCTGAAATTGGCACAGGCCCATAAGTCGCTCTCTTCTTTCTTTGAATCCCGCTCCCCAGACAAGGAGCATGAGGGACAATTTCCAAAGCTGGAAGGTGCGGCCTCAAGGTCCAAACGGTCTGGCAGGAAATTAAAACCAGTGAAGGAAGTGCCGAATCGGACCATGTCAGTGTCTGATACCAACACCATCAAGTCATCCTCAGTGAACAACACGGATCTGAACCGTTGCTCTCCCAGCCAGAGGACCACATGCCATACCGACCCACTGACCAAGAAGGGAATGGCACGGGAACTCTCAGGTACTTCCCCGAAGAATGCCAAGCCATGGGAGAGGAGTCCAATGCAGTCTAAGAGCCTTACCATTCCATGCCCGGATCCCTGCCAGCTGTCTTCACACAACCTCGATAACATATCTGGCGAGGACTCCAGCCCCCTTCTTCATATGACACCCCCCCACACCACCCTCACCATCCAAGGCACTCCTACACGGGCCCGGTCTGTCGGTTCTGTTGACAGCATGGACAGCCCTTCGAGGCCGACCAGCCCCAAGCCGCAGAGCCCCAGGTTCGGCAGCCACCGTAGAAGCTTCCGGTTTCCCTCCCCGCATGCCAGCACCTTCTCGCACATCTTGCTGGGACAATCTGTCAGCACAGAGCGGGTCTCTGATCCCCCCGAAAAGCCAAAGACCCTCAAGCCCAGATTGTCCCCGTTGATGCCCGTGAACCTTCTGGATACAGACGGCCAACATGTGGACAGTCTGCCACAGGTCGTCTTGACCACATCCTCGTCTGTAAATGAGTTTGAGGTATGATAAAATGGCTTCTGGTACTTAAAAAAGTAAAAAAGTGTTTATCAATATTTAATAATTAGCAACTATTAACAATTATAGTTGCAGTGCAGGGACACTATATGAGACTGATATCTGCAACTTAATCCACAGCTTAGATTCATTTCATGCTGAATTGCATGCTGGTAGACATGTATCTGGTACCTCACTGGAAAAATAAACCCCTCTTTATATATGACACTTCTTCTTAATGAAGGGGAATGCTGTCATTGTGCGATTTAGTAAGCCTATTCTGGGATTTGTTTGCATTTCTGGATACTGCTTTTAAGTCTGCTACAATAAAGAGATGTGTGTTGGTATCGCCATCTAGTGATTCTTCTAGAAATCCTCATTCTGAACTTCAGGCTACCTAAAATATTGGTGTTAATGCCTTAATCTGCACAAACACATTCTGGAAGGTTCTTTGGTGTACCCCTAACATTGGAAATTTTTACACACTTCAGATGTCCCCGATTCATTTTCCAGTGACCTTGATTATTTGAAATGGAGTATATTCTGTTTATAATGAAATTTTTGACAGATACACTCATGTGTTTCATTTACTATCAAAGAACTTTCCGGATGGTACTAAGCCAGCCAGCCAGTCGCAGGACTCAGCTATCGTCCGGAGAATGAGGAGACGTGCGCACAAACCCAGACCCGTCTCCGACTGGGCAGGCCTGCAAGGGGCCCCGGGGCCCAGGGCCACGCGCTGGGGGGTCACGCAGCAGCGGAGTTGCTCAGATGACCTGTGGATGGAGGACATGAAGAGGATGCTGGCCCGGAAAGCACAGGGCACCTTGGGGGGCCTCGGCGTGAATCTGCCAGAGGAACTGCAGCAAGTAAGGCGGTGCGGGGGAGCTCTGCCTCCTCCTCTACTCCACCTGCTGACTCTCACTCCTCAGAGCTGATCTTGTTCTCCTCCCCACCTGTTCTCTCCATGCTGGTGCTCTTCTTCTTCCCTGGTTCTTTGCTGCCCTCTTTCCATGCTTCCTTGCTCAAATACGGCGAAAGCTTTTCTATCCACAAAACTTTCTTGAAGCTTCTGTCATATTCCAGAAAGGAACCTGAGTATTATTTTGATGTTTATCCTAAGAATTTATTCTGAGACTTCATCCTTGCAAATGTTTTACTGGGAAGATGGAGGTTAAGTTCTTAAAACTTACAGAAACAGTCCAAGGCTCCTCTTTGGGCTTCAATAATAACCTTCAGGTTCTGTATCTTCAAGCAGTAATATCCCCTCCTGGCCCACTGCTCTGTTCCCCATTGATTCTGCAGTTTGTCAGTGTTAGACCATGCTGACATTTTCTGCAGGACTGTGCCCGGTTCTCCCTCACTGCCATGGAGACCTTCTCTACCCTGCCAATCAAAGACCAGGGTCTCTCTCAGAGCATCCCCACTGGTCTGGACTGCCTGGGGTGGCACCGATGCCCCTCCTACCCCGGTGAGTCTCCACCCACTCTTTGTCCTGCTGTCCATGACTAGCCTTTCTGGATCTTGTTTACTGACCAGCCATGCAGAAGTACCAGCCACGCTGGTTGTCATGCAGAAGTAGTTGACACTTCCTGTCAGGATACAGTATACAGAAAGTTGACTGAAACACACGAGCACCTCTAGTGAAGAAATTTCCATCCAGTGACAGTGGCTCATACAGTATCCCCCTTTTTCATACCTTGGTTTTATGTATTTAATGTGTGTCTCCAGCAGAGGGCACAGTTTACTGAAGTTATTATAATACAGACAATTGAAGAGCAGGTCAGTGACATGGAAGGAAGGGATTGTGATCATGGCGGATCTGTTAAGAGGAGCATCTCTGGGTGTTTATGGAGGCTCCTTCTTTCCGTTTTGTTTACTTAGGCCTGGCGTCTTCTCTGCAGCATTGAGCAAACAGAAGGTCTCCTGCTATTTTTCAAAACTCGTTAAGCGGCATTCTCTCTCAGCAGCTGCACTCAGACGCTTCCCAGTGTCCTCCAGGCATCTGAGATTGATTATTTGTGACAAATTGCAAGTATGGCCAGAAACAGTGACTAGCCCTGTAAAGAAACTGCATTTATACGCATTAAAAGGGGGAATGAAGGTATCTCTGTTCCCCTTCAGATAGCAGAGGCCCTGGTGGTAATTTGCATTTTTTAATGCAATGACCCCGATGTTCTTGGTAAAGCTTGAACTCATTGCTCCTCTTATGCCCTCAACCCAGATCTAATCAATGCTGGGAGAGTAATTAACATCATGAGGCCCTAAAATCCATCCTACTTTTGGTACTTTCCCAAACTTTTGCTGTTTTATTAAGGTTTAATAGTCTGAATTGTAATGAACACACAGGAAGGCAGGGGGCAGTCAGTGCCATTGACAGCTGCATTGTACCGTTACACAGCAAACAGTAAAAGCTGTTGGACCAGGATCTTCAGGTAACTGACCTGTCTCTGGTGAAATCCGCCGTCTCTTGTCTTCGGTATACGTCCAGGTAGAAAACGAGACAGGTGATGAGTCTTTTTCTGGTTGTGTTGTATAGAACCAGGACCAAAAGCGCTTCCTTACAGTGCCTGTGACTCAGCACACTTAAAGCAGAACTGGATGGCTTTATGGATGAGCTTATGATTACTTATGCTAAATGTGAATGGGGTTCCCATGGCTTTCCTCTTTGGCGTTCCAGCTGATCCACACTGAACCCAGCTTGACAGACATTCTGTGTTTGCGTATAACTCGTGTGGAGCTGGAGATGGGTCTCAGGGGGCGATGCTCTCAGCCGGAGGTGCAGCTGTATGGCGGAGGCGCAGTCGGCAGTGCGATCCAGAGGAGGGTCACCGGGTCGCAGGGGGCACCACCAGGGGGCATGCTGACCCGTGTGCAGGTTTCTGCAGAAAATAAGACCTTTAAAGCAAAAGTAAACAAATTAGTAATGGTACCACTTTGAGAACTCAGAGCCAGCAGCTATGGAAGGGGGGGGGTTGGCTCTGTGGAGCTTCTACATGGCTGCTGAGACACTGCTGAATCCCCCCCGCCCAATATCACAGGGAGAGAGAGAGGGAGGCAGAGGGAGTGGGAGAGGGAGAGAGGGAGACAGAGAGAGGAGGAGCAAGAGGGAGAGAGAGCGAGGGAGGGAAGGAGGGAGGGAGAGAGAGGGGTAGACAGGGAGAGAGAGAGGGAGGCTGGTGGAGAGACAGAGCGCTCCCTGGCCCAACAGCAACAGCACGGAGGAGCAGCCAGCCTGCCAGGTCTCCATGCGGACCCAGCGCAGCAGGGAGGTGGCCCCTCCGTTACCCTGGGGGGGACGTGGCAGCGGCAGCACGGGGCTCTCACCGGGCTCGGACTCAGACGGCAGCCCCGGAATGGGGGGCCTGGATGGGGGGCTCTGGGGCAGTCTCCAGGGGGTGCTGTCTCGATACTGGAGCCTGGAGAGTCTGCATTCCACCACAGGTGAGCACAAGCCCCCACAGGCAGAAGCGCGGGGTCCCAGTTTGACCTCACTGCTGGGCATGGAACCAAAGCTATTAGCTGCTGCCTGTCTGAAATGCATGAAAGCAAGGGCTTGTCTTTCTGTTTATGTGCTCCGTGGTGGTGACTGAGCTGATGTTTATATTGGAGAGTGTCATGGAGGTGATGCTGATTGGATAGTGTGACGGAATTCATTGTGACTGGACAGGGTCATGGAGATGATTGGATAACATCATTGAATCATGGTGATTGGATAGTGTCACAGAGTTGATACTGATTTGATAGTGTTACTGAGTTTATGGTGATTGGATAGTGTCATGGAGTTGATGCTGATTGGATAATTCCATGGAGTGGATTGGATCTCCAGTTTCACCTCTTTTCCACACTACCCCAGATTTTTCAGCCCCCAAAAACTTTTGTAAATGCTCTCACTTGATATCTTCTGAAATCTGTTTTAGAGTTGCAATCTGGATGAGTGAAAACAGAGGCTTTTGAAGGTTAGACTCTAATAGTGCCCTAATTGGTCCATAATCATCATGTGACCTTTCCCTGACTTGATCCTACTACTCTCTGATTGCTCACCTGGTCACCCTACACAGAAATAAACTGTATTACACCATATAGAGGAGCTGCCTTCGATGGCGCTTTCCCCGTTCCTTACCTGCATGCAGGTACATAGTGTGTTACACATTGTAACTGCCACATATTTGCCCAAAAAGAAAGTCATTTACTGGTCACTTTGTCCATATGCGCATGCCGAATGTGGGCTAATAGCTACATCATAAATGTTCTCACTCAGTGTGCATGTATTTTTGTAAAAGATGTGAAAACGCCCGTGTGGATGGAAATTGTTTTTGTTGCAGTGTAGGGGTAGCCTTACGCTCCGTCTTTGCCGCTGGAATTTCTGCAGGTTTAAATGCAAGTTGTCACGAAGGGCTTCTGTAAGGTGTCATTTTGGTTACAGCAGTGAAGGTGACTTCCCTTAATGACTGGGGTCAGTGTGGAAACTTGTAATTTTGTTCTGGACAGACAAGCTGCCATATATCTGCAGATGAAGATGCAGGAACTTAAATACTTCTTGATAAGGTGTCTTCCAACTGAATCAGTAATGACACTGTTATGAATGAATAGTATTGTTTTAATTAATAAAATTAAAAGTTACAGGTTGCAGAGAATGATTTATTAAATTGGTGGGCTCCCTGTAAGAGGCAGACCTGAGCTTGTAATTGAAAGCGGTAATTATATATTTCAGTTCTTTTTGCCTGTGTGCCAATTCCACAAAAAGACAAAACTATGGCTGCTGCTGAGTGATTCCTCAGGTGTCTAATTACACACATGTACGTAAGCTGCTACTACGTGCTCACTCTCACTCTCAGATGCACATAAATGTACATATTCATGACAGCAGAGAAGAAGAAACCAGGGCATAAATTACTGAACTATGAAATTACGTAAGTATGGAAGTCAAACCAGAGACGGATGCTGTTTTCACTGTCTTTGTAGTCTAATTACGTTCAGGGTTAAACCGCAGCAAAGACTTTACTGCGAGGATCTGTAGCAAACTTACTTGATGTCAGAAAAATCTCCGGAACGCTGAGGACAAGCACTAATATTTCATCTTAAATCTGGTATACAGGGCAAAGCAGAGATTCCCTCTGGCTAAATCCTGCTGTAAGATGACATCACCGGCCAGTGAGAAAGATCACCAGTCTCACATTATGATACTAGAATAAAATCCTGTTTGAAAACATTACAACGTACCATGCTACACAGAGCTGTGAGTGAGTCTTTCCAGTTAACTGTGAGATTGTTTGAGCTTGTTTGAACAGTTTAATCCATTGTCAGATTACTGTTAACCAAGACCACAGAAATGTCATTGACACAGAACCTGTAATTAAATTCCAGCATAGGATTGATTGTGCTGTTTAGTGGCTGACCTTATAATTGGCTAAGGTCAAGAGTCAGGAAGTCACATGGACAAAGGTAGGCAGGGCTAAAGAAGGGAAGCTATCATGGATATGTAATGCACATTAGTGTGGGCAGTGGATTGCTTAGTAATCATCCGGCTGGAGCTGCTCTGTTCAGGTTGGCATGGCGACTGAGCACCCAAGGTCCCACACAAGACGTCAAGCCACTTATTATCTGTGGGCAGCCATCAATGGCGTATGAGGTCATCGTGTCACCGGCTCCTACAAGCCCATAGACCATCGCTACCCTTTTGGGAAGGGAAGTGGCTCATAGTTCCCAGATCACCAGTTTCTATGTTTCTCTACATTGGCACGGTGCACTGGAGTTGATTCCTCAGCTAATGCTGCCAAGTTTGATCTGTTCCTCAAGATTTTTACTGTCAAGTCGGGCAAGACACAATTAAATAGAGGACGGCGTCAGAAACCTTCTAACCTGGAAGAGAGAGATGGCACAGGCATGCTACCCTAACTGCTCCGTCAAGCCGCCGCTGGGGTCTGATTGACAGATTGATCAGGTGGTACCTTCAGGATTGTGAGTTTTCATCTCAACCCAGCTCTGTGTGGCTGTTCTGTATCCGTCTCGTGTTTGTGTCTCCTGAGGTCTACAGGCATGTTATTCAGGCAGGACGGTCTCTCTTAATTATCGGTAGTGTCTGTGCCTTGTGATGCTCATTTGCTGCAAGTCTGCAAGGAATAAAAAATGGATGGATGGTTAGAAGAATGCCATCTCTTAGCAGAGTGACCTGATATGATTTATGGTAAGGGGGAGAGGGCTGCTTTAGCAAATGGCATAGCTGTAAAGATTTGTAAACCATTCGCAATGGTTTACAAATGTAGGCTAGTCCCTGACTTTGACTGATCCCATGCAACTTCGCTAATGCTAACTAACTTAATGTACAGAATGAGGCTTCCACTATTCAAGGGTAATTTGCTGTCATGAAGACATTTAGCTGCTACGGTGATTTCCTCCCTGTCCTCCCTGTTGTGGGATATTTAAAAAGTTGGTGTTGGATGCTACCCTGAAACAAACAGCATTGTTATTGATGTATGTCTCGCAAGATAAAAGTTCCCATGATGCTCTGGGGTATGGGAATCCATCTCTCCCAGAGGCAGAGCCAGTGGGCAGGAGTTATCACTGTGTGGGAGCAATTAACCAGTAACTGCATCCTCAAAACAGAGGGATGGTCCCGGTTCCCCAGGTCACGTCATGACGGCATTCAGCATGCGGTGAAATGCGGTCTAATCATTCCCTGCTCGCTGCTCCTGTGGAAACCATGAATTACACCCTGTGAGTGGAGACAGGAGGCTCATGCCTCACAATGGGCCTATTGTCACTGCCCTGCCATCTCTGTTCAGGTGATAATAGGTTGGCCTGTCCCACAAGTACCTATCTCAGGGGTGTCCTGTGAGGTGAGCCCCACCCTTAATGTGCTCCCTTTGGATCTGTTACCTACTCACACCCCTGCTGGCCTCCAATGTTATCTTAACCCTGGTCTGTAGCTTCTCATTACTGAAGTGCTTCCCTGTGTTACTTCTTACAGACACTAATGTGGTAGTCAGTCACACTGCATTAATCTATGGTTTTGTGTACTTTATTATTGTAGTATTTTATTAATGTCTCATACATACTACACACTCTCTACGCCACACACACTCTCTACTCTCTACTCCACACACACCCTCTCTCTCTATTCCGCACACACATTCTCTCTCTACTCCACACACCATCTCTACTCCACATACCCTCTCTATACTCCACACACACACACACACACACGCACACACACACAAACACACACACACATACTCTATCTCTACTCCACATACCCTCTCTATACTCCACAAACACACCCTCTCTCTCAATTTCACACACACACTCTCTCTCTATTCCACACACATACTCTCTCTACTCCACACACAACCCTCTCTCTATACTCCACACATCTTCTCCATCTCTACTCCACACATACCCTCTCTATTCCACACACACCCTCTCTCTCTACTCCACACATCCTCTCTATTTATACTCCACAAACACCCTCTCTCTACTCCACACACACACACACACACACACACACTTTCTACTCTACAAACACCCTCTCTATACTCCACACAAACCCTCTCTTTCTACTCCACAAACACCCTCTTTTTCTACTCCACACATTTCCTCTCTCCCTACTCCACACACACACATTCTCCCGATTTCACACAACACTCTTTTTCTCAGGGTCATCCCTGATTCCACAGGGTTTACCTGTATAACCTCGATTCTGATGTTGCATGTTTTGTCAGTAAAAGCTCATTGCTGGGTTTTCATTTGCATATTACACAAAATCAGCCCTGTCTTATTGAAAGAGATCAGTATTTGCAACTATTTAGTATGTATAAATTGGCCCAGAAAATACAGAACATGGAAATAGGCCTCTTAAATTTTTAATGCCTGTAATATACGGCCCCAGCTGTCTGTCTGGATCCTCAATGTGCCACATCTTGGGTGTTTGTGTCCTACTGGAGAAAAACACCTTTGGAGCTGCAGATATTGAAAGTATCATTGATACTGTACAACAGAGAATCCTGAGGGGTGGGTGAGCCCCCCCCCCCCCCCACACAAAGGATCTAAGGTTGTCTGGCTGATACAGAATCATTCCAAATACATTAGTGAGGTGCTTGGTTACTGGCGTGTTCAGCCCCCTTGTATGCAGGTGGGGGGGGGGGAGGGTTGGGCTAAAGCGTTAATTAGCAGGATGATGAATGCTGTGGTGTGGTCTGGCCCCCCAATTCGCCACTGCTGAGAGCGCTGGGTTCTGCGGTGGGACTATAACACACAGGCATGAGGTACAGCAGCACCGGACACAGCACGTTAATTAGCTAAAGCGTTAATTAGCTCAAAGGGAGGCTGAGAGCTTCTCTGGCTTAGTGGGGGGATGCTGGTGCTGCCATGAACAGCCCGGCTGCAGGAGGACACCCAAGAGACCCTTCCGGACCCCTGTTCACCTCCAAAGTGCTGCACCTAAAGGTTGTGGTACAAAATGGCAGAACCACAACAGCAAGACCATTTTTCCAATGACCTCCTAACCTGCAAATATGTTTATTTCTGAAGAAACAGCTTGGCCGAAATTCTGGGTATGTTTCTATGCCGTATCGCCTCTATACACTGTAATTTATAGGTCTGGATTAAACCCACTCCTTACTGTCAATGGGGAACTGCAGCACTGTGTTTGTCATATGATTCTGCTGAGCCAATGAGAGCACATTTTACTTTACCTGGAAGTGCTCTGACTGTACTGTAAAGCTGACAATTCGGGTCTGGGACCCTTCTGATGGGGGGGGGGTGTTCTGTGATGGAGGGGACAAACAGAGAATGTTTCTCAGGGAAAAGGGTGTTTTTCCCAGGCTGGAGGAAAAGTCATGGACATAGAGCTTCTCTGGGGCTTCCTGTCAGCCCTGACCAGCATCCTGTGTTTTGTGATGTCATTTCCTGTCCGTG
>JAODJU010000001.1:16364300-16400006 GCA_026776725.1 Gnathonemus echidnorhynchus
CCCCCGCTGCCCCCCCCCGCCCCCCCCCCCCCCCAGCTCCCCTGGGTTGCTAGGGCCTGCCTCAGCTACTCCCGTATCCAGGATACCGACCAGCTCTGCTTGCTGATTGGCCGCCTTCAGCGGGGGGAAAAAAAAGAGAGAGAGGGGCCAAGCGAGTGAACGAGCGAGCAGGATGGACGGCGGAGCCGCCGTACGCCCGGAGCGCACGGCGCCACCATTTTCCCAGCACGCTTTGCCGAGAAGGCGGCAGAGGAGGCGACAGGGAGGAGGTGACAAGGAGGAGGTGACAAGGAGGAGGCGACGGGAAGAAGGTGATGTAGGCACAGCTGTGTGAGCGGCGATTAAGCAGCCAGAGTGAGAGGGAGATGCGTTAAGGAGTCCACATGTCGGGGAGGAGAGCACTGCGGATCTGACGGAGTTTGGAGACACGGGGAGGCGGCGGCAACAGCAGCGGAGGAGGAGGCATGGCCCGCAACAGCCAGCGAGCGCGCCAGCGCATGGGCGTCCTGAACATGCTGCTCCGCTGCAACCTGCACCCCGACACGCAGAAGGTGGTGGTCTTCATCATCATGCTGCTCCTGGTCGTCATCAACGTGGTGCTCATGTTCCTGCTGGCCTTTCAGTAGGGGCCCAGGGCCCGGGGGGGAGCTCACGTGTCTGTGGGGATGGGCGTCACACACCGAGGGAAGACGACTCAGGTAAACAGGGGGAGGGGGGATCAGGAGGGAGTCTGGGGGAGGGTCAGACAGGCATGTATGTGTCTGTGTCTGTGTACGTCTGTGTGTATGACTGTATCATGTGAAGGACCCCTCTCGGTATTTGTCCAGGCATTGTTGTGACCTGAACGCCTTGTGGGATTCTGGGGGGGGGGCACTGGGAGGGGGTGAGAGAGGGTTGAATTGTTTTATTTGGGACTGTATGTCAGCATTCATTGGCAACCTAGCAGCTGGGGGCTAACAGATTACTGAGCCCCAGGCCTACCCCCACCCCATATGCTGACTGAGTTGCCCCTCCCCCCATCCCTGTAGACGGCAGACGCTTTTGTCCGTGTGTTTGGGGAGACAGACCCCTGTGTGGTTCAGGCCAGGAGCCCCAAACCCACAAGGCCTGTCGATTTGCTCTCCGGTCAGTGGTCAGGCTCAGGCTGCAGGATGTTGGCTTATTCTCTCTTAATGATATGAATTTGTTTGTTCGGCACAACAGCTGGTGTAGTATTGGCTTAATGGGCAGCACTGCTGCCAGACACCGCCAGGGCTGTGAGTTCTGTGTGTGCATGTTCTCCCTATGTTACATGGGTCCTCATTGCTCGTGGTGTGTGTGCCCTGCGATGGACTGGTATCCCACCCTATGGCATCCTAGCCTTGTGCCCTATGCTGTGTGGCATAGATCCCAGGCTCCCCCCACCCCACTCTGAAACAAGGGAAGTGGACGAACAGAGAGGAGCTGATTCTAAGCTTAGTTACATAATGATCCGTGGTGTAAACAGGAGGCGGGCCAGGCGTCCGTAGGTGTGTCGCTAAGCAACAGGCTCTTCACTCCATCTTTAAGATGGAGGCAGCGGTGCGACGTGGCTCAGATCACGTGCGGGCTCGCTTCATCATCATGTTAATCGCTCTGCCCCACAGAGGTCCAGCTTCTGCTCCGCCTCTATGGAAGCTTCTAGAACAGGGCCGTCACCCATGTGGCTAAAACCAAAATTGCCAGCACATCCGTACTAAGACTGGCCCTTTAATTAACAGCCTCCATTTCCAATGCAGCTATTAAATGTGACATAGCACTGGCACTGTGCTATGAAAGCTTCCAGACTCTACTAGCATTTTCTAAGTGTGCTGTAAGACAGGGACTTTGACAGGAAATTTCTTAACTATTGTTTTTTTCTTATACCTAATTGGGAGAGGAAAGAATCTGAAGTTCAGAAATGCTTTTAGTGAGATTAGCAGCAGAATGTGGTGTCAGGCCCCTGATTGGCTGACCTGTGCCCCCCCCCCCTCCCCCGCAGCTGATCAGTGATGGCGCCGTGGTCTACGCCGAGGCCCTGTGGGACCACGTCACCATGGATGACCAGGAGCTGGGCTTCAAAGCAGGAGACGTGGTGGAAGTGGTGGATGCCAGTAGCCGCGAGTGGTGGTGGGGCAGGATTCTGGACAGCGAGGGCTGGTTCCCGGGGTGCTTCGTTCGGGTGAGAATCTCAGTACACCTCCTTCCCTGCACCACAGATGACTGGGCAGAAGTCTTCGTACCCACACATGACTGTCATTACCCTGCATCACCCAAGTCAGATCCGACAGAGTTACTTTTAATGCTCAGAGGTCAGGATGGAGTTTGTCCCGTGAAAATAACATTTGGAAGACAATCATGAAACGACGTTAATTGGCATTGTCCTCGGGGGGCCTGGCTCTGTAGAAACAGCAGTCGGGCTTTTTTTATTGTGCTGTGTGGAGAGCGGATGTGTCAAAGCTGGGAACAGATCATTCATTTACTGAGGGAACCCTTCATGAAAGTGGGGTAAGCCAACCGAGCTGCCGGTCTGGGTGGGAAAATGGGACAAAGGACACCTCTGTTTTCTGGGAGCTGTGATTTATGGGTTAATGTTTGCTGGGAGCTGTAGTTTATGGGTTAGTGTTTGCTGGGAGCTGTAGTTTATGGGTTAGTGTTTGCTGGGAGCTGTAGTTTATGGGTTAGTGTTTGCTGAGAGCTGTAGTTTATAGATCTATTCATATTCTAATGTGATGTTCGCAATATAGCTAATGCTCTTGCGAATAACCTAGTTATTGAGGTATCAGAATGCAGTTAGACTTTTCTAGTTCCAACACTTCCCTAAAGCTACTAACACTTTATGGTTATGCCGTTTGAGTCCCTGGGGTCACTGTGTAATAGAGCAGGGACTCTTAGACTTGAGGCTTTTTCCTCCAGCTTTTAGCTTAGCGTGCCCTAGTGCTACTCCCTTGTAGGTTAGCTTAGCGAGCCCTAGTGCTGCTTCCACGTAGGTTAGCTTAGCGTGCCCTAGTGCTGCTTCCACGTAGGTTAGCTTAGTGTGCCCTAGCGCTGCTCCCTTGTAGGTTAGCTTAGCGTGCCCTAGTGCTGCTTCCACGTAGGTTAGCTTAGTGTGCCCTAGCGCTGCTCCCTTGTAGGTTAGCTTAGCGTGCCCTAGTGCTGTTCCCTTGTAGATTAGCTTAGAATGTCCTAATGCTGCTTCCTTGTAGGTTAGCTTAGCATGTCTCAGTCCCATTCCATTTGCAGGTTAGTGTAGCATGCCCGAGTGCCATTCCCTCATAGATCAGCTTAGCATGCATCTGTGCCATTCCCTTGATGGTTAACTTTGCAGGCATCAGTATTGTTCCCTTGTAGGTTAGCTTAACATGTCTCAGTGTCATTCCGTTGCAGGTTAGCTTAGCATGTCCCAGTGCCGTTCCTTAATAGATTAAGATAGCATGGTCCAGTCACCTGACACGCTGCACCTAACTGCTCTGTTGCAGTTGCGGGTCAACCAGGACGAGCCCGTGGAGGAAGACCCAGACAGGGAAGCAGGCCAGGCTGGCATGGTGGGAATGCTGGGCCCAGGTCTGGCCAGCAGGGACCAGATGAGAGCCAATGTGGTGAATGAGATTATGAGCACCGAGAGGGACTACATCAAGCACCTGAAGGACATCTGTGAGGTCTGGCATGTTCCACACTGCTGAAGAGTCCTACAAAAGCTTGGGCTCCAGTGTAGCCCTCGAGGGAATCATTTTTGTGTCAACTACATAATTAATTGGGCTATTCTTAATTGGATATAAATCAAAAGTCATAAATGAATCCTTAGATCTTCACAAGCTATCAAAACAGAACATGCAGGTAATCTTTTCATGCTAGGCCGTAATGGTGGCCTCTCGTGGTTGAGACATGGATCTGCTGGTGTCTCAGGATGTTCTCCCAGACATGAACAAGCCCCCACCCCGCCCCTGCAGGGCTACATCAAGCAGTGCCGCAAGAGGACAGACATGTTCACGGAAGAGGAACTCCATGCCATCTTCGGCAACATCGAGGAGATCTACAGGTTCCAGAAAGTGTTTCTCCAGGGCCTGGAGAAGAAGTTCTGCAAGGAGCAGCCACACCTGAGTGAGATTGGCTGCTGCTTCTTAGAGCACGTAAGCAGGGCCAGCCTAGTGGTTTATGGAACACCACTCAAACTAGTGTCGTGACTGTGTGACCAACAGGCCCTCTAATTCTCGGGGGCTCCCATACAAATGCATGGTTTGAGTGGTGGCAAACACCACTGTTGTGCTTAAGCGAGGGTGGCACAGTGGTGCAGTGGTTAGCCCTGTTGCCTGACACCTCTGGGACCTGTGTTCAGTTCTGCCAGGGTTCCATGTGTGTGAAGTTTACATGTTCTCCCCATATCATCAGGAGGTTTCCCCCCGTTCCCAGTTCAAAAACATGCTGAGGGTAATTGGAATTACCAAATTGCCCATAGTTGTGCATGTGTGAGTGACTGGCATGTGAGCACACCCTGCAATGGGTTGGCACTCTATCCTGGGTTGTTCCCCACCTTGTACCCATAGGCTCTGGATCCCCCACAACCCTGAATAGCATGAGCAGTTTCAGAAGATAGATGGATATACTTAATCATATGAGGACAGATGTCAATACACAGTGCATGCAGTGTGTCCACACAGTGACGAGAGTGACACCAACAGTCATTTAAAATAATGCAGAATCAGGAATGTCACTGTTCTGATTATTTACTTCATATCCCCATTTATACTCAACTGCAGAGCTGGCAAGTTCTTCAGTGGTAGAATATCTTTCTGACTATGTACATTATGACTTGATTATGACACTAAGCTGCACTAAATTTGAGGCATTTTCTATTTATGTGAGGAATTAATTAGCCTTTCGAAATCACATCATCTGATGAGACTAGAAAACATTCCCATTCATCACTGTACCGATCCCAACTTTGTGGTAATTAAATCAGTTCTTAGCAAGTGACTCTTGATGACTAATAAACGAAACATGTTAATGTTACTGGTTAAGCCCTCAAATTGCTGCTGCAACAGAGTGAGGTTGTGGTTTGAGATTAGAAGGTGTAAGACTGGATTAGAGCTGGCATTTTGGTTTGGGAGCAATGCGGACTGTAAGCCCTGTGATATGACATGAATCTTCTGTCTCTCTTCTTCCTGCCAGCAAATGGATTTCCAGATCTACTCGGAATATTGCAACAACCACCCCAACGCCTGTCTCCAGCTCGCCAACCTCATGAAGGTCAACAAATATATATTCTTCTTTGAGGCTTGCCGTCTACTCCAGAAGATGATCGATATCTCGCTGGATGGCTTCCTGCTCACGCCAGTGCAGAAGATCTGCAAGTACCCACTGCAGCTGGCAGAGCTGCTAAAGTACACCAACCCCCAGCACAGGTACCAAGCCAGATTGCCAGGTGGGGCATGGAGGGGGGTGGGTAGTACTATGAAGTACCCAGGATGGGTCTGTATGCTGGGTTTACCTCCTCTAGTAGATCCTGGGTGTTCAGTATGGGTCCAGTGTGATGTTGGTGTTACTGTTGGGAAAAACCAACAATGTTGACATCAGGTGGGATAGGACCTTGTGCTATCAGTTGGTACCTGATGAACTTTAACCTAACATAATTATACCCCCCATGACACTCACAGCCTTGTTTCACTTGTCATTAGTTGATGTAATCTCCTTGTAGTCAATATGTTTGGATCAATACACTATGTACTTTTAGTACAATTGGTTGAACTTCATAGCTTTCTCAGATGAAAAGTCTGTACAGCAAGCTGTTGTATATTAACAGCAGCTGACTAATAAAACCATCATCAACAAGGTGGAGGTAGTGTACACCTCTATGAGGTTCTTCTCTGGAGATGGATGGAGGTATGGTGATTAATTTGGCTGTTCTCATTTTCCAGGGACTATAAGGATGCAGAAGCTGCCCTCAATGCTATGAAGAATGTAGCCAGGCTGATCAATGAGCGGAAGCGACGTCTCGAGAACATCGACAAGATTGCCCAGTGGCAGAGCTCCATTGAGGACTGGGAGGTGAGCAAGCTCTCTGAAGGGTCACCACACTGGGAATCTTCATAGTGGAGATCTTACTGCACGCGACCCTCAGTCCTAATGAACAAGCCCATCTGTCTGTCGCCCAGGGCGAAGACGTACTCGGCAGAAGCTCTGAGCTGATCTTCTCAGGCGAGCTGACCAGGATCTCCAGGCTGCAGGCCAAGAACCAGTTGCGCATGTTCTTCCTGTTTGACCATCAGATGATTTACTGCAAGAAAGTGAGTGCATGCTGGAAGTTTGAGGAATGAATTATTGCAGTTTTGATTTTCTGTCATTCATTGCAGTGTGTTATGTGCTGAAATTGCCATGTAATCTGCCTCAGAGCCTGTTTTTGGTGGCACCAACATCAATATTAAGGTTCATTTGTGCATCTTATTTCCTTAAGCTCTCCCCGTAAGTCACTTAATGCCACTACCTGGAGTCACATGCCTCCGCTTGTCATCTTTCCGGCTCCTCCAGGACCTCCTGCGTCGTGACATCCTCTACTACAAGGGCCGGGTGGACGTGGACCACATGGAGGTGCTGGACGTGGAGGACGGCAGGGACAGGGACTTCGGCATGAGCGTGAGGAACGCGCTGAAGCTGCGGCCCACGGCCGCCAGCGCCAGCAGAGAGGAGGTGCTGTTGTGCGCCAAGAAGCCTGAGCAGAAGCAGCGCTGGTTGCGCGCCTTCCAGGATGAGCGCTCACAGGTGCAGCACGACCTGGAGACTGGTGAGGCTCCACCTGGTGGCAGGGAAATGCCGGTGCCTTTCTCACCTCAATAAATAGGATAAGGGGATACTTTTAGCTGTAATGAGAATCCATCCATCTTTCAATTACTCATCATGGTTGGAGAAGCTAAGAGCCTACCCCAGGCAGCACAGGGTATAAAGCAGTGGTACTCCCTGGACGGGATGCCAGTCCTTCACAAGTTCATGGAGAATATAGCCCTGCTGTCCATGTTAAAACATCATTATCAATCACCTGTTGATTTCTCTTATGTTGGTATATTTGTAAGTTCTACTGCAGACCAAATGAGTGCAAATGCAGTCTGTGGAGAGGGTTACAGCTACGATTAGGGTTATGGGATGTCATAGCGGTGAATGGCAGGCCTAGACGTCTGTAATTAGCCGCTTGTGTAATCGGCTGGTTTGTAAAGCCGCGGACGGCCGCCGACTCTGAATCGGGCATCTGTAAGGAGGAGCAGTGTGTCAGGTTCAATCCACCCACCCGCTCCCTGGAAATGCTGAGCACTGCCAGACTGCCGCTGTCGTCAGGTAAACGTCGCGCTCTGGACTCACGCCACTAATGCGACTTTGCAGGTTTCAGCCTCACAGACGGGCAGAGGAAGCAGGCCATGCTGAACGCATGCAAGAGCCATCCAACGGGGAAGCCCAAAGGTACATGGCCAGGGACCCCACCCCCCCATGTTTCAGTGCTGAGGTGTATTTTTAAACACCATTTAATACCCAGCAGAACATGTATGCAGCTCTGTAGAGCGGGGCACTGACCGGGTCTTCTCCTTCCCCCCCACAGCGCTGTCCCGGTCGTACTATGACTTCCTGTCCCGACAGAGGCCCCCAGGCCTGGCCCCCGCAACCCCGCTGCACCCCGCCCTGCCGCCACAGCAGGTCTTCATGCTGGCTGAGCCCAAGCGCAAGGCCTCCACCTTCTGGCAGAACATTGGCCGGCTGACACCGTTCAGGAAGTGATAGAGAGGAGTGGGCGGGACATCCTGGTCAGTGATGCTGTGCCTCAACACTATGGGATGATGTTCCTCTGAGAAGCACTTTATGAGTTGGGTACAATCGGGAGAATGGATTGCAGACTCTTGCTGGGATTTTTGGGAAGCTGTTTCTGCTTCTCTTAGATCTGGGATTGGAGGTGCTGCCCCTTGTGGCTTCCCCTGCAACTGCACCTGTTGTTACTACTGCTCCACACAATCCATGTGACTGCTGCGATGGGAACTTTAATGAAGAGAATATTTATTTTTCATTGTTTTGGTTACTTGCTTTTTTTCTTAACTTTGCAGTGCCGGATAAATGAACCTTTGTATTTATTTTTCCTTTGTTTGAAGATGAAGAGGAGCCTCGCTCCAAGCAGAAATTTTTCGTTTTTTTTCTACGCGGACTTTTCTGCAGATTCTACTGTTTATCGTCACGTCACAGTATTGCCACGGGAACTTTTTCGTGTCCGGTCGTAAACTTCTGGTTTTAAGTGAGCATCTTGTCTGTGTTAGCAAACAGAAGCTGATAGACCCCAAAGATTTTGTGGAATTCCATCCGTCTCTCGTGACAGGGACAGCCCTTAATTCCACGTCTCTGTCCGCACACTGTCCTGTGACGCGTTTTAAAGCCACTCCTTTGCCTCTGTGGCCCGTTTCAGTCCTTCTTCATTTTGGAGTGTTAAGTGGAGTATTAGCAGGAAGCACATGTATCTGTAAGAGCTACAGAGATTCTCCAATGGAGGATTATGACTCCTACAGATCACATTTTGCTCTGCCTGCCCGTTATTGATTTGCTATCAAAAATCAGGTGTTATATCTGCAGTAGCCATCAGGCTGTTTTGAAGGCCAGTTATTCCATCAAAGGTTTCGCTTTTCTTCTTATACGTATGTCGCTCCTGGAAGAATTCTCTACAAGGCGACCAAACGTGCAGTTGTCCAGAAAAATACTGCTGTGTGTTTCAAGCCATAAAAATCAGTTTGCTGCAGTAAGAAACGCTGCGATGGGTCTGTAATTTCAGCAGAAAGCCTGTCTGCACTGTTCCACAGACACAAGAAGGTCTTTGCTGCCTAAAGGAAACATGGCATGTTAAGAAAAGGGCAAAACACAAGAGGACAAACTCTGCCAGCCCAGTTTGTCTGAAAGGTCAAATTGGGGGCCACTAAGGACCCGTCTGTAAGCTCCTGACCAAGACGGGCCCCTCACCGGCCCAATCACAGCTCAGGCATTAACACCCACGGCGTGCTGATTGGACACATAGAGCACCGTTTGGCTTTCCTGCTACCCACTCCGCCCCCCAACGGAAAACCCTAATCCCAACCCCCAGCAAGTAAACATGGTTTGTTTTCCGTTTCTTCATGAATAAAGGAAGGCTGTGCGCTTTGAAACAGCAAGGGCTTGTTCTGTGGGGAGTGAACTTAAGACAGGAAGCATTTCCAAGGATATTTACTGTTTATGTTTGTTTTGGCACTGCACATGGTGGTGCTATTTGGCTCTGAGAAACAAATTGATTTTTCCCTAAAAGCCCTAAATATATGAAGGACCAGTTTGCATCCTTTGAAAGGTATTGATAGAATTTTCTAGATAATTGATCAGTTTTAATGTGGCTCCGTCCAACTGGGTCCTTCTAAATGCATTTTCCATCTGCAGGCATGTGCATAGACGAGCTTTGGGGTCCTGAACTTGCTTGAAAATGCGTCATCGTGACCCAAGGATGCGGCTTCACCTCCACCTAGATGGATCAGAGGGACCCACAGCCTCATGTCACTCGTGACAGTGTTACATCAAACAGTGGCTGTCACAGAGCTCTGTAAGAGACCACATGGGGAATGTCACATGTCAGAAACAGGAAAAGCATGAGGTTCAGTGTAAATGTATAGAGTGCTCCAACCCTTCTCTGAAAAACAAAGCTCTGCACCTGAAGAAAATGTTAGTAATCTCTCAATTTGGGTACGCATTGCGCTTGTGAACTGTAAGTGTAGTTTATTTAAAAACGAAGAAGAGGTTTTTGTCCATTCTTTACGTGTTTGTCTGTTTACACATGCACTCAAATCATGTGGAAATAATCATTAAACGGTATTTGTCCACACCTGAGCAGCTCATTTGTGTCCTACTGGTTACTGCCAGATTAACCAAAATCATATCTTAGCTTTGTCTCCCCCCGTTGGCCGTTCAGGGAACAACATGTCAGTTTGATTTTAGGCGAGTTGGCCCGATTAACATATGGAAGGTCATACTCCTTTTGTTTTTTTATTTGGAGACCTCTTTCGTCCCACAGATTTTTTCATAAGTAGTCTGACATAATAATAAACAAAAAACTGACAATACTCATAATTGCATTTATTGGCTTGGTCATCACTCAAAAAAACTATGTATAAAAAAGTTTTCAAAACAGATATTACATCTGAGATGACTTAAGCAACATGAATATCAAGAAAATTAAAACATATTTCTGGCTTGACCTTGAGATTCTGAAAGTATACAAGCCAACAGAAATACATTTTCTCAATATTCCAAAAATAGCTGTCAAGGTTACATTGGTTCCTGTACTAACCAGTACCGTTTTCAAATAACAATAATTTGGAAATTCAAATCAGTAAGTTAATAAAATTTGAATATGGTAAGACAATCATAAAACACAGGACTGGGACCAAGTGAGGAAACAGACTATGAGAGCAATGAAAATTCATTTTGGAAAGATCTCAACCCAGCTGTGTCCCAGCCCTTTCCCACAGATTTAGACAGTCAGTCACTCACACACACACACACACACAGAAGCACTGTGTGTGGTACCGACCAGACAAAACACCATGCAGAAGGAGGAATTCCCATCGCACACATTCGTGCAGCGACCCCTGGAGAAACAGAGCTACACCAGACAAAGAACAAAGGATCCTCGCATTATTCTACACAAACTGCGCTGATATATGTATGTTAAGTTTACAAATAAGTCTGAAAGAAACGTTTAAGTCACATTAATGCGTCACTTTAGAAAAAACTGCAGGTTTCTTGAGGAAATGTGTCAGGCTGCCCTAGATGGTTTGACGCCATTTGCCGCAGGTTGAATTTAACAGGCTTTTCTCCCCACAATTCATGCACTGACCTCACTTCGAATTCCACATAAAATTAATTTAAACTTCATTTCCATCACTTACAGAGTAACAGGTTTAAAATCTGACACTGTTCACAACACACAGATGTGCTTGCTGGCAGGAAAGGGGGGGCAGGGTGGGGGCCAGTGTTTCCATGGAGACGCTCAGTCTTTCAGGTGCTCATTCTTCCCCACGCGAGGCCCGCCATCAGGAAGAGTGAGGTCCCGACGTGAAGACCTTGGGGTTTCAGTACCAACCATACAACACTGCACTGAAATTAAACACAGTTCTGCCAGCTTCAACCTGGGAGGGAGACAGGCCAGAGCTTCCATTGGTTCTTAAGGCATAAGCGTTGGGGTTACTTAACCAGGGGAGGGGCAGAGCTAATTAACAACTGCTGATGTAGCTGAACAGTTAAGAATTTTAGTAGGGATGCATCAACTGCATTCTCCTTGGCCGATCTGACTGCCGATTTTTTTAAGCTTTTTCTGTCGATGCTGATCCTGGCCGAATAACAATTAGAAGACTAAACATTTTTTTTTGTTAACACTTCTTTAATGAACGTGGCTTTTTGCAATCAAAGTATTTGAAATGACCTGAGGATGGAGACAATGTGCCCGCAGATATACGCATGGGCAGGTGTTCTGCATGCCACGGCCCTAACGCTTCAGCTGGATACAAAGATCAGGTGGCCATACAACCAAACAGTAACTTTGCAAAGTTTGTAAATTACAGTAGATTGGTCCATGTCAAATTTCATAAATACAAACCATTTATACATGAAGCAGAACCTTTTTTGGAACCAATTCTTCCTCATCAACCATGCTGCACACCATTTATCTGACAGCGCAGCCAACCCGTCAATGGACCGCGTTGTTTACAATGTGACAAATACAACCAATTACGTTTTCGTTCGAGGTCTAGCCACTAAATTGAGATCAACTGAGACAGATAATTGACAAAGTAGTGAGATATACAGACAGCTCTGAGATGTTATGCAGGCTGAAATTACTTTGTTTCACATCAATCTGTTTTTGTTGTAGTACTGTCGCAGCCTTGAACACATGGGCATTGTGTGACAGGCACTTGCCAGTTTGTTCCGCCTGGAGCACGACAGGATTTTAAAGTCACTCCATCCATTGTTTGTATGTAAACACATTTTCTAGCAAATATCATACAAATGAGACCACCAACAGTTAAAATTATAACTTTATATCTAGAATATGATTAGAACAATAAGATGATACATATGGCCGCATCTTTCAAATCATTTTAGGGGTCTCATGTTCACACGATATTTGATTTTTTTTGGTAGTGATTTTCATCATTACTCTGCTAAAGAAAGTTAGCTATGGATAAGGAGTTGTTATAAGCTTATAACTGCACAATACAGTCTGCACAGCAATCCATAGTGCTTAAAACAGTGAAAAATAACGTAAAATTTGCTGCCTGTTGACGTAATACAGCTGTTGTCTCAGCTATGTTGCAGTATATGAAAAATTTATACCGTAGCGGAAATTAAAACAGGTATACCAGATGAACCAGTATACTACCCAGTGATATTCTGAAGATTGCAAAATGTATGTTTGCAAGGGGATAACACACGACTGTCAGTATAAAAATATACAATGATCTGTAAACACACTAACTGGTGGAAGGTTATATCACTGGAGCAGGAGCTACGCCTGTTTCTGCAGCCAAAATCTGCAGGGCGTTAAGGCACTGCTTCGACATCTCCAACATGGCAGCCAAATCACTGCACTGGCAGTCACATGATCTGCCTATATGTCATTGGGTAAACTTGATTGGCTCATAAAATTGGCCATATTTAGACTGATTGGCGCTGACCAACAATCGGCCAATCAGGGCGAAAATCAGCCATTTCTGGTCACTAGCTGACCAACTGGTGCATCACTAGTTTTTAGCATATGGGACAGATGTCATGGAAAGACTAGTAAGTCACTGTGAGACAGGAGGAACATGGTCAGGTTACTTTATCATCAAAAAGTCCTTATGAGTTCTGCTGTCCTATAAAATGTACCTGTTCTATTGCAGCATTTACTGGCACTAGTTACTCCCTCTGAAAGCCCTACATTGCTCAATATCTTTAATTAAAGGGAAAAAAAGTTTAGAGGACTTTGACAAAATCTTTAGCTGTCACTCACACTGCCAGCTGTTCACCATTGGAGGGGGGACATAGCTGTAAGCGGGGGTCCCAGCTGCCCGGTAGGGAGGGATCGTCACTGGGTGGGGGGCCACGGCAGCTGGAGAGTGAGCAGTCAGCAGAGCTCCTTCGGAGGGGAACAGAATGGAGAACATATTCTTCTGAAGATGAAGCCGGCCATGAGGAACATAATGGTTGGGGGGAGGGGAGTGGGCGGAATCGGGGGCTTACCGGCTGACATGGCCATTGTGGCCCCCGCCACCATACCCACGGCCACACCGCTGGTGCGCGGTGCGGGGATGGGAGGGGCGTAGACAGCGGTGGGAATCCCATTCGGCTGCACCACCGTGGTGTGGTGGATGACGTGAGGGGGGGCAGCAGCGTACAGCGGCTGGGTGAGGTATGCACCCTAGTATAGTGACAGGAAGAGAGGTGTGACCCATCCCCCTCCTCATAGTAGCACCGTGTGATCAAAGCCCGCGAAGTAGAGACTAGGTTGCAGCACAGAACATCCATGTTGGGGATGCGCAGGGGGCACTTACTTGGGCGTAGGGGTTCTGGTGAGGGTAGGGGTTCCTCAGGGGGTACACAGCCGTCTGATAGGAGTTTGGAGTTGAGGAGTAAGGCGGGACCGCGCCAGCCGATGGCGAGCAGGACATTTTGTACGGCACCCCGGAGGTGAAACCTGAAATAGGCGTTACCGTGGTTACATGGGGGCTAGGGTAAGACATGAGGAAAGCCAAGCGAGTCCCAGAAATGTCATAGCCTTAATGAAGAGCCAGAATTTGGGGAAAGATTATTTTCAATGTCACCTGTCATGAATGATGACATCTCTGAGTGAGAGTGAGTGTGTGTGAGTGAGTGAGAGATAGGGGAGAGAATGGGTGAGTAAGGTAGTGAATGAGTGAGCAAGTGAGAGAGATGAGAGATTGGTTGAGTGAGGTAGTGACTGAGCAAGAGAGAGGGGAGAGAGATTGATTGAGTGAGTGAGTGAGTGAGTGAGTGAGTGAGTACGGGAGAGAGTGAATGAGTGAGCGAGTGAGAGAGGGGGAGAGGTTGAGTGAGTATTGAGTTAAGGGGAGAGAGAGTGAGTGAGCGAGTGAGAGAGAGAGAAAGAGGGGGAGAGAGATGGAGTGAGTGAGAAAGAAGGGGAGAGAGATTGGGTAAGTAAGCTAGTGAGTGAGTGAGAGAGAGGGAGAGAGATTTAGTGAGTGAGTGAGCAAGTGAGAGGGGGAGAGAGATTTGGTCAGTGAGTGGGTGAGCGAGCGAGTGAGAGAGAGAGAGGGAGGGATTGAGTGAGCAAGTGAGTGAGCGAGTGAGTGAGTGAGAGAGTGAAAGAAGCTGACCTAGCTGGCTGACACAAGTGTCTGACACCAAATTCTCTTTTGCTTCCATCTCTCGTTATGAAAGGCAGTCCAAGGACTCAAAGGGTGTCACATGAATGACAGAACAGCAGGAAACCATCAATGAATTATTTATTATTATTATTCATGCAAATACCAGCCTGCAGAACACATGTAGCAGGGATGCTGCAGATTATCAGAGATGATTTCGCAGGCACACTGGACACGTCACACTGGACACGTCACACTTCTTAAATCTATTTCACTAAACGGGCACTTGCCATAAGTGAGGAGCAAAGCTGGCCTGAGTTAAGCGGGATGGAGAACTTAAAAGGTGTTTACCAAACACTGAAGCATCACTGGGTATTTGTGGGAAACCAGCTGCTAGAGTAAACAGATCTTACAGTTTTGGAAAAATTGTAAGGAGTTCTCCATGGATAGAAAAACACAAGTGTGTGTGTGTGAGTTCTTACCAGCTGGGAAGGCTGAGCTGCCCCCAGGGTAGATGCTGGGAGAATAAGTGGGGGCCGCCGCATAACCAACAGGAAACCCTGCTGTGGACAGACAGACAGATGGAGAGGAAAGAAACTTCACTAAAGCGCCATCATGTGGAGACCGCTGTTAATTACAGCTCCCAAAAGGCAGTTCAGATTACCTGGGTATCCAATTCCCTTGGGATTTGTGAACGGAGCCCCTGTTGATGCAGGGCTGTAAACAGGGTTCATAATGCAGCAGCTGTCACTGGGGACAGGAAGGACAGCACATAAATATGCAGAAGGTGACATGGCTGCTCCGTGGACACAGACATGCACTACAACGTTCAGAGGTATCATACTGTAAAGTTCATAGGTTTGTCTGAAAATCACATTCTTCCTGTCCTGTAATTCATTCCGTATTTCGTTATACCAAGAGTTTAATTCCAAATTTTAAAATAACAATAATAGGCGCATTAATAACAGCTATATAGCTACAGCTAGATGGGAAATGATACATAATCATAAGGGAAGCTTGCAAAAACAGCTTTCAGATAAATCCATCTGAGAGCGTAGTTTCGCGGGAGACAAATAAAAGCCAATTATTTAAAGAGCTATTTTAAAACGTGCCCACTGCTTGATCCAGCCGTGTCCATCTGAAAGGCAGGGAAGCGACCCCATTCTCCAGAACCCACATGCGAAGCGTCCTGGTGAGCAGTAAATGCAGCCCATGTGAATTCTGCTCTCCCATGTCACGAGCTCCCGGGCGGCATGCAGAAGGACGTGCGTTCCGCCGGACCGCATTTCTGCGCTGCCCGTTCAACAAAGCAGGTGTCAAAATGCGTGCATGATCATATGGTTCAATGGGGCTTCCATTTCTGTCCATCAGCCTGTTACCCGCATATGAGCTGCACCTGCGGTGTTACCCTGGTACCTTAACCATAAGCCTCTGTTCGGACGTGTGTGGGACGCGCACGGCGGTTTGGGAGCCACGGATCCCAAAATGCATCCACAAATTTCCATAGCTTCGGACTCCAACATGCATCCCTTAATCACTGCAAGCATTCCTTCGATACCCGCACCCTTAGGACTACCCAACAAAGCGTGCTGTAGAGAGCCGCATACAAAGACCTGCCTTTACTTACACGATCCGTCCTCCTTTATCGGCTGTTGTTTATTAATTATTTTGTGAATCTTCCTTTTTCTCGTCTTTCCTCCTCTATCCCAGCCCGCTACACACCAAACCCGCCCCAGTTCTGCGACGTCACTTCCGGTCCGGCTCCACGCGTCCCTGTATTCACTGTATGCAGGGTCTCGCGCCGAAGGCTCTCCTTTATTTCAGATCGGGCATAACAACAAGGAAATATATCCCACATGTCCGTGTCCGTTGATGGATGGCACTTTTATTAATGAGAAAGTCGCGAATTCTATTTCTGCAATCTGTTTTGGATATTCGATGTCAGAGTGGAATGAACCAAACCATTAAAATGTTACTTTCTTAAACTTGTTAAGCCTGTCTATCCTTTACCTGTACAGCTTTTCAAAACCTGTTAATCCTGCAGTACATGACTTCTACACAGCACTCACTCTCCCCTCCATTCGTCCATCTTTTGACTGCTTCTGCTGGTGAAGGTTGCCGTGTCTTTCATATCTAAATGTATGTGGGATGTCAGGGACCCAATTTTAAAAAAATGCAGTTATCATCACAGTTCAACGGTTACTCTACAATGATGTTTCCTATGCATGCGGCAGCAGTTTAGGGTCGTTTAATATCGATTCGTTCAATCATTCATTCAATCGGTCGCTTATAATTAATTTCAAAAGATACAGAAACACCAAATGGGATCTTTAAAGCAAAAATTACTAAGTATGCACTTACCTGTTTGACAAGTTTTTAAAAGAACTACACTAACATTAAAACTAATTTTGGAATGTCTCATTTCTGGCAGATATAAACATTATAATATATATTTTAAATAAATGTTATTTGTTATTCATACTCATACTTTCAGCTGGATCTCTGTATACATTATTGCCAATTTTTAGACCGTTAAACTAGAAAATTGTGTTCTTTACTAATGTGAATCTGAAACCGACTAGATCCAGATTGGTTTAAGTTAGTTTCGCTTTATTTCATCACATTGTCTTCCCTCCCATATTCTATTAAAATCCCATAATCTACCTGAGTATATGTATAATTCACCAACAACTTGCCTGTACTACTACATCTGAAGCAGACAAACCTGACCACGTTTCTCACACATGTAGAAGTGAAGCTTGTATCTCTGGGCCTGAAAAGAAAAGAGAAGCAAATGGATTGATGCAGGCCACAGAAACAACTGGAAACCAGGTCCCGAAACGTGGATGTGCAATTGTCATTTCTTCTCAGATAGTTTGGATTTTATGGTGAAACCATGCTTTAAGTTATATACTTTACTGACTACTCATCAGTTAAATACTTACCATCATTCATTTATATTGTGTAACTGTAACATTTTTGTTAGCATTTATTAACAAATCATCCATAATGATGACGCTTGTGTTCCACAAACAAAGTGGGGGATGGTTAGATAATGTTAGCTTGCCAAGACAAGCCCAGTTTTCCCTATAAGGGGCTATTCCACAAAGCAAGTTTAGACAATTAGCCAGATAACTTTAAAAGATCCTACAAAATGTCAGGAAACCCAATTCCTAGATAATGTCCATGGTCCACTGGTCCTTCGGAAAGTTGTACGGATCTCTGTTGAGTCAAACTGCCTTTAATTTAAGTAGATGATTGTTTGTTTCACAGTTTCCTTGACAAAAATCAGCCATGATTCAGCTTGTTTTGCCACTCTGTGTTCTGGCAGGAAAGTGACGTCAATGCATACCTTAATTATTTGGAAAGAAAACCATCACATGCAATAAAGAAAATATATTCTATCCTGTCCTTGCAGCCTCAATCAGTGGCTTGGGAAAGAGCAAACCAGTGACCTCTGTGGGACCATCAATGCATCTCTCCAGCACGTTCTGTCAGCTTGTAAGACAGAATTGACACAGGGTCGGTTTAGATGGCAAGTCCAGGTGGTGGAAAGAAGGCAAAAGACATACAAAGAGAGTCCTACAGGGAGCCGGCAGAGGATCCACTTTCTCAGGCAGGGGGAGCCTGCAGCCAACGTCAATATAGGAAACCAGCACCTAAGCTCCTGAGATCAGGGTTGGAGTGGAGTTCAGGGGTGGATCTGGGCAGGTGGCTCCATTTCCCAGAGGAAATCTGCCGCTGAAACGGTGCTGTGGACCACATCCGAAAGATCAGCACTGTTGGTTGAGCTGACAGTTCCATGGGAGGAGGGGGTGGAGCCAGCCCACAAACAGAAGAGGGCAAAATATGTGAACCTGGTCACAGAGTGCAGGGAAAGTGGAGGTTCTATTTAACCTCTATTCTGAGTTAAGTTTTTATGAAACATTCAGAAAACTACTAAATCTAGACAAGCAACACATACTTTGGAGGCATTGTTGTGGTCTTGTAAAGCTTCATTTTTACCTAAAGTAGCAACCGATACAAATTACTGCTCAAATATTTAACTTCACAACTAACATTTCAATCTGCCTCTAATTTACAAAAACGAACCATGGGAATTTAGGTTAAATGTTTTTAACGCAAAGAAAACTGATCAAGATATGTAAACGCTGACGAAGCACCCTACCCCATTGACATTTAATGAGAAAGGTGCTCATGTTTTGGCCTTACAAATAATGTCACTTGGAGCTTTTTGAATAAATATTTTTATTCAGTATAAAATTATTTTTATTGTTGACGTGTTAGGTACAAACTGGCAAATGCTGTAGCATTTCAGGGCCGAACATTTTGTCTGAATAATGGTTGGAACGTCATTTTAGAGATGATATCAGTTTTTTGAAATAAACGCTTTGTGTAGTCCTAACAAATTTCGTCGGGCAGCAAATAGCGAAGTGCAGAATTTCCATAATTCTGTTTTAAATATTTATTTCACATCATACTTCAGTTTATGGAACAAAATATTAGACTAAAAACCTATAATATTCGATGGAAAAGAAAATACAAGTGAAAAATGGCACATCAAAACTGGTAAAGTTTAACAGAAACACAGTTAAAATTCAATACAAAATAAGGCATACGTGTGTACATATCCCGGTTGTAATTGCGAGGAATTGATTTTTATAAGTTTAGGAAGTGCCTACAGCCGTAGTGACAGCTGTAATGGGATCCAGAAATTTGTTTTTTGATCACTGGTCGCTTCTGATTAAATCCCAGCGCCATATTCCCGTAAATAAATACAGCCGGGGTATTTAAATAGAATATCAGCCTGTGAATGGCGATCCCAGGATTTATTAATGCCCCGTCCCGGAAAAAATACAGCCGGGCTATTTAAATAGAGGATCAGCCGGTCAATGGCGATCCCACCCCCGGTATTGCAAACAGGGGCAGGCTTTCATCGGGTCCTGATAGGAATGTATATGTCAGCTGTATTATCATCGGCCGATAATTAATTAACGTGAGCTCTTATGTTATGTATATTTTTATACATATTAATCTGAACGTATAGTGAGCTACAAGTATCTACTCAGATGGATTAAGACGGTGAATCGGTGAAGCTGCTATAATGAGCAGCCAGGACCTGGGGCTGCGCCGCTTAGTTTCTTATCCGCTCCCCAGTGTATGGAGGTGGGTCTGCGCTGTCCTCCGTCCGCAGTAGAGTGCTTTCGACCCGGCCGTTAACGGGCTACCGAGCGGTGGATACTGTTCACCTATTATTTACCTACTGTAATCCAGCGGCCAGCCGTTTTCGTCCAGCCGCCGCCTTTTCTCTCTACTATGTCGGGAGCGGCCGGCGGCGGGGCGCCCTCTTGTGGCGGCGCGGCCGGACCCTGCGCGCCCGGAGCCGTCGGTGGTGGCGTGGGCATCGCTGGGCGCCTTCCCAGCCGCGTCCTGGAGCACATCTTCTCGTACCTGGAACTGCCGGAGCTGATTCGCTGCTCGCTGGTGTGCTGGCACTGGAACCGCTGCCTGTCGGACGAGAATAGCGAAGTGTGGCGGACCCTGTGCGGCCGCACCCTGAGCGAGGAGGCGCTGCGCTCCGATATCCTCTGCAACATCCCCACCTACAAGGGCAAGGTACCGGCGCCTCCATCACCGGGTCCACGCTGCTTGAAGCCTGTGCTTGGGCTCCGTACTGCTCTGGCCGGCCGCCGTGCGGTGCATAACATTGCGCTAGAGGTCTGCAGTTATGGTGGTTTTGGATGGAGGGTTAGGATAGGGGTGATGGTGGGTTTGCATGGCTGCAGCGCCATAAAATTACATCATGTTTATGGTGGGCCGGCGTCTCTGTGATGCTCACCGGAGATCTAAAGGAAATATTCAAGGACATACTGGCTTGTGTGTGATTCAACCAGAATCGCGTACAGAAATCTTCCCAGAAAACAACCGAACATTTTATGGACCCAGCTAAGAGAACCTGACCGACAATACTGGTCTTAGACAAGAGACAAGAGACCAGTGACTTGTTTTTGAAGGCAATGGTTGTACCTCTGTGTTGTGATGTGTGTACCAGGCACACGTCGGTCCCAGAGATGAGACAATGAATGATTCATGAAACCCTGAAGTGCACTCAGGAACAGCCAGGCGTTCTTAACGGTCCAAGTGTAGATGCCGTAGTTACATTATATTTATTCCACTTTGCAAATTCTCTTTTCAGTTTGGGTTTTCCAGTGTCCTGCTTGAGAGCACGCGCATTGCAAGTTTGTCAGGATCACAAAAGCATTTTTGCTATTGATGGTCACACCTTTTACAACCATGTTGGGGAGAGTTCATATCCTTTTCTCTGTCTCTCCAGGTCTGAACACAGTGTACATTTTGCCTGCAGCTTAGTAGCATAACACTGGCTAATCGTGTGACCCTGTACTGTATGGATCCAGTTAGAACCGGTTGCTGTGAACGTGTTTACAGTGGTGCACATTAGTGGGGTCCCCCTGTTAACTAAATACTTTATCCGTCTCCTCCGTCGTAGCTGAAGTCCTACCAACATGCCCTCAGTTCCCACGACTGCTCGCGCAACGTCTACGTCAAGAAGAACGGATTCACCCTGCACCGCAACCCCATCGCCCAGAGCACGGACGGGGCACGGGGCAAGATTGGCTTCTCCGAGGGCCGCCACGCCTGGGAGATCTGGTGGGAGGGGCCACTGGGCACGGTGGCGGTAATCGGTATAGCCACCAAGCGGGCGCCCATGCAGTGCCAGGGCTATGTAGCGCTCCTGGGCAGCGACGATCAAAGCTGGGGCTGGAACCTGGTCGACAACAGCCTGCTACATAACGGAGAGGTCAACGGCAACTTCCCCCAGTGCAACAACGCCCCAAAGTACCAGGTCAGCTTGCAGATAGTGCCAGATCTCTTTTCTGGCGCACCCTCCCCCCTTGTTATCTAATAAACATTGATTTCTAAAGAATGATAGCAGGTTAGGACAAGTTCCTGTGATTGGAAGGTCATTGGGTCAAACCCTGTAGTCGGCCGAGTGTCTCCACTGGGCCCCTGCTCTGGATAAAAACATCCCCTAAATATAACGCATCCCTTTACAAAGTACCCAGCTCATTTCCTGTGCATATGCTGCGAGATGATGGTACCGTAATATCAGAAATGCGAAAGCAGCAAGCTTCTCTCTGTTCAGACCCTGCCTAGTTGTCTGGAGTTCCTGCTGTGTTTTTATCACGAGTTGTTGGTTTGTGAGCTGAAGTGATTGACAGACCTCCTGCGATCTTACAGATCGGCGAGAGAATCCGCGTCATCCTGGACATGGAAGACAAGACGCTGGCATTCGAGCGAGGGTTTGAATTCCTCGGGGTGGCTTTCCGGGGACTTCCCAAAGCCTGCCTCTTCCCAGCGGTGTCGGCCGTGTACGGAAACACAGAAGTGACTATGGTGTACCTGGGGAGGCCTCTGGATGGATAGAAATGACCTCATCGGACGCGGCTCTGCTGGCAAAGGCGTGCCAAGGACTCACAGAGTGTGTAGCGACATTCTGGGACGGGAGACAGGAGTGCCAGACACACACACACACACACACACACACACACACACACACCGTGGAGGCTCCTCAATTCAGTCCTAGTTGACTTAGAGAATCTACTAACATGTCTCAGTGTGGACTCATGGACTTATTTGCTGGGAAATTTTAACATGTATACAGTACAAGGAAAACTTTTTATTCCATTTTACTAAGAAGCAGCATGGCTTAAATCCCCAGGACATCTGCTGAAACGAGGCCAAATGAGATGGGGACAGTGGCAAACGATTACAACGTAGCTTCAGGAAATGTTATCAGACGCGCATAGTGACTGTTAAGATGGCACGTTAGACGTGGCTTTGTAATTGTTCATCCTCCCTGTGCATCATGATCTCATGAGTCTCTCCTAGATGACTTGGCCACTTGGGTCAGGGTTCAAGGACCTTAATGGTAGCTAAATCGTGGCATGCAGTCAAACATGGAGCCTTTCTTTGAGCATGTGTAAACCCAACCCTACTGTACAGTGTGACCCTGCCAGGTTTACCCCCTTTGTTGTCATATGGTGTATCATGAAGTGTATTTATTGGATTTTATCTTTGCTACCAGTGAGGTCAAAAAGCCTTTAAATAAAGACTGTGTAGATTACAGCAAGTGACATCAGTCTGGCTTTGTCCTGTGTGCATTACAAATGTGTAGCTTAGTGAGTTAGGACTTTTCCTGTGATCAGAAGGTCACTAGTTTCAATCCCAGAATCAGTGGAGTGTTCTCCCATCTGCTCTAGGGACTGGCTGATCCTGCTTTCTCAAAAATGTACATTGCTTAAAAAGCGTCTGTTAAATAAATGTAAATAATTTAGTGCCTTGGTCAAAATAGTAAGAATTTTCTGAGGCTTAAAATGGTACAGAGACACAATGTTGTCATTACTACGAAGGAGGATTTAGAAACCAGCTTCTGTTGAAGGCGCTACTTTGTGATTTTGAAGCGTGATATAGATGCTAATGGCAAAACTTACTCGGCTGACATTGAAACATACAGCGCTTTGGCTTCTTTTAAATGAAAAGCTATAGAGTATAGAGGCTATACATCAGGTGTTTGGTTTTGTGATGATGTAATGCTCATTTCCATCGTCTGAGGCGCACGTCTTTGAAAGCGCAGAATCTGGCGTCTGCATGCGCCAGCAGGAGTGTTAAAAACCCGATAATGAATGAGTAGCAGCAGTGCGTTTTTCCTCCACAATGCTGTGCTGTTGGTCTGTTCACGGCGCGCTGTTAGTAGGCAAAGCGAAATGCAGCGGACATGCGTTCAGCTGAATCCTGGATCAGTACTTCAAGACCCCAATGAAATGCGAGCCTGGTGCTGACCGTGGTTAACCCTTTAGCGCTTGAAGACCACTCATTTTAATTCCACAAGTGGGACCTTTGTCTGTCCAGCTCCCGGGACCCTGTACAGCATAAGCAGCTGGAGCATGCATGGATACATCTATATGCACATGTGTGAACATATTATACGGATCGCAGTACATTGAATGGGTCGGTTAAATCTCCACACGTGGCTGGACCGCAGTCCCGGTAATCCATGGGGTTTGTCTGCAGCGGATGGATGGAAAAGTGAAATCACTGCGAATTGTCATATGCCTGTTTGAGCTTGAGAGGGTCTGTCTGCTGTCACATTTAATTTGTCTTCTACTAGTACTAAATGTACTAGTCCGTATTGTATACGATCTTTGGTGACTAGGATGAACAATCGGTAGAAGAAACTTGATCACTTTAGCTCCGGTAATTTTATGGTGACTTTCAATTGCTTTTTGGCCTGTATAATATAGTATCTGCTAAGTCCATAATGTGGGTTGTGGGCTGTAACTCGCATTAAGTTTTGATGTCGCCTGCTTCCATGTGTCTGTTAAGGGTGTTCCGTTTTAGCACGTCTCTTTTCACCTTAATCTCTTCATCTATTTTTGGTGTCATTACAATGTGGAGACAAATTTAAAATAATTTACGTACGGACACCGGGTCTTTTTTTATATTACATAAAAAGAACTGGGTTAGCTTTTTTTAAAAAAACGGTGTGGTTATCTGTGTAATGCACAATGCAGGGTACTTTTCATTGAGGCCGAACATTTATTTTTAATTGTAACCATTTATCAGATATGGGTGCAGTTGATGATGTGCTCGCCGGCTTCTTAAAGCGTCGCTCTGCACGGACTAAGCGCTTCATGTGACTCAGTTTCCGCTGCGCTGCTGCTTCCGCAAATAGTAAGTCAGTCCTGAAGCTGCAGGATGCTGGGCACCATCCCTCTCTGCTGCATGCAAGACGGCCAGCCTCGGGCAAGAGCCGGGAACATGGTCCGTAGGTGCCAGCACGATCAGGACCATCATGCCTGCGTAAGTTACTGACTTAACCTGGGTACAGACTCCAGGTCCGTTTATATGCAAAATTACTTACAGCATGTAAACCAGCAACGAACTACAGCGAGATCGCTAAGCAAATCCGTTCAAGCGATCATGCGTCGGGTGACCTGCGTTAAGAATACATTTAAAGCATATTTAAACCGTAGCTCCTCGCTTATTGTGGCATCCGAGTTCGTCGCAATTGTAGCGGGGAAACCGCAAGCGGTTACATAGCGGGTCTTAGATAGCCGAAGAGATACCCTGATATTCGCGCTTCAAACCATATCCAACACGTCTTTCAGATTAAATTGACCGAAAACTCCAGTGTTTCACAGTTTTACATGACAGCACATTATTTTGATGATGACTGTTATAATGGATCCAATATAAACGCGTAAATTTTACAGAAAAATGTGTAAAACTACCATATTGTAATTTTGTTGTTACTTAAACTCTCTTACTACATTATTAATTCAAATTTGGGATAAGGAAAATAAACGACAAATCTAAACATAAGCATGATTTAAATGGATTCCAGGAACCCAAACAAAATGTATCCATTCATTTAAATGTTATAGTGTTTTGTAGATAGCAAAAGATCATAACATTTCTTTTAGATCTGCCTTATATAATATGCCATAAATATATAATCCTCAAAGTTGGACTTGAACAAGTGCCTGGGAGTAACTAAAGTGAGTATACAGAAACCAGAACATACGTGCAGCAACAATTCCTATGACGTCAGTAGAAGGATTGGGAGAGCATGGGGGGTCATGAGGTCGCTGGAAGTGGGTGTGGCACTCCCGATATCTTTGTAAGAGGACGAAGATCCAAGTCTCTAGAGTCCAGGTGTTCCCTGGTTCGCTGTATGGCTGTAAGACATGGAAGCTATCCAGTGAGCTGAGACATAGACTGGACTCCTTTGATACTGTGTCTCTTCAGAGAATCCTTGGGTACAGCTGGTTTGACTTTGTGTCAAATGAGTGGTTGCTAGAGGAGCCCTGAATGAGGCACATTACCTGCATTGTGAGGGAGCGCCAGTTACGGCACCACGGCCATGTGACGCGTTTCCTTGAGGGTGACCCGGCTGGCAGGATCCTCAGTGCCCAGGACCCGAGCGGCTGGACCAGGCCGAGGGGACTCCCATGTAACACCTGGCTGAGGCAGATAGACGGACATTTCCGGAGGGTGGGACTGGATCGCATGTCAACCTGGGGGGGTCGGCAACCAGGATCCTGAGGTGTTTCATCGTGTGGTGGGTGTGGCAACGTGCCGTACCAGTGCATGCTCCACAACCTGACCTGTGCTATATAATGTAATGTCAGCTTCATGGTAATTATTCAGAAAATGTGTGCTTTATAATTTTATTGCTGTGTCTTCTTTTTCATGAGTTGTTTGAATACTTTGATCGGTGTATATGCTTAGGTGTGTGATGCCTTTGCATTGTCCCCATGGAAACACTGGGGCCTGGCACAGGGCAGATTCACATCGATGTGTGATGTTGTCGCTGTTATGCCATGATGCTGCTTGCTGTGTAGGAGTGACGTCTGTCACTTGAAGCCGAGGCTGGCTTGCCCACAAACTGGGACGGCCCACCGCCTCCTTGCATTCTCACGCACCTGAATGGTGCCTCCTGCTATCCACCGAGAACTGATGATCACCACCATCATAATCTCTCTCTTGTGTCTTTGCATTTCACTGTGTTTCACCAGCGATGACCATATGATGGGCATCGTCTCAAACCTCCTGCCCTGCTTAGTGTGCTTCTCCCTGGGGCCAGCGTGGAACCTGCTGATGCAAAGCTCCTGCCTTCCGCTACACTCACCGTGCAAGCTGGTCAGTACTGAATCTGGCGGAATGTTCCGCTGGTGGTCGTCTCCACTGAGCTGTCGATGTTCTTCAGTAACTAGATACTTCATTTCTAAGCTTGTTGGGGGAATGTTAATGCCAACTGGGCTGAACAATGGTGGCGGGGGTGGGGGGTGGGGGAGGGGGTAGATGAGCTCAGGAACTGACATTGTTTCTTAACTACACCACAGATTTTTTTTTTTAGTTATATAGGGTTGCTTATATCAATTTTTGTAGCATTTGTTCATGCCTTCTATTCATAACTAGACTTTTTATGTAAAAGCACATCACAAGCAGATGCTAAACATCTCATTTTGTTTCACTATGTACATTTATAGTCACTGATAAGTCTTGCCACCCCCTCTCCCCACCCACAGTGCTCCCTGAAGCCACCCCAGGTCCACCTGGTTAAAGAGCAGTAGCTAACTCACCCTCTGGAGTTTGAGTGTTAGTTGCGAAATGGCTGTTGTTGAGTTACACAAACCGCAGCTTCATTGATCTGAGCATGGGGTCTGGCTTTTGTTTGGTGAGCTGCTCTGCAGTTACAGGAAGGCGTGTGCAGCTTCTGCGGAGCGGAGTCGCCACAGCGGGCGAGCACTCTGGGTGTGGCTCTCCCTACTCTGCTCTCTGTACACACCTCGCTGCCTGAGAAAATGGTGACAGCTGATCTGATCCACAGCCACCACACCAACGAGTGTTCTCTCAAACACTTTCTCTTTCATAGTGATATTTACAATATTATGCATGTTTTGCTAAGTTTCTGTCTCTCACTTCACAGATTGAAAAAACTGCCTTTTGTAGCCACTGCCAGCTTTCGTCGGTGCCTGGAGATTTGCCAGAAAACATCGACGAGCTTCAACTGAATCACAATCCGATCAAAGTGCTGCACAGCTCTGGGCTTTCTCGGTACCCCGCACTCCGCAGTTTGAGCTGTACAAATGCTCTTCTGGAGGCCATGGAGATTAATTCCTTCTATACTCCACACATGCTGGAGGAGTTGAATCTAGCTGATAATAACCTGCATGCTGGATACCAGCAGACGGGCTGGGTGCTACACACCTTGGTCAAACTGAGAAGTCTGGACCTTTCTGGAAATGGGCTGACTGAAGACATGGTGGCCTTCCTGCTGGAGAACATGACCTCCCTGGAATACTTGTACCTTTCCAGAAATGCCCTATTGAGGTTAGACGAAAGCACATTTCGGGACCTTCACCGGCTGAGGGAGCTGGACCTGGACAGGAACATGCTCTTTGAGATCGACGGGGCGTTTGATGGCCTTCAGGACCTCCAGCACCTCACCATGGCCTTCAACCGCCTGCCCTGCTTAATCCAGTTCCAACTCACTCAGCTGGTGCTACTGAATGCAAGCCACAATTCCATTGAGTGGTTTGTGTCCAACCAGGATCTGGAAGATACCTTCGAATTGGAGACTCTGGATCTCTCCAGCAACAGCCTCCTCTTCTTTCCCTTCCTGCCCACAAGGAGCCGCATTCGCCACCTGCTGCTCGCTGACAACCACATAAGCTTTTACGAGCATCTTGCTGAAAACACTTCTCCAAACTGGACCAACACAGTCCTATTCTCAAACCTGGATAGCAATGCGAGCCAAGTGTCAGCCAAACTGTGGGACGAGAGTCTCCATGGGGAAATCTCCACACTGGAACTCCTTGATCTGAGTCGCAATCAGGTGAGCTACCTTCCTCTAGGATTCCTTAGCAAGCTGAAATCTTTAAAAAGACTAAAGTTGCAGAAGAACTGCCTGGAGACCTTCGACCTGAGGACAGTGGAGCTCCCAGTGTCTCTGCAGGAACTGGATATCAGTGACAACAGCTTATACCTATTCAAAGGTAACCACAGCTCTTGGAATAAGTTGCGGGACCTCATACATGTCAACCTGAGCTTTAATGACCTTAAGCAAATCCCTTCAAGGCTATTTCAATCCCTCCCCAGCCTCAAAACAGTAGATCTGAGTTACAACCATATCGGTATCTGCTCCTTAGAGGAGGACACTAAGGTCACTGATGATTCTGACTGTGTGACATGGAGAAACTTGGCTTCTCTCAGAGAGCTCTACCTTGCAGGGTGCAATCTGGGGCCACTGCCCTCCTCAGCCTTTGAGGGAACTCAGTTAACGCATCTGGAACTGTCAGAAAACACAGGCATCCTCATCAGGAATGATTCTTTGATGAGTCTCAATAGAACTCTGCAGCACTTGGGCTTGGGAAACACTGGCACATCCCATTTAGATTTTACACCCTTCCGTCATTTAAGATCTTTAAATATATCAGTGAATTTCCTCTTCGAACTTTCAGAATCCATGATGAGCCTTGATTTGAGGTGGTTAAATTTGATGGGGAACGAGTTGACGACCATCCCTCCTCATCAAGCCAGAATCCTAGCCCAGAGGCTACAGACGGTTTTTCTTGGAGGAAACCCCTTCAACTGTTGTAACCTGGAATGGTACCAACTGTTTAAGGATGTGAAGAGTTTGAGCATAGAGGACCAGGCTGAGATGACATGTCTGCTTTTAAATCGGGGCAAGCAGAGTGTCGAGGCGCGACCCTGGGCAGTGTGTGAGGACAAGAGAGAGCCCAGCTGGTGGTATGTTGTCCTCTTCCTGCCGGTTGTCCTGTCACTGCTGGGGGTCACTGTGGTCTTCTTAATGACATTCAGACCCAAACTCCTACCAAGAGTCATCAAGAAGACATGGCAGAGACCAACATCATATTGAAGTGGCTTCCATCGTCTACTCAATATGGACTTGGAAACAAATACTGACCTATTTCAAGAACAACAGTTGTGCATGGCAGAGATTCATATGAGTAAAACATGGCCAGTGGGGTTTAACTTAGCAGTAGCATCACTGTGGTGTTACTCTATGGCCAGTCATCTGTTATACACGAGTGAGAAAAACCCTCTGATAAGGTTTCCATTGAGTATCTCATTTGCCTGACAAAGTTCAAAGCCGCTTTAATCCCTAGATGGTTGATATGAGCCTGCGGCTTGAGGTGTGTATGCGAGTGTGAGCATGGGTATGTATACGCGCGTGTCGGGTGCATTTGCAGAAGTCTTGTAAGACAAGCTGTTGCTAAATGCAGGAAAGGAAATGTGAAATTTCCTGTTTTGCTGAGTTCTGCAAATGCCCAGTTTTGTACCACAGAAAAGGGCTTGACTTTGACTACTGGTTGAGCATGATGCAGAACTGCATTATGACGACTTCTTAATGCTCGATTAAAGATTCAGTGAAATGCTTTGTTTCCTGCTTATGTTTCCATCCTGGTGATCGTGAGACCCAGCAAGCCTCGGAATCTAACAGATACTTTAAAAACAGGAAGCGTACTGATGTTATACGTTAAATATTTCTATCTCCAAATGGTAGGAACTGAAACATGAAGATTTTCCATCTGCACAATAAAGCTTGAGAATGAGCAGTTGGGTCAGCTCCGGTCTGCGTGATCAGGAAGCTTCTGAGATGGTCAGCTTGCCCACATGCTGTGAATGCAAACATGAGGATGACGGCAGTGGAAACAGTGTTCAAGGTTTGGTCTTTTTTAGGCGGGGGGAGCCTTCTCTGCATTCTCTGAGGGGGGAGGGCTGGGGCCTCCTGAATCTGCACCCGGCGTGACAGAAGTCGAACGTGCAGGCAAACCAGAGCGTAACCAGAATACCGCTGTGGTGATGCTCTGGGTCGTGGTGGTTGCAGGATAGAGAGAGTGAGGCGGAGAGAGCAGAATATGAGCTGGGGAGGCTTCTGCATCCTCCTGCCAGGGCTGGGGGCCTGGGCCAGGTCCAGTGGGAATCATGGTCCACAGGCTTCCAGACTCGCTCACAGACATGCTCTTCTCCACATCGAGGAGGGCCTTCTCTGGGAAGACCTCGCAGACACGTGCGAGACACCATTTTCCAGGTTAGTCCATAATCAGCTCCCACTGGCCTGAGGTTTAGGAACTTAACCTAATGACTGTGGGTAACCCCATACAGGAAACGAGAGGCCATGATTGTGCTGGCAGACCTGGCCATTGTGAAACCAGCATGGGCAAATTGGCACCTTCCTCCACACTGGCCACCAGCCTTACTGTTTACCGCAGAAGGGCCCTCACCATGTGAATGACGGCTCTCTGGCCCCTGCTGGCTGTTCCTTCAGCTCCCGTTGTGACCTATGGCCCATTTGTGGGTTCATTTTGAAAATTCTTCTCCGTTCTGGTTTCTGTTTTCCACAACCCCCCCCCAATCTGCTTCCTCATGCTTCATTAACTCCTGCAGAGTCTCCTCTTGTAAGATGCTCCATCCCACAGCAGCTCCATGTCCTGCTCCTGTGTGACCTTATTGGTGAGGGGTGGGTGGTAAACCTCTTGTGCTCCATGATGGGTCTGACGAAAGGTCTTGTGGCTCCCTGCCTGCCTTATGACTTCCTGATTCCTCGGCCGTCTGTGTGACCTTTCAGTGTGACTTTTGCTCTAAACATGCCCTTTTGAATGTCAGCAGACTTGTGTTCCATCACGTGAGCACGACGATGTAGACACCACTAGAGCAGAAAGTGTCTGGGCAGGGACCAGAATGGACTCTGACCTTAACGGTTCACATTAACGCTGCATAGTGAGGGAGACTGTGGAGGTTTCTGATGCTCGATTTAGTTTCCACATACCTGATGGGTGATAAGTACCTTAGCATATGAAATGCTAGAACAGCCCAGTAGATGGGTAAGTTACATAAAAGTAGGCTTTATACTCAGGCACACATCAGACACACTCTTTCCTACACGGAAGTACTGATCACCAACAGATCACCTTTGGTCCCTGTGTCCTCATTTGTGTGTTGAGAGAGGAGGATGACGACCAATGCATTTCTATACAGTGTTTAATGGTGCAGATTCCACAAAAAAGGAATTAATCTGAGAGATAAGCAGTCTAGATTCTCTGATTTAGTTTCACTCTGAGAAAAAAGGTTTCACTTATTCTGGAGCAAAATGATTTTAACACACAGCATGATGTATGTTCATTCACAACCACTCCATCACACAGCCGCAGGGCTGTAAATATGGGCATATAATTTATATTTTAAAACTGGCTTGGCAGTGCCTATCGGCTATAAAAGTGGGGTGTCTTAAAGGAGCATGTTAAAAGGAAGGTTTGTTTGTCGACTACCTGAAGGAGAGTATCCCCAATGGGGTAAGGAGCCCACTGTTTGGGGCGGACTACAGGTACGGCATTGAACACCCCCATTATGCGGGGGCTGTGTGGTGTTTTTGGGAAGAGACAGCAGAAAGCACCAGCTTGAGAGGGCGAGTGACCAGCTGTGTTCTCCAAACCACAGAGCAGGAAGTGAGTTTGTCTGCACCGCCATTTCTGATTAACCCTTTCCTGCCTCTGCCACAGACAACGGCTAAAGGCCAAGGGCGAGTTAAGGTCCGGCACGCGCACCCTCAGCTCCGTTTCACCGAAAAAGCCCATTTTGATTCTTTTTAGTGGTACTACTACACAGAATGTTACACTATAACAAATGCTATGGATTATACACCTTTCCATAAATATTTGGTCAATTAATATTCTTTATGTGCTGCAAAGAGCTAGTAATTAATGAAACAATAACTCATCAGTAACAAGTAACAAGAACCAAAAGCTTTCAGCACTGCTTTTCTTACCCTTGGAAAGAAATTCAGTCTTTGGAGATTTGTGTTAAAAGTGTTAATTGGATTCACAGGCTTCTAAATGCCACGATTACCACTTGCTGGCCAATGAAGGAATTACACCAAACGTAAAGATGTAAGCACAAACCTCCTAGGGGAACTTGAGGACGCCACCTGGTGGGCTCTTAAACGAACTGTCCCACTAAGGACACGGATTACACAACTCGGGGAAAAAAGAGAGACCACAGCAACATTTTAGTCTTACTGATTTCTCAGTTTATGGCAATGCGTCCGTGTAAAATATACATTTTTTTGCAAACTACAGCCTGGCTCCACTGCTTCTCATTAATAAACGGCTTCTTTACTTGCTTTATGGGTCTTTATGGGCTTCTAGGAGTCCCCATAGTCCTAATTGTCTTAGCAGTGCACTTCACCCCACTTAATGTCTCCCATTCCTTCTGAAGGTCACTTCTTGTCATCCTCCGATTTACGAGGCACTGTCTGATAAGTTAACGGCCATCTCTGGCATTAGAAAGTTGCTTCTGCCCTTTACCTGGCTGGTTTTTGGTTATTGCCAGTGTCCTCTGCTTCACCTTGTTTTTGTGTACTGTTGTCTTGGAAACTTTGAGCCTGCATGCAGCCTGCCTTGCAGTGTAGCCTTCTGCCAGGAGAACCAAAATTAATGCAAATTCTGAAGAATTTTTCCCAGAGTTGCATCTCCCAGCTGCCTTAAGAACATCTGGGGATAGGAGGGGGCGATATGGCAAAAATATATAATGATTCTTTTCAGGCAGGATCACGTCCCAATGTAACAATTCTTTCTCACGGGGGGTTTAAAGACTATTTTAAGTTACTCTACAATAACCGTGTCGGCTTGCTTTTACTGGTTTATTCGTGTGTCAAAATGGATTTGGCTGACAGGTGAACTTTAGATGCATGTATGAGCCATAGAACTGCCATTGATAGTATTGTGATACAGTGCACATTCTAACGATTTCTCTATAAAGAGAGATTGTGATGACGTTAAGTGTTCGCGATCTAATATCGTCAAACTGCTTATCTGGGTGTATTAAGACGCATTCACAGGTAGCCACGTAATTGGCCATGTCGCCCAAGTAGCATAGAATTAAAGAAAATTGTTGAATGTCTTCCGGTTACTGTAACGATTTTGGGAGTCGTGATTGTTCGACACCATTATTCACGGCTCAGCGGAGTGCCCCCATCTCCACCAAGCAGGCATACATATGAGGTGATTGAGGTATGGATTGATTCTGATCGTGTGTGGACTAATCACCCGGAGATTCAAATACCTCGTCCATGATTCACCCATAATATTACTGTGCCAAGGTTGAACTGCACAAACGCATTTTCATTGGTCACTTGTATAACTTGTTTCTCACAAATAACTTTTCTCATAGAGAGAGCTAGGACACCTGTCTTGTCTTTCTCTGGGGAAAGGGGCGCTTATCTTGTGTCTCCCAGGGGAAAATGGAAAGCGTTAGGCAAAATGATTTGTAACCGCAAGCGCAAGCAGCCTCCCCCGGACAGGAATTGGAGGACGAAGAGCGCATCGCCTGAGGGGAGGGGTGACCCTGGCCAACTCGCCCCCTGCCCGCACGCGTACCGCTCCCTATTTATTATAAAGGAAGGGGGGAGACCTCAGTGCTGACCGGAGCTCAGCCATGGGACAGAGCACGCATCGCCCAGCACTTCTCAGGACTCACGTGTTGGTCTCCTGCCAGGACTGAAAGGGGCTCCCCAGTCCGTGTGTGAAGGTGGGTGATGAGTCCGAGTGTGAATAGCTTTGCAACTGCTGTACATTTTAATCATTAGAGGGACTATTTACCTATGCTTATATTTCCTAATTTTGTATCGCTTTGGACTACTTAATGTGCGTGTGGCATTTCATTATTTAGCCTTATTATATTCCATAATTTTGTAATCATTAAAGGGACTACTTACTATTGCTTATATTTCATGATTTTGTCACTTTATATTTCATAATTTGTATCACTTTTAATAAAATATTTGAGCGAACCCAAGTGCTCCTGTTTGTTCCTTTCAAAAGCCCTATATCCCTCTCGTACTGAAACACCGAGCGTACCTTAAAACGACCCAGTCTGACCAGGCCGAGGTGGTCTGCTGTGACCTACTCAGTGTGCTACCCTAATTTTCAGCGGAAGTGGTATGCAGATGATGTCACTTTGAAACGTCATTTTACATTAAAATGGGACAAACTGCTAATGATGATCCGTCTTCATGAAAACGCCACATTAAAACAGGTTGAAACATTCTTTAATACTCTGAAATGCACATGGTCTTTACTGGACAAAAGACAAGAAGCAGACAGGCAGCACCTCTTACATCCCGGTCGAGCCGCTGATATGCACGTCTGCATTGTACGTCTTTAAGGCACTATTCACGACAGGCTGCTTTAAAAACCGGGAAGATGAACGCCGCCCTCTCACAAGCACTGTGGGCAGCAGATTCTTTCTGCTTTTAAGGCGGTTGGTCATAATCGCTAAGGTTATAGGATGAAGGGAAGCTGTCGTACTTTCCCAGGCACTCAGGAGGGCATGTGGAACCAGCCGGGCTCGCACTCAGCCTACGCTATTGTCAGTTTGCAAACCGGCACATGGCATGAGGAGTGCATCAAGTCCACCACAGTAAAATGCCACTTTAAACTGACAAACACCCTGAATGTAGGGTGATTTGATCAGTGCGGTCGCTTTCTAAGGGCCACGTGTGCATGAAAGTATCTATAGCACTGCATAAGAGATAATCGATTTACAACATTTCAGTCAATGTTCAAGTGCTTCTTTTTTTTTTTTGCAGATATTTAAAAAAGTTTAAAAACAATGCAAAAGTCGCCGCCCAGAAGAGTCGGAAGGAACACTTGGCAAACTGGAAGAAGGCATTTAGACATCATGGCGGAGAATGGCCGCTGAGTTAGTCAGACGATATGTAAACAGGATTAAAACTAATTAAATGTTCGGGAAACAATCCGGCAGATAATGACCGTCTCCAATACTGAAGCCGTCTGGCCTGGCAGAAGAGGTGGCCTAAGACACTGAGGCGAAGCTGAAGACGCCACTTGGCTAAACCCCACTTGAATATCCAGTATAAATATTACCTCACAGCCAAACAGGCCCCTCCCCCCAATCCCCCCCTCCCCCCATAAAGTCACACCAGGGGCTCAGTTGAGCAGCTCCAGATAGGTGATGGGCACCTTCCCCTTCTGGTTTCCTCGCTCCCCCATCAGCCAGTCCGAGTCCATCCCTGGGACACTCCGCACAGTGATGACCTGGGGGCAGAGAGGCACCTGTCAGCTCCGCCCATGGCCACACCCCCACACCCCACTCCACAGGACTCCACCTACCTCATCGGCCAGCAGGGAGAGCTCGCTACTGCCTGCTGCATCGTAGTCGTAGAGCACACGTGCCCGGCGGGTGCCGCTGAAGCTGGGTGAGCCCAGGCCAGACGCAGAGGCAGGTGGGGGCAATGAGGCCTGCACGGTGGGCACGCAGATGCTGGGGGATGTGGTGCCGCTGCAGCTGCCACCGCTGGCCGGCTGGGGAGCACTGGAGGCGGAGGTGAAGGTGGTGGGGAAGCTGCGAGCCGGAGGAGAAGGGAGGCCCCCGTTAGCAGCCTGCGCTTTCCCCGCATGCCCCGCTCTGCGGAGCCGCCTCCTGGACAGCACTCCCTACCTGCCCAGCTGCTTCTGAAGGTCCACCATGTACTGGTAGCACTGGGCGTAGTACGTGGTCTGGGCTTCCACAAAGTCATTTAAGCAGCGCAGGTGGTGTGCCTGGGGGCAGAGAGGTGGTGTCACTGGGCAGCCTGCCAGCGCACTGCTCCCCCTAGTTAAGACAGTGTATATGCAGGATCTACTACACCAGGGGTGGGCAAACTTATCCACAAAGAGCCGGTGTGTATGCAGGTTTTTGGGATAACCTGTAGGTCAGCTGTTCAAACCCAGGTGTGAGG
>JAODJU010000001.1:16424942-16446714 GCA_026776725.1 Gnathonemus echidnorhynchus
AGGGTGGCACATGCCCCTGAGGCTATCCCGTTGGTGCGCCCCCCTTGCAATACCTCTGCGCCCCCCTAGGGGGGCGCGCCCCCCAGTTTGGGAACCACTGGCTTAATGCAATGAATTTCCCAGCCCTGGTATATATACTGATCAGCAATATTATTAAAATCACTGACAGGTGAAGTGAATGACATTGGTTATCTTGTTACAATGGCACCTATCAAGGGTGCCATTATATGACAGACAAGTGAACAGTCAGTTCTTGAAGCTGATGTGTTGGAAAAAGGAAAAATAGGGAAACGTAAAGATCTGAGTGTTTTTGACGAGGGCCAAATTGGGATGGCTAGACAACTGGATCAGAGCAGGTCTTGTAGAGTGTTCCCATTATGCAGTGGTCAAAAATGGTTCAAGGAAGGACAACAGGTTCATGCTGGCTGTGATGGAAAGGTACTAGAACACACAGTATGTGCAGCCCCGTCAGAGTGTCCATGTTGACCTTCACCTGTCCGTCATTGAAAGTGCCTACAATGGGAACGTGAGCGTCACAACTGGACCATGGAGCAATGGAAGAAGATGGCCTGGTCTGATGAGTCATGTTTTCAGTTACATCATGTGGATGGCAGAGTGTGTGTGTCTTGTTTGCCTGGGGAAGAGATGGCATTAGGATTCATTATGGTCTATGGGCGGTGGTCTCTTTCAGCAGGATAATACACCCTGCCACTCTGCAAAAATAGTTCAGGAATGGTTTGAGGAACATGAAAAAGAGCTCAAGGTGTTGACTTGGCCTCCAAATTCCCCAGATCTGAATCTGATCAGGCATCTGTGGGATGTGCTGGCCAAATAAGTCCAATCCATAGGGGGCCCACCTCACAGCTTACAGGATTTAAAGGATCTGCTGCTAACGTCTTGGTGCCAGATACCACAGGACACCTTCAGAGGTCTTGTGGAGTCCATGCCTTGATGGGTTAGAGCTGTTTTAGCAGCACGGGGGGAACCTACACAATATTAGGCAGGTGTTGTATATATAGAGAGATGAGAGATGTAGAGATGAATGAGTTTAGCTTCATGCTGTTGTATTCCTTGGTATTTTATTGATAAATTAACTTCTTATTTAACTATTTTTGTTTTAACAAAAAGCAGAGTGAGTAGAAATTCTGGAAATTCCTCCACATATCAGGGGACAGGAAGTTCAGAGCTGTGGGGCATTCCTGTGGAGCTGAGGCCGTCGTCGTGGGGGATGAAGGCGGGCCACCTCGTGCCGCCCGGCCAGCCGACGTGACCTCTGACCCTCAGCCCCTTGGGCGGCCCTGAGGTGTATCGCTGTACGGAGAGCCCCCCAGAGTGCCAGCCACATTCACAGAAGTGGAAATGTGCTTCCTGTAGATACGGGGGCCCCTGGGGACCCGGCGAGGCTCCTGGCCGTCTGCGAGATGTGCCGTTTCGATAAACTGGCTACCCACTCGCTTAAATACCTTCCTCCGCCACGTGTGTGGCTCTCTCTCTTTCTCTGGTTATTTTTAGCATCTGAGGTTTCATGTTAGGCTCTGCAGATGGGGCAGAATCAGGGTTTCCTCTGCATCTCAGTTAATGCGGCTCGAAAGCATGCAGAAATGTTCCATGCAAATAGGGGGAAGCACGTCGAATGTTCACAGATACAAGAGGAAATCCTGTGACATCTAATACACCGCCTGCCCACGTACGGGGGCATGTTTCTGCAGACCTGAAACAGCACAGAGAGCTTTTCATCCCCGTTACTGTTACACAGTATAGTGCATCAAATCAAAAATCAAAGTTTTAACTGTCATATTCTTCGCCTCTTGTTCTGCATTTCGTGCAGGGATGTGGCACTTTAAATATGCTCTTTTTATCATAGTTACATTATGGTGAATTGCGGTGTGTTACACTTTTCATGCACAAAAAAATTCACAAAGGAACTGTAAATTTCTCTGCGTCTGACATTAAGCAGTTTCAGGGGGGGTCTTTATTTATGCCGGAACCCTGCTTATTGCATGGGAGCATGACACCAAAGCACCAAACCAGCAGCGTTAAGGGAGAAACCAGATCATCCTGGTGTCAACCGCCAGTTCCGCCATGGTCGTTACTGCAGGCCCTGAATGGGTGTCTCGGAGATCGATATCTGACTTACTTAGTCTGGAGCTTCCGGAACACATCAATCACCAGCTCCTGTAACAGTATAGATCCTTAAACTGGAATGTAGCAGTTAACTGGCTGATATTTAAATAGTGTGGCTTATGTACTCTGTGGTATAAACACGGAAGCAAGAAGTAACTATGAATTGCATCAGGATGACATCACGAATTGTGAAGTTTTATTTTAGGGCAGAAGTTCTGGTCATCGCTGTAGGATGTGATTCGCATGCATGTTGCATGGGAGTGAACACACTTCCTGTTTCTGATGTTATTTTCATGCAATGTGTGAAATGCCGCTGTATATTTATGTGGCTTGTTGTCCCTGCTCCCTACCCCACAGTTCCTCTGCCTGAAGAACATCAGGACGTTCCTGGCCGCCTGTACAGATGTCTTCGGCATGAAGAAGAGCGAGCTGTTCGAGGCCTTCGACCTGTTTGACGTGCGTGATTTCGGCAAGGCGAGTGCCAACCCGTCTGCTATCAGTGAGGTGGCAGCCCCAGCCAGGCTGCTGATTAGAAGGTCCTCACAGGCCACACACACACACATACACACACACACACACACACACACACACACACACACATTACAGATTTGTATATCTTTGTGGGGACTCTCCATTCATTTCCATAGGCGAAAACTCTAATCCCAACACGATGACCTTAACCCCTTTTTAGTTTTTTGATGGCATTCACAGATCGTTTTGGGGACCTCAAAAATGGTCAATATAAAATATATAAAAGTCAATATAGCAGGAGTTTATCACATTGTGGGGGACATTTGGTTTCCACAATGTAATATAAATCTAATTACACACACTAAGAAACAAAGGCAGAGACACATAGTCTGTTACCGAATTAAGAACATTAGGCTCCTCCTGGTAACGCAAACCCCCCTAGACACCCAAGCATCCCATCCCAGCTCACTCCCCCGTGGAGTGTGAAACCCCCCCCCCCCCAGCCTGAGCTGACCTGCTGGCTGTTTAATGAAGCCTGTAGTGGCTTTTAATTAAACACCGTTATCTCAGCATGTCCCTGAACATACGCCATGGCGTCACTCTCAGGTTACCCCCCCATCTGGGCGTGGTGACACGTCATGTGCGTGCTAACGTGTTCCTCAACATACGCTGTGACGTCACTCTCAGGTTGCCCCCCATCTGGGCGTGATGACACGTTATGTGCGTGCTAGCGTGTTCCTCAACATACGCTGTGACGTCACTCTCAGGTTGCCCCCCATCTGGGCGTGGTGACACGTCATGTGTGTGTCGGCGTGTTCCTGAACATACTCTGTGACGTCATTTGGGAGACCTGGGACGAGCTCCTCTCTACGTGTGTGTTTAAACCCCGTAAGACAGTCAGAGAGGCACAGTCTCTGCTGTTTTTACTAAGTTATTCATCCCAAATCAATTCCTCTTCCCCACCCCCAGTCCTGTCAGTCCCGCTCTCTCAAGGTCGTCTGTAATCGATATCTGGTCCCTCTGTCCCCCCTCCACCGATTGCAGTGTGGGGAGTGTCTGCTGAGTGCTCGAGTAACTCGATAGCTTTGCTTTCCTGATGTATGCATCCACTGCTCTGCTGATCTTGCCGTGTGACGATGGCTGCACCGATTGACGGGAGGCTTTGCCCGGACGGGATGGAACATGAACATCCCCGTGGGGCCCAGTTCTGTGTCCAGCACCGTCAGTCTGAGCCCAGACTTGTGACCTCCTACCTTTATCATCACAGGTTTCTTTTATAAGGTCTGGATCCAGCAAACCCTCCTGACGGCCGTTTGTGTTACTCTTCCTAGTGTATAGATCGCTGTGACCCAAGACACGTGGCCAGAGATCTCGACAAATGATGGTGGGAGGGGAATGGATCCCATTGAAGGTGTGATGCAGCATCAGGACTCATAGGGGATCTGGATTGTTGAGCATGGCGACTGTCAGCCGTTTGCGCTTCCTGTCAGCTCACGATGATGGCCGTCTACAGCGGGCTGCTTTCACTCAGTTTAAAGACAAATGAAAAATCATTGCACCACTAGTTTCCTGTGACCTATACAGGCATGTGGTTGGCTTTAGAGTCCCTGCCGTTATAGCTGTTTGAGCTCGTGTTCTGCTGCAGGAAAGGCTTACAGGTCAGGGGTCGGGTCAGGTCACGGATTAAGGGCCCAGAGCAGTGAAGTACAGCTGCAGGGCATCATAATTCTGCCCCCTGTTGGTGTTGAGGGGCATGTAACCATGACCACCCTCTGCTCTGTGGATTGTGTTCCTGAGGTCGCTAACTTTATGTCCAGCCTGGCTCGGGTTGATGGACCTTTTCAGAACACGAGTTACGGTTATTAAGCGTATTTAATCATCAGCTATAACTCCTTAAATACACTTCAGTCAGCAGTGGGGGGGGTGCCCTGTCTTTATTTGAAATCCTGGTGGCTTTCAGGTCGCACTAGACAGACAGTCCTGTTGGGATATCACATAACCAGCAAGGCATGATGGGTAGTCGGCAGGCGTGAGTGTGCCTGGAAACATGGCGGGGTGTGGGGGGGGATGATGGCTGTGCAGTTACAACGGGGGCTTCTTCTGGGAGGGGGGGTGGAGTGTCACCCTGCTGGGCCTCCTTATTTACTCTGAGCCGGTGTCTGTCTGATAGCTTTGCTAAGTGGAAAACTGCTGCTTCTTCTTGGCAAGTGCAGCTTGGATTAAAGGGGAAGTTCCCTTTGAGTCTCACCATGTCAAACCCACCGGGGCAGGAACTGTTCTCTCTCTCAGGCTAAAGAGAAACTCAGTGATCTGGAGAAGCTTCATGGCAGGAGGACAGCGCAGTTCATGTGGCCAGCAGCCACCGCTTGACGATCGCGCCTTTCGCGCTCGGGACGTGCAGTGTGACCACTGAAGCGTAATGCAGCTTCCAGTGTGAAACGTCTTGCTGAAGAACCGACGGGCAGGAAGTGAGCATGCCCTGGGGGGGTAACACAGGAAGGAGGGGCCTGCAGCAGAGACCAGGAGAGACACCCCCCTCAGCAGGAGGTTACCGCGACCATGTTTCAGCCACTCCAGCTGTGCCTGGGCCGGAAGCACAGAGTGGTGACCTCATTTCTGCCTCTAGCACGCCCCCTGGTGTTCTCATACCTGCATCCTCGGGAGGTTGCCCCCAGGCAGCAGCTGTGAAGCAGCCATCCTTCCTCTTCCTGACCTTGGCTTCAGGGCATCTGCTGGAAGCCAACAGCCACACCATATGCATGGTTACTCATGTTTCCTATGATAGTCCATTTCCTGGTCACATGACAGCCCTGGGGGAGGAGCCAGAGCTTCGTCAGGTGACACGTTAATGCGGTTCCTTCCGGAATGATGGTGAACCTTTATCATCCGTGCATCCAACCTCTATCTGCTCCTCTTAGTCAGCCTCGAGTCACCTTCATTTAGCCCAAGTCATAAATATTAGAATTAGCCTCATTAAAAGCTACCATTGTGTAAAATGTAATTAGGGCCTGTGTGGTCTTCATAGCAGCATTCAGTGACAGAAAAATCCCAATCAGAATGTATAACTAAGCCCCTAATGTCTACATTCATGTGTGGACTTTCCTGTGCTCGCTGCATGAGACAGGCAGAACATGGTTTCACTTTGCTGACATCCTGAATGTCCCCTGTTCTTGCATGACATCCTGCCACACCATCCCGTACAGTGTCACCGCCCTGTCTTTCTCACACCGAGGACGGAGGCAGTTTGACGTCACACTGCAAATGTGTTCATTAAATTCACAAGAAACATGAACGACTGACCAGATCTGACTAGCACATTGAAGCTTAGCAATCTGCTTCAACTGCAAACATTCCAGATGTTTGGAAGCCATTTCGACTGATAATTTCATTACCTAAATAGAATGTTAAGCCTCTGAAGACGTGTGTAAATGAACTTTTATTGGCTGGTTAAACCCAGTGCATGCCATGCATCCCTGGCACCAGGCATTGAATCCAAGCCTTTGCAGAGCCGAAGGCAAAGAAACGCTTAATGAACATTAATGACCATATAAACACAGACTGAGAGCAAAGGGGCTCTCCGCTTACAGCGATAAACATCTGACTAGACAGTGTCTCCATTTAGCCCGCCTCAGCATTGTGTATCAGATTTCTGACTGGGAGTAAGGGAATATATCCACTTACTACTAAAAAAAAACAGGAGAAAGGTTCACTTAATATATAAAACAGTTGTCATGGATACACAAGAAGCAGAAAATAAATGAAGAAACAGATCTTAAGAGTGTTTCTATCATAAATATGTAAGAAGCGCAGAGCTGGAAGGCTGTCGATGTGAAGGTCGCTCTGTCCTGGAGCTGCAGCACTGTATTTAACGCTGATCTTGCTCTGAGGGCAGCATGCTTCCACCTCTCCCCTCGGGGCTTCTGTTCTTCCCCAGCCTTGGCAGAGTTGGGGTGGCTTGCGTGGTATGAGAGCACTTCTTGTACTGCTTTCCTGTAGGTTTTCTGGCTACCTGCAGTCACACATGGTTCTTCCATCCAGGTGAACTTGGGGCTAAGATCTGTGTCTACAGCAAGTCGACATGTGAATGACCTCACACCCACTTCTCCACTTCACACAAATATTGGGAGTTCTTTTTGGCTCCTTTTATGTCTCCTAAGTAGGGCTGTTAAGATTAAGATGATAATCGTTGCAAATAAAATACTTAATGCAATTTAAAATAAATTAACAAAATTAATGCAATAAACACATTTAATGATGTGATTACGCAGTGCATTTTGGGGCAACCATGTAACTGATTGTACTATTGTCATTCATGACCTTCTACATTGTTATATCTGAAATATACATCCATTATGATTATTCTACATTAATTTGGTGATTGATTTTACATTTCAATATGCATTATACCAAGCTTCAGTCTTAAGAAAAACAAGTTTTTAATCATTATTAACTGAGATTAATTCATTGGAAAATGTGCAATTAATTCATTTTCTTTAATCGATTGACAGCCCTACTCCTAAGATCTTAAATTTTCTGGCTACGAAGTTTTGCCCTAAGACATCAACATAGTGACTTAAGAAGGCAGAACAGAAAGCAATCACTGCCCGCCTCGATGCCATAACTCAGGTTTAGGCTTCAGATTACTTTAACACCCAACAAAAACCACCATAAATGATAGTTTCAGGGAAGTAATGAAGACTCTGGAGTCCAAAGCCTGGCAGGAGTTTACCATGGTGAGTGAGTCATGCTTAAAGTCGCTGACAGATGGAGAGCAGGCGTGATTGAGGATGGAGCTGCTCACAGCAGTGAAGAGCCAGCAAAGGCTTCAGAGGAACAAAACTCGGCTGGGCTCTATGCTCAAGGTCACTTTCAGCTGTGGCTTCAGCACAGACACACTTTCAGACCAAGACTGGGACCAGCAGACAGTAGTATGATGAAAATACATGCATCTAAATAGATAGACTAAAAAGCAGTAGATCTGGGTACAAGGCAAGTGAACAGAGGCCCAGCAAACCGCCAAGGCAGGACTCTACAGAACTCGAACCAAAGCACAAAATTAAGGGCAGAGTTGGTGGCAAATCAGGCAGGCTGGACACAACTGGAGCTCAGAAAAGCAAACAGGTTTTGCCTTAAAGAAGAGCTTCTAAAGAAATCCACACCCAGTAAGCTGTTTAAATAGGATCCCATTGGGGCTTAATTAGTGGGCGTGCCCTGATTTTTCACAGGAAGTATTCTTCTTTATGGTCTTGTCTCCCAGCTACCTGGAGTATGTGCAGATCAGACTGCCCTCTTGTGGACAGGTGGACCCATAATACAAGTCAGCCCGTGTTTATCAAAGAAAATTAATTGCCTGTTAAAACTCCCCAACGAGCTCTATGACAGGTTTTATAGGCCTTGAAACATTAAAAACTTTGTGAATTGTAGAATTTCAGTTTTGTGTGTTTTCAGTTTACTGCTTAAGAGCAAACAGTGAAGTTTAAATATCCACTTTGCTTCCTTTTTCTGCAGAAATACTTTAAATAATATGTCGAGCTTGTCAGTTCAAGGTGTTATCATCTGAGGCTTAGAGAGTAACTCGAGATCTACTTGCATGTGTGACTTCTCATGTCAGGAAAGCCCACATGCAGATAACAGGCGTTTGTATTTCCTTTCTAAATGGTTGATATGACACTAGCGTGTGTTACTTTGATGTAATCTTAGTGATGCTACTGACATCAGAATCCTCAAACCAGATATTATCACCAAGCAGCCAGATTCAAAGTCTAGATATTGTGATATGGTGCTTTGGTAAATGTTTTTCAAAGACAAAGCCCTACGTCTTTGGTGCAGACGCCTGGCAGTAATCCCCAGCCTCTATCTGATCCCCGTTTCTCATTAATAAACTAAAAAATAAAAGGTAGATTTCTTTCACCACACTGATGTCATTACATTGGCTTGCTGGCTTTAATATTACCGTAAATGTCTCTCAAAACGACAGGAGGTTTTCTGACTAAGATCGAAGTGTAAATATAAGCGTCATTGTCTCTGCGTGGTCATGACCTTTACTGATAACGATTTATATTGTCAGAAAGCCCTCATAACTCTGTCATAAACTAGCCATAAATGAAAACATTAGCATGACAAATCATGTATGGATGCTGTTGAGTGCAACATTGTCCCATAGCATTTTAGAGTCTGGTATTTTTTGTGAGGAAAGCCCTCTTTTCTTTTAGTCTTTGATGTGTCATGCCCACACTTAGGTAATATTTAGATTAAAAAAATATAATATACATTAAAAGCGTATAAAGGTAGCATTCAGCCTGGACACTCAGACATTCGTGGTGTCTGTACTGTGGTCCTGGTACCATGGCCTATGTTCTGCTGCTTCTGACATAATGGTGCTTGTGTTGCTACCTCTCGCTCACTGTTGTCTGTACTGCCTCCTTTCTTATCACAGGGACTGTACTGCTGCTTTTGGCATCAATATGTCTCCTGATACAAGGGTGTATTTGCTTTTATTCCTGGCATTACGGTGTTTATACTTTGTACTTCCGCTTGAGGTGTCATTGCGAATCACAATGTCTGTACTGTTACTAATGGAATCAGAGTGTCTGTTGCCCCGCTTCTGACATCACAGCATCTGTACTGTCGCGTCTGGCATCACAGTGTCTGTGTTACTTCTTCTGGTATCACGGTGTCTTCCTGCCCCTGGTATTACGGTGTCTGTACTGCTTGTCAAGGCATCACAGTGTCTGTACTGCTTTTGCTGGCTTCGGCATATCTGAGGAGAACATTGAATCTGGCGTATCTTCATAACCATTTTATGGCATATCCCTTTCACTGACATGATCTGCTTTCCCTGCATCAGTCTCTGAAATCGAATAAGCTGGCTGCACTTTTCCGGTGATCTGGTCAACCATCTCTCTCTCTCTCTGTCGTGCTCTATTGGATTTAAGTGTGCTCCTTTCTCTTTGCTAAGCCAATTAAGGCTGCCAACCGCCAGAGCAGAACGCCTGCATTGCATATGCATATCGATGTATATATAGCATGAGCATCATCTGCCTATGTGCTGATGTTCGTTGTTTAAACCTTTGTGGCCACAGTTCTGTGCCTCGCAGAATTATGAGTCAGTTTCTAAAAGATCACGTGAGCGACTAGATAAGGGTTCTGATGAAAACCATCCAGCTCACGATGGTAAAAATCTGCCCCTGTCCCTGAATCTGGGTTCTGGGGTCTCTCTGTGGTAGGCTTGCTGCGTCCGAGGAGTCCCGTCAGAAGGTCAGAGGGTTCCAGACACCAGGGGTTACCTTCAGCTCCTGCAGATCCCATGCAGGGACAAAAACCTCTAACCTCTAACATCCCTGCATGCTCTGAGCCTGAACCTCTTTAGTGCCGTGCAGAAAATCGCCTCTGACTGCATTGATCAATTGCACTCAGTGCCTTCTGCTTCTTCAGTGTGGGGCTAGTGTTTCTGCTTAATGGGAGAGGATGAAGGAGACCTGAATGAACGTTTATAGTGCCTTTCTCGTTGAAGTTGGGAACACAAGGTCATCGAGGACGGTGGGAGGAAAAACCCAAAAACTCAACCAGATGTAGATAGAGATATTAGGAACCTTGACTCATGATGAAAAGGGATTTCCTGTCCTCTGAGGGGATTTCATTCAGGGGAAGCTGATATTCTGTGATACTGCCCCCTAGTGACAGCGAGCGAGTGAAGTATCTATCAACCCTAACCCCAAGGATCGAGCGATGGAATTAAGGATAAAAATGCATTTTAATAAACACACACTATCCCAGTATTAATCAGACTTTTGCTTTCTGCTGCTCATTATAATGAAAATATTATTTGCATTTTTAAAGTATTTCTTTCTGTGGAGCTGTGCAGGGCCAGTGGGGTGGAGTAGGTGTTGGCCTCAGTTCTTGTCAGTGTCTTTGAGGTCATAGTGTTATAGTTCCCCTTTTAGATGTCTGACTCAGGGGCCTTCATTTCTGGTGGGTGTGGATCGTGGGGCCATAGGCTCACGCTATTGTGGTGGGGGTGGATCGTGGGGCCATAGGCTCATGCTAATGTGGTGGGTGTGGATCGTGGGGCCATAGGCTCACGCTAATGTGGTGGGTGTGGATCGTGGGGCCATAGGCTCACGCTATTCTGCGCTATTCTATATTTCAGTTTTGGGTGAACTGCCCCTTTAAACTGAGCATCTCTAAGTCACGGCTGTTGTGGTAGAGAAGCCATAATTGTAGCCACTCCTTCTGGGACTCCTGTCTGTGACCTGAATGAGCAGGCTGTGGTCAGACTGCTGAGGATACTCACCCAGCCATCATCATTAATGGCTGTCCATACTGTCAGTCAAATTGAATATGGATTTAATCATATTAATCGCTCATCCAGTTTTCTCTTGATCTAAGATTCAGAAAACTAAGTGGACATGAATTCTGATAAGAGCTTTTAATGTTCGCTAAGTGACCATCATGCCAATCAGGTCTGAATAATTGGGGCTGCTCTGTCTTTCAGTGACACACACTGTGTAAAAGCCGGCATCTCTCAGGTGGATTAAAAGCCGGCATCTCTCAGGTGGATTTCCCCTTCTATTTTGTATAGTCATGCTTTATTTTGCACAGGTCATGGACACCCTGTCGAGGCTGTCACATACGGCGATTGCACAGCAAATGGGAATAAGGTACGTGTCTGTATAATAAATCTCATGTAAACTTGACCTTGATTAAGATCCTGACCCACAAGGATGTTCCGTAAAGCTGCACATTTTTCATCGACAGACCGTTCCCTACTGAGGACAGCATGGATGACGACGACATCTACAGTCACCTGGAGGATTTGATAGAGTAGGACCGGCACTACCTACGTTACAGGGACTTTTTGGACCCTAATTCATGGATATGCTCCCCTTGTGTGATGTCTCAGGCCTCATAGGTATAGCCAGCTAGCGCTGTCATGTGATCTTTGGCCCCTCCCCCCACATATCACAGTGAGAATGGAGTCGAGGACGAGGAGGACCTGTATGACTACGTGTATGATGATGACGAAGGTGGGGAAGTCTACGAGGACCTGATGAAGGCCGAGGCAGTCCCCCCACCGGTATGACGACATGCTTTCTTTACACGTGGTACCCATCCAGGTAGCCCTCTCTAGTCTTCGGATCTGGACGGCTGGTTAGTCGTGATTACTGATATCGGTCAAATGAATTTCACATTCACACGGACGAGGCAGAAACATCAATGGGGGAAAATATGCAATTTAATTATGCATGAAATATTCATCGGATAGTAATCTGTTCCATTGATGGAGGGTGACAGCTTTGAAGGCCATTGGATGTCCTTTTGCCTCAGGTTTCCTCCACCCACAGGGTGGGGCTAGGTCCGGCTGACCTTGATTGGGTGATATCCTCCTGGTGCTGTCTGCCTTTGGCCAATCCTGTCCCGATTCTCCTGTGATTACAGAAACAGGCTGAGACTGACATCCGAGGCTGCTGCCTTACCGAGATCAAACAGACAGAGGAGAAGTACACAGAGACCCTGGAGTCCATAGAGAAGGTGGGAACAGCCGAGGGACAGCAGGGGGACATTGTGGGGACAGCAGGGGGACAGTGTGGGGACAGCAGGGGGACAGTGTGGGGACAGCAGAGGGACAGCAGGGGGACAGTGTGGGGACAGCAGAGGGACAGCAGAGGGACAGTGTGGGGACAGCAGAGGGACAGCATGGGGACAGTGTGGGGACAGCAGGGGGACAGTGTGGGGACAGCAGAGGGACAGTGTGGGGACAACCAGAGGAGATTCTAGGGACTCTGGGGGCCCTATGCAAAAAACTCACACACACCCCCTGGAATGGTTAAATTGTATTATCTTTTTTTTACTGTGAACTGTAAATTAATAATATCAACCAAGGGAATTTAATAAACACAAGACATTTATCTTCACTTTTGTGAAAAACAGAATACACAGATAAAGTAGATTTGACTTTGCAATGTACAATGTAATCAGCCTCCCTCAGGGCCCCCTGCCCTGTCTGTCCTGTCTCTGTGCCTCTGGGGGCAGCATAAGGTCATAAGGTCATCGCTCAAATGCACACGGCTTCTGAGCACCGCAGATGAGCCTCTAAACACCGTAAACATCGCCCGCCACCCCCAGTCACCCTCTCAGCCCTGTGCCTGTTGTTTTTCACAGCTGATTTTGCCAGAGTCACTGATCTCCATGGCTACTGTCCTTCATGCTTCTGCTGTTATTCTCCATTTCTGCAAGTTAGTTTGTTTATTTTTAGGTATTTGGCTTTCAGTGTTAGAGAGATATTTTCCGGAAACTCTGAATCAGCAAGTGAGGCAGGAGCACCTCGCCACCCGACTGGGGAAACAACCAATCCAAACATGTTCATGTCCTTCCACAGTTCTTCATGACACCTCTCAGGAAGTTCCTGTCCACGGGGGAAGTAGAAAAAGTGTTTGTCAACATCCCAGTAAGCATCAGCGTGGGCCGTGTGCATTTTCTGACATGCGTGTACATCTGCATGTTTGTATGTAAATTAAATGTTTGTTAGTAAATTAAAAGTCTCATGTTCTCACCTTCTCTGTGCATTAAAATAGCACCAACCATTCTGAGAAGTTCCATGTTTCAGGTAAAAGTGATGAACATAATGAATGGGTGAATGAATTAGAACATAATGAATGGGTGAATGAATTAGCCTGTGACACTGATTAGAATAAACTGTTGGATGGATGGATGGATGGATAAAGAGCCAAGCAGACAGCCATGGCTTCTGACCCTGTAGGGCCCAGTCTAGTCTGGCTCCTGCTGTCTTTGCTTCTTCTTCCTCTTTCATGACACCAGTATCTGACCTCCATATTTCTTCCCTTTTAGGACCTGGTCAAAGTTCACAAAAGTCTAATGGTTGAAGTGCAGGACTCCGTTGTCAACAAGAATGCCCAAAACCTGTATCAGATCTTCGTGGCCTACAAAGAGAGGTTAAGAACTCCTGGTTTAAGGACTGATTATTGTTCATCTTTGATGTAAATGTGAATAATTAGTGTCTCGTATTGTATTCCAGGCTTCTTATATACGGAAAGTACTGCAGTCATGTAGAAACGGCCATTGCGACTTTAGATAATATTAGCAAAGACAGGGAAGATGTCAGATTGAAACTTGAGGTAAGGTGGTTAACAGTTGTTCGTATTAAATTTTTAAATTATGGTCAAATGCCCCCCTCTAGTGGTCGAAATTAATTATTGCAGCTTTTACTAGACATTGCTTATATTCCCTGAAACGTATAGGTTTGACCAATGATACCATGTGATCTGCACGGATAACATACATAATGCTTATTGGTGTATGTTTGGAGATATAAGGTGTTTACCTGGTTTGTTTCAGGAGTGTTCGAAAAGAGCCAACAGTGGGAAGTTCACGTTAAGGGATCTACTGGTGGTGCCCATGCAGAGAGTATTAAAATATCACCTGCTTCTGCAGGTAAGGTCAACACTTCCAGCCCTTTCTAACATACGGCCGTGAGCTGTGAAGTCAGCCCTGGGGTCAGCTGTATAGCTGTAACACCCCCTGTCAACAGGTCACGGGTTTCCTAGTTGAAAACATGCAGTTTTTCATGTCAGTCTGGAACTGTTCACTGCTTCAGCACACTCATTGATCACATGGATCTGTTAATGATTGTATGCTTGTAAGTTGTGTTTGTTTTCCAATAACCCAAGTAAATGACTGAGCTTGTGGATGTCAGGTGACTTTGCCGCTGAGTGTAGAAAGAGCTCACTCATGCAGTCACCACCAGGGGGTGCCCTTATCCATCTTTTCAAGGTCTCTCATTTTCCAAAGAACAGCCCAGAACCTTTTGCAATTCACCAGTATATATTTCAAGCGGTGCCTGTACTCAGCCCAAAACGACTCGCTGTGTGTGTTTGGGGGAGATGCATTTTTATAGCACGTATGGGTATTATGGGTAGGTCCTGACCCGAACCATGAGTGCCCTCCTGTGAGAGAAGCAGGTTAGACACACCCCGATCAAAACCCCTCTGACCCCACAGGGCTCATGGGGACCGAGGTTGAGTCCTAACTGCTTTTTACATTTACTTACTTAGCATAACATACACTAGAGGATTAGAGAGCAGAGTCAGAGTCAGACCCTGGAGCAGCTGGGGTTAAGGGCCTTGCTGAAGGGCCCAATGATGACATCATTCTGCTGACCTTGGGTTTTGAACTAACAACCTTCTGGTCTGGATTCTAACATGCCACCCAGTGGGGGGTTCAGCTTGTGCCTCAAGGTGGGGGGGGATGTGTGGCTGTATGGGTGGTTAAAATAGCATCACATGGTGAGCTGTGGGGGAATGAGCGTTGGGGGGGGTGCCCTTGTGCTAGGAGTCACACTCATTGTTCTTCTGTTCCAGGAGCTGGTTAAACACACGCATGACCCCACGGAGAAGGGGAATCTCCGCACCGCCCTGGATGCCATGAAGGTGAGTGGGTGGCTGTGGGCTCCGTGAATGGGCTGGCTGAGGCCCCTGCACGCCATTAGTGTGACATCATATCCTGTGGGGAAGCAGCCCATGCTGAAGGCATGCTGTCCATCTGGAGACGAAACACTCCTCATCCTCCTTTACAAGCAGCCTGGATCTTTTATAAATGTCAGTCATGCGCTACACTTAGAGCTACATTCTCTGCTGGACTCATCTCTGCGCGAGATGAGAGTTCCCTCTCCTTTCTGACACTATTTGAAGCTACGTTTAGTAGTATGGATTTCACCATAGATCCTTCCAGAAGCTGGACCAACACAATACTCAGGGTGCATCTAGAACACATTACCTACATGTTAGCAATGCAGGGAGGTGGAAAGTGTCCCTGACCTCTGACTGTGTCTCCGCTCTAGAATACATTGGTGTGTTTTTAGCACGTACCAGTATGCTTTCCATGGTGCTGCTATTTTAATAAAGTTTGCTGTTTATATCCATAAAAACAGCCGGCATGGAAATTCAGTCGTGTCTGATGTGGGACTTCAGGCCTTGATTAAGACACTTGTTAATATACTTTGACAGGTGATGTTGCCATAATTGAAGTGAATCACTTGAAGAAGAAAATTGCAAATGGCTCCGAAGGCTGCGATGATTTCATTTGCTTAAATGATCCACTTAACACTGATCAGGGAATTTGCGGCTAATGCAGTTAGCTTTCCCTCCTCGCTCTGCTGTGCAGGATTTCTCTGTTTCCCTGAAACGTCTCTCTCCGGGCCTAGATTATTATTGATGGATTTGTTTGATCACCCTGTTACTGGAAATCTGTATAATATATGCATGCAGGATGCAGAACACGTGACATTTGAGAACAATCCTCCTCAGAAGCTGGTGATCTCTGTAGGGTTAGAGCTTGTGGGAAAACGAAATTGCTGAGGCCCTGCCGGATTACATGCTGCTGTGTGTACAGTGGTGTAGCCTATTGGTCAGGGTACAGCTGGCTGGTTAGGACTGGGCAGCCTGGTTAGGACTGGGCTGCCTGGTTATGACAGCACTGTCTGGTTAGGACAGGGCAGTCTGGTTAGAACTGGGCCACCTGGTTTTGGAGTAACTGATGTTCTGCTGCTTGTGACGCAGGACCTGGCTCAGTATGTCAACGAAGTGAAGAGAGACAATGAGACCCTGCGGGAGATTGACCAGTATCAGAGATCCATCGAGAACCTGGTGAGTCACCCAGATAGACCATTAACAGTGGCTCTGTGAGCACGGTGGCTATCAGAGATCCATGGAGAACCTGGTGCGTCTGGGTCTATGTGAGTGTCATCATTGCAACTCAGAGCATCGTCTCATGGGTTTTTGTGCTGCTGGAATCATGTGCAACATTGACATTCATGCAGGAACGCAAATCAGAAAGGTGCTAGTTCAGAGAGAGAGAGACTGTTGTTCATAGCTAATATCCATGTAAGACTGACAGATGCAGAGTGAAAACTTTAGGATACATAGGAATGATATTGATTTAATGTTAATGTATTACCAGTGGAGTGTTATGCATGTACTCTAAATGTTACATGTCTCTCTGTCCCACAGAATCAGTCCCTCCGGAACTACGGGCGACCCAAAGGCGATGGGGAAGTGCGTGTGCTGTCCGTGGACAAGCGGGCCAAGCAGGACAGGTGAGCCCGCAGTCCCGCCACCTCAATCCTGACCATAGAACTGAGCCTGGCTCACCCAGACCCATCTCCCCGCTGCAGACACATCTTCCTCTTTGACATGGCCGTGATTGTCTGCAAGCGGCGAGGGGACAACTACGAGATGAAGGAGGTCATCGACCTCCACAGTTTCAAAATTAGCAACCCAGCGATGGATAAAGAGAACAAAAAGGTCTGTGTGACGATGATGATGGTAATGATGATGATGATGATGATGATGATTCTCTGTCACCATAAGCAACCTCCTTTGACACGTGTAATATGCCTCTAAGATGCTTATAAGAGTATTTAGCAACACAGGACATTTTTCTGCTAACAGAGTGAATAAAAATGCCTGCCGGCTGTCGGGCTCCACTGAGGATGTTAAGCAAATGATGGAAATATCATGGTGCAAATTCAGGCACAGATATCATACCATGAAATATTTCAGCAGCCGTCCACAGTGTCCCCAGTGTGTGAGTGAGTTAATGCTGACCCCCCCGCCCAGCGCCCGCCAAATCCCGGGAAGAGCACTAGCATCCGATCGGTGGCGTGTTCCCGAATCCTTCCCATCGATTTCACAGAGATCATCACAGACAAACATCCTCTGCTTCCCTGAATGACCAATTGGACATAAAGTTATTACCTGTCTGTTACATAAGTTATGGAAATGAGGAGGAGATTGAATTTGTGTCTTAATTAAGTTAGCGTGATTTCTGCCGATGTCCTCTGAGGGCTGTCTCACATGCTCACACACGCACACACAAACACACACTCACTGGGCTCACTGGGCTTCCATTAACTCAGTTACTTGCAGAGAGACTCCCTGTGAAGCTGCACAGCCTGCGCCCACGTTTCCATTTGATGTGACTTGTACTTCAGCATAGCTGCAGCCCTTCACTGGTACCGTCTCTCCTGGGGTCTCATGCTTCCTCCTCACCCGCAGTGGTCGTACGGATTCTACCTCACCCACCTGCATGGGCAGAATGGTTTCGAGTTCTTCTTCAAGACCAAAGAGATGAAGAAGAAGTGGCTGGAGCAGTTCAGCATGGCCATGTGAGTGTCTGTTTCAGGGCAGGGTGGGGACGGTGCCTGTCTGTCTGGAATGGGGGGAACGGCGCATGGTTAGGGCCCCTCATGGCAGAACACAGACATTGTCTGCAGTCTGCCACAGAGCCAGCAGTGATTATGCCCAGTTGATAAGCCATTAACACCTCCAACTTTAGCAAAAATTAGTCCACGAGAAGCCAATCAACATGACTGTGGTGTGGCCCTGCAGATGTCTGTGTCAGCTTCAGAGGGTGTATCGCTTCAGAGTTGGGTGGCTTCAGAGTCTGTTTCGGCTTCAGAGTTTGTCGGCTTCAGAGCCTGTGTCAGCTTCAGAGTCTGAGTCGGCATCAAGTCTGTGGTGGCCTCTGAATCTGTGTTGGCTCTTGGCTCCAGGGGTCTGTGGCAGCTTCAGAGGCTGTTTCTTCAGGGGTGTCAGCTTCAGAGTCTCTGTCAGCTTCAGACTCAGTGTCTGCTTCAGACTCAGTGTCTGCTTCAGAAACTGTGGCATTTCAACTTCAGAGTCTGCATGGCTTCAAAGTCCATGTCAGTTTCAGTGGCTGTGGCGCCTTCAGAGACTGCTGGCTTCAGAGTCTGTTTCAGCTTTAGAGACTGATAGCTTCATTGTAAAGGTTTTGCTTCAGAAGCTGAGTGAGCTTCAGCGTCTCTGTTGGCTTCAGATTCAGTGTCTGCTTCAGAAGCAGCTTCATGCAAAATGGAAGGTTTTCTCGTGAAAAGGACTGAAGGATTGACCAGTGTGGTACAAGCTGTAGATGACAATGGAGGGTGGTGAGTAGAAACAGGGGTTCATCGCTGTTGGTGTTAGGGTTAGGGGCTTCAGAGTAGATTCAGCTTTGGGGTCAGTGTTAGCTTCAAATTCTGTATTGACTAATAGATGTGGCATCTTTACACTGACACAGGGTTTATCAATGATCAGATATATGCTTGTTTTGTCACAGACGGGCCAGGTACACTAGGCACGTACACATGCTCAAACAGGGGGAGATCAGTCATGTGATATTTTACTGTGAGGCAAATGAAAGCAATATTGAAAAGAACCAGCTTTAGCTGAATTTATTGACTGGCTGTGAGAAAGCGATGTTAAAACAGTTTTGGTATCTCGGCGTAGTGCTATAATTTAACACAAAAAACATAAAAATGATTTCGAAATGGATATTGATGCTGAGAAGGGATATTTTTCCAGTGTGAAATGCAGTCAGCTTCCTTGTGTAAATCACATGTTAGTTTTCTGTGTTCTGTGTCATTCTGTGTTACCTGTTTGAACTGGAATAACCTGCTTTCAGCTTGTAAACAGCACCTGTCACGAAGGACAAAAAGCCTCTGGAAACACTTTTACATGTGCTGGGGGGGGGACACCACTGCCTGTCCCCTTTCCCCCACTGCCTGTCCCCTTTCCCCCACTGCCTGTCCCCTTTCCCCCACTGCCTGTCCCCTTTCCCCCACGCTCGTCCCCTGTAACCCTGAGGCTTCGTGTGAGACTGTCTCTGTCCCGCCCGTGCAGATCCAACATCCATCCTGAGAATGGGAACAGCAACCTGCACGAGTTCAGAATGCACACCTTTGACAGGATCACCTACTGTGGCTCCTGCAGGATGCTGCTGAGGTGAGCCGCTGCTGATTGGCTCGTGCCGTGGGGATGTCACTGTTTGATGGTTAGTGTCTGTGTGGGGTGGCGGTGCCACTGTCAGACATCAGCGGAGCCTGGAGCAAACTGCTCCAAAGTCATTTGGCCGATGGACTCTGTGCCGGGTGTAAATGTTCACGTGGTCTGGGGGGGCATAGCTGATTATCAGAGCCCCCCACTTCCAGCCACACACACCGACTCTGCGGCTGACTCTGTGATTAACATACAGAGTTAATCTCTTAAATGCCACCATCTCTGTTTCCAGGGGCATCTTCAACCAGGGCTACCGGTGTGCCAAGTGTGGGGTCGGCGCTCACAAAGAGTGCCTGGGGAGGCTGGAGACGTGCGGGAATGCTAACACTGGTGAGCCCCTGTCCCTAGCCCCACCCTACCCCTAACACCAATGCCAGAGAACCCCTGTCCTTAACCCCACCCTAACCCTAACACCAATGCCAGTGAGCCCCTGTCCTTAACCCCACCCTAACCCTAACACCAATGCCAGAGAGCCCCTGTCCTTAACCCCACCCTAACCCTAACACCAATACCGGGGAACCCCTGTCCTTAACCCCACCCTAACCCTAACACCAATGTTAATGAGCCCCTGTCCTTAACCCCACCCTAACCTTAACACCAATGTTAATGAGCCCCTGTCCTTAACCCCACCCTAACCCTAACACCAATGCCGGTGAGTCCCTGTCCTTAATCTCACCCTAACCTTAACACCTTAACCCCCTAACACTTGTGGGGGTTGAAACTGTAATGCCAGAATTCCCCTGGGGGCAGGCGGCGCGACATGCTGAAATACAGTCTGTCAGTATAAGGTGCTAGAGGTGTGGCGGGTGGTGGGATTAGCCAAGTTGTATCAGAGGTATAACAACGAAGATGGGATGATCCGGCAAAATGTCTGGTGTGTTGGGGGTGTATAATAGGGGTTCCTGGGGTGAAGCACCACCTTAAAGTTGATTGTGAACATGGCAATTTAGTGGCTCATTTTGCCAGTTGTTTAATTGTAAATCAGTTGATGTAACACTTGGAAACTTTCTGTTCTGTTACATGAATTATGAGATTATTACTCATTAAATCCACCAGCAGCATCAGCAGGGGGCATTGCTCAGCCTGCGGGTGTATCTCTATTCATGGAGCATGTCATCCGATTTCCTTTGAATGAAAATCGTAAAAAAACACAATACCATTCTTTTCGGAAATTCCCATCGAAAAAATTCCTGCAGCGGGAGTTTTGAAAAATGTCAGATTTTGACATGTCTCATTCCGGAACGGGCAGTGTCATGTCCCGGAGAGACAGCAAGCGAGAGACAGATGAGCCACTTGGGGATAAGGACCCCTGCCAAATGTGTGACTGGGACATCTTGTGCACTGCCTGATAGTGTTTGGGGCAGCCCAAGCTCCCGTCTAAATCGGAATTGCCCTGTAGGCAGCTGGGTAAATGTCATGGAGCAGGGGCATTCCCCCAGACGCATTTCTGATCGAGTCCCGCCTTCCCGAGGTTCAGCTGCCTGCAGCCTCGAGTGTTGTGTGTTGCTGGCCAGCCATCCCCTTTGAAAGGTTCTAACCCCCAAAATGATACTTATATTACAAAACAGCTGAACACAGTGAACTCAATGTATAATGGCGCCAACAGCATATAGTGCAGACAATAATGAGGCCTTTTAAGTCATTTAAGGAGGGTCCCAGGCTTTGTATTTACTGCTTTATTATAGGTGAGTAAACCCCCCCCCCCTCGCCTCCATAGCAGGCAATCTCAGGCTGCACATAGCCTGCCAACAGTTATTTTTATCAATAAAGCTTACGGGACAAAGTTCAGTGTGTTGTGGTTAGACAGAAGGAGGCGGTCCTTATTGCAGCCAGCCAATGGGTGAGCAGAGAGCTGTGTATGCAGCCCCGCCATTCACTCATGGCTGCAGACGGAACGTGTCGTAACGAATGCTGTGTGTGCCTCATGGTCTTGGTCTCACCATGCCTATTTTCTCCCCAGCTCAAGACGCCGGGACGCAGAGACACCAGGTAAGAAGTTCCCTCAGATAGCTGGCATTCTCAGGATGCAGAGAGGAGAGGACAGTTAGGGAAATACTGCATATCAGAGACAGGAGAGGACAGTTAGGGAATTACTGCATATCAGAGACAGGAGAGGACAGTTAGGGAATTACTGCATATCAGAGACAGGAGAGGACAGTTAGGGAATTACTGCATATCAGAGACAGGAGAGGACAGTTAGGGAATTACTGCATATCAGAGACAGGAGAGGACAGTTAAGGAATTACTGCATATCAGAGACAGGAGAGGACAGTTAGGGAATTACTGCATATCAGAGACAGGAGAGGACAGTTAGGGAATTACTGCAT
>JAODJU010000001.1:16459784-16479274 GCA_026776725.1 Gnathonemus echidnorhynchus
ACCTCCCCCCCTCCAATCCCGCGAGCCCCGGAAGTCCCCCCCTCCAATGCCATGAGCCTCAGTGCCTCGGGATATTTCTGACTTTCATTTGTCATTCTGGAATGCGATGCTGTCAGCCGCTACAGTCTGATCCGCTTGTCTCTCCCTGGCCCCTCGCAGGTCAGTGTGGGTTCCGCTGCACATCCACGGCTCGTCTAACAAGGACTGTGACCATGATACTGCTGGCGGTCAGCTGCTCTGGGGTACTATGCAGGTAGACTGGTGGGGGGAGGTGACCAGGTCACAGCTAACAAGCTTATGGTTAACGTGGGGAGATAGGTGGGTGACCAGGTCACAGGCTGCCAGCCAGACTGGGCTATCTGGGGCCCATATCCCTCCATATGGGGGTGCAGACCATAAGAGCCCTTAAACATAAGCTCAGCCTGCACCACCCAGCATTTAAATCCCAGCATCTGAATTTTACCTTGCCGATGACCAGCACCCCCTGCTGGGAGTATGCGGGGGGGAGGAAGAACATTAACCTGCTCAGAGCCATCTGGCCTTCGTTCATTACAATCCCCCCCCCTTCCCCGGCTGTCTGAAATGCCATTACTCACGTCGGCCAAACACACTTCACGCCACGATGGTCTTTAGCCGGCGGGCGTGGATAAAGAGAGAGGGAGATGGGGGGAGGAATGATCTCCTCTCACTGCACCTCTCTGACAGGTAAACACGGGTTCGGGGCATGACCCAGGAAGCGCAGACCTGCTGGCTCCATCCTCCCCAGCACTGGTCAGCCAGGCGTGCCACATCGGGGGGGCTGCATCTGCCACCGTCGCTTCAGCGCGATTCAGATCCACATCACCGGCAAAGCCCCCATGAAGGTCACTTACTGATGGTCCCAGTACATCCACCTAGGGCCTTTGTCTCGAGCCCCTTCCCCTTTGATGCTGGACTTGGGGGTCTCCTGTCCCCAGGTTCGAACCAGTTACACATCACCTTCTGCTGTCTTGCACTCCTCCAGCTTCCCTGCCGCATGTTCACCATCTGACTCCAGGGCACGATGCGGTGACGCTGCAGACGTCCTCTGGGTGGCGCTGCTGGTGGTCAGGCACAGCAGTGTGCCGCGTGCTTCTTCTCTCTGGACTTATTCTGTATGCCTGTCCATCATCCCTTTTGAGGTCCCTCCACAATGAGATGTTCCTAGGTATGCTTTACCGTTTGTAGCTCAGTGTCTAGTGCTCTGCGATGACAGGACAGGTTCCCAGTCCCAGTGTCCTGCTCCAAGGTGACAGAGCACATAACAAACTCTCGCCATTACAGATTCAGCAGGACATCACCCAGACCTCGGGCCGGGGAGCGAGATCTCAGTCTAAACATCCTATCAGCCCTGGCGAACACTGCAGGCCATCAGCATCATGATGCAAGCTCACCATGTAGCTGACGCTCTGTGCTACTGCCCCGACAGCCATTTCTCCTCCAGCTAATTGTGCCGTTCAGCCCCAAATCTGGGCTGTTTAAACTGGGATATGGGATCTGGACACCTATCACACAAGCAGGGGTCCAACAGCTAACACCTCCATCATTCGCCAGATCATTTAATGAGGCCCCCGACCCGTGAGATGTTAGGTCATGGGAACTGAAGGTGTCGCATGCAAATGAAGACTAACGAAAATATCATTTAGAATAGTTAAAGCAGGGGTGCCTCTAGAGGTTTTGGACCCCAACCAATCCAATTTTTTTAGGGCTTCCCTGACTGAAGTGTATTAGTTATTAAAACACAAATATATACACTAGAATGAATGCACTGCTAAAAAATAAACATTCATTGTGACAGCCTTCCTGTGGCAGATAAACGATCTCGTATAACAGAAGGCGACAGACAAACGTGAGGCAGATTAAATTAAAGATCGGCCTGGGAGCTTCGCCCAAAGCCGAAGGGAAGTAGCAGGGACACAGACGGCCCTCATGACCGTGTAAACCTAGTCTCAGAGGACAGGAGCGTCACCCTCATAACAAGCAACTGAACAGCATCTTGTGCTCTTTAAAGAGGATAACAGACTGGCCAGCGCCGTGGCAGGGTTAGACCGTGAGACACGCCCCCCCGTCTGCCCACCAGCTGGCAGCCAGCTCCTCTCCCGTGTCCAGACATCGTACGGCATCGCCGAGGGTCACAGGACCCCCTTCTGCTTTAAAGCAGGACCCTGCTGCCAGATGAGTCCCTCAGTAACAAATCGGCAAATCAATGTCCTTTTATAAACTGTCCAGAGTGAAGAAAAACAAATATAGAGCCTGATTATTGGCCTAAACCAGCAAACTGTCCCCTCCTAGTCTGTTTAAGGGGTGCCAGGGAGGGAGAGATGTGTATTTAATATGGGGCTAAAGTTTGTTGGTTTCAGAATGACGTTATTCATTATTCTCAGTGTTCCATTCATTTGCTCACATTCGGTTTGCTTCTCCATCCGTTCACTTCTCCTGACTATAATTAGCATTTAGTTCCCGTTAATCTTTAAAATTATTTCCCACAGGGGGGCCTTAGTCTTGTGATGGCTACTTCGGCATGCCTGGGGAGCTGCTGAAGGCAGCCATGCCAGTTCTCTCTGAGTCGGCCATGTTGGGTACAGATAAACGTGTGGCTCCTGCACTGCATCGCCTGTTACTTTTACTTCCATCGGCGTTTGCGCAGCTTTGCCTGTTAGTGCCGGAGGCGTAAAGCCAAATGCTTGGGGTCGTGCCCCCACAACGGGAACAGGCCGCATTTCACAGAGAGACCGTGTTTGTCCATTGTTTGCCCTGCCAGCAACGTGCCAGCCTGGTAATCTGGGCCCGACACGGACGGCACACGGCCCTTATGTGCTCAGCTGTGTCGAACTGACATTTTAGGACATGCAGATGGGATGGAGTGAGAGTGACTCAGTCCACAGCAAATAGATGAAGTCACAGCCGGGGGGGTACAGGGTGGTCTGACCATGGGAGGGGTCACAGGGGGAGTACAGGGTGCTGCTGGGGAACGGGCCGGTGTCACCGCGAGAGAGGGGTGCCCAGCAACCTGAAATGGGAACTGGAGGGGGATCCACCTCTGATTTGGAGGAGAAATCATACAGAGATGGTCAGAGGGAGCGAATGCTATTTTTCAGATGTATATTTAACAAATGTGTTGCAGGTCAGACTAGTGTGTTAATCAGAGGGTGTTTATGTATGAGCATGTGTGCTGTGTGTGTATGAGCATCCAGTCAGCTCCTCTACAGGGAAAACCAAAGCTGGTTTTGTTCCTGATTGATTCTTTGTTTCTGCCAAAAATATAAAATCTGGTTGTAAATCTGATATTGCACCACTGAGAAATGGGAGCGGAACAAAAGAACATGAGAAATTCACAGCGGTGCAGAGTGTTCGTTTTGGCCAGTGCGGTTCCCCCTAAAGTTTTATGGACTGTGTCCCAGGGCCGTAAAGTCCATAAAGCACAGCGGCAATGGGATGGGTTGCCAGGTTGGGACCGAATCTGCAGCCAGACAACACAGCAAAATGATCCCAATATGTTCCCACAACAGGGCAGCCAAGACCTGCCCAGCGCACCAGAGAAAGCCCCCACTTTTACATCAGGCAGCATGTCTGTATTTTAATTAAAAGATCCTTTGGCACTGGTTCTTTTCTTCTGGCCCTTAAATTTTGGGATGTAGCGATGAATGTGAACAGATCATTAAATGACAGAACAGGCTGACCAACCTGGCTAATATGTTTGCGCAGTTTTGCTTGAACGTTTACTACACCATGGTGTCATTCAGTGGTAATTACAGTAAACTCTTTTTGTTCAAACTGTAAAAGCAGACCCAGTGTTTTCCAGGCACAATCATCTCAGATTTTGGTTTATAAAGCAGGAGCGTGAAAACTGAGAAGCTATTGGTCACAGCCAATGCCATGTTTATCAGTGACCATTCTAATAAAAATGCAACAAAATAAAAGAAAATAAATGAAAATCAATGGCCTTCGTGATTTGCTGCATTGCAGAATTGTAGATCATGATCCTGTGAGATTTCCAGAGATTGTGTGCATTAAATTTGAAAATGTTTCATTGTCTGGTCTGGAACGGCTGTGTTCCCACATGGATGGGGCAAACATTAGATTTCCTGCATACTCTGCGGTACGTAATTTAAATTAGAGAATAACGTTTTTCCCTTCGGAAGAGAGGTATCAGCACACAACCATAATGAGGCTGAAGGGGGCCACTAGGTTCTCCCGGACAGCGATGCCATGGAGATCGCCATGTAGGCATGGAGGTAATTATCAACACCCCAGACAGTGCGGGCTCATGCCTCCGTAACGGGTGCGTCGATTTGATGACATGATAAAGAATGCAACAGGGACACGTGTGTGCCTTATTGGCGAGGGACACCATTGTGACAGCCGGCCTTGTTAAAAAAGAACTATACCCCAATTATCACGAGGCTGCTTCAAACATATTGCGGCAAATTCAATTATATATATAAGAATGTAGCATGCCTGTCGTAAGCTTTCGAATGCTTTTCTTGTTTGACCAAGTAAACATTGAGGTTATAAACAACATCAAGTCTTAAAATGCACCTGCAGATACTCCCCTATTTATGTCATTTATCTTCTGTCCTTCCCGTACCTCTGTAGTCATGCTCTTTGACCATCAGGGAGATGTTTCCCTGTTCAAACTGGACTCTGTCATGTTATTGCAAGTACCATGCCAAGGGAACTTATACAGGCAATAAGTCTCAGTGATTCGTTCATTCAAACCCAATGTGCAAATACTGAAGCAGCCAGATTGCCAGGATACATGCCCAGTATACATGCCCAGTACGCATGCCCAGTATACATGCCCTTCACTCCCATCTTCGTCAAGACTAGAGAATCTAAGCCAGTGGTCCCCAACCTTTTTTGCAGTGAGAGCTACGGATGGCTTGACCACAGTGTATATTTTTGCTGACCACGGGGTGGGAATGTGGGGTCAGGGGTATACTGGAAGTTGCACTGTGATCAACTGGTTGGTGACCACTGATCTAAACTCTCACTGATTTTTAGCAACTTCTCGTTAAACTTCTGACTGAAATTGTGGTGAAGGTTTGATCCTTTTATTTGTTGGTGTATCAGGCAACTGAACATACGATCTTCAGCTGTGGAAAAGTTACTGCCCCAGCAAGGCAACTCAGACCATAGAAAAGGGGGGAGAAGCAATTTAGCTCAGCTGTTTGGTAATTTAGGTGATGAGGTCTGGTTTGACCTTGTGCAAATGAGCCACAGAGATCCTTACTGACAGACTCAGATTAAAAAGGCATGAATTTATGCCAACAGTTCAGAGATCTTTTCCAACAGATCTGGATCTAAGCCTCCAAGATGCACATTATTTATGTGCTCTGTTGATCAGTGGTACACCACAACTAGCTTTGCAGTTTTCAGAGTGACACACATTTGGGGATATCCTCTAGGTCAAGGCTGATTTTCCAGCCCTCCTTTACCTGTGAGCCAGGTGTGAAGCCTCTGACCAATCAGAATCAGTAATTATTGAACTTCCTACCTGGGAGAACTGAAAACAAGGCCTGGATTTGGAATCGAGGGTCAGAGTTGAAGAGCCCTGCTCTGGGCGTTTCCTCTACTTGATAAGAAGACCTTGGAGATGTTCCATAAAATGTTTGTTTCTCCTGTGTGATATATTAACCCACTTGTTAAGATTAACCAGTGTTTTATCTTAACAGATGACTCTTGGCGCCTGATATTGGTGGCATTAATAAATGTGTTTTCCCCCGCGATGGATAACCCACCCTTAAGTCGTTCCCTGCTCTTTTTCCTCATTTCCATGACAGTAAATAATTGTGTGAAGGTGTGCGTTTGCTGATTTATATGTGCAAACTCCACACGGTGGAGATAAACAGTGAGGCTGTTCACATTTCAGGCAGAGGCCCAGACCACACTGCCCCTCCTCAGAGAGTGTTTATGGCACCTGAAACATTACAGATGCTTAAAATGCTCAGCATGTGAAGCCCCCCCGCTGGAATAAGATCAGGATATCCTCAGGTGTACTTCTCTCCAAAGCTGTCTGTGACATTGAATTATGAAACCTCGATAAAGTCATTAGTCACTGAGTCTGTGGAAAAGCAGCAGGAATATTTAAAAAAAAAAAATTCTGGCAGGCTGAGCTTACAGTCCAGACACTATGACTGGAAATTGTTTGTAATAAATATGGTTTATGCTGAAATGTTATATTGCAGAGCCTGTTTTACCCATAGAAATGAATATATCCCCATGGTTAACTCAATGTCAATATGAATAAATGATAAATTATTCAGAATTCTCCATGGAACTACACGTCCACACCAACACACACATGGTATCTTTAATGATTGAAATGTAGAGATTTCTGTTTAAAAGGAAAAAAAAAAATCAGTGTGTGAAATGTTCTTTCCAGTCCTGCCATTGAATCAAAGACAGTAGCTGTGGGTTTAAGCAGTGAATCAGGATTTTGACCAAGGTCACTAATCAATACGCGCAGGGCCACTCTGTTCTACTCAGGCATCCATCTCCACTCTCGCTCCATTTTCTGCCTTTGCACCCTGCTTCCCAAAAGCTCAGGACTCCTGGCTCTTTGACTTTGCAAAAGCCTGCAGCCCTGCGCTCTAATTTCCCCATCAGTCTGTTCTCTTTTTGACCACCTGGGGGCGGACATCCCCAGTAGCCATCATGCCTTCTTACATAATCTCTGTTTCACAAAAAAAATACCATCACATCAATCACCATCATCCATCCATCCACCCATCCAACTATTCATTGAGTCTAGAATTTTGTACCAATGGCTGAATGTCATATTTTACACCATGAAAAAGAAGATCAAATGAAATTTTCCTCCACAGAAATGTATAAGGGTTCAAGGTTCAAGTGTGACAGCATCTCACAGCAGCTTTGAGGAACATCAGCACTGAAGCTGGAGATGCTGCTGGGATCCCATTAGGCAGATTCAGAGTCTCCCAGGAAGGTCATGTTTCCGGTTGACCCTCTGGCTGGCCTTCTCTGTTCATGTGCCTCCTTAAGAAGGATTACCTTCCTTCTGCCCCCCCTGTCCCACCCAGCTTCCTTAAGGTCTTCTTTGCAAAATGAGTCTCAGGCAAATTACAGAGCAAATGAGCTGAATTGCTGGCATTTACCACCACCCATCTGGATAAGGCCAAGGAGCTGTCATTGGGGCTACCCTGGTTCCTCCGGGATGGAGGAACGGAAGGAAGACCTAGGGCCAGAGTACATGTGGGAGTAGGTGGAGGTCAGAGGTCAGGAGGAAGGGAATATACCTGACCAGCTGGAGCATAAGCAGAACATCATGCTCATGGTATACAGCGATGTTAGCCTCTTAGCTAATGCACATAATGCATGTGGAAGGGAGATGATAGCATAATGGCTATCTGACATCATATAGTGCCGATAGCCTCTTAGTTAATGTAAATAATGCATGTGGAGGAGATGTGATAGCATAATAGCTATCTGATGTTACATAGCTCTGTTAGCATCTTAGCTAATGTAAGTAATGTTTGTGGAGGGGAGATGATAGCATAACAGCTATCTGATGTTATATAGCATTAGTTATATTCATTAATGTAAATAATGCGTGTGAAGGGGAGAGTTAAAGGGGTATGACTCAATGTGTCTGAATGAATGGTACATGTGTTTGTATTGTAACCAGTTAGAAACAGTGATGTTTAAGCTGATAATGCACTTTGGCGTGAAACCTCACCTCAGACAAAAGCTGTGCCCCCCCCCTCCCCATACACAGCTGGAGCCTTTCTTCATCATTTGGCCTTAAGCATTTGACACCAGACATTTATTTATAGGGAACTCGCCAATTTAATTGGGAAGGTTATCACACAAAAATAAAATTCAAAGAAATAAATTGCCTTTTAATTGCAAAAGCATCCCAGCCTTCATCTTATGGCATAGTAAAAATGTTTAGTTTTAGTTTTTTAAACTTTGGATGAAGTGTTTCCCACCTGGCCAGACGTGCCACATAACCTGTGAGGCCTCTCAGTGAGATGTCAATACTCTTTAATATTTAATCTGCCCCGCTGACAGAGCATTCCTCTGTGAAACACATGAATTCATTCTTTTCCAGAACAAATTCAGCATAAACTGCAATAGAACTCCTTGCGTTATGAAATCATTTGATAATTACAGGGTGCAGAAGCATAAACATTATAAATTATAAATCCACAAACAGACACTGGAGATCCTCACGCACTCATTCCTCTCTTTCTACTCAACCACACTGTCAGCTGCTGCCTCACTGGACACAAATAACACTTTTAATTTTAACTGGAAAACTGTTACTGGCTTTTATGCAGTTTCACGTGAAGAAAATTCAAGTGTGGAAATAATTAAATGAGAAGTGGTGAAACCCTGTATGTTTAGAGATAAACATGCTTCGCAAGCAGTTGCTACGAGACATAATCTTTTGTGTGACTTGATCTTGGGCTGCTCACGTTATTTAAAAAATCTCCACAAATGATGATGAACACCAAACGCGGACCTTTTTTTATTCTTTTATTCACCTAGATCATAAAGTGTCAAAGCAACAAAACACAGAATTGTCCTTTGGTGGCTTGTAGTACATCCCAGTATACATGTACAGTCATACACTCATACAGTCTGACGCCATACTGAGGGAAGTCTGCACGATCAAATAAAAACGGAAATAAAATGCCTTTATACTTTGTTCTAGTGTTAAATATATTAACAAGTAGCATTTTAACAAGATTGCGTGATTATCAAAACAAACTTTGTGTAATACGCCATACTGTAGTATGTCAATAAAATAAAAATGATATAAAAATTAAATACATCGATCCTTCCGGAAGCATGTCTGCCGACAAAGCCATCAGTCAGGTAACGTGGCCCATGGGTTCCTGTGCTGGCTTCTGGGACGGGTTCCTCGCTAACGCTGGCGGATGATTTTCCGGTTCCGGGAAAACACAGCAAGCACCGTAGAGACGGGGAAGCAGAACTGGCGGGTANNNGGGGGGGGTCCTCACAGCAAACGGTGCCACCTTTTCAGGTCGGCCCACGCAAACCGAGCACTTCTTTGTCGCCTTGCGTCCAGGATGAGGTGCAGCTCAGTGTGTCGCCAGCTGGATGCATCTCCGTGGGGGGGCTGCTGCCGATGTCGCCGCAGTGACAGAGGAGAGGCAGCCTGTTACCCAGGCCCCCCCTTCCCCAGTGTTTGCAGTGCCTGTTACAGCTTATTCACAGTTTCCGTTCATCCACTGCCGGCAGGTCTGGTCAAATGCTCAGTTACTTCCGTAAATATACCTTGTCATTTTTGTAATTTAATTTTCAATATTTAATTTTTACTGTGACTCATATTCATTAATGTTTAAAATTACAGTTTGCCATCATTCCAAAACATTCCACTTCCGCTGCCCGCTTCTCCCATGTGGCGGATGGCTGGGACGTGCCCAGGCCCTCAGAGTGCTGCCGGCCAGCAGGAGGCAGTGGCGAGCGCCAGCAGCAGCAGCAGCAGGTGGGCTGAGGACGGGCAGGAGGTGTCGCTGGCCGAGTCGGGGCCCCCGCAGCCGGCCGCCTCGCTCTCACAGTGCGGCTTCTCGCACAACACGCCGCTGAAGCCCACGGCACACTGGCAACGCAGGTTGTCCAGGCACACGCCGCCGTTCTGACAGCGCAGCAGCTCGTCGTCACACACCTGGGCTGTGGGGGGGGGGGGGACAAGCAGGGGGGGGCATCACACCGCTGGGTGCTGCCTGTGTACATGCTGCACATGCTGAAAAGAGTTGAACAGCATATCTTTTGCAGAAAGGTGTCATTTAGTAAACCTCACAAGTCACCAAAATCTAACCACCACACAAAGCTATTCTAGCAATCGCACTTAGCTAAAGTTACTCTATCAATCACACCTAGCCAAAGGCAGCGTTGCCATCTCTCACGCATCTGCATGATGCTCATGCTTTCAGATTCTCAGGCTCACGCAAGATATCTTACGGTAAATCTATATTATTTCATTGTAAACCTAATACTGGCTACATTATAAGCTTTTGGGCGGTCTGCAAACCCTACAGACTATTTACAAGGTAATAAAACTGTTACATACATGTAAATGTGTCTTGAATTGAAAATCTCACGCCAGCCAGGTGACTAAAGTTGGCAAGCTTGCAAAGGTAGTCTACAAATCACACCTAACTAAAGTTACTCTGGCAAACATACCTATCTAAAGCGAATCTAGCAATCATACCTAGCCAAAGCTAATCTAGCAATTGCACCTAGCAAAAGATAACGCTAATCTAGCAATTACAACTAGCTAGAGCTGAATGCAGAGACACACTACACGTAAACACAAACGGGTCTGTAATGGAAAAAGACAGGTGACTTGTGGTCACCAACAGTGGAGGAATGTTTCCTAAAGAGAGGAAAACAAGTGACACAAGCAGGTGAATTCTATCCCAGAAATGGTGCCCTGGATGGGTTAAAAACACGGTGCATGGGGTTCCTGCTGCAGACTGGCAGAAACGGCAATAATACAAAAGTGCAAGTAATGCATTTCAGCCCCATGTTGCCCTGTGCCTTCATCCCCAGAAACAGCTCTGCTGAAGCTGGAGCTTCACACAACAGGCTGCAAATGAGCTCTGTCGCATTTACGCTACACCATTGCGATCGTTTAGCTGTTTTGATTAGTTTTGTTTATGAGTCGGACCCAAACAAATTATGTTGCCAAAACGAATGATCCAGCTGATGGCATTTTCCAAAATAAGATTATTTTGCAGTTATTCAAAAAGGATATAATTTAACAGCCTAAATAAGAGGGCCAGTTCAAGACAAACTTACAGGCAGGAGTAAATAAAAATGATAATCACTATGGACAGCTGAGTCCCCAGACAGAGTGCTGATTTCACATGCAGGATAAAGATCACATCAAACAAGAGATAGTTAACTTCTGCTGCACGTTCCTCCGAGCCGCTCAGCTTTGTGGATGGAGACAAAGACCTTCTGTGGGTATTTTGCACACAGCTCTGGGATTAGAGGCAGGAAGACAGAGAAACGCTCCGCTGAGGCGTGAGGAAACACTTGATAAGGTTACAATAGGCTTTTTTCTTTCGAGTGCAGCACTCTCAGGGTCTTCAAACCCAACTCGAGTCCTCCTGAGGAAAGCACTCGTTAAGCTGGTGTTCCTCTGCAGCCTCCCGGCTGATCATCACAGCGGCTGCCTTTCAAACGCTAATGGAGACGGCGGAGCGTATTTCTCACAAAAACACACCCTACGCCAGATACTCAGGGTCAGCCGAAGAGCATCCTGCAGATCCTAAACGTAGGCAGTACGTGTCACAGAAGAACACCCATGCTCTCTATCAGATTTGGGAGGAATGGCCAGATCTCAGAGTCACGGCTGTTTTTGATTTATGACCAGTACATTTACAAACATTTTACACAACTGGAAATAAATGGACTAATTTCCATTTCAACCCTTGTTGGGAGACTTTGATTCTGTATTCATTATTGTCAGGCAATAATATTCTGCAGAGTACTCTGTCACAAATACATTGGGTTTAATTTATGTTGTATTTTTATCCATTGTTTACTCCAAAAAGAATCTTACTCAAGGAGGATTATCTCATATTACTAAGAAAAACAACTTTTACATATGAGTAGCTAACAGATAAATCAATCATTTAAGGAGGGCCAAGTTAGACATGTTTAAAATGCAAATGGATTTTATATCCAGCACTGTCTGATTGTCTATCTGGTTTCTAAACACGTTTAACACACATACCCATCTGTCCTGCCTGCTGTCTCAGTCCGGCTTCGTATTTAACCATAAATCAAAGCACACATAAATAGGTCTTTATTATTTTAACAGATTGTACATTACAGTAACGTCAGGAGGCTCCCTGGGAGGGTAAGGGTTACGCTCCAGCTCAGAGCTGTTGCCTGCTTAATGTGCTCTTTGCAGAAATTTGTACAGTTTTCCATGTGTCTCGAAAAAGTTTGTTTTAAAGCATCAAACATGTACATGCTCAAAGGTGGTTAGCAACCTTAGGGCTATGTTCCACAGAATGTTCCAGAACAGCTTTTGGGAATGTGAGTCATTCGGAAGATGGTTTTTAACACTTTTATAAAACTGCCTGCCTATGACAACGTCAGCCTTTGGGGCATGCTCCCCAGCTTCCCCACCGGCCCCCGGGGCCTGCTCCGGCCCCGGTCCTGCCCTGAGGTCAGCAACCGGCGTGTGTCCCCCACCCGCACCTCGCCTGTGTCTGGCACTGTCCTGTGGGGAAGATGCCCATAGATGCACGGCTATCAAAACCCGATATCTTCGATTTGCATTCCGCCAGCACATTCAACCAACAGGGCTGTGTGTCTGCGCAGTTTGACTCTGAGTCACATGTTGTGCTGTCTGCGACATGGGGGGGTTTCATATTCCCTAAACAGAAGACCGGCTGTTATTTACCGCATTTCACTCTGCTCTCTGACCACAATTACCTCAAACTGTTGTCTGACATGTGAGGGAAAACGTTTCAATATCTCTCTATTTCTCTTCCGTACATCAAGGACAAGATGTCACTGTCCCGCTGTGTGCAAATTATACCTCCAACACCAAGTCACTGTCTTTCACCACAATGGCATTTTAAAGTATTCCAAAGTACATTGTTTAAAAGTCAGAAGTGTCACGTACTACGGTGTTTATATTTAATTTTATGTCCAAAAAAAGAATTAAATAATGGAGCTCTCTGTGACCATGAAATTGACTAGCTGGTGATGTGCTCTGCAGTCGACTCCGTTTACAATTTCTCAGCATGCAAACGGACCCCAGGCCAACAATAAACTTTGATATTTATTGTGTTTGTTTTGCTATTGGGACTAATATCCACAAGTGATGCTGATGTGATGTGGGTGGCACATACGGCTGTATGTGGGAAATCCGCACTGTTAATTGTGTCACTATGACTGCACTTAATGGAGAGTTTTAAACGGAAGGCGCATGTTAGGGTATAAGTACAGGACCGTAGGAGACTCAGACACCTTCGCAAACAGGGGCCAGCTGTTTAATTGGGGTCATGTTTATCATCCATGGAGGACAGCAGTGCGGCAGAGGTTAAGCAGCCCGCGATGTGCCTGACCACCCAGTAAAGGCGCCAAAACTCGAACTGGCGACCTGGCTCCACAGCCACATTTTGGTGTGAAGTCGTCGAACAGTCCGGCCTTGCCTTTGAGATTTCCCGTCTATGGATCTGATAGGGCGCAGAGGTAATTAAAGAGGGCTTATCATCTTACGGTCCTAGAGGGGTGGGGGACTGGGTGTGTCCCCATCCTGACAGCCTCAGTCGCATTCCCCCCTCAAAGCATTTTCACAAGTCGAAGCGCGAGATAATTGAGGTCAAAGGGGCTCATGAATATTTGGTGCACACCTCTGCTGCTGTATCCCCGTCTCCTGTCTGATTGCTTAGGGACGAGGGTTTGCAGGGAAATTACCAGCGTACATGATTAGATTAAGAGGTTAAGCAACTGCTTTGCGATTCTGCCATTGCATTTGAGAGCAGCTGTCCCTGAAGCCTCTTCAAGGCCGATCGCCTCAGGGCGATTCTAGCCTGTCCCTGACTGTCAGTGCCTCATGATGTTTATCAGATGCTTCTCATATCCATACGTTTACACCAGCTTTTTATGGTGCGATCTGTAATTTAACCAGATCACTTATTGTCCCTAATATCCTATCCCAGATTATTATCCGGAAATGTGGTTCCAACAGGACATTCAGCGACCTTAGAAGTGACAGGTCCTTGATTAAAGATGACAGAAGCAGGTTATATGCCATTATGTCATAGACTTAACCATGCCACATTAGTTGGGCAGCTCTCGATATAACACTTCATGTCGAGGCTGCAACTGTACCTCAGTACAGATCTGACTATAGCACCCTATCATCCACCGATATCCACACCCACAGACAGACAGTATTCTTCACTGGAGCATCGGGGTTTCCTGAAGGTAGCCTTTGGTTTTGACCACGTAGAGGGCCCCCATAAAAGAAGCGGACACTAAAATCTGCCCCTCTAACAGCAGCCTGGAATAATAAAGGAGAGAGCCAGGCGATGCGTGACTAACTCTGCGGCTGCTGGCAGTGGGAAGCCCTCACCATGCGGCAGCTGCCATGTTTTCGGTCAGCTGATGCAGTTTGCCGACATCAGACGGGTGAGTGCCACCCCCCCGTCTGCACAGTGAGCTCACGCTCAGCTCGGGGGCCAACAGGAGAAGGCAGACAGACAGAAATGAACGAGCCTGTGAAGGTGGACCAGCCCGGGGCTTTCCAGTGAACCAATGAGGGTCGGTGGGGGGGGGGGAGGGAGCTACTTACATTTGCAACCACTGTCCCACAAATATCCTGGCAGGCACTCACTGCAGTGTTTGCCCGTCGTTCCCGATTTACATTTACAGAATCCTGTGGCATTACAGCGTTCGCTCTCGGAGCCAATGGGATCACAGTTACAGGCTGTGGGAACAAGACACACACACACAAGCTGGGGGGGGTCGCCTGGGGTCGGAGTTCAATAGCACCGACGAATTATAGGCGGGCCCTGCATTTCAACGAGCTCCAACATCTTACTTATGAACATCTGAATGATGGAATGATGATCTTCATCTTACACAAAAATATAGTATTTTAATCTATCCTTTTACGACACAAAACTGGCTTATTCTGTCATACATAATAATAATTATATAATAATAATAATAATAAGATGATGATGATGATGTGATACACATACAGACAGTCTTGTGTACAATATGAATTGTCCTAAACATCTGCTGAAGATGGTAAACAAAACATGTCCTTTTAATTTGATTGTTGTGTTGTCTGGTTGCTATGGCAGCAGTGAAAGCGTGTGCGTTGCCCATACCTCACTACACGTCCTCTGTCACTGTGCCTAATACCATCCAGCTCCTCCAAACACGCCATGCTCTGCTTGTTCTGTGAGGTTATGGGAGGGGCAGAGCCTAGGAGGGGGGTGCTCCTCTCCCCCGGGAATCCTGAGCTTCCGAATTTAATCTATCAATGCTGACAGAGCCCCCCCCCTCCCCCCCCCCAATTCACACCATGCCCAGCTGACCTGGGTGACACTTACACTCTTCCTCACTCACGGCGCCAGCCTGGACCAGATGTTTACGTGGCTGTATTCTGTCAGTCGCACGACAATCTGAGATTAATAAGACTCTAATGACACTGGCGTGATGGCTGTCCGGCAGTGTTCCGCCGTTCCCTCGTGGTGAGAGAGCTGTGAGCGGGGAAGGTTCTCAGCCAGACGGTGGCTTCATGCTTGAGGAGCACACGCCAGCCACAGGAGAAAATACTTGGTGCTAACATATTCGGTTACCATCTTCAGCAGAAACATTCCTGGTTTACACAAATGATAATGAGAGTGGGAGGAGAAGATAGCAGGACTTGATGGACACGGTGGACGTGGGACAATCTCAGACTATATGGTGTCTCCAGAGATGCATGTTTAACTTCAGATATATATTTTGCCTTCATAGTGAATTCCTCACACCATACAGTGTACTTCATTTTTGTGATTTTTAACTAAACTGTATTTGGTGTTCTTTGGTAATTAAGTCTTTCACAGTCAAGCAATTCAATATCAAACAGCACTGACAGTGTCTGAGGTGAAATGGACTCAGTGGGTGATTAGCAATGCCTCGGTGTTAATTGCTTTAGTGGATTGCGGCCCCGCCAACTTCGTTGACTAATGACTCCACTGCATTTGCTGTGACTCTGGTCCTGTGGTTCGGTCTGCTCCGCGGCTACAGAGTCTGTGTGCACACCTGTGGCGCACGGGCAGCCAAGCCGCAATGGTAACTCTGGGCGCCCTGCCAGGTATTTCAGGGAATCCTGGGTAAAAACACTGCTGAGGCCTGGCCCGGTGCTCGGAGACGGCGTCATTAAGTAAGGAGCTTCTTAAGCCGTATGCTAATGAGGTGTTTTATTGCTGAAACCGTTTGCATAATTATCTTAGCATCCTGCTAGTTGACACAGATCAGCAGACTGCATAATAACCTAAATCTCCAGCTTGTGGAGTGAAGCACATATCCTGTTCACCAGGGTAAACGGGGACTTGTGGGTTCTTCTTCAGGTAAAGATTAGTCTCTTATGGCTCTGTCTGCGAGTGACATTAGCAATGCTAACGCTACGTTAGTGAAGATAGAAATACCACCCCCCCAAATCACACTGCGACACACGGGCCATTACATGTACATTAGTTATGGGAGGTATTGAAAATGATAAAAAGAAAATACACTTAGTTTCCAAAGTCTGTGCGCAAAAATCCTGCAAAAATGAAAATTAAAATGAAATAGCACCATTTGCATTTTAATTTTCCACTCATGTATGAGTCAGATGTGAAAAATTAAAAAATAAAATTTAAATTCCTTTTTGTCTTTTCATTTTCCAATTTGACTTTTCATTTCCTACTTTGCCTTTTCATTTTCAAGTTCACTGCATGCAAATATATGTTAATTGGGGCGGTGGGCGGAGCTACAGATCACTGCAGCGCTTTCGCAGTGCGTTTGCCAGTTTTGTTGTCTTTGTGTTTCTTGGCCATGGTCAACTCTGTCGCCCAAACTAATGGTAAAGTCACACGTTAAGTTAACGCTTAAGTTAGCTACTTATCTGCAGCTTCCGATTCATTTAGCTTCTTATTCATAGCGTCTTATTTCATGGCTTAACTTAGCTTCTTATTTGCAGCACCTCTAGAAGGGAACATTTGCTCGGCACATGATGCAGTTTTTATAAGACATTTTGGAAATACAAAACGTATAAATAAAAGGTTTGAGCTATAGAATGTATATTTATTTTAGTGTGCCTGTAGTGATGGCGTAGTTTTTTGAAGCAATGGGAGGATGAAAAATGGTCACATGACCGGTGAAGAACAAGCAGACAGAGGGTGCGGAAGGGCCAGAAGACGGGACTGACCTATGCAGACATTTTCATCGTCCAGCTCTACTGAAGTATTTCTGTAGTAGCCCAGTTTGCACAGCTGGCAGTGCTGCCCCCTAGTGTTGTGCTTACAGCTCACACAAATGACCGTGTTCAGCAGCTCGATGTAGCTGCAGCGGTTGGAGTGACCGAAGCATTCACAGTCTTGCAAGGAAGAAAAGAAGTGAGTGCATGTGTGTGCGCACAAGTGTCGCGCCAGCATCACATGCATGGTTATGGAAGCATAATGGATTCTGGGTAATGTAGGCATGTCACAGAAGCAGGCAGCCATGTTAGTGGGCATCACGCTGGAGGCGTTGGGGGTGGCAGTGGGGTGGAGCTATGGACAATGCTGGAATTCATCTGTAATTTTCAACCCCAAAGCATTTATGGCCCACTCATCTTGAAATTAACATCCAGATCATCTTCTTGTACAGGTAGGCAGCTTCTCTAAGAACACACCAAACGGGTACAAGGAAGAAGAGGTACAGGGGAAGACCCACCTAACACTCAACATCATGCAATGCAATATAATCAAAATGATTGTGTAATGATCACATAATGGTATCAGGTAATGATTACATTATGATCGTGTGATTGTTTAATGATCACCTAATGATTGTGCAATGATCAGGTAAAAATCAAAAAAAAAAAAAAAAACACAATTCATCATGTAATGATCATGATTGCATATTGATCATGTAACGATTGCATGATGATCACGTAATGATCATGCAATGATTGCATGATGATCACGCAATGATCCGGTGATGATCACATAATCATCACGTAATAATCACACAATGATTGCATGATGATCATGTCATGATTGTGTGATAATCACTTGATGATCACACAATGATGATCACATTAAGATGTGCAGCACAGCAGGAGGAATTCTGGGTATTTCTCTCCCAGACAGATTCTTGGTCCTATTACTGTCTGCACAGCAGAGTCTCACAATCGCAATATGCATGGTTAGCTAAACCGCACTGATTCCACATAAATATCTGAAACGGGCGATAAAGTCAACGATGTTTATCAATTTCCAGCAGCTACTAGGGCTGCATCCCATCCCAGGAAGCATCAGGACACGGGACGCCTCTTCACCTCAGCAGAACGTTCTGGATCGTCAGGGGAAACTAGAGGCAGGCAATAGGCAAATTCCACACGCGTGGCTCAAAGCCCGGGGCACAGAGTTTCTCAGAGATCCCTGCCATGTACCCCCACAGAGGCATGTACTGAGGGCGTAACGGGACCATTACATTACCGGCTGAGAGGTACCTGTCAGTTCTTATTTATATGGCATTATATGTAGCACCCAGCTGACATTCTTCAAACCAGCCCAGGATTCACCTCATTAAGCCTAACCCTTAACATCTCTGAAATAGCCTGTTTTGATGGAATGGTTTTCTGCCCGTTCCACAAAGCTACTGTGTCTATGAACGGATGCTGCAGTGTGGCTGGTCCCTTAACGGACATTCCGTGATACTGCACGCTTCCTCGCCCGTCTCTCATCGCTGATTAAGGAGCGATTAACACACTGGGGAACGAAACTGTCAGTGAGTCCAAGAGCCGGGGCCTGTTCAGATGTGGAAGCTCCGCCCCTGCTTTACCGCTTACTGTCCAAAAAAATGACACAATCATATCAAATTAATGATAAAACAGAGTAAGATCCCATCTGGATGTAGGCAGCGAAGGCGAGCTGACATTCAGAGGGGGGGTTTACCCCCCCAAGGTTTGGATGGCCGGAACGTGAAGAGCTCATTACAGATTCACACGGCGTGATGCCTCAGACTGCAGAGGCTCAAGGGGGTGCGTCTCATACGTGCTATTCTCACTGCCACCTGCTGCTTCATAATGGGGAGGCGTCGACTAGCAGGCGAAACAAAACCAAAAAGGTGGGGGCCATTAAACACAAAAAATGATATTAAACCATAACATAAGCATGTCCAGAAGGAGGAGAGGCATCCCACAACTGCAGGTATGATTTTAGAGGATTATTATCATTATTATTCTTATTACTATTTATAACAATAATGTGTGGGAAATAACTGCTATTCTTAAATTCAAGTAGAAAAAGCAAAGAACATTTGCAGTTGGATGGTTTTGTTTAGTTATGAACATTAAAGATGATGACAGAGGTGTGATTGACAGGTTGCAGGTTCTGGGTTCCGGGGGTTGTGCTTTTGAAGCTGTGTATACAAGCAGAAAGTCGAAATCTGTGGCAAATGAGCTCAGAACATCTTTCAGTGTCTTAATGTTAATGTCTGACGTGTGAGATGCTGAAGTCACTGTGTGTATCTCGGTGGAGCTGCCCACTGCCGTGCCGCTTCCTCTGTGCGGGCTGCTCCTTCCCTGAAGAGTTTCACCGGTCACTGTGACCCGGACACGTGTGTTGTTCCCCCCCCCCCCCCCCCCCCCCCCTCTCCCCCTCCCTCTCCCCCTCCCTCCCTCCCTCTCTCCCGCCCCCCTCCCCCACTTCCTCTCCCTCGCTCTCTCCCTCCCTCCCTCCTTCTCTCCAGCCCCTCTCCACCAC
>JAODJU010000001.1:16479284-16492947 GCA_026776725.1 Gnathonemus echidnorhynchus
GTGTTGTCCCCCCCCCCCCCCATTCCTCTGCTGATCCACCTGTTCTTTCCTTGGGAATGAGGCTCTCTGTGTTCATCATGGTGAGCAGACCCGCCCCACTGCTTCCATCCCGAGGTAGGAGTGCTTACAGAATGAATAACTGTGTATGTAAACTGCTCAGTGTCCTGTGTGCAGCCAGCACTGTATTTGGGGACAGCTCAGTGTCCTCAGCAGCACCCTCCCTCCTGAGCCCTGGGGGAGATTATTTACCCTGAGTTGTTTGACAGCACAGACACACTGATTCCACTGGCAAGCGTTTCCCAGCTCCGAACTGCACCGGGAAGACGGCAGCATCGGAATGGCTCCCTTTAGCTTCCATCCATCCATCCATCCATCCATCCATACCCACTTATCCTACGCAGGGTTGCGGGGGTCCGGAGTCTATCCTGGAAGCTACTGGTGCAAGCCAGGGAATATCCCATGATGGGGCGGCAGACATGATACAGACACGATTCACACCTACGGGCAATTTGGCAACTCCTGTTCACCTTAGCAGGTTTGTGGATTTTGGGGAGAAGCCGGGGTACTGAGAGGAAACCCCACGACGACATGGGGAGACCATAAACACCCACGGGGAGCCATGAAGGAGCCTCAAAGCCTGGTCCCAGAGGGGTGAAGCTACAGTGCTAACCACTGAGCCACCGTGCCCCCTCCCTCCGGTTTAGAGAAAGTAGGAAAACACAGGGTGGTGGGCAAGTCAGCACAGCAAATCTGCATGGTGGATTAACGTAAGATCACCAGGCATCGGCTGGAGACGGAGCTGAGGGCCCCGGGAAGGGCCACGCCAAATTAAAACGCAGAGCATAACCAGAGGCTATTGAAATTAGGAGAAGTGCTCGTTTAATTTGGTCTGATTTGTGGGAAGGGACCACGTCCGGTGCCGGCTGCAGATGGAGGCTTTGTGGAAGATCTCAAAGGGACTCCGCACTGAGCACGGCATGATTCTGAAATGCATCCAAAGAAGAATAACAGCACTTTATAACAATAACCTTCATGCTCTCTTGGCGCGTCTGGCTCCTTGCAAACGAAAGCAAGCAGACAGTTTAAATTATTTATAAGTGACAACAGGCAGAAGGACTTCGCCACTTCTCCTGCTGCTGCAGTCCACCATCGCTTATCCTGGGAGCCGTTGGTTGACCTACAAAGATATTTCATCTTGGTTTGAGGTCTCCTACCTTGATTTCGATTTGCAACCCCTAGGGACGAAACATTCTGTCCAACTGCGGGCAATCAGGAGAGACCAGGAGTTATTACAAGCATGGCCTGAGCCCCATGGGCGACGGACACACGTGTGCCTCCAGCTGCCCGTCACATGACTGTCAGGCATGTGGGAGAAGCCCCCCCCCGGACCATTGGTGGATACATTAACATTCTACATAATAGTATGGCTTCATGGTTCCTTTGATAATGATCAAGGTGGTAAATCATGATATTCTACTGTGAAGTGAATATGCACACTATATTCCATAATGCTGTGTGCTTGTATGTATATGTATGTAGTGCATACATACATACAGACACCATACATATGGATAAAAAACAATCAAAGCATGACTCATGTATGAGTAACTCATCTCCAAGCTGATTTACAGAATTACACACAACATCTATTCCCTGTTTCTGGAAATAGTGACTCAGTTTCTTTTGGGCAGATTTAGCAGGGAGCGAGAAAGTGTTATAATCCAACCCCCCCAAGACCCTGCAGCCCCCACCCCTCTGTCCCACACTCGTCTCTGCTACACCCCGCAGGAAAATGGAGCCTTAAAGCAAGACTGCAGTATCTAATCCTGAACTGATCAGGAAAAACCCAAACCACCATGCGCTATACACTACTCGCAGAAGAACGCATGGCCTGTCTCGTACAGCTTGTGAGCTGAACACGGGCCTGTCATGTACGGCTTGTGAGCTGAACACGGGCCTGTCTCGTACAGTTTGTGAGCTGCTTACGGGCCTGTCTTGTACGGCTTGTGAGCTGAACACGGGCCTGTCTCGGACAGCTTGCGAGCTGAAAACGGGCCTGTCTTGTACGGCTCGCGAGCTGTGCATGGGCCTGTCTCGTACGGCTTGTGAGCTGTGCACGGGCCTGTCTCGTACAGCATGTCAGCTGAACACGGGCCTGTCTCGTACAGCTTGTGAGCTGCGCACAGGCCTATCTCGTACAACTTGTGTGCTGCACATGGGCCTGTCTCATATGGTGTATAAGCTGAACACAGGCCTGTCTCATACAGCTTGTGAGCTGAACACAGGCCTGTCTTGTGCAGCTTGTGAGCTGAACACGGGCCCATCTCATACAGCTTGTGAGCTGAACACAGACCTGTCTCGTACAGATTGTGAGCTGAACACGGGCCTGTCTCATACAGCTTGTGAGCTGAACACAGGCCTGTCTCGTACAGCTTGTGTCTCATACAGCTTGTGAGCTGCGCACGGGCCTGTCTCATACAGCTTGTGTCTCATACAGTTTGTGAGCTGCTTACGGGCCTGTCTCGTATGGTGTGTGAGCTGAACATGGGCCTGTCTCATACAGCTTGTGAGCTGAACACAGGCCTGTCTCGTATAGCTTGTGAGCTGAATACGAGCCCGTCTCATACAGCTTGTGAGCTGAACACAGGCCTGTCTCGTAAAGCTTGTGTCGCATACAGTTTGTGAGCTGCGCACGGGCCCGTCTCATACAGCCTGTGAGCTGAACACGGGCCCGTCTTGTACAGATTGTGAGCTGCACACAGGCCTGTCTCGTACAGCTTGTGTCACATACAGTTTGTGAGCTGCGCACGGGCCCATCTCGTACAGCCTGTGAGCTGAACACGGGCCCGTCTCGTACAGATTGTGAGCTGCACACAGGCCTGTCTCGAACATCTAGTGTCTCATACAGATCGAGAGCCACCCTGCTCACAGGAACATAGCATAATTAGGCCGTCCTCCTCCCCTGAATGCACATCCTATCGTAATGAAGCACAAGACTCGCCTGGGGGAATTGAATCATAACAGAAACGATGGGAAACACACTACTGCCACTGAGCTGTGATACACTGAGTCACGCAAAAATACACAGCTTAATGCCCCCTCTTGGGGGTTATGGGGGGGGGGTTAATGCCCCATGGTGGGAGTTACTGGGGGCTTAATGCCCCATGGTGGGAGTTACAAGGGGCTTAATCCCATCCCATGGTAAGTGGGATGTGTCTACCTTCACATTCAACATAGTGAAACATGCTTATCTGGCTTCACCATTCAAGCTTTGCGAGTAGAAGATCAATATAAGGACTGCCACAGTTCCTATGCCTGCCCAAGTCCTCTAAAGGACGGTGCTAGTAATGGGAATCTCTTGGAAAAGGGATAATGCACACAGAATTACAGGTCGAACAGGGAGGACACGGCACTGTCATGACTTATTAACTACGGCGGGGAATATCGCTGCTGTGTGACAATTAGAAATTTGCTGCGACTGCATTGAGCCGTTTTCATTTAGTAAAACAAACTATTAACACCTGCATGTGTCACACAAACAACCAGAAGCTGATTAAAAATAAAAGCATTAATTTTATGTTAGCAAGTAATTTGCTAGTAGATTCTAGAGCTGCTTTTCTGCAGTTGTTTGTTAAGACACTGCAGGCAGGTGAAATCAAATGAAAAGTCATTTTAATCAATGCCAGTAATGCAACGTAATCCTGCACAGCAAGAATCGTTTTTTAAATATTAATTTTACCTTAATGGCTGCATTAGGCAACCCTGAGCGCTTTAATAAACTGGAAATAGGGTTGCACAAAGTCAATAAAGAATTCAATTACCTTCAAACAACAGTATGAAAATTGCAGTTTTTTTTTTCCTTGGGTATTTTGTTCAAGGTGAGGTGTAAGTTTGCTTTCTTCAAGGTCAATGGGCTGTTTCCTGTTATGTGAATTTTATTTTTTCAATGTTGTCTGCAAAAACATCCAGACGGATGGTAATTTATGTGTTAACTCCTCTCTCCTGCCGCAATTGAGGGTGTGGGTTGCGTGTTGCGGTAATCTGTGGGGATGGGGGCAGCACACCTAGCTCTGGGGGAGGTCTGAGATGCCGGGGGTGTGTTGACAGTGTCCCTGCTGTATATTCACCTGGAGACCCCAGGCGTGGATCATCTTGGGGGTGTCAGAGTGTCACAGCTCCAAAGCGTGCAGGTGGTATGGGGGGGGGGGGGGGGGGGGGTGGGGGGGGGCGCATCATGCAGGCCATGCACATGACTTAAAGCTCCACTTTGTCCAACATGCACTTCTCCAATCAAATCTCACTGCTGTGTCTCCCTGCCCAAATCCCGTGACCCACCTAATATTGCCACGGAGGCGCTGACAAGCCCAGCTAGAGTCTGGGGGACCTCCTCTGAGTCCTGAACTGCGCTTCATCAGTGAAAAAGAAACATAACAAGACTTCCTGGAGATGGAAACATTTTTAGGGTTTCTAGGGTCGGCCTGGTTTCCTCAAAACAATATAGTTTACGCTGAAGATTTGTTACACTCCTTTAAAATGGAGTTTTTCTGTCTGTGATGTGCTTATAACATAGACATTTTGTATCAATGTGTCAACATGTGTTTGGTCCTCAAAGAGCACATTTGAAAACTGTAATACATATTTATTTTCCAATAAATAATGCATAAAACTAACACGGCAACTGAAATCATATTTCTGTAACCAATAAAAAGAATAAATTAAGAGTCACCAACATCCAAATATAATCTGGATGCATTTTGGAAATGAATATTGAATACAAAGTGGACTTTAGAATAGACATAAACAAAGCGAAGCAAAGCCAAGCAGAGTATGGGGATGTGTAACAATTCATTAATTTGGGAATTTTACTTACTAACTGGGCCAATATTGTTGGGAACACCTGGAAAAGACAGAAAGACAGATGTTTTAAATGGAGACATTTTTCAGCATGTGAAACAGTTACGGTGAGAGCAGGGTGTCGGGAATAAGGCAGGGAAGAACCCAGGATGGAGCTCCAACCCATCGTAGGACAGACACGCCATTTACAGAAATAGACAATTCGTCAACTCCAATCTTAACATGCTTTTGGACTGTGGAGGGAAACTGGAGAACCCTTGGTAAGGAGCTCTAATGGGTCTTGGGGACACAGAGAGGAACGCATGAGGAACTTCCCGGTAGCGGGCCCCGGTGAGTTTTGGGGATATGGAGAGGAACGCATGAGGAACTTCCCGGTAGCGGGCCCCAGTGAGTTTTGGGGATATGGAGAGGAACGGAGAGGAACGCATGAGGAAGTTCCCGGTAGCGGGCCCCGGTGAGTTTTGGGGATATGGAGAGGAACGAGGAACGCATGAAGAACTTCCCAGTAGCGGGCCCCAGTGCGTCTCAGGGACACGGAAAGGAACACATGAGGAACCTCCAGGTAATGGACCCCGGTGTGTCTCGGGGAGACCGAGAGGAACGCATGAGGAACCTCCCAATAGTGGTGCGTTTTGGGGAGACGGAGAGTAACACACGTCCCCTGTTTTTCATTAAGGCACATCCTTGCAGTGGGGTTAACCCCCCCCCACCACCACCATTAATTACACACAGACGGCACATCACCTTCCCCTGTGACCCTGACTGGGAGAAGATGGATGGAGGCACTGATGATCTTCACCTCTTCACACCATGGAGCCTCTATGGGAAAGAGGGATTCAGCCTGCAGATGGGCTAGGTGTAATAAACACCATTTTACAGGAAGGAATGTAGTTTTGAACAGTCATAGGGTCTGTAGATGGCCAGGAAGCAGGAAGGGGGGTGGAGTGTGCCTCTCACAACAGCATAATAATAATAATACTAATAATCTGACTCCCTGGAGGCGCCCAGTGACAATGGGAACAAAAATGCATCCTGGTGACATCACACTGTTTGCTTTCTTAGTGATTTTTGTCAGTAGTGAACTGAATGAATTCCAGTTTTTGGTTACAAAAGTCCCTTGATATTCCGATGTCACCACAGGACAGCCACCTCTGGGGTGCTCAGTCACCTGACCTACTGATGTCACCAGGGGACACTCACCTCTCGGGTGCTCAGCCAGTAATTTAATTCCATACCCCGTCAGACCTGCTTCAAATAGATTCTGAGGCCTGAACCGCACCCGAATTTTAATGACTGCTTTGCTAGGAAGGGTCTGTGCAGGAATAGCCTGCATTATTTTTAAAAAAGCATTTATTATCAAATTGAAATTTAGGTCTACACCTGTGTAAATAAATACAATTTTTATGTTTTCAGTAATTATGTTATTTATTTCCAACTGCATCCATACCTGTAAATAACAAGGTGGGATATTTTTCACCCGTTATATCAAAACTTGCGAGTCGCCCATCAGGTATTGCAGGTACCCCAACCCATGCAAAACACTGCCCTGGACACCCACCCAGGGCACTCAGTCACATGACCTGTTGTCACCCCTGGACACCCACCCAGGGCACTCAGTCACATGACCTGTTGTCACCCCTGGACACCGGCCCAGGGCACTCAGTCACATGACCTGTTGTCACCCCTGGACACCGGCCCAGGGCGCTCAGTCACATGACCTGTTGTCACCCCTGGACACCGGCCCAGGGCGCTCAGTCACATGACCTGTTGTCACCCCTGGACACCCACTCACGGTGCTCAGTCACATGACCTGTTGTCACCCCTGGACACCCACCTCAGGGTGTTCATGGAGGTGCCAGATCTTCCCAAAGCCCCTGAAGCTCACCTCCCACATTACCTTCATGTGATGCCCACCCCTGGATCACCTCATCTTTCTGAATGACCCCCACCTGACAGGGATAGCCAGACGGAGAACATACAACCATCTGGGGGGTGGGGGTGTGCTTTCCACTCATACGGGTGGAGGAAACGAAGGAGAATGGGATGAAGTGGACGAGCTGCTGATGCGAGCATCCTCGCCAAGGGCACGGCAAAAACGTTTCAAGGATTTTTGAATTTCCGGGTTGAAAGCAGCATATCATATTTAAGTGGGGCTGAGGCCAGCTGTACCTGAAGAACTGAATAGATTTTGCATTAATATGATTTGAATGTCATTTATATTGCTTGGGAAAGTCATCTCTTAAATGGAACAAAGCTATTATCTGTTATATATGTGCAGGATTTACTATCACATTTGGACTAATATCACCCAAACTGACAGGTATTCCACATTCACAGTGAGAATGTTCTTCATATCACTATACAAAAAAGGAACTGCACTCGAAACGCATCTATGTGGCATGGTGCAATAAACTTTTTTTCTAAATAGCATGAGAAGTATTTTGTGAGTGCGGTTCCTTTTTTGTATTTTGATGTCGTTAACTCGCACCCTAAGTAATTTTTGAGATATTTTGGAGTTTGAGCACGCCTACCTTTGATACTAATGTTCTTCATGTCACCACACTATGTCAAAAGAAATCCCAAGATTGGCACATTTCAAAGTATTTCAAAGACATACACTAAATGATTAGTGCTGTATATTTCCTGAAGAAACTGGTGCTTTACAGTATATTTAACTTAATTTATTTAACTTGATTTAGCTTTAACTTTATTTATTCAATTCCATATGGAATTAATCAAGATGCAGGTGATTAGAAATGATGTCCGAGGTTGTGAATTTCATGAAATGAACAAAACAACTGAAACAGAACATTTTGTGTCCTGCTTCTGATGACTGCAAACATCTACTGAGGAACACCCCAAACACAGTGTCTCCCGTCTTTCTTAAAAAGACCTCCAGGAGAAACACATCTGTGGTTTTCACTGTCTTCTACTGTATCTGAAGGAAAATGGCATCATGAAGAAGGAAGCGACTGTTGATGTTTATGCAGGAGAAACAACAGCAGAAGCCAGCAGTACTTAAGGAGCACAGTTTGGATGCTGCAAAGGATGGAACGGGGCCCCAGAGAGCGTTTGCATCGGTGTCTAATGCCCCTCGTACCGCATGTCAAGGCAGTGAGCACTGCGGCCTCACCGAGGCTCTCATAAAACACACATGGGCGTTTCTAGCTTATTCTGCACAATTAGACTCTGGTTCCGGAACAAACGACCCTCTATGGACGTCTCAGACGGTGCGGAGGACATGACGCAGCCTTGGGGAGTTTCTGCAAGGATAAGCGAGAATCAAAGCAGCACGTCTATTTCTGGAGAAGCATCGGTGCCCCCCACACGACACCGTCACTAACGCCGTCACCTGGAGGGGGGCGCTGGGCCTGCCTGTCACCTCCAGTCCATCCACAGCGGAGCCTGACTTGATGCAGGGGATGGCATCTTAGCACAGATCATCCGTCCATCAGGTCTGACCATCAAAGGGAGAGAACTGAGCATGTAGGGGATTGTTGTACCTCTGCTGTGAGACATCACTAAATTGAACAAATGAACTTTTAATCAGCATTAATAAAAGATTATTCAATTAGTGTGTTAATGATTTCGATTAAGGCAGCGCAGACGGGAGAGCCTTACTGAGGTACGGTCCTCAGCCCAGGTGGCTTTGAAACACATCACAGTAAATAATTCTGGGTCAAGATGGGTATAACATGCCTTCTTTCATTCTATTATCCAGTCTCATCGTGACGCCGTGGTTATTTATACCTTGGCTGCCTTCATGGACCTCACACGGTGGAGGCAAGCTGCCCAGTATCAGATGGCTTTTCATCAGATTAATCCTCAATCACCATTAGTCTCAATCCTCCTCACCTGCCGGTTTCTCCATTAGGCTCCATAACGGGGCTCTAATTGTGCAGGACAACGTGGGATCACTTCAGACTCAGCATGCTCATCACAAACCTCGTGAAGGTCCTTCAGAATAACACAGGATCACTTCAAGCTCAGCGAGTTTATCACAAACCTCACTGAGGTCCTTCATTATTACATGGAATCATTTCAGGCTCTGTGTATTCATTGCAAACCTCACTGAGGTCCTTCACCGAGCTGAAGGTGCAGGACTTGCTGACATCAGGAGAGAGGAGAGGGGGCTTTACAAACTTGTGCATGTCTCCATACATACTGCATACTTCATGTTTATTCTTGATAAGCCATACTTGTGTGGAGGGCAGTATCAGTGAACTCTGGGTTCACCCTAAGCCTAGATAACAGTAGACTATAGTTTAGATGTGTAGGTCGTCACTGACCAGCACAAAGCCATTCGCTCTCCTAATCTGCCTGCCTTCCATTTTCAGTCAGCCAATGGACATTCCAGGGTGAAATTCACATGGGGACGTAATTTCAGATAATGCCCCACCCTGACCTCCACGGTGTCCCCTTCTTTGGTCTGCGTCCACCTGGACAGTGCCGAAAATTGTGTCATCTGAATTTCCACTGCGGGTGAAGTTAGAAATGATGTCTCTGGCCATTCCTTTCCTGTGGCAGTCCATTACACGACAAGCACAACAAATATAATAACTGCAAAGAAAACCACTGCACAGCCTCCCAGGCGACATTATGAAAACACTGCAGAATTTCCCTGAATTCATATTCCAGACAGGTGCCCTGAATTCCAGCGGGCTTCTCTGTTTCTTTAGCTCTTTTTAGAGGGGAAGTGAAAAATCGTAATGTAAAATTTCCAGGACCGTAAAAGGGAAACGATTAGCTGGAAATCCCAGGAAAAAACAGTGCATGCAATAATGGGCCCTTTCTGACTTCTCAATTAAAATGGTAATTAATTATAAAGTTAATGAGAGACAGTTCTGCTTTTTTCACAGTACAGGGCAGCATGTTCCGCTGCACCCAGATAATTGCAGCCCGTGACCAAACCGAACAGGGGAGGAAGCGCGGATCGAACGTCTTGCATTGATTAAGGGCTTTGTGGGGGAAGAAATCCAAGGGTGTTGTTCCTTTGGTCCTGACTAAAAGCTGCGAGGCTCCTCAGGATGTGGACAGACCCCACACAGGGATGGATAAAGTAGGAAAGTGTGGAGGTAAGACTGCGTCATGCCTTAACGCTCCTCCGCGTCCGTCTCTGGTGGCCAACATCCCATAAGCGGTTTCAGTCTGTGTTCTGCGCTGGTTCCGCTTGTTCTGGATCATATTTAACTATCATCTTCAGAGATCCACTCAGCTCAGTTTTATGCAGAAAATAATACTGTAACTGAGAATAATTAAATGGTAAAAAGCTGTAAAATCAATAAGTCTCATAAAAGCTTATATCATATTTAGCTCAGATCCCCAAAGAGAGAAGGGCCAAAGAGGAAAATTTAACCCCTGATAACCTAGAACAGCTACTGCCCAGTTCAGACTTTTTGATGATAACCTGGAAATATAAACTTAAATAAAAACACAAGAGGTTTATCACTGATAACTGAACTTACACAGTTAAAATATAAAACATCAAATTAAACAAATATTCAGCATGGTTATATACAGAAAACTTTTCTTAGGAGCTAGAAGGTAGTCCTACTGCTATATTTGCTGAGAAATGGAATCATTTGAAGATATTATTTTGTGAATGAAAAGGATGAGATGTCAGCAGTGTGGTGGGAGGCAGAGTGTGGCCCTTAACTGCAGCAGCAGTAGCAGTGCCCGGGTCTCGCTGACGGCAGCGTAGCGCCTCACCCTGGGGGTCCGGCCTGCCTGCCGGGGCGGCGGCACCAATCACCGCTTTCATTTCCGTTATTTAAAGGCCCTCGTCTGGGAGCGGCCGGCACGCAGCAGAGGGCCGCCTCACAGTAATTACTGCCTACACGTCTCCCCATGCCCGGGTACAGAGGAGTCCATGCTCACGAAAAGCTTTTATTCCAGCAGAAAACGGTCGGGCATCGTGCGACAAACACACAGGTTTGAACACGTCATGTCGGAAACTTCCAGAAAGGCACTAAAAACATTCCCTTTTAGCAAAGTGGTGGCGGGCAAACAGTCACTCCCTCAAAGTGGGCTGTCAGAGATAATTCCGGAACTAATCCCTCTCCGTCGCTCCCCTCTGACGGATACAGAAACCTGCAATGAAGAACGAAGCCTTCACCGTGACCTAAAACGATTTCCGCCCCCCCATGTTGGGCTCATACCGCCCCGTCCCCAGGCCGCCCCTGCCTCCCCCAGCTCCTGACCTCAGCCCAGGGCAAACTGCTGTCAGCGTTCGGTAGATATGGGTCACAGGACCAGCTGTTCTGTTATCATAAATAATAAGTACGTTACCCCATAAATATGTGTTTGTGGATGAGGAAATGGTCACTCGTTCAAAACCTCCCTCTCTCATTCCTCCCTCTGTCCTCTCATCCTTAAAGCCAGGGACCTCTGCATCGTGGGCCTGCTATAGCCATTTGCCAACATCTGGATGGTCTGGGGCCTGAAACAAGACCCCCATCCCCCCCCCCCCACACACACACACCCGATTCGTGGGAAAGGAACAGCCTTGTCTTCGCTTTTGACCAAGTTCAGGACATAAACAAGGGGGGGGAGGGGGGTCCATTCAGCCTTTCAAATATCAACAAAGACACATCAAAATGAGAGAGAAAGAGAGAGAGAGAGAGAGAGAGAGAGAGAGAGGATGAACTGCCATGGTCGGGGAGCACACAGTTAATTTCCCCTGGAGGTTCTTTGTTTATAATTATTTTCTGAAAGATGAAAAAGAAAGTAAAAAATGCTAGTGCCGAGGGGTGGCTAGGGTTAGGAGGGTTAGGGTTAGGGTTAGGAGGGTACTCGTGACAAGGGGCAGGTAGGGTAGGGTGGGTACTGACAGATATTAGCCATACCCTTAGAGATGGGCAGGTAGGGTTAGGGTTACGGTTAGGTGGGTACTGACAGATATTGGCCGTGCCCTTAGAGATGGGCAGGTAGGGTTAGGGTTACGGTTAGATGGGTACTCACAGATATTGGCCGTGCCCTTGGGGATGGGCAGGTAAGAGCCTGGGCTCCACACACGCCCCTGGTAGCTCCTCTTGCAGCGGCCACAGTCGGGGCCTGTTGTGTTGTGCTCACACTCACAGACTAACTTCTCTTTGTCGAAGACGCAGCTGTTGGCATGAAGGTTGCACTTGCACCTGTTGGGAAAAAGCGGCAAAGTGAAAATGCCTGCAGTTATGGGAGGAGAGAAAAGAAGATCTGGAAAGAGAAAGTCCATCAAGGCTGGCGTGACCTTCACTGCACCCACATCTCAGTACAACAGAAATCTGCATGTGATGCATCGCTGCTCCCCAAAGATGACTGGAAAACACGAAAAAATGTTCAGAAATATTCTGACGGGCTATTTAGAATTTACTGAAGGATAAAATGTTGGTAACTGTTCAGTGGGAATGCAGGAACGTCACGCCTGGTATACGAGGGAAAATGAAGCAGACAGCAGATTTTTAAAAGAAAGAACAATCTTCTGAGGACAGATACAGAGTCTCATAACAGTTACAGTATTTACAGTAAAACATTCTGAAAATGCTGCTTTACTTGTGAGAAAGATCTTAAAAGGCAAAATCCTGCGTAAGCAACGACATCAGAAACTGCAGTGAAATATTAAAAATGTCAAGTGGGGCAATCAGCCATCCATAAAAGTAGTAATTCATTCCTTAAATGGAAATACTACATTCGATAATGTATTCCAATGAATGTAAGATAACGCTGAAGCCCTAGCCCATGTTTTTTTGAATTTCTGTATGTTTAATGTCTCTGGAGTATAAATGCAAATCCGCGTGTCTGAAATGGAAAACACGGTGCAGAGGAGCCTTCATTTCAGTACTCGGATTTTGTGCATATAAAACACCACCGTTGGCTGCAATTATGTCCTAGCTACATGGCTGGGGGGCGGGTGAGTAACCATACTCCCCTTGTGGGAATTTACGGACAGCACGGTATCAAACCGGGCCGGCTGTTTACAGAGCACTCTGACCGGACTGGGTCTCGGATCACTGGACCCACCGCGACAAGGCGCCGTGAACATGAGACAGACATATTACACAAATACTTGCTGATAAATTCATTTTAATGAACTGTCTGCCATTTGTGGCATCGTTCATGCATTAATAATTATAACCCTATAATTCTGTTATTTTTTTCTTTCTTGAAGAGAAAACTAATCTAGAGCATCGATTGGCAAAATGAAAATCGATGTTTTCAGTTCCGTAGATGTTTTCAATGAGAAAAGTCTGGCTTCCTATCTACATCACAGTGTTGGCACCCTAAAGGCTGACAGAGACTGCTACAGGATCACAGACAGCTGAGAGGCAGTGGTCAGAGGCAAAAATGCTGCAGGATCACAGACTGCTGAGAGGCAGCAGTCAGAGGCAAAAATGCAGCAGGATCAGTCAGAGGCAGAGATGCTGTAGGATCACAGACAGCCGAGAGGCAGTGGTTAGATGTAGAGACGTTGCAGGGTCACAGACTACCAAGAGACAGTGGTCAGAGGCAAAAATGTTGCAGGATCACAGAGAACCGAGAGGCAGTTATCAGAGGCGGAGACCATTGCAGGAGCACAGACAGCAGAGAGGGAGCTGGGAAGGAGTGGTCAGGGGCGGAGTGCACAGCAGGAGCATAGACAGTAGAGGGAGCTGGGAAGGAGTGGTCAGGGGCGGAGTGCACAGCAGGAGCACAGACAGCAGAGAGGGAGCCGGGAAGGAGTGGTCAGGGGCGGAGTGCACAGTAGGAACACAGACAGTAGAGGGAGCTGGGAAGGAGTGGTCAGGGGCGGAGTGCACAGCAGGAGCACAGACAGCAGAGAGGGAGCTGGGAA
>JAODJU010000001.1:16497084-16521231 GCA_026776725.1 Gnathonemus echidnorhynchus
CAGCATGTTTAAATTGAGTAAGAACAGATATTGGATACCAAGATATCCGCGAAAAGTTTTTTTTTGTTTTCCTGTGTAATTAACCCTGATTATATAATCCAGTCTTTTAGAAATCAAAGAGGAGGAACTGCAATATAAAATTTACATCAAAATACCCTTAAAGAGAGTATATCTTTCTGGAATCTGGAGCAGTGTTTCTCGGAAGCTGGACCACCAAGCCAATAAGAAACCATTATCTGAAATTCTCTTTTCCATTCATGGAAGAAGAAGAGTAAGAAATGTTTCGGGACAGGGCAGCGCTGCACCTTCCTAGACAAATCAATGAATTATTTACAGCCTCTTTTTGACTGAATTTACACTCTGAGCTGTAAACTGTGGAATTACTGGATGCAAAAATTAATGCTCTTGGTCCCATAGTTCAAGTATTGATGACACCATCAATAAATGCATTCTGTCAATCTGATGAGAGCGACCAGAAGTCACAGGTGCCACTCTGGGTCTCCTGAAGGTGGAAGGTGCGGAATAAGCAAGCGTGTCACAAAAAGCGTGTCACAAAAAGCGTGTCACAAAGACGTCTCTGTGTCCTGTGGGAGAGGGACCTAAGGAGCAGTTATTACAGAGACATGGCTGTTCACCAGTCTCGCATAGATCTAGGACTTAATGATCGCTGTGGTTAACCTCCCCTCTAGTCTGGGGCAGCCTGATGTATCCATAAGAAAAACATAGATCCACAATAATACAAAAATAAAAAATAAGAAACATGCAAAAATAGAGAAAGTTCCTGATAAATGTGAGCCAGAGATGGTGTCAGACAGAACTGATGTTACAGCAACACCTCCACCCGATACGCAGGCATGACAGCAGCCCTCCACCCGATACCCAGGCATGACAGCAGCCCTCCATCCGATACCCAGGCATGACAGCAGCCCTCCACCCGATACCCACGCATGACAGCAGCCCTCCACCCGATACGCAGGCATGACAGCAGCCCTCTACCCGATACCCAGGCATGACAGCAGCCCTCCACCCGATACCCACGCATGACAGCAGCCCTCCACCCGATACCCACGCATGACAGCAGCCCTCCACCCGATACCCAGGCATGACAGCAGCCCTCCACCCGATACCCAGGCATGACAGCAGCCCTCCACCCGATACCCACGCATGACAGCAGCCCTCCACCCGATACCCAGGCATGACAGCGGCCTTCTGCCTGATACCCATACATAACATCTTCCGTGGGTTGACTGTGCGGTCTGGATCAAATTGAAAGGGGCACACCTCACATCTAAGGGTGCCATCATCACACCTCATGTGTGTGGGGTGTTAAATCCCCACCCACAGGCCCATGGGCTGCTGTGACCCTGAACTGAACTGCCAATGAGACTGCAGTGTGAAAACCACGACACGCGGCTGTTTATCTTCCCTCATCCTAAAAAAGCGGAGCTCTCTGGAGACCCGTGTCACGTTTATATATTCTGGGACTGGATTGGCTGGCTGGTTCAGGCCGGGGAGTGGACTTCTGATGTGATAATAAAGCTCTGAATCCATCAGAGAATCTCTAAGAGATGTGGGTGCTCCTGGGCCGAGCCTGTCGCCACACCAAGGAGTTGTGGGCATCCAGCATCCGGTTGCCCAAGGAGGAAAACGTGCAAATTGCCCATTGATGCATCTGCACAGCCAAATGCCTCTTTAATTTGCTGTTTGGATAAACACTACTCCCACATGGTCAGAGCGGCGCTCCGGCCTAATTTCAGACATCCCTGACACCCTGACATGAGGTTGGCAGCCATGAGGAGGGAATGGGCCAGTGACAGGTGAGCTAATTAACATGTGACAGGAAGGAGCATTGTGTAGTCTGGAGAAGGCTGGGCAACGGCTTATCACCATGGATACATGCTACATTCACACAAACCCACATATCCCATAAACAGTTTCTTATTTACCTCCAGGCTGATTATCACGATGGATATGTGCCACATTCACACAAGCCCCCGTTTCACATAAACATACTGCATGCGTTTCTTATTTACCTCCCGGGCTGATTATCGCCATGGATACATACCACATTCATACGAGACCCTGTCTCGCATAAACATATTCTATGTGTTTCTTATTTACCTCCAAGGCTGATTATTGCCATGGAAACATACTCACACAGTTCACAAGAGCCACCGTCTCACAAAAACATACTGTATGTGTTTCTTATTTATGTCTCAGGCTGATTATTGCCACTGTTTACAGACCAAATGGTGCGAATCTCACATACCGTGCGACTTGCACTCTCATTCATAACAGCGTCTCACAGATCCTGCGGGCTCCAGTCCCACTATCAAGGTACATTAAGAGGCTTGTAAGGGCTGCATTCTTCTTGTTTGCCCCTATTTATCACTCCCGTGCTTGTAAGCAATTTTCTTATTCATTTGAACACAAAATAATTCATCTTGGAATAACATTTCCATCTCACTTAGTAATAACCCCAACCCTGCAGGGCTTTCCGGAAATACAAAAAAATATCAGGAATACATCATCATCATCAGGGCATTCAGCCTGTTCCTATTTGCCTTCTAAATGAAATGCTTGACACAGCGGGTCACCAGCAGTCGCTGTCTCGGGTTACTGTGCCGATGTGGGTTTGGTTGGTCACATATATTGTCACAGCCCCATGTTTAAAAACAAAACAGTCAGAGGCCATGGACCTCAGGTCCGCGAAGACACCTTCACACTCTCGGTGGTGACCATGGAATCCAGCGTCATCGCTGATGCAGAAAGTAGTGGGTGACATCACTGCATTTCTATGGGAATCAGCCAAATTAGCCATTTTATCATGTAACCGTGCTTAAGTGCCACTCAGGCATTGACAGCCTCCTCTTGGTGTAGTCAGAAGAGTCACACGAGGGATGGGAGCTCAAGTCTCCGTCATGCTTCTCACAGAAAGGGTGTGTTTACAAAAAAGAGAGTCTACCTTGCCAACGGGTCGCTTTGATATCCATGCCTACAATTTTGCCTTGGGGAGGATTTATATTTACCACAGACCCTCAAGACGCCTGTGTATTATTTACCAAAAAGCAAAGTGCCTAATGAGACTAATTATACAGGCGAGCTGAGCAGTGAGTGGCAGGAAATGTGACGTTACGTGACACGCGACTGCCGGTGGAGGATGGCGGGGGCTGGGCGCTTGGCGCTAGGATGTTACTCACAGATGAGCGCAAAGAGGCACGCTGCTCCATATTGTACAGCATAGTCTAGCGCCACCAGCTAGCCAAGGAGGGAATTTGTGGTATTTATTACGCTTGTGAATACTTTCGCTTAAGCTGGGAGTGTGTTGGCAGACAGTGACAACGAAAACACAGAGAGGTGCATGGGAAGGGGGGGCGGACCGCATCCATTTGGGAGGGCCACCCTGAGCGACTCACAGTGCAAGTAAAAGTGTGAGTCACAGTGCGAGTCACAGTACAAGTTAAAGTGCGAATCGGAGTGTGAGTCACAGGGAAAAAAAAGCATAAAGTGATAACATCATTGATGTCGTAAGGAGTCTTTATGATGGTGAATCGTACAGAGTAAAGCCGTCAGGCAGTGAGCGTGGACCCCCCATGTTGGACATGATCATTTGGTTTGAGGCAAAGCAGTCAGGACTCCAGAGTCACCGCGGCGTCAAGGTCGGCATCTGAGATGGCAATGTAGATGAAACTGACAACACCTGAACATGTCTTCTGAGATTTGTGACGTTGGTGCTGAGCCAGATTGACTAGCAGAATACCACTCATCATGGAAGCAAATCCATAATCCCCAGGACCAGTGATCTCTCACTTTGCTCTGGGGGGGGAAAGTAAATCTTTCAGGGTGGCTGAGTCAACTTCCCCAAGAGTGAGGTACCATTTTAAGGGTGAATTTAGTACCTTGTCATGATGGAAGTGTGACTTTCTCCTCCTGGATTTGTGGTATATCAATGATGCTTAAAGCATTATTTAAGCCGCTGGCTAAAATGAGACCATTTCCGCAACTAATACAACATGAGAAAACAGTTTTCTATTTTCAGAAAACAGGGAGACAGAGTGATCAATGAGGTGCCGGAATCAGCCAAGGATGCAGTTACATAAAATCAGGATTTTAACAGTAAGGTATAATTTCCCAGTAACTACTGTGACACAAATGCCCTGATTTGGTCCTGATGCAAAGGGAGACTGAACAGTGAGAATTACAGGATGAGGGATCATACGAAACGTTATGAGGAAAAAAAAAACAAATAAAAGTCTCAGCGAGCGTGATTTACGCCCTGCCATGCTACTTAAATCTCAGGGACTCCTAGTTCCTTATGGACTAGATGGGAAAGTAGAAAGTGTGATTTTCATTCAGAGATTTATTCTGAAACAAGTAGATTCATCATGCTAATTCACGCCGTGGCTGCTTTCTGCTGGCATTAATGGTTTTCACATACATTAATCTATGATGATCAGGTGCCATTTAAAGATTTGTGCCTAACATTTGCTTTACATACCGGCCTGATATGCATCAGAGCATGACAGACGTAAATTTCTTATGTTCTTAAACCTAAAGGAACTGGCTATAAAAAGGGATGTGTCATTCAGTGTTTACAGATGGAGAATGAGGTGTGACATACGACTTCAATGAGTTAACAAAGCACACTGCATTAGCACTAACGGATTATCCACTCCCAGTACAACTGCAAAAAACAAAAGGCCACCGTAAAAGGAAGAGACTATTCAGGTCATTCCGACAGAGCGGTCAGGACTGGGATCCAACGATTAATCATATCGCCGTCAGTCAATAGGAAAAAGACACCACAAATCAAGAGCTCCATAGTTCCTAATGGGGGACATAGTTTTAACAGGACAGTAGTGGCCAAATGGTTAGGGACGTGCACTTGTAGTTGCAAGATTGCTGGTTCGAATCCCTGACCAGAAAGGTACCACCCCAAAGCACTGCTCCCCAGACCCTGAATTAGCTGCCTCCTACTATGTCATACATGGGTTTAATGCAGTGGATACACTGGCACTGTAATGTGTCGACAGTGATTTCCGAATCTTAAATCTAAGCAATCTAGATGGAGAGATGGCCATGCTACTCACATGAAAGCATTTTGAAAGAATACTTACCAAATATAGATGTGGTAGGATACTCTACAATTCTAACTTCAGTCAGACTATTAACTGGACTCCATAGTCTAAGATCAGTCAGACTAGTAATTGGGCTCCATCTCCAAAAACAGAAATGGTGCTTAATTTGTTATTTCTTATCCTCAACTCAGTGCAATAAGCCAGGCCTGAATTATTTAAGTTCATATTCTAGGGAGGAAAATCCGCTGAAAAATAAAATAAAAAGAAACTACTGTCAGAACGGCCAAGAAGTTATTAAAACATATTTTAATCATTTTATCATTCTGATCTTATCATTTTGCCATTAACGGCTTTAATGAATTGATGCATCTGGATCTGGCGCTCATGCTAATGTGTTTAGGGGCCTTTTGAGCCATATTGCTGTGCCATGGGGAGGGGCTTCTCTGTAATTCTGGGGCTCCAACACCACCATCCGCATGTGCTGCTGTACTCCAGTGTTCAGCATGCTGCTCAGGTAAATCCCATCAAATCATAAAATCCCAAAAATAGAATTCTGTGAACCACCCTCAGTATCTATGGGGAAAAGCCTAGGCATTTTAGTGACAGCTTTACGTATGCATACGATGTAAATCTTTAACCTCGTTATTATCTCAGTTTTTGAACTTTAATAAATATTTTTTTTCCATTACACAAAGCCGAAGCTCGATTCTGTCTTAAGCAATTTTAACGGTGAAATATAATCTTCTTGGCATTGATTTTATGTTATTACTCTCCGGTGGCTGTAAATTAAATTAGACTCGGGTTTTCGCAGCGATAAAAAGTAATGAAGCAGAGAGGCTGCGCTCCGAAGCACGAAATGATGGTGTGGAGAGCGAGTGAGCGCCTGGCGGAGGGGTGCCGCGCGCGCACGTCTGCGCTGTGTCGGTGGTGTCTGAGGGAACGTGCACCTGCGATCGTGAGTCCCCCTCCCTCCAATTATTCTCAATCGATCGGATCGCAAGAGGAAAATAAATTCATTAATTAAAGCGTGGAGTCACCGCGCGCGTCCACATGCAGTATGTGGAAAACTAATGCTGCTCTTTTTTGCATCCCCGCAAACATATAGATTTTTAGGGACAAATCAGTTTGAAGACCTTGCTCCTTCTGTTTTTATTACAGTTCGTTAAGATATATGCTACTATCACCATTCAGAATACACGTAATTTTCATGACACTGTCATCTAAAACCAGCCTTTTCCACACATTTACTTTGTGGGGCTTGATCCATTCATCCATTTTCCAAAGTGCTTATCCTTCCAGGTTGTGGGGGGGTCTGGAGCCCCCTACTGGCATGAGGCGGGGAAAAACCCAGGACAGGGGGCCAGCCCATCACAGGGCACACTCACACACCTATGGGCAATTTAGTAACTCCAATTAGCCTCACAGTCTTTGTACTGTGGGGGGCGGAACCAGACTACCTGGAGAAAACTCCACTACAACATGGGGAGAACATGCAAATTCCACACACACGTAACCCAGGCGGAGACTCGAACCCGGGTCCCAGAGGTGTGAGGCAACAGTGCTAACCACTGCACCACCATGCCACCCCGTGGGATTTGATCATCCTCGAAACACGTGGAACAGATGCACAGATTCAACGCAACAGAAACCTCTAAAACAGCTGCATAAACTTGCTCCATGAACAGTCGAAAAGGCCCCTGGACGAGTAAAATAGGATTAACGATAAAAACGGCTCCAGCTGCTTCACTCCTTAGCACGAGCATATGGAGGACCGAAAGGCGACTTTATCAAACAGAAGTGTCTGGAAACTCCTAACTTCTGTGAAAACGTCCAACCAGTGAATAACAAGCAGTTAAAAAACCGTTTTTAAATAAACGGATAAACATTAACACCACAGTGTCCCACTGACAGAACTGTATAAGATAATTCTAACTAACACTAATTCTTTCATCACACAATCATGCACCAAGGCCAAACAAAGGACAGAACACTTATTTTATATTCCCTTTATCTTATCTTTCATGTTGCAGAGAATTATTAGACCCAAATATTCTTTTACAATTCGTTCATATCACTCTATGCTAAAATGTTACAGCTGTAGACGACCTAGCACTCATGCTAAATCTAAATGTTGCAGCTGTAGACCTCCTAGCACTTACGCTAAATCTGTATGTAATGGCTGTAGACCTCCTAGCACTCTATGCTAAATCTGTAAGCAACAGCTATAGACATCCTAGCACTCTATGCTAAATCTGTATGCTACAGCTGCAGACCTCCTAGGACTCATGCTAAATTTGTATGTTGCAGCTGTAAACCCCCTAGGACTCATGATAAATCTGTATGCTACAGCTGTAGACCTCCTAGTACTCATGCTAAATCTGTATGCTACAGGACCCGGCCTTATACAGTCTTCATACTACAGCTTCTCCATTGGCTTTAATTCATATCATCGATGGTCTGTCATTTCCAGTTAGGTTTGGTCTTTCAATATTAATAAAATCCAATTATGTAGATTATTGTTGACCTTTCACGCTGACACTTAATGCCAAAAACTAATGGAATTGTTTTAGGTGTGTGTGGTTTATTGGTATTTATGCCCATGAAATGAACACAAAACTGTTCAAATCTTTTTGATCATAGATGTATTTCTGTTTTATTACCAAGAAGTTTACATTAGTGGATCCCCTCATATTTCCATGTTATTGCTGCGGAACATTGGTATCTCTGCCATTAGACACACAATCTCCTTCTGCATAAAACCAGAACAAGGTCCAGTTTTATAATATAAGCTGTAATTTGGGTTATTGTGATCTGAACATCTGACAACTACAATAAAAGCCAGCAAATTATTGCTCATTTTATAGTTTCTCTTAAGGCCTATTAAGCGAGCGGCATGTGAAAACATAAAACATAATTATCTCCGGTAAAGAAACTGCATCTTTACACTCACAGGCTAATACATCTATTTTGCCAGCAGTTTGAGAGCTGATACGTCAGAGGTTAATTAGGAGGACTCCATGGTACAGTGTATTTGATGCAACAGAGGATTATGTTCAGCAAATACATTGAAAAATTAGTACAATACAGCATTTTTTTGTTAAAAGACACTATAAGTGTAAGGATTCTACTTACAGTAGCTATCTGCAGATCACTTGATCATATCACTTGATCCTACTGGCCTTGTGTACTGCAAGTAAGATGTAGGATGACCATCTAATCCATGTCAAGAGGGGCATTATGAGCTATGACGGGGTTTGTAAACTACCATTTCAACCATTTCATTTAAAAGAACCTGGATTTCACTTTAGCTCCTGCTGTGTGCTGGTTGGTTAGACTCCTATAATCATGCTAATATTCACTAATGTTAATGTGAAAGAACTGGATGAGTCTTTCAGTCAAGGGATCAAAGCAGTAAAAGTACAAGATGAACCTACAAGTAACTTATATTTGTGTCATTTTTCAAGTTATAAGTCAAAATATTTACGTTGGCATTACCAGTTGAAACTATTACCGACATGACTGTGTCTGATTGCAGAAATGGTGTGGTAAATTGGCTTTGACCATTTTCTATCTATCTAGGAATCACAATAAAAAAAAAAACTGAATTCACAAACTGAAAAGTGCAATGAAAATTTACCCTTGAATCATGCAAAGTGGCTCTAGTGTATTTAGGTGACATGATCTCGGCAATCGAGAGATACATCACATGCATATGGAATTATAGTAACTCTGTCTATGAATACCATGTCTATAAGAATTTATGAACACATGCATTCCACATTATAATGCATTCATGAAGCATTATCAATATGCATATAAATACTTAGAATAAGTCATAAAACATTATAGCCATTTATTATGGCGTTCTCCTCTATAATGCACTATAAATACCCTCATAATGCAGCAAAAAGCATCCCTAATTCTTATACTGACCATTATAATGTATTATGAAGGTATCTATAGTGCATTATAGATGAGAGCTTCATTGTATTATAATCAACACCATAATCCCTTATACTGATCATTATAATGCATTATGGAGGTATTATTCTATAATTCCTGTCAAAACGCTCAGGTTCTGAAAAAGCGCTTTCCCAGGACGACAAAGGAGAAATTCCCTGATAAGATCTTACCTTCCCTGAACTTTGATGTCAGAAATAGCATAGAAGTATCGGGACAGGTTGTTCTCATCCACCATGGTAGCGCCCGTGGCGGGTCGCAGCAGTCTGATTCGGAGGTCAGTGATGGTAAAGAAGTCCCTCAGGTTTTTCGTTGTGTCAAGCTGTCCATACAGGGAAGCCATATTGTGCAGACGAGGTCCGGCGAACAGGGCGAGTCTGTCTTTGATCTCGAAGCGCACCGTCTTGTCATACTTCCACACGTATCCTCTGGAGTATTCCTCTGTGCAGATAACGTCCAGAAGGGTGTGCTGGGTCAGATCCTGCGCCGTCCTGGGGTCCATGGTGAAGGCGTCCAAGCAGTCAGTGGCATAAAACTGGTAGGGCAGCCAATTTCGGCCATAATCGAGGGACTTCTCCAGGACCATCTGCTCCGGGCGGCCAGACTCGAACGTTAGGACGATGTCGTCCGTCAGCTCAATGGTTTTGTTCCAGGAGAGGGTGATGTTGACCAGCAGTGGCTTTGGGTATTTTCTCCAGGAGGTCGACTGCCAGAACGTGGTGGGGTTGCGACCTTCAAAGTCAAACATCAGCTCCGGGGGGTGCGCCAGCTCCTTTGTGCTGGCGTCACACTCATTATTACACATGTAAGGGTTTTCCTGAGAAAAAGAGGGAGAGCAGAGAGGCAGCACATTAAAACAGACTATTCTCTAAGTTAAAATATGACAACACTGTGACACGGACGCTGATTATTAAACAAAAGGAAGTGCTGCTGAATTAAAGGACAGACAATGTTAGACTGAATATAAACGCCTTGATCACCATGCTGGGATTATGAATGCTATTATAAATGTGCTCATTAAGTTAGAATTATCTTTATCATCATGACACTTGACAGCTGTCCTAACCTGCAGTTTTTTGCATTCCACATGAACAGCAAAGGAGCCCAGATCATTACTAATGGAACTGCTTTTGTAACTTCAGTTGCTCACCAGCTCCCCCTTCAGTAAAACTATAGCATAGGGAGGCACAGGGGAAGCAGACGGGTGCGTTAGAAGCCGAAGGACAGGCTGAAAAACGCGATGGACGACATCTTGTCCAGAAGACTTCTAAGTCCTCACCTTCCTCAGCAGTAATCGGTTTTAAGACAGCCCGTCTCTGGCCGACTCTCATCTGGCCAGTCCGTGCTCTGACCCGTGTTCTCTTTTATAGACATTCGGGGCAAAGAGAAATATAAAACTACTACTTTCTCAAGAGAAAGATGCGACCTTCGTGGAGTTTTGTCCTTGGTGCACCGTAGGCTTAGTGAGTCCTCCTGGCACAATGTCATTATTTAAACATTTTCACAGTTTCATCAGTCATTACACTCTGCCGAATTGCTCTGATGGTCTCTGGGGCTCAATCCACATCTCTCCTGGCTGAGGGGAGTAGCTCAGAAAAAAGCCGTCACCCACCCCAATTTCTCAGGGCAAGCGAATCCAGCCCTCGATTAGAGAGGAGGTGACGGTGTCTAAGGAGGTGGTTCTGAGGGTTGTGATGCCGGGAGGTGTAGGGGGAATGAGGGACAGAGGGGAGGAGAGACATGCTGCTTTTATCCCTCCATGTAATTTGGAGGAAAGACGGATTGGATCGGAGCTCAGCGCGGCTCCACCAGAGAACATCTCAACGAGAACATCAATATCGCCCTTTACACACACGAAAATGCTGCTCTGAATTCCTGCCCTACGGGGTCCATCAATGCTCCCCTCGGAGGTCCTGGTCCCCTCTCTCTACCGCCTGCTGTGGAGTGCCCGAAAACAGAGGGAAACAGCCCCCCCCCCCCCCCACAGGAGAACCAAGATGTCAGGCTGGCGTTGCTGAATTACCACCCTAACTTACCCCTTCATTCCTAAATTAAATAAAGACATATTAGGAAATATAGACACTGCCATCTCTGCAGCTAGTTATGCTGCCCCCCCCAAGCTGTGAAAGAAGCATCTATTGCTGGATTTCTCCATGACTCTGGTAAATGTCCCTTGGTGGAAGGTGGTGAGGGAGCCAGTGGATGCGGGAGCCTCTGACAGTCAGTAATGGGGTTTGATTTATTTCAATGCACAGAGAAAAGGGGCGGGCACCACGCCGGCCTAGAGAAACATCAACAGGAGCAGCGCCCTTCACCAAATGCCCCAAAACGTTCACATCAGACAGACATGGCCAGTGGCTTCACTCTGGCGCGGAATTATTCAGCACATATTGAGCAGATTTAGTCCCTTTCATTAGAGTTTTAGATGGTAACATTTAACAACAAAACAGAGCCTTATAAAGATCGATATCCTCTCTGTTCCTCCCGCAAGCCACTTGGGATCAACGGAAATGTTCTGTTCTCTTTCATGCTGCTAAGTGGCGTCTTAGGGGATTAATGATTTCACACACATTAGAATAATTGAAATCACTGACATGGTGGACATGGTCTGTAATTAGGAGATACTTCTGTTAATGCTAATCTGAGGAGCACAGATAGGGTATCACCTCAAGACATTTATACACATGTTGGGAATTGCGTTGTTGCATTAAATTTCCATCGGTCGGCTAACTCTGGACAAAATCGTAAGGTTGGTCTTCCTGCAAGGACCAGTCAGTTGGACTAATCTGCTAGACATCTTCCTCTATTAGAGGTGCTCAAAATAACCACCAAGGTCACATGACAAATTGAGGCGATTTCGCCTTTACACACCCTAATTGTCTCCCTTCCAGCTGTGAGCGGCCACATTTATTAATGAAACGTTTCCAGTTTTCAGATTCATGATTTTTCGCTACTTGACAAATGATCCAAGTTGCCAAATCCTTAGTTTTAACTAAACAAGGATGATCATAATTCCACACGCTTTATTTATGTTTATTATACTGTAGTTTTCCCATCCTGCTAGATTTCCTGTAATCTACACTATTTTTTCTAACTCATACAGAGTCACAATATATTAAAAAACTCAGTACCTCAGATACTCCAGGTTTTACTGATGTGAGAAAGGACACTTTGAAGGTCAAGGTGGGCTGGACTCCCGCACTGTCCCTCATTTATCCCACTTCCCTTTAGATATATTACAGCTTCATGTTGGGTTCATCTAGCAGATGCACAGTAATTCCAACTACTGTGGCTTTCAAGGCCTCGTTCCTCACAAACCTGCCTTTAATTTCCCACTATAATGTTCACCTTATTATACCATATGCTCAGACATCAGTGTCCAATCACCTCAAACCCTGCTGGATCACTGCTTCCTCAATGCAGGCGAGAAGATGAACCTCTCCAGCATGGAACAGGAGGAATGCAGCTAGAGACCAAAGTAGGAATGCCTGGTGGAGCAGAGAGCATGTACTGAAAGGATTCAAACCATCCCAGCCCCCACTCTGTAGCTGAGTTCTCGGCGGAATAAGAGTTTAGGCGAATAAGATATTGCTTTTGCAACTGACAGTCCGGGAGCCCAGATAACGTAATCGCTGATAGAAGATGTAACTGGGGAACATTCATTTACTGTCCAATGACAGGCAGGCCTGATCTATGGCCCTAACCAATCAAACAAATCCTTTTGTGTGACAGATGTTTCTGCCTTGTAACCCAGACTGCAGATTGGACCCCCCCCCCCCCCTTTCTCCATCGCACAACCCCCCTCTCTGTCCCTTACAGGGACACCCAGCCCACAGGAAGATCCATCAAAGGCATGGGAAGTAGTGGAGATGTGAAGTTATATCGCTTTATCCCCATTGTCTTAAAACTCCACCCTGCAGACTGATGTTGTTCACTATAGCTCATGGAACAAGCATATCAATAGGTGGAGTGAAAGTGTATTTGTCCACAGATAAACAATAAACAGAGACTCAAAGCTTCTGAAACACATACGGCGAAATCTCCACTGGCATAATTGGGGTATTACCAGCAGATATACTTTGCAGAGCACTCATTGAGATTAACGGCTGAGATATGGAGTGTCCGGAGAGCCTGACAGAGAGTGGCCGTATTGATTAATGTGTCACATTTGGTGAGGTTTCCTCAAATATCAAGGGCCGAGGAGGACAGGAAAATCACCCACCTGTCAGCTGTGTGTGGCCTGACCAGGGCTGCCAGCTCTCATACATCTGCTGAGACACTGACACTTTCAGACTCTCACACTCATGCAAGAAATCTTACAGCAAATCTATATTATTCCATTAGAAGCATAAAATTAGCTACCTCAAAGTAAGGGTAGTTTGCAAACCCTACAGATAATAAAACTGTTACATACACGTGAATGTGTGGGCAGACTAGTCTGAAATTGAATATCTTGACATGTCAGATGACATGTCATTGCCTTACCTACCATACAGCACATTTTAGCATTTCCTAAATAGCATGAAAAATAAACTGCAACTTAAGCTTCGATTGTTGTCATTTTCTTCTGGTGTCCAGAACAAAGAAGCCCCCCCCCCAGCTTGCTTCTTCAGACCAGCTGGGGATAAAGCTATTCCTCTTGTCCAGACCTTGACAAATACTTCACTGCCAGCGGACCTAATTTAAGCCGTTAGTTTCAGTCGTTCCCCTAGAGCATGCCGGCTAGCACCTTGTGCAGGCTCAGCTCCTGGCAGATAAACTTTAACACTGCAGCTTGTGGCTGATTTAATGGATAATCTCATCAAAGGCTACAGTTACATGGCCAGCACTGGCGTAGGTAGTGACCAAAAAACAGCGCCGTGACAACCATTTAACAAAACAACCATGTCACATGACTACTGTTACGCATAACAACAGTGTCACATGACTACTGTTACATGCTAAGGAAGTTCTGCAATGGGGAGACAAAGAATATATACTTTAATAGGATCTGAGAATGACCAGTGGAATTTTCACTGCAATCGGGCTACTACGAATTGCTACATTATGATGTTAAGAGGTACGGTACATGAAGGACTGAGCTGAGTGATACATAATGCTGATCTGAGAGCTAACAGTCGCTCACCCTTTGGAATCAGTGTTAGGTGCATACTGCCCCTGTAGTTGCATATAACTATGAGCTTTAATACACACCCACCACAGTGAAATCTCTTCAGTGAATACTAATACTCCTATACTTCTCTGTATATACAACAAAATAAACATGTTCATAACAATTTTATGTTTTCCCAGAAGACTCTTAAAAATAAAATGGATACAGTTGGATACATTATTACAGATATATTAAGAGGTATAATAATTGTGCTGTATTTACCACAACCACGAGAAAAGCAGGTTTTAGCATTTAAAATCCAGGCAACTGCAGAATGGTTCTGGTTAGTTAACTTAATGCTCCCTGCTGCTGAAATTCAAACTGCGCTGATGATTTTACAAGATCTATACGAATAAAAAAATAATGATTTTTAGTATTACATTTGATTACAGGGTTCTTCATCATCACCCATGAAGTAAATGTGATTTCTAGTAGGTATAAGTAGTGATTAGTTAATTACAAAGGGCTCAAGACACCACCCAAATTAGGGTGATGATCTCTCAAAGTCCTCTCACAGTGACAAATCAGATAGAGCATGGGGCACCTGGCAGAGGGGGTATTTTTAGATGGGCGTCTGAAGTCACAGCAAAGGCACAAACCACCATAAACCTTATTAGACATCACAGAAAGACAAGCAAAGAGACAGACAGGCAGAGACAGACAGACACAGGCAGAGAAAGACAGAGACAGGCAGAGACAGACAGACACAGTCAGACAGACAGGTTGTCAGAGAGACAGGCAGAGCGGCAGAGACAGGCAGACAGAGACAGACAGACAAAGACAGGCAGACAGACACAGGCAGAGAAAGACAGACAGACAAACAGAGACAGGCAGAGACAGACAGACACAGGCAGATAGACAGGTTGTCAGAGAGACAGGCAGAGTGGCAGAGACAGGCAGAGTGGCAGAGACAGGCGGACAGAGACAAAGACAGGCAGACAGACAGACAGACAGACAGAGACAGGCAGACAGATAGGCTGACAGACCTTGGCAGAGCTTCTCAACACTCTGCTGTAAGTTGATTTTGTGGCTCTATTCTCCGTCGCTAAAATACAGCAGAATTTTCTGGACCCTCCCATGTGATTTGGCCCCAGAGGTCTGATACGCTGCCCCTTCAAATGCTGTCCTGGTAGTGAATAATCACATAGGCCCTGAAATCCAGCCTGAGGGGAGTGACCCTAACCCTCATGCTCAGTGACCTGAGTCGGAGCCTCGCCCACAGGCCATGGGGTGTCAGGGGGCAACAGAGGTGAGGTGCTGTTTTGGCCCCCGACTTGGGGGCCATTGGGGATATCGTTAGGGGCCCCTGTGCCAAACCAAATTGAGCAATCTGAGGGTACTGACGATTTTATCCCATTGTGATGATTTCAGAATGTGCTGCATTACATCAGGCAAACTACAGCAGCACTTTGGGGAAAAATCTAAAATGTACCTGTATCATCTGCAGATATAGCCCACGTAGGTGTTTAACAGTGGTGTTTCACAAAAGCATTTTACCACTGATGGCAGGTAGCAGAGCCATTCTTTATCCGAATAATGATGGATGATATTAACAGCAGCTGATTAATAAAACAGAGCTGCAGTGTCTTTCCCTGCTTGTCTGATTTTCAGACTTCAGACCCGTCTTTGCTGTCCAAAGATCGCAGATTTCATTATATTTCAAGTTTTGAGGCACCTCTGTGTGGCGCCACTGTGTGGCGTAGATGCCAGGCCCAGTACAGAGACACGGACAAGTCCTCTCGTGAGCAGCTGTCCATCACCCGTGGATATAGTGATAAGCTGCTCAGAATCAGTATCCACAGCAGGAACGCAGCAGTGACGGTTTGCAGGGGGAGTGGCCAGTGGTCACAGCACCTCCTACGGTCTGAGAAGCACTGTAAACAAGTGTCTGTGAAACATCATTCTTTTGAATCAGGCAACACTGCTGACAGCGCATGGGGAACGAGGCGGTAATTAGGCACGATGGACGCAAACCCACAGCACTTTCAGATCGCAAGGTTCCAGCTCAACCACGAGAACCAATAACCCTGCAGTAAATAAGTCATATTCCATAGTAATAATCGCACACTTATGTTACATGTCGCCCTGAAGGGAAAGCAGGGATTAATGTGACGTGAAAACCGCCTTCAGGTCTGTCTGTGCGATCGACGATCCCCTGGTCTTTGGAGTTTAGCCCATTCTGCAGGTCGATTCTGCCTCTTCCCATGATAAATGACCATTAGAAATTAACAAAAGGCTACGAGGACCCATTCCTCTAATCAGCCGCACTCAAAGAAAATAAAAAAATGAATCAGGGACCCAGATGGCCAAGATATTGATAAATGAAGCCAAGAGGCCCAAGAAAATAGGCCGCGCTGGAAAAGTTACACTGAAGAATGTGAAGGATTTCGTTGGGAACACTGAGGTCTTCCAGCTGGGATACTGCTGGTTAGCGCTATACTGCTGTTTAGGGTTAGCTTTATACTGCTGGTTAGCATTATACTGCTGGTTAATATTAGGGTTATACTGCTGGTTAACGTTATACTCAGGGTTGCACATAACTGGTACACAAGTACCCATTCACTTTTAAGAATGACATGTGCGACAATCGATTGTTTGTAAAAGCGCAAATGCGTGCTTATTTTATGTGCATTTACGCTGCTATGAAAACAAAATATACTGTATTTTAATCTTTATATGCTAACTTGACTTCATTTGCGGTATATGGGTTAAAATGCAAGGTATTTTCTTGTCATAACAGTGCAAATGCACATAAAACAAGTACGCATTTGCGCTTTTACAAACAATCTATTGTCGCATGCATCGTTCTTAAAAGTGAATGCATGCTTACATGCCAGTTATGTGCACCCCTGGTTATACTGCTTAGGGTTAGGGTTATACTGCTGGTTAGCGTGATATTGCTGCTTAGCATTAGCGTTATACTGCTGGTTAGCATTATACTGTTGCTTAGGATTAGTTATATACTGCTGGTTAGCGTTATACTGCTGCTTAAGGTTAGGGTTATACTGCTGGTTAGCGTGATATTGCTGGTTAGCGTTATATTGCTGGTTAGCGTTAGTGTTATACCGCTGGTTAGCATTATACTGTTGCTTAGGATTAGTGATATACTGCTGGTTAGCGTTATACTGCTGCTTAGGGTTAGGGTTATACTGCTGCTTAGCGTTATATTGCTGGTTAGGGTTATACTGCTGGTTAGGGTTATACTGCTGGTTAGCGTTATATTGCTGGTTAGGTTTAGGGTTATACTACTGGTTAGCGTTATATTGCTGGTTAGGGTTATACTGCTGGTTAGTGTTATATTGCTGGTTAGCATTATACTGCTGATTAGCATTATATTGCTGCTTAGGTTTAGGGTTATACTGCTGGTTAGTGTTATACTGCTACTTAGGGTTAGGGTTATACTGCTGGTTAGCGTTAGCGTTATACTGCTAATTAGCATTATATTGCTGCTTAGGATTAGGGTTATTCTGCTGGTTAGCGTTAGGGTTAGGGTTATTCTGCTGGCTACTCCTGAGCAGCCAGAGAAATGAAAGTGGCACCATTGTATGTTTCTGGAGTGATGTGCTTAAAAGTAGATCAAATCAGAAGAAACCATTACTTAAGGGATTTCGAAAGGACGTTGGGTTCACAGGAAAGTTCATTCTGGAACATTTTACAAGCTGATTTAAAGCTTACTCTCGCATGATAATGTGCTGATATCATGCGTGAGAGCTTTGTGCCCACAGAGGACTGCTCATCAGCTGCTTCAGAGCTGCTCCTAAGAGGATGACTGGAGTCAATCTGCGAATGCCAGAGTGCATGCATAGTACAGGGTCCATTCACAGTAAGTAGTCTGTTCACAGTAAGCGGTCCTTTCACCGTAAGTGTATCCGTTCACGGTAAGCGGTCCTTTCACCGTAAGCGTATCTGTTCACGGTAAGTGTATCCATTCACGGTAAGCGGCCCTTTCACCGTAAGTGTATCCGTTCATGGTAAGCGGTCCATCCACGATACGTATGTCTGTTCATAGTAAGCAGTCTATTCGCGATAAGGGTATCCATTCACAATAAGTGTATGCGTTCCCAATAAGCGTATCTGTTTACGGTAAGCAGGTCCCTTCACGGTAGGCAAGTACATTCGCGGTAAGTATATCCGTTCACCGTAAGCGTGTCAGTACTGCAATTTACCCACCCTTGATGAACCTTCCCACTCAGAAAATGAAGCCTGATGAAGCCTCATCTTAAAAACTGAAAAGATATGTCTAGTTAACCAAATGAAGGCCCCCTGTTCAGGCAGTCAGCTGAAGATTTCCTCAGCCCCTACTTCCACCCCCCCATCTGCGCACAATCTCTCATACTTAGGTTTATGTACCTTCCTGTCATCTCTTGGACGCGCTAATAAATATTTCAGCATAGAGCTGAAAGTAAGGCTCGTGCCTCACACCCACAGATGAACGAGATCAGGAACCACTTCAAACAGCACTGCTTGTGAGCAAGGACATTCCCCACATTCGTTGACTCCCTGGTAAGGTGGCTGTCTTCTCCTCCCATTCCATCTCTAAAGCTCCCCCCACCCCACCTTTGGCTTTTTCTGATCTCAGCTGCTTCCTGCACCTGTACAAAAACCATGAGCTCCACAATCTCACTCACTTTGAGTTCAGGTTCTGCTTTCCTCCCCTAGATCCATGGTGCCGGAGGGCTTTAGGGTTTGGAGACTAAGATTCGCTCCCAAACTGACTGCTGCCAATGACAGATCTCTCAGCTCACAGGATATCGGCATGCCAAGATTCCTCTTGCTCCATGCTTCCTACCCACTGCCTTTCAGTGGCGAACATCAGCTAGGGATTAATCTGCTGAGGGGTATGCAGGCATCCAGACAGACGTGGGGCTCTACTCTGAGATCCAGCATCAGTAGAAACTCAGAGGAGATGCAGAGCTCAAAACAGTGACCATGAAAGCAAATCAAACAGGCACAAAGAGATGTTAAGAGCACGTCTCTGCAAATGTGGGCTAAGGTACAAAAGCCTCATATTCCCGACGCAGAACCTACGGCTCGCGACGACATCATGTGATTGGGGGCTTGGCCGGCCAGAGGTACCATCTGCCAGAGAGGATGGGCAGAGTGTGAACGTCCTTTGCTTCAAGACAGCTAAGGAGCATGTCAGAAAGTTGACAAAGACCAAGGCTTCATGGTGTCCCAAAGAGCGGGGCCTTAATTTCATAGCTTGATCACCCCTATTGACTGTCACTGTAGTTTCCTGTAATGTGTGTTCGTTGTATATTTGATATACTACTGGAAATAAAGATGCAGACTGAAAGCACCCCCTCTGCACCCTGGCTGGCGTTTAAGCCAGCATGAGCAACATGCTGCTTTGATATTAAGCCCGGACTGGGGCCCAACAGCTTCCCGGACCAGAGGGGCGTCAGATCCAGCCCTCAGCCCATCTGGCTCACTGGGTCCTCGGATCAGATTCCTCTCTGGGAGGAGCTGCTGGCCTCTGCACCTGGCAATACAGACAGACAGACACACACACAAACAGACACACACACACAAACAGACACACACAGACATACAGACACACACACACACACAAACAGACAGACACAGACACACACAAACAGACATACACACAAACAGACACACACAAACAGAAAATGTTGTTATCACATTTTGGGGGACATTTGGTCCCCACTATGTAATACAAACATAATCACACACACACACACACACACACACACACACACAGGTGGGGACTCTTCATTAATTTCTAAGGGAAAAACCCTAATCCCAACTATGACAACCTAACCCCCTACCCAGACAACCTTAATCATAAGTGACCAAACAAAATACAAGAGTTTTTGACATTTTTAGTGTTTTTATTGCATTCACAGATTTTTTAAAAATTGAGTTTTACCTTGTGGGAACCGGAAAAGTGGTAATACATACATGACCCAGACACACACACACAGATGAGGAAGGCATCCCTAGAGGCTGGGGGTGAGATATTATTCAGCTACTTTCCAGCAGGAAGAGAGGGCCGCTGTTGGCAGCTGGCAGGAAGGGGCCTGCCAAGACCTCCCCCACCCCCCACTGCTTGATTTTTAATGGAAATGTGGCTGCAGATACTCACAATTAAATGAGATACTAGTGAACTGTATAACTACTGATAATTAGAGGTGGGCTTTTCAGACAGAGTGCCCATGCGGATCTGCCCTCATCCACTCTTGCCTGCCTCTTTCCTGGGAAGCTCCTTGCTGTACGTCCATGCAGATCCGACCCATGCACGCTCGCCTGCCCCAGGGAGGCCCGTCGCCGCATGTCCGGTCGGATCCGCCCCCATGCACGCTCGCCTGAGCCAGAGAGGCCCCTCGCTGTACGTCCGTGCAGATCGGCCCTCGTACACGCTCGCCTGAGCCAGGGAGAACCCTCGCTGTGCACCCGAATGTGAAAATATCTGCGCGCAACAAAACATTTTTAACTGAAAGCACCAACATCTCTCTGATTTTATTTCCAAATAAAGAAAAACTCCTAATTAACATAATTAAAAGACTCCAAGCAGAAGGAGATAAATACCAACACAAAAAAGCAATAACGTGGAGACACGGTTATCTGGAGGGTGGTCATACAGCTGCTGGTAAGATGAGCGCATGGGTAATCAGCACAATCTGACTGAGGAATACCAAGCGAGCACACGGCGGAGGCCCTAATTCCTCCTGTGAAATCCCTGTCCAGCTGGCCTGCAATGAACATGAAGTTATTGCAATCTGCCTTATAGGTGAATTTAATGGCAGCAACCTACAGTGGGGTAAATAAAAGGATCTTTCCGTATCTGATGAAGAATCGATTTTAGCCACACCTGAATGTTGCACTTTCCGAATAGTTATCTTACAAGTGTTCTGCTTTTGCTTAAAAAAATTAACAATGAAATAAATAGCTAGTGAATAAAGTCAGAAGACTGTAGCTAGCTAGCTGGTTAGCAGAACATGCTGCTTTAGTATCTACTAAATACGGAGCCAATTTATTTAATTTCTAGTGTAGTGACAGGTTGTCCAAACCTCCATTGTTCATCTTTCAGAGGCCAAAGTACAGAGCCACAGGTAGGGAAGAGGTACGGACATCTCACCAAGAAATATGACCATTACCCTTCTGATGTCTGCCTAATTAGGGCACTTTCTACAATGAGTGATTCATATGAAAATTAATCAGACGATCGTGTCTTTAATCATGAAAGATAACCTCATCCAAGCAGTATAAATATGCGGCTGATGCAGCTAAAAGTGAATCTGACTTGTTTGAAAGACAATAATATATATTTTATTAATGTAACGCCAAATGGCACATCACTGACTGTTTTCACTGCAGACGAAGGTGAGCCTGGAAATGCAATAAAATTCTCATGTAACTTCCAAACCTAATAAGCATTTGCAAGAATATAAAAAGCGCTGAATATGAAAAGCTTTATGAAAGATGATCACAGGCCAACTGTGGGCTTCCTCCAAGCAGATGAAGCAGCTCTATCTCCAGCCCGTCCCTCCACACGACCTCGTAACGCTGCCACACCCTCTCCCAGGCACTATTTCCTAATTATCCTTGTTTGTTCCTGATAAAAGTGAGTATTAGAGAAAATGACCACTGGCGTGTGAGTGTTAGTTTATATAAAGAAACAGGAAACCCCTAAGTGCCTCTAACCTCATAATGAGGGCATTTAATCGAAATTGTGTAGCTATCTGAGGCTTTCAGAAGCGGGGTCCCTTTGCGAGGGCCATCACCGCTGATGAGGGACGTCACCGCCGATGAGGGACGTCACCGCCGATGAGGGACGTCACCGCCGATGAGGGCCGTCACCGCCGATGAGGGACGTCACCGCCGATGAGGGACGTCACCGTCGATGAGGGACGTCACCGCAGCTGCCCATGGATTTGTTGGCGTGCTGAAGGCCAGCAAACGTCCCACTCCGACAGGAATTCGGGGAGACGGGTCATGGCTGCCCGTCACGCCGTAACGTCTCGAGGAGGCTCGCCATGTGCGGTTTTACATATTCATCAGCTACTGATCTCCATGAGGCAGCACAACCTTCACTTTTACGCTCTCTTGCTCTATTTAACATTTTATGGAAAGCTACAATGCGACATCAATGTGCTGCTGATGGATTAAGGTGGTGGCACTTATGCTCATGTGACCTTTGACACGTCGATGGATATTAAACAGAGGAAACAAACCTAGATTTCCCGGAATGAAAGGACTGCATTTGAAGATGCCTGTTTTACTTAGAGTCCTCCACCTGGATTCATGAGATAAGGGGTTGTTTGGGTATGCTTAGGGATGTTCAGGTTTGTTCGGTGATGTTCAGTGTTGTTTGGGGTTGTTCAGGGTTGTTAATAACTATTCCGGAATGTTTTTTGAGATTTTTGAGGTCTTTCAGGGATGTTCAGGGTCATTCAGGGATATTAGTAATTGTTCAGGGATGTTCAGGGATGTTTGGGATTGTTTAGAGATGTGTTGGGTTGTTTAGAGTTCCTGTGCTATGTCTGGCAGCCTGAGACACTGACCCCTCCATAAACATGCACAGAGATGTTTGGGGGCTCAATGTTCTTACTCATGGTGATAAATCACAGTTCTATGCTACACAAATGCATTGTATATAGAGATGTGAAGTAACAGTCTCTCAGGAAGGAAATAAAGATCATTTGAAGCAGAGAAAATTCATGAGCACTTCTGTTGAGTCATGTGATTGAGAAGCTTTGCAGCAAATGGCTATTGACAGACTTGTGACCCGTCCCGCCCTGGCTGGTTCTGATGCTGCCCTGCTGTCCATCACGCTGATGCCTGAAACTACGTGCGATGTCTACATAAGTGTTCCCAGACACTAGGCTGTGGTCCTAAAGTAGGGAGTCGCATGTCTCCTTGTTCAAAAAACTCTGCTGTGGAAATGTCACATTGCATGAGTCAAAACACGCTGGTGGAACGTTCTGGAAAGTCAGCGTGGTTCAGCGCGGGAATAAAAACTATGTCAAGATGATTGGCGTGTGTCCTCCGCGGGGCCTCAGCACACACTCCGTAGGTTTTGAGAACGAAAAAACAAAGAGAGGAGGAAAACATGTGAGGAAGGAGAAACGGAGAGAGGAGGCAGCAGCAGCAGAGCTTCTCAGCGAGCGTGAAGAGCGCCTGTCAGCCGGTACGGCCGTCAAGAGCACCGGCGTCGCCGCCTGACAGGTGTGGGCCTCGCTTAAAGGCGCTGAGGGCGAATGGCGGCCATGGAGGCAGCGAAGGACGCAGCGCTCTGAACAGGCCTCCTGTGGGGCCTCAGAGGAAAGCACACGCCTCCCTGCATCGCCGTTCCCCATCTCTTCATTTCGAAACGGAAAATATCACAAGCCCCCTGCGGGGGGAGGGGGGGGTGAGCTGGAGACGTATGCAAATAGCAGTGAAGCCGCAGCAGTGCATCACCCTCCTCCTACCCCTGCGGGAGGCTGCATCCTGGGCCACAGCGTGACCCCCGACATTTCAGCGGCCGGCTGCTCGCCTCTGGGGAGCGAGGGGGGTGGGAGAAGGGGGGCAACCAGAGAGGGACTCAGCAGAAGGGAACTGCACAGCTAAACTCGGTGCTAACGACGTGTCCATTCAGGCTCTCCTCATGCTGTAAGCTGCGCATGAGGTAAGAGCATGATTCCGCTTAAAACACACCAGTGGAACGGGGTGACAGTGAAGGGGGGGGGGGGTCGTATCACCCAATCAGATAATCACATCTCATTCTGTTTTCATAAACACTTCTTGCAGGGTTCTCTTCTGCTTCTACTGCAGGGTAAACGTTTTTAATCCTCACGTCTTCCTGTGGCTGAATATGTACTCAATGCTCCGCGCTGCATTTCCTAACCTCCACCCCAAAATTCACGTGGTCATAAGTAGAGATGGGCGATCCACATTTTTTCAGTTCCGATCCGATTCTGATACACAACTCGCGATACCGATACAGATTCC
>JAODJU010000001.1:16529952-16548299 GCA_026776725.1 Gnathonemus echidnorhynchus
CCAGAATGTGTCTGCTTTCCCAAGTACTGCGTCTGACTGATTAGAAAAGATCACAGATGCATCAGTAACACGCTACATTCTGGGTTAAATGCTGAGGACACCAGCTTATTACCCCCTTTCAGTGTCAAGCCCGCTGGCCTGTAAAAAGCCTGTCAAAATCCTCAAAACTGCTCCTAAAACATTTCACCAAGACAGTGTTATGAATGCTAAAGCCTTCTCTCTTATTACTGAAATTCCTTACTGGAATCCTTAAAATGTGACAATAACCTTAAATATCCTTAAACTTAAACCCACATGCTCTGCAGAGACCCAGAGCACGAGGGTATCTGAGATACTTATAGTCACAGTGGCATTTACTTGCTTTGCATTTGAAAACGACAGTGGGCAGGTACATTCAATAAAAAGACACGTTTTTAGAAACCATTTGCATAGGCCCGCCCATATTTCACAATGCCCTGCCACATCTCCCACGACTCCAGATACACTCACCAGTGCACAGTAGGTCTCGGCTGGGTCTCCGCACGTGATGTTGGCTGGCTCCAGCGCCACCTGCAGATACTTGGTCATGTCAGCCGCCTCGGGCTGGCACGCCATGTAATCCCAGGTGAGGCCCTCGTCGCTGTACACCTGCGACTTGCACACGTCGTAGTGGCCCCACATGGCCGGGTAGTGCTGCGTAGCCTGGCCCAGTCCGGCCCAGGCCGCCTCCAGTGCCAGCAGCAGAGGCCAGTGCATCCTGGCCTCGACCCGGTTGTCCTGTATGAAGCTTCCTCAAATGCTCCCCACCGAAGACGGCAGGCGGCCAACCTCAGATAATAATCCAGCTGGTGCAGGACGGAGAGCTGGAAGGGGCAGCCACCATACCACCGAGGCCAGTGCTTCTGCAAAGGCCCGCACTCCTGTTCCAAGCCGATCCGGGAGAGGGCTGGTGGGGGAGAGGGGTCGGGATGTGGGGGGGGGGGTGAAGGCAGAGGCAAGGGGGTCAGGGGATCTTGGGCTGCTGAGGAGGCAGCGGATTCTGGGAGCCCAGCTCACGGCGGAGAGCGGTGGGGTCCTCAGAGACAGTGTCTGCTGTGGTAAGGCGTTTCAGCTCCGGCGCTCTTCAAACATCATCTGTCATCTTGTACCCGTGTCCTGAAACACATGGGGGTGAGTGGGGGGCTTTAGAGGTATGAGATTCAGGCAGTCCATCATATTCCTGAATGTAGCCACTGACCGGAAGACGGTTCAGACAAATGGGTGAAAATGGCCGCGTGGTAAAGACAGTACTCAGTATAAAATTGATGGTCATTATTTAATTCTCTATACGAATCGCTGACTTTCCTGACATCCCTTGACGCACCAGACCGAGAAAAACCCAGAGGTTAACGCAGTAAATGGTATTAGCTATTATTGCTCAGAAGTGCCGTCAACAGATTTGTACGTGAAAGCATCTGTAGGGCAGAGGTGGAGATTTCAGGTCCAGAGAGTACAAATCCAGACCAAGATTTTGATTCAACCAACCAGTTGAGTATAAAGAGTCAGAATTACAAACTACTCAACTGGTTGGTTGAAACAAAAATCTTGGTCTGGATTTGTACTCTCTGGACCTGAAATCTCCACCTCTGCCGTAGGGCGCAGCTGTTTTCTTGCTTGCAGGCTTTGAGCAACAGCAGCATCTTTGTGGGAACTGGCTCTGCATCACTGAAACAGCGTTTGACTGTGCATCACTCCCAGCTGCTTAGAGGAGTGCACTTTCATGGTCTGGTTTAACTTCATATGAAACCTAAACATTTTAGGTGATTTCGTAGTTAAAATAAGGAATACTTAATGTTTTCAGTCATCTAATGAATGTTACTTTATCTTCTGAAGAAGATGAGACATATACCATCAGCCATAGCATTAAAACCACCTGTCTAATATTGTGTTGATCCCCCTCATGCTACCAAAACAGCTCTGACACATCGAGACATGGACTCCATAAGACCTCTGAAGGTGTCCTGTGGTATCTGGCACTAAGGCATTAGCAGCAGATCCATTAAATCCTGTAAGTTGCGAGGTGGGGCCTCCATAGATCAGACTTGTAGCTTCATATTCAACATTCAGTTTTCTGACCGTAATATATTTTAACCAAAGCAAGTTAGTTGTTTTTTTATTTTTATCACAGAATCGTACACAGACAGTGATGCAGACTGATCATTTTTGAGATTCAATCCCTTTCACTATTTCTGTTTAATCTTCTTGATAGATAGAAAAAATTGGCTATTGTAAGTGTAACAAGATATTGAGTTCAGGGCATTCTTGCACACTCCCTGGGTTTCCAGAATTCTTTATGGGTGAATGTTAATTAATTTTTGATGCACTTCACATTCACTTATCATCACCTGGCCCTAATGTCCATTTATAGCACAAAGAGTCTAATGAATGGTCCAATAACTAAAAAAACATGTGAAGGGTTCATGAGACAGAGACATAACAAGGCACACCCCTTGGATATTCAGATTATGGATGGATGGTATTTCCGTATATAATTATTACTAAATGCACTCTGTCCATTCAGTGTGCATTGGAATAAATGGCCTAATAAATCTAAAACTAAACTAGATGCTTACATCAAGTACATTTGGTTTCAAGCAGTTGGCACAATGCAGAATATTAAAAGGTCATTTATTACACAATGGATGTAATAAAGGTAGATCTTTAGGGGCAGGGTTGGTGACCATTGCTTTAAACTTTGGCTGATTCTAGGCAGGTTTCATAAAATTACACTTAATCAGTTAGTTTTGTACCAATATTTAATACTTTAATTTTGAACATAGTTATGGAAAAACAAACAAGGAACATTAAAAAATAAAATGTCTTTATTTTTTAATCGTTTTTGGGTAAAATCGTAAATATCCCACGATCACACCCTGGCACTTTCGCGAAAGTTATGCGTTTATTGTGCTTAGTCAAATTTCAAAATTTCTACTTTTTCATCCCCCTATGTCCCATTATAATCTGGGGCGATCAGTTTGAAGCACCTGGAAAGAAGACCATGGCCTGCCTGTAATTCAAACTCTCAGATACGATATGCAAGGAACGTGTTTTATAAAGATGGAGGCCTTCCCCTTTTCGTCATCAGCCTCGACTTAGTAAAACGCAGACCAAGCCCTCCCTGGGAATAACTTAAAATCTACTGAGTACTGGGCTAGGCGGCGTGAGGGCAGCATCTGCGCGGATTTACCTCTTCGCCTCCTCGCTGGAGAATCTCAGCGCACGTTAATCAGCAGGGAAATCAGCCCGGCTGCTGACCCAGCAGACCGGCGCGCTCCGAGTGATTAACCTGTTTCGGGGAGCCCTCGGTGCGTCGCTACCCGGGAAACTTCGGAGCGCGACACCGCGCGGAGCTGTCCTCCGCACGAGACGACCATTAACGTGAACACTGAGCGGCGCGCGTCGAAGGAGCTATCCGCCGCACGAGCCGAGCATGAAAGTATACACCGCGCGGCGCGTTTCAATGAAGCCGGTCGTGAGCGCGAAGAGGTCGTAATTCGGAAAATAAGGAACGCTGAAACAATGGCAAACCCAAGGTTACTAAATAAAAGGAAATCGATGTTCTCCAGCCAATAAAGGTGAGAAAATCTGTTCAAGCAGAATGGAAGTGGATAATGACGAGGACTTCCCATTACCCGCCTTATACCTCGCAGCTATTTATAGGCATACTGGTACATATTTCAGGTTATTATATGTTATTGGTATAGCTTCTGACTTCAGGCAGGTGTGATTTACTTGACTAAAGAAAGCTTTAATTTATAAGATCCTGTAAGATGTTCAGGTGTTTTCCATTGAAAGTTCTTTCTAAATCCCTTGTCTGGAAAAAGCCATGCCTTCACCATGTCCAGGGTTATCTGTGGAGGACCCAGCTTGGCAAGCTGGCTGGGAGAAGGAAAGACGTTAGTGGAACAAGATCTTTTGTTAGTGTAGGTATGTGAGGAGAGTGGCGGGTCCAGGTTAGGAGGCCAAGAACGGATCAGGGTGTAAAAGTGTAAAACATGTCACTGCTGCCAGCCAGGAGGAGAGCCTGGGTGAGGCTGAATGAGCCTCTTCACACTCGAGGGCGCTGCAGGACAGTGTGCAATCAGTGTGTCTGAAGGACCAAATGTGCCATCAAACCTGCCTTCTAGGACACGACCTGGACCTGAATTATTCCCCAAATACATCTTCTGTTATCTGGGCCCTCAGGGACAGTGTGTACTGTATCAGTGTAAAGCATGAAGCACCTTTCACTATACAGAAACCCCAGGCTTGACTACGACCCCTTGACTGTAGGCTGCCGTGTCACTGTGAGACAGTGCAGGTCACGTCTGAGCTTTTTCTGTACTTTTTCTGGCTACGGGTGCTGAACAGATGGCCGTGAATTTTTGGGTGAGGAAACCCAACAATGGAATGATGGATGACCTAATTTTATATTAAAAGGCCATAAATGTTTCACTGATTCTTCATGACGTGCAAAAAAAGGAGAGCTGCATGGGCTCTTTAAGCCTCGCCCCCTCCAGCCAGCCTTCCGGAATGATCCCCACCCTGATCTCCTCAGCCCCCACACCTGCTACCCCCCTCATCATCACCTTCCTCCTTTTTTCCTTCTCCCCCCATTATTCTTCCCATCTCTCCCTCCTCTCACCTTCCATCAGCTGTCACTCCCGGTCGGTCTCCCGCTCCAAAGACGGAGCGAGCGGCGTGGCGCATGCTCAATGCCATGAGCTGTAGCTCCAGTAGGAGGGTTTGGGGTATGGCCAGGTCTCTGCTCTTTACTTTTGTCAGGATGATAACCCAACACATACAATTAAGAGCAGGATTGACTTTATTGATCCCGAGGGGAAATTCTGGTGCATACAGCACAGATGAACATACATATGGTGCCAAACAGCTAAGTTACAAAGATAATATACACAGTGCCTACAAATAAATGAAGTGCAAACAGATTGAAAGAGTACACATCACACAAATAAGACATACTGAAAACAGAATATTGTAGTACTATAGAAATTAATAAATATTTACAGATAAGAATAAAGGTCCTTCCAACAGACTGATCATTATGGACTCAGAACAAGGACTGGGTTGGCCACCTCTCTGGACATCTCAAAGAGCTCAGACTGGCAAATGACAGGCAATCAAAGCCATTAGCCCATTGCCCTAAACCGTTTCGGGGGGGATCTTTTTGAATTCATCCTAACAGTAAGGGCCTGATGTTTATTTTTTTTAAGAGTCTCCTTTGGACGGCTGCCATGACAGTCCCTGTCACAGGCCAAAAAAATACCATGTCACACGTGTCGAAAGGGGTGGTGCTTTTGGCAGGGTGACCCCTGTGATTCATTTTCTGTCTGACGACTTGGGTGTTGGACTTTTTTGTGGTGGGGGTGGCTCCCTCACCCTGCACTCCGCCCGAGGCACTGCTCCTGCCACCAGCCAGACACTCCATGGCGATGCAGGACAAAATCATACATTATTAAAAACACTTTTGCTAAAAGGCTACCATATTATTCAGCCTTCACAGCAATGTGTCACCCTGCTGGAAATGGCCATGTCAGCTCCTCGCTGAACGGTACCTGATGCAGAAATAAGCTCCCCTCTGCCAGAAACATGCGAGTCTAACAAGCTGTTGCCTATTCGCCGAAAACATTCATTTCGAGGGCAAAGTCATTGAGGTACTGCAATCAAAAGGATGGGTTATTTCAGAGGCAGCTATCAGGTTGCTCCTGAACGGGGAGGTGAAGGAGCGGCAGAAATGCAGGGGGCCCAGCGGACAGTAACACGCAGCCGCTACTCTGTCTGTCACATTTAAAGCGACGGTTTATAATTACGACCCTTTTCACCGGGAGCCACTCGTTCCGATCGCCGTCATCACCATAATCAACATCAACACCTCCGTCATCGTTGCCATGATTTGCTGGAGTAACGTCGGCGAGTAGGGTAACGTGATGCTCACATGCGATTTTTAAGTCTAAATATACCCAGAGATTAATTAGAAGATCTCAGATAAGAACCTCAAATCTGAACGTTTTTCCCCTAACTTACGTTTAAGTACTGTCAGCCTGCTCTTATATTCAATAAAGTCTTACTTTCAAATTTGTACATAAATCGAACTCACTTAAAACATTGAATGCCCACATTTAAACACGCACCGCACCAACACCCACACGATCTTACAATCATTAAGTGTTTCAAGAAGTATGTATTTAAAGCCACATTAGTTGCAGAAAAAAATGTACTGTTGGTTATGGAATAACGGCGAACTATAGCCTAACGGACCGTGATACACTGGATGAAACCATTTAAACTGATACTTTTCCCATTTGAATCTGATGCACATTTTGCGAAACATAGTATCCAGAAAACAAAGTTACATACTAAATGCAATAAAAATCAAAACGCATGACAAAGCACAACTTGTCTGCATATTCTAAGAGAGACAGTACATCACAGTACACTCGCAATATTATACGTATTATGACTCGGTTGAATTTAATGTCGTGAATGTCGATGGTTACATTTACACACAATAAAGGTGTTGGGAAAACGCGCACGGTGCACTGGGGTGAATCCGCTGGGCGGCCACCGGGGGGCGCCGCAAATCCCACAATCAGGCGGAACCGCTCAAACATCCAAATAGCCTAATGTTGATATTGTTTAGTATACGACCCAAAGAAAAGCGCATTGCTGTTATATCGTCTATGATTCATTGTTCAGACATTATAGACAATATAAAATTCACTTTTTAAAAGTAGAGCATAAGCGTTGCGAGAAAGTTATTCCATTTATGGAAATACTGACTTTGTAAAACCAAACCGAAGCGTTGGCGTAAAACTATAAATGCCTATTTTTCACTCTCATTTTAAACGCATTAGGACCGTGGTAAATTGTTTTCTGATATTGATCAACGTATAAAAATGCATAAAATTATGGTATTTTTTAGAGAAGGCGTACTTACAGCATTAAACCTCTCATCTGAATCCCCCGTTAGGGATGTCCAGTCTGTGCAAGTGTTCAACAAGTTCAACAATGAGCCCCGATCCTCTTTAAGGTTCCGACTTAATCTCAATGTGATGAGTTCGTGGTAAAGCGGCAGCAAAAAAGTTGATGATGCGGGAAGTGAACGAGCTGACTAAATGGGGAGACCGGGGGGGGGTCAATCCGTGTTAAAATGCTGCGCCGCTTTCCTGTACCTCAGAACGGAGCGCACAGAGTCCCCGGAACGCGGGGTCAGCGCCACTGTCACCCAGGAGTGACAGCTGTGACAGGACACCGAAATCCGCTCCTGATCAATCCAAACTCCCACTGACAGCTCTGCAGAGTCTCCCCCACCCCCCGAAAGGCGCTTGCAAAACTTTAAATGAAGGTGTCCACCTTTTCTCGAACAATATATCCGAAAGAGGGGAATGGAGCCGTGGGAGCGCAAAGGCGGCGCGCGGCGTGCAGGGATCTTTGCGCCCCTCTCAAGCACTCAGGAGGGACATGAATCGCGCCAATTAACGGCGAGGCCGCTGCTATCCTCTACCGCCGGCTGCACACGCCTTCCTGCATGCATTCCCTTACTCAGTATTCAGCCAAGCTGCTCCTCATCTGACGCAACGCAAAGCGCATAAAAATCCTCCCGCAAGAGCTGAATCCTTCAGAGCATCGTCTCTGCCAGCGCCGGCCGGCTCTCTGCGGGACTTAAACTTATGGTTTTAGAGAAACATAAGTAAAGCGGGACTCCTTGTTTCCCCATCTAACAATGTAAGACATGAGAAGTAGACAGTATTTCCAGCGCAAGGTGACAGAGAGATTGCGAGCCGCCTGCCGCCTAAGTCCGCATGGTCCTAAAGGCAACGCCAAGTCTGTCCGCTTGCATCAGGGTACCTGGTGCACTTATTACACACAACGATACCCTGAAAAGATATTCCATGCTAAATGCATGTCAGCGTCAGCCTATAAAGCGTTTAATATGAACGCGTTTCTCACATCCGTGCTTTTGAGGCCAGCGGAACTCCGGGGCGGGGGATATAGGCGATATTTAAACTAACAAATGCGTTGCAGTCTTCGTTTGAGGCAAGGTAACTTATGACATTTTGTGGTTACGTTAAAAGCGCATTTACTTTAACGCTATAAGCAAAATTCAGCGTGTCTTTTACTGTTTTTATTTATGCGTTTAGGTGAGCCAGGTTTTTGATTCCGCCCGACTCACTTAATGGCCATAATTAACACCCGCGTCTTTGGCTGAGGGAGGCGCAAAGGAGGAAATAATAATGAATAAAATTAAAAACTTTACGCACAAGACAGGCTAACGAACACGTGAAAAAGGCCGCTCAGACATATTATGACTGGCACCAGAGGACAAGACGCCGAGACTGAAATGTCACCTAAAAATCACTGGAACAATTGAGCGTGAATGGTAATCAATGCTATAAAAACAGACAATTAAGTAAATATTTATTTAAGCATTATTATTTTTGTAGAATTTTATTTATCTGTAGTATTTGGGGCCTACTAATAATTACAAACCAGCGAGGCAGTTTGGAGACGCTTTGAACAATGACGGCGCATATTAACCGCGACGGCCTTCGGGGAGGTGGGGCTGTGGGTCACAGATATATTAAACTCCCATCATCCTCTCTCGATAAATCTACTTTTGATGAAAGGATCTGCGGAGTGAATAACGCCTTACATTTCCTCGGTTTTAAGGGATTTTAACATTTCTGTCTGTAGATAATTTTAAAGAAAAGTGCAGTTTTTATTTATTGTCTTTTTAATCACAGGCAGCGGTGACAAATAAAATAAAATAAATGAAAGAAAAACACAATAATAATAAACAAGAAACCGGAATTAGAGTGAAAATTGACCTGTCAGAAGACGTTCCCCTTTCGTTTGTGGTTAATTTACAAAACACAAATATTTGTACTAATATATTTTAAAAGAAAAGGCAGAGTAACCTATGACGAGATAAAAGTCAAAGTAGAACAACAGGAGACGTGTCGGTGGCAAAAAATGATTTGATTTAATGCTACTGTTAAACTAAAATTATTTTTGGTATATTGATTAATAGTACTCACCAGTTATTGAAACACTGGGTAGTTAAAATATCGTATCTAAGAAATATTATATACTAAACAAATATATTCGTCTCCGTATAATGTATTTTGATGACGATAGCGAATAAACTTGATGAGAGCGCGTCCTCTTTTGGAACACAGAGTTCGTAAAGTTCATACTGATAGCAGGCAGTAGCATTAGGAATCAAAAGGACACTTTTCATTAGCGCGTTAACTGTAAAGCAGACACGGAGCCACTGACCCATGCACAAATGTCAGAAAAAGGGAAATTAGATATCCGAAAACAACAGATAAACCTTAAAGTGGCATATTATATGCCTAAGTATTATACCCTGAAATCAACGTGGCTATGCAGTGCATAGAAAGCAATACTTTGTAAATGAAAAGGCGCACAGTCATTTAATTTTATATTCCATATCTGATGGTTCGCTACACAAGAAATGCACTTTTCATCTGAGAAAACGCGTTAATCCTCTGCACGCCATACAGCACCAGTGCATCCAATCCTATTGCGGACAACAACAACTAATAAGAACCCACAACAGAATACGTCTTTAGCATATATTTAATGAAGTCTGCACACCGGTAAAAAGTGAACATTCTTGTTTATCAATCTGACTTTATGGCCCGGGTCTCCTCCACCCCCCCATACTCATAACTCACCCAGCATTATGCCTGTACACCGCGTTTAATAAGCCGCAACTTTTCAAACACATGCCTGAAAAAAAGTGCTCACCTTCCCGCGACAGCCTGCCCGCATTAAACCGCGATGGTTTCCTGCATGCCTCTCTGTCACACCTCAATGGGGACATTATCATGGATGCGGCTTTCGGAGGCTGTCCGGAGTGGTGGCGCTCCGCGGCGCAGAGTAACACGGCCGCCCCGGGGGATGCGCGGCTCGGCTCGGCTCCCCCTCAGGTGGCTGTGCCTGCGCTATCCCCACAGATAAACAGATGACCATGCAAAGATCCGTCTCCGAAAAACGCTTGCTGTCATTTGTTACTGCAGGTAACTGGAGTATTTGTAGATAAGAGTGACTAGTATATTTGTATTAATATCGATAGCCTATTCATTTCATGAGATGATTGCTGAAATGGTTGTGTTATATATAGCCTAGCTGTGACAATTACAATTTAACTGTTCTACACAATTACAATTTAACTGTTCTACACAAAACTACACAAAATGTGGATGTATTAGCCTAATAAAGCATTTCATGCAAGGAAACGCTTACTCAGTGGGTGCAGAGTGATACTCGTAGACAAGAAATGGCAAAAGCATTTTTGAAGAGGGAGTATACTAATAATATACAACTAATAATACAATTCGCCTTGAAGACAAAACGACAGCACGCATTTTAATGTAATTGGGTGTAGTTTTCGTTGTTTTAATTTAAACAGTTTTCAGCGTCTTTAGATTATTTCTGACAATGGCAGCATAGTTTCAGCACCCGGACAGCTCCCAAACTTTTAAAAAATGACGGGATAGCGTTTCAGCACTGTGTGGTTGGTGACGCCGCACTGGAATTTTTTGCATGAAGTGAGACATGTACACCAATGATTACTCACATTCTGGACGCTAATCCGTGTCTTTCTTTTAACTGTGCACCATGTTTTAATCACTCAGAATCTAGTTCATCATTTAAAAGGCACCGAAACAAAACATGTCTTCAGCCTTTAATTATTTTGCTAATTATTTAGTCAACAGTAAGCGCGTAAGTAAAATTCTCACGAGAAGCTGTTGTAATATGTCTGAGAGTCATAGCTCGTAACACTGGGCCTACGTTACTGGGGTGAATTTGCAAATGGCCGGGCGAAATATTAGCGGCATGACTCTACGTAACGCCCATCAAACCCCATTAATGTGTATCGACGTGTGCTTTCATTGAACGTCTCCCGTATGGTATAGGACCTGTAACTTCCAGGTCATTGCAGAATGCTCTATCTCATTTGAAGAAATTGTAGGACTATTTTCGATCAGGGGTGGTGAAATACGCCATATCCATGAACTATAATTTAGGAGCATAATGGAACCTCACTCCAATTCTCATGACCATAACCATATCACATAACACACAAACACAGGTATTCAGAAGAGTAGCATGCCCATAACAGTGTCTTCTGATTAACCCCACTGTCTTGCCTTATATCACTCTTTTTTATTTATTAACAAAAATGCTGGACAAGCAAATACAGAATATGGATGGATGGACAGAAATATGAGCAGTGACTGGGAGACAGACAAATAGAAAACATTGACCTTTAAATGTTTAACTATTTTGAACACACTCCCATTGAGATAAAACAGCTGAAAATGACATTTTTTGTGAACGTTGGTATTCTTACCTTGTTTCAATTTATTAAATGCTGAAGTGTCTCCTGCCCCTGACAGAAACACTCTGTATTACTTTGTCCTTTTTATGAGGCGGCATGAAGCCTGCAGGCCCATGGACCTTTTATTTGTGGTACAGGATGTCTCTCCTAGCTGCAGAAAAGCACAGTGTACAGGACGGTGCTGGGATAAACTAGGGTCAACATCGCTGTTGTCTATAGTAAAGCTAATTCCGGATTGCGCAAAAGCCAGGAGTTAAATATTTCAACTAAAGAAAATGAAGCATTGTACCTATGTATATATGCACATGAATTCATGTTCGTATTGGTCAGAAATACCGTGAATCTAATTGAAATTGAGAAGAATGTAACAGTTCCACACTCTGTGATTCTGCAACGGTTTCATTATTTGCTACGACTTTTAATCAATATTTACAAGAGAAGGTTTTCCCCTCGCTAACCCTGTGTGCCTATCCTGCTCCTGCAATTTCCACTAGTCAAAAGGGTCAATCATACACTATCTGCTACAAACCTGCTATTTTCCTTCTCATTCTTATCTAGTGTTATACATCATGGACGTGATCAGCTCTGTGCAGAATTGCTCCTCTGAATCGAAAGAGATCATCGCAAGATCGTAGGAGACCAAAGTAAATAATAGAATCCACCAACTCATCCTCTGAGTATAATTTTTAAAATGCATTTTGTTCTTTTGTTTTTTCAATTTGGATTCCTTTTTTATCTTCACGTGACCTGACACGGCGTGCATGTGACACACATGAGGGGCACAAACTGCTCCACTCTAAATGTGGGGAATAAAACTTGAATCACTTAAGATGATTTTGGGGAAACCCTGAAGTGCTCTCACGTCTAAAGTAACACTTTAGTGAAACATCACATTATTATGAAGAGGGCCGTGCAAGTATCGCAGCCCATGGAGATCAGTCAGGTGGCCCTATTGGCCCGTTTAAGCTTCTCTATTGCTTTAAACAGAATTGTAAATTTCATGTAAAACAGCAATAACAATTTGTTTGCTTGTTTGTTTTACTGTATAGTTATTTAATATTTTCTGCATCCAGGCATGCGCAAAGTAAATCTCTGATGCTATTATTCCCTTCTGACTGCTCTACATTGTATTACAGAATCACAAAGAGTTAACTTTCCCAGTGAAGCCACCTCATTTGGCTGATTTTTTCCCTCTTTATCTTTAATTTATTTTACTCTGTTACCTCAGCACAACATGAGCCTCTGACTTTTAAATCCTCTTCTTCCACATGGCGCTGCATTACACCCGCAGCAGAACTCCGCCATTCTGAAATATCATTAAAAAATGACATCCAGCGATAATGAAAAAGTGTGTTATTGGAAAGGGATTGGAGCTGGATTTGCACTTTACTCAGGCAGATCTGGCGGCCCAGGCTTGACGATGATCTCTACTTGAGTTCATGTTGTGCTTGTTCTGTGAATGATTAGGAACGGAGACTCGGCGCCAGATGACACCTGGCCATCTTTGCTTGTCCTCCACCAATTTCACCTCTGTTCACCTTTGTGCTGAGTTCAGGAATATGGCCATAAACCAGTTTTCACTGTGCAAATTAACAATAAAGCGGCTGCACATCCTGCAGAAGCTGTAAAAGTGAGAATATGAAGGAAGTGTGAGACGGATGTCATAACACAGAGCATGAGGAAATAACAAAAGGTTTCGCTGGAAAAGCACAGCCTGTCCTTGGTGGAATGTGCCTGTATCTCCCATAATCCGTGAAACAGCATCAGCAGCCCGCGCTGTTAGCAGTGACAGTGTCCGTCTGCCGAGGTCAGGGAATCGGCTCTCTAAATTAAGTCCTGTCAATAACGGTTTGTCAGTTGTCCTGTCATGTGCTTTCTGCAGAATAATTAGTTACTGTAACTGGCTGGAATCAACTAATGACTTTTTTTGGGGGAACCAACAGGGTACTGGCGTGGAACAGAGATATGTTGATGAGAGGACACAGATTTCGTTTAGGGTCATGTTTATTTTCCGCATATTAGACGTTTTAAAACGTGAACTACTGGCTTGGATGCACTTGCTAGAAATGGATAGAGGTAAATGGTATAGGAACCATGGTATAAATGGTATAGGAACCATTTCAACCCCCGTTTCTGAACTGTTAAGGAAACATCATGTAGTCGTAAAACTTCAAATCAAGCCTTTTATCTAAACTTTCAATTATATTACTACATTAGCGACAAACAAAAGACCAAACACAAGATTCTTTAAAGAAAAGCCCTTCTTTGAAAATGTTCCTCCTGAATTTTGAGTATGCCCTTCTTGTTGCCACTCTGTGAGGCTTTGACTCACTTTATCTGTTTTGAAAAAAAAATCCGTTCAAATAAACAACTGGCTTCCATGTGAAGCCAAATGCATAGAGAAAGCTTGAAACATAGTGGGGGAGAGACTGATGTTATTTTACCTCTAATGTATAAACTTGACTATTTTCCTTCATGAGTTTTTAATTTGACATATTTGGCAATGTCCACATGTAGATTACCAGTGGGTGTTTTCTGAGTACAATCCCTCATCAGTGTTTGTAGTACAGGAACGCCTTCTTTCCTCAATTAAAACTGCAAGTTTAGCATTAATCTTATTGTCAGACTGATCCTTGCTACAAAATTAACTTTATATAAGACAGGACAGGGGCATGGCAATATTGATTCTTCACATAATTACCATGCAATACAGCACAAATAATCACATTTCAAGGTTGCATTGTAATGTATATCCTTTTCAAAGGAATTAAAAAGTGACCAAAACCTCAATGACACCTAAACATTAAGCAGGAGGGAATGAGTCAGCATTTGGTGTCTCTGTGTGAGGTCTAGAACATTCCAGCAGCTAGCATTGTGCATCGCTAGCTAGCACCTCCATCTAGGTGGCTGGGGACTTAATGTCCAACTTTGTGGTTATTTGCTGACACACAGTTACCTGCCAGATCATGCTTAATGTAAATGATTTCTCTCAAAGTTGTTGGCTGATTGCTAAGGTTACCAATTGCTGTTTTGTTCAGTGAGTAACAGGAGTTTGTAGGTTAGGGAAATCAAAACGATCATGACTCATGACAGCCATGGTCAACATACTGTGCAAAGACAAATGATAACATTTCTGCCAAACTCTGAATCAAAGTGCGTGATTTCTGAAATTTAGGTTCAGTGGATAATACACTATAGTTCATAATTTCATGCTTAGACTGTTGTATTTCACTAGACAAAGTTATCAAAAATATTACAGGGCTACTTTTTATTATTAACGACTCAACTAATTATGTATAATATTTACAATAATGCTACTGTCATATGGCAGTGTGCAAACATACCAAGAGCAAAATAACAGGTTAAATACAAATTCTTTCAAGAAATTCACAAGGAGAAAAAGTGTAGAAAAAAGTAATTAAATAAGGCAAATTTATTATTTGCATCCAACCCATTATCAATATTCTCTTCTCCTTATAAGGATTATTACCAAACATTGGCTTCTGGCATTAAAATAAACTGCTATAAAATTCAAGTTTCCTTTTAGACTGAATTTTTATAATTAAGGGATAAAGAAATTAACTCCCATATCTGCTTAAATTTATCCCACATAAACACTTTCCTGTGCTTTATTAATCTTTAATCTCCACAGAAGTTCTGCTCCACCTACAAGTAACAAACCCAAGTCAATAATAATAATAATAATAATAATAATAATAATAATAATAAACCCTTTCAATCAATTTTATTGGACATCCGAGTATCCATCAGGAATTGAAAAAGTCTTATTTTTCCTTTTAAGGTCTCCTATACTAAATTCCACATGGATGCAGATATGTCTGGAACTTTCTTCTGAGGGGAACATCGTTATCTCCCCTTCTACTCTGGTGTCTTGCATCACCTCCACGGGCTCATCCAGGTACAGGACAGCCTGCTTCCAATGTGTCTCTGGTTTGAAGGGGGATGTGGAGAGCACTAGGGGTTTTTCCTCCCCCGGAAAAGTGACAGTGAACCAAACACAAAAGGCGTTCACGGTCGAGGAGCCGAAGCAGGCACAGCTGAAGCTGCCCTGGACGCTCCTTAGCTGCTCCTCAGTGACCGTGAGCAGGTCCAGCTCGGCAAAACGGCAGGGGTGGGACAGCACGTCCTCCACAGTGACCAGGCTCACAGCGATGTCATTGTTCATAATGCACTTCCGCGCGAAGCCAGTCATGCAGGACATGTCCACGCCGTAGCGCTCCTTCACCGTGCCCCAGAAGCCTAGGCGCTCCTCCACCGCCAGGTCGTTAATAGGCGCTACGAATAGCTCGGCCTTGGAGGGCAGCAGCAGGCCGCCGGGCTTCAGCCACCTGTCCCGGGCGAGCAGTACGGAATTCAGCATGGACTCATGGAGCAGTGCGTAGCCCATCCACTCGCTGACGATGACGTCAACTTTCTCAGGCAGCTGCACCGCCTCTAGGGCGCCCCGAATCACCGTGATCTGGTCCTCCATGTGATTCAGCTTGACTACCTCCATGGCCTGCTCGGCGATCGAGCTGGCCTCCACCGCATATACCTTCCTGGCCCCGGCTTGTGCGCAGAAGATGCTGAGCACGCCAGTTCCCGCACCCACATCCAGCACCACTTTGCCCTGGATAGCATGGCCGTTCCGCGTAATTCCCAACCTGTAGGTGTCCGTGCGCACGCTGTCCGCGATCATCTCTTCGTGGATGGTTACGTCGGAGTAGCTGTCGAAATACAGGTCGTCCTGGACACTTTTGTCCAACTTTCTCTTCTTTGATAAACGAGACATTTCCATGCCTGCAAAACCTGTCCCGGGCCACGCCGCGTTTGCGTTTGCCAAACTTCCGGGATGACGCGGTACCGTGGCATCATGGGAACAGTAGTTCTTGCAGCTTCCGATTACACTAGACCATAGCGTAAATTTGCGATTTTTAAAACTACATTGTCAAAGAATCCAGCGAGCGCCGCGTATGCGGCTTTTTCAATTTCCACGCAATCTCAGCAGTGTCGCTGTGTATGTGTATAAACATGTGAAAAACGATCGTCCCCAGGACAAATATAAGGAAATACGGTTTCATTCCCATTTTTATTTAAGGATTGTATTGTAAATGAAAGATGCAAAACCTAGTCTAACTAATTGTGAAATGCTCTTGGTGAAACTGTTTGATTGAGTTGAATATGCGTCATGGTTGGATCCTACAAGTGCAATACCATGAGCAGAGCAGTGCATCAGGCACCTTCAAAACCGATGATTATTTCAAAATTTAGTGAACGACTACTGCAGTTGTCCAATACTGTTAAAGTACATTTGGCTGTTCGGAAATAATCATGTGGTGTTCGTTCTCGTTTTTGAATAAATCTCGTTTAATTCAGTTTCCTGGGTACTGTGTCAGCGCTGATAAAGAACGTGGTTGCTGAAAGTTAAAGGCGAGAGCACTTACTTCCTCCGTTTAATGCTTTGTAAAGGCTGACAATTGTCACGTTCAGGATGTCTTGGAAAAGCGCGTGTTGGCTTTGCATATTGAGACATTTCTTTGAAATATTGCATAAATGTGGAAAGTCCTTGGAATATTTCTGTCGTTGCTTAGTTGACACTTTTATTGTGAGCTGTTGTTTAGCTCATACATTTAGTCAGAGCATGGCCATTAATGTAGCTGCATAGTTTACTGCCAACATGCAGGTTTAAAATCAAGTCCAAGGATAGCTACTACATGCGCGGTCTCCTTCAAACGGTCCCTAACTGTTAATTAATTTTTCCGTGAAGATTTCCATTATCTGCAGAGTCAAGAGCTTTGTAATTATTCATTTTCTGAGTAACGCTCAGGCTGCTCTCGAGCGTGGCGGCCAGCCAGGATTATTATTAAATGTTATTGCAATTCAAAGGCATATTAAGCAGCTTAAGCAACTTTTCTATTGCGTAGAAATCAGTGGAGTGGCTCTAATGGCCGACATTTTCTCATGTCAGTTAGGGTTAAGGAGAGTAAATCTCTGCAAAGATTATATTATTTTAAAATGTTATAATACTTCTGTGGGGAATTATGTGTGACTCTACATGTGTGGACTGTTAGTTTTAAATTGCATGGTTTTCTGCACCCATTATTTTTTGTTAGATTAATGGGACACATTTAGAAAACTGTACACATCTGTATCATTGACTTCCCCGTCTGCTAGTGGCTGGCTTGTTGCAGGCAGCCTGTACCACCTGATATAGGCTTTGATTTTGTGTGGCGCTGTCATAAAAAAAGTGGTCAGATATTTGGAAGTTTCTTAGAATCGAGAATTACGGTAATAAAGCTATGTTCGCTGTATGTAATATATGCAAAATAGTTATACCTCAGGGTGTAAAATAACAGTGTGTTATTTTATTTTGTGTAGTATTGTGTCCAGTGTTGTGTATGTGAGCTACTGGACTGAATTTCTTTCGGGATTAATAAAGTCATGCAGTCTGTCTGTCTGTCTGTCTGTCTCATGCAGTCCTTTTGAATTCATCACATTACACCATTTACAGTAATTTATTTTGTAGAGCTGGTTGGTTATATATGATGATCTTTGACTCGCTGTTGTTTTGTTTCCAAAACAGCAAGAGTTTAGGAGCTTTTCTGTGTAAAAATTATGAAAATTATGAAAATTCCATCTTCCCACTGCTTCGCTGGTGCAGGGTCAGTGCTACAATGCTGTAACCAGAGCCAGAATATATACATGAATATGCCAAGGTGAATCGGAACGATTCCGGTTTGCATATAACCTTCTGCCTCGTCGCCTCAAGGTTTAACCCAAGGAACAGGAGAAGGACATATATCTTGGGCTTGGCCAGGGGATGCTTTTGAAAAGGCGAAAATTCTGTTTTTTTGAAGACAATATGAGGCAGGCCACTATGACAGAGTCCTGCCACCAAGCAGTGGCTGCCAGCTCCTTTGGATTGTGGGGGGGGGGGGGGGGGGGGGGGGGGCACCCCAGC
>JAODJU010000001.1:16569027-16583456 GCA_026776725.1 Gnathonemus echidnorhynchus
ACACACGATCAGAATTAATCCACAATTACAACTTCCCAGAATATTATAGTAAAAGGATTAATTCCATGCCACGTGGGTGACGTAATCGTCCGTGAATTCATCCTAATACATTATGGAAAGGCACTCCACAAAGCAGTCAGATGACCATGCCTGGATCTCTCCACTCCTCCAATCTACAGTATGTTGGGATTGTGACGTCGTAACCAAGGGAATCCGAGAATGATCTTATCTCGCAGCGAGGAAACAACAATTAATTGGATGGTCTCGGTATGGACTCCCGCCTTAAGGGTCAGTGGTACTGTACGGTGAGTTACCAGACCTGAGGAGAGAGGTCTTCCATCTACTCCTTGTACTATTAATGGCTGAGGTAACTTCTCCAATGGGATTTGGTGTTGCTGCTTCTACAAACTTCCTGCTGCACCCGAATATAGTAAACCCAGACCTTTAACACATTCTATATCCCAGCAAAGAATGATGGGTACCACTAACTGGGCTTTAGTAAAGTCAGGAGGAATTAGTGTTCTTACCTGAGTCTCCTCCGGGTGGTTCCGTGTGGGTCGCTTCGCTCTCGTTCTTTCAGGGTGAGTGGCGTACGTCCTAACACCATTGGCTCCAGCTCTGTTGGATGTGGTGACGGGGCTGCAGCCAGTCCTTCCTTTCGCACTGGGGTTCTGCGCTGCTCGTGGAGGATGGTGTCTAGGGTGATTGACAGACTCACGTATTCTCTGAAGGTCCTGATAGCACCCCGACATACCAGTTCAGCCCATAATTCTGGGGGGAAGAGCGTAGCAATAGAGGATTTGTAAGCAGGGTACTCTTCTCTGCCCAATGAGCAGTGGCCCAGGTAAGAGCTTTTCCACAGAGCAGGGAGATTATGAAATGTACTTGATCCTGATCGGAGGAGAATTGGTCCCGTTGGTGCTCGATATACAGTATAAGTCATATTGCAGCAAGAAAGCCTTGCACTGGTCATGGTTCCCATCGTACCATTTTGGCAGGGCTACTGGTACTGTAAGCCATGGGGGTGAAGTAGCGAGTAGTTGCCTTACGACGTCTGTCAGATGTGAGATTTGGGCCTGCACCTGTTGGAGTTGATCCGGAATGTCTTGAGGTTAAAGGCGAGGTATTCTGTCCTGCCAAACAAGACAAGCACAAGTGGATCCAGGCAACCTTTTATTTTTAGTGATCAAACAAGGGGTATTCGATAGCCGGGTCCAAGTCATTGTTTAGAGCTGTCCGATTCTAATGCCGGAAGCCAAAATGCAATCTAAAGTCGTTGTCGAGAGACAGGAAGCCGAAGGTTGGGTGGAAGGGCAAAAGGGCAGGCAGGAGTCGCGGGAGGCTCAGGAAGGGCAAGAAGGACGGACTGCAACTGGGGAAGAAACACAGAGTTAACCCGTTCAGCACGTGCATAGCAACAGTACCTTGCACTGTGCTGTTGCCAGTGCAAGGTTTAAGTACAGGCTGTTAATTGGTGGTAGCTGGTGTCAGCTGTCTTCGTGATGCGGGCGTGACATTAGGAATAATGTCTAATGTCTAAACAGAGATATCCGCCTAATGTGGAAGATGTGTTCCAGACCCATCAGCGATAGGTGAAAATCCGCGATATAGAAAGACCATATAAATAAACTTTTTTTTTTTATAGTTTAAGCCTTAAAATCCCCTCCCACTTGCTTTAAACACATGTAAACTTATTAAATCAACAAGTATGATACATGGATGTCGGGCTAAGGATATAACATATTAATAAGAACAATATGTAATGTATATATATATATATATATATATATATACACACAAATCTGTCTCTCTCTCTCTCTGTATAAGCAATGGAATATATGAAAATAAAAACATATTATTTTCATCCTTCTTGGTGTATTGTACCGTCGATTCACTCAAGTCATAATGGTGAGCGACGTCTATGTAACGCTTTCCTTCCCGAAGCGTATCCAGGAGTTTTACCTTCTCCTGAATTCAAGGTCTTCCTCTGGCGCTTAGGCTCACTACTACCAGAAGGCTTAGAAGATGCAGGATGCTTGGGAGCCATCGTAGGGCTTAAAACAAAACGAAAACAATCGGACCACAAGAAAGGTACGTGATACGCAGAGAATACGTGATACGCTGAACCACGATATAGCGGGGATCACTCTATGTTGTTGTGACATAGACACAAACACGGCTGCCTTTCCCAGCAATGCTGCTGCCTTTCCTAGTGATGGCACCACTGAGTGCTTAATGTTACACTTTTGCTTTCTGTCATTGTACTCTGTGCTGTATGTGGGTCTGATCTATATCCATCTCACACGTCTGCACATGTACACCCCATCTCCTCTTTCTCCAGCCACCAGCCAGGCTCTCATAAGCATAAATGACTCTTTACTGTATTCTCAGGTCTAGCACGTAAGATGCTATTTGTCTTAAATCCCCTTAAACATGAAGTCTGCATATCCGCGTGTCTCTGTGAGAAGGAGCACAGGTTCTCTAAACAGCATCTCTTTCCCGTTCAGGTCTTGACCTTTGCTCTTCCTCCTCGACCTTGTCACAGGCCAAACGCTCGTCTCTCGATGCCAGTGAGGTGATCCGGTGACCAGGGGAGCGATGCAGCACCCTGTTGTGCATTTACACTCACAGATGTGCCCCCTTTAAGTGCAAGGAGTGTGACTGGCAAACCACGAGTGTGGAAGCTGGCACCGAGCAGGGTGGCGATCAGACCCACACGGGGCACGCTGAGTTTCTCCGGCTGATACCTCCTCACACACACCTCACACAATCTCATGTCATACATGATGTTGGATATGCCTGCATGTGTACCGCAGAGTTATCGTCCTGGCTCTGCTGAGGACACAGAGCCTGCCGAAAGCTTCCTGATGCTTCACCCTGCAGCAAAGCCTGCTCTGGAGATAAACTTCTCAAGTAACCACCTTCCTCTGACATCCCAGGGATTCACATGCAGCTTTCCGCTGGATCCGTGTCACGGCCCTTCCGCATAATCCAGTAGGTTTTGCAAGATGTGAAGACCTCAGCGATTCTGTCTCATGTGGATGTGGACTCGTGCATGGGTGGTGGTACAGTGTACCAATCCCGTTTCTATACCAAGGATGCCATATGTAGATAATTATTGTACTATTATAAAAACAGAGTTTACTAATAAAGACACAGCAAACACAATTTTGATAGAAAACCCTTAAGAGTATTTAAGTTTGGTATTAATTTGATGACAACACATTAGGAAGCTATTAAAGTATGCATTTATGGATGACATATATGAATAACATTCATAAAGCGCTGTATATGATAACATTTTCAGTGACAGAGTATCTCTCCCTCAGGAAACAACATAAGCAGTGTCAATGTTCCCCTAAGATAATGTTACTGTTCTGTTCTATAAACATTTGTTTAAGAATAGATTTTGAGACTAACCTGCAGTTTTTGGTAAATAAATAAATAAATGTGTTAAAAGGGAGAAATAAATAAATGAGGCTTTTGTCCGGCAAACAGTCGTGTACATATTAAGGGGTCGACACCCTGCACTCCTGGGGCTCGAACAAGCGCATAAATGGCGAGACGTGACTCAACTGGAACCGAAACACCTGTTTGCTGTCTATCATGGCAGATAAAGATTAATATTCATTCGCAATTTGCATATAGAGGAAAAAAAAAAACAGCGCTCACTGAAACATTTCAGCGGTCGGTTAATTTGGGGCAACAGACGGAGCAGACGAAAGCTATTTTAAATATTTATAGACATACAGCCGGCAAACCTACACTTTAAAACATACACAATATAGGCGATAAATGAAACGGACAGACATATGCTGTCAGGGTGTTGAGCCAGAAGTCAAACCACTTTATAAATTTTCAATGAATCTGCGAACCACAGTAGTAAAGCAATGTTCTATTATGATCTTTAATACTAAGTAATGTTTCTTAAAATTCCAGACGTAGAACGTACGAAACAAATTGGAAACGTTTACTCACTGGCAGAAGAAAGTAATTCTACAGTCAGAAAAAACGGTACCAATTTGTACCTTTGCTTGTTACTGGTGCTGGACCTTCATGGGTCTGCCAATTGTACCCTTAGCTACAGATGATTGTACCTTTAAAAGTACAGAAATGGACTCAGAAGAGCAGTTTTGTACCACTGAGGGGTACAATGATGTTGTTTGTATCTTGGGGAGTTCATTTCTGTACCATAAAAGGTACAGAATTGTAAGATACTGCCCCAGTGACCAACAAATGCACAAACTGTTACCCTTTTTCTGAGAGTGTACTCATAAATGGGTTTTCGGCTTGTAAATGCGAAAATAGTGTCTTTAAGTACAGACATGTAAGCTAAATGTGTAATAACCATGGTATAAGCGGGTTAATGTACTCCGTGCCGAGCATAAAAAACGTATAATGCACAGCTTGGAGTGCATTAACCCTTACTTATAAAGGGTGAGCTGTAACCCGAACTGCGTACCGCACTGAATGCGGAACCTGCAACAGTCGAGACTCAGACAAGCAGCAGCTCTGAATGCCATCAAACCGGCGAGCAGGACTTGGCATTGCATCACGGCTGTTAAACAGAGATATCCAGCCAGTGATGTTTGTCGGGATGGGTGCCATGCTCTGGGCTCTGTGTGTACTCAGGTGGCACTGTGAGACTCGCTGATCCCGCAGGGCAAACAGAGGCAGGTCGGTGCCAACCGCCCGCCCCGCGGCAGCTCTGAGCCGTTATGCAGTTCAACCGCGGATGATATTTACTTAAAATGTTTTCACGAGGAAACATATTTAATAGTGGTGCCGTTCTTTTGACAGATCATCACAACATTTCGGTGTTTTGCTGTTGACTGGCAGGGTGTCAGTGGTTTGAACTGGAGCCATTTAAAAAAAAACAAAAAGGCTTTTAATAAACAGGCGACCTCGTGCACAGCACTCGGAAGGATTTGTGTCACTTTCAGCTTCTCCCTATTGTCTCTATGCATTTCCTCTCTTATCCGACACAGAGTCCTGGGGAGTCCGGAGTCTGCCCCAGCACGCACAGGACACACACAGGACATGCAGGTACTGAAGCCCTTAGGATTGCGTGGTTCCCTCAGATGGGCTGTGTCATGTCAGATGTGGAACATAGAAGATCTTCTATGTCAGTTCTGGCCAAACCCCCTGCAATTCTGGCAAGTTCCGACCAAACTAATTGTTACAGTATGGCAGGACATGGGGAATGGAAGGAGAATCCATGTAGTGGCTCTGAGCATATAGGGGTTTATTAAACAGAACAGAACATAAAGGGAGAACCGGAAAACAAAGGGACCATGAAGGGTCAAAAACAAAACGGGTAAAACAAGAACTCACTAAAACTCGGAAGACATGGGGACCAAGCAAGGAGCAGAACACACAGTAACAACCATAATGACCAACTGTGGAATAGAACAAACGCAGGCACTTAAATACACTGATAAGACAGCTGAGAACCATACTAAGGACTCAGGGCAACAAGGAACAGGTAGGGCAATCAAAAACAGATACAGAAACACCAAGGGAAACTATGACAAGGAACAGGGAACAGGGAGCAGAAAAAAAAGACAAAGAACTATAAGTGAAATGCATAAACACATGATAAAATAACTAGTTGAGGCTGGCCTCTGGTCACACAGCAGCCCCAGGAACTGGGAAACACACTAGGGTAATCCCAAACAGGATGGCCAGTGAGAACTGCTGGTCAAATGGGGAGAAGACACAGGGGACAGGGCCAGACAGGCATCAATCCTGATACCAATATTTTGAGAAAACACATTCTTGCAAATGTGACAGCTATATTTGCCTGTATGTCTCGTCTCTGAATGATCACAGCATTAACACAAGATTGCAAGAACTTTCTAGAGAGATTGGAAATCTGCTCCATAAATAATGCATCAGGGACATCACTTATGCCAGTCATTCATTTGATGGTCAGCAGTACTAAGTGCTGAAAACAGGTATTAAAATGAAACACCATTTAAACGTTATATCTGCATTTATTTTGCATCCATCCAGCAAGACTGCAGCTGGGTATCAGACATGTTTTAAATGCAAAGCTGCTGTACATAGCCAGGGACACACTAGATTCACAAATCAACCTCAGCCTTTTGAGTTTGAGCTGTGACATTTTGAAATCCAGTGCAGGGTTTCAACCACAGTCATTCAGAGACAACGTTATATATTTCAGCTGTTCTTCTGTTATGACAGAGGCTTAAAACCTCCTTATAATCAAACACTCCATTGATTTTAGATAGCGTTCTTTAATGGCACTTGATGGTAACACAAGGAAACCTAAAGCATTAAAAAGCAATTCTGTGGTTATTATCATTGTTATTGGCTGATCAGGATCATATGACTTCCTGTACATCTCAGCTGGAAGCAGGAGCTCTGAAAGGAGAGCTGTCCTTATTTCGGTCACCACTAAAACAAACTCCTCCCCCTTGAGAAGCCAGTTAAAGATGCAGGGTGGCCCACATGCTGTGGGAACAGGGAATGTGACAGGATAAGCATGGCCCTGGAAATATTTAACAATTACTGACCTCTGTGGATGCTGCAGTGATGGTAGCTTCAAGCAGCTCATTTGAAATTTCAGGGCCTCCTCTGCCAGTGAGTGTGGAAGGGGAGGCAAAGATTAGCCCGACTGCGTGCGTCGCTCCCCCCGCCCCGCATAAATCATGCATGTGCACGGCCGCCTTAGCCCCCGCTAACGAGCAGCCTGCTTGACATTCCCCCACACAAGCTGAAGAGTTCATCCGTGAGGGATGTTTGTCTCGCAAACCCTCCACTACCTGCCAGCTAGATCAGAGTGCTAATGAATGCACTAAAATTTCAGCAACAGATAAATAAGTAGGATGTGGCTTTGTGCTGATTCGCAGTTGAGGCTGAGCGGCGTTATTGCACATCTCCCAGGGTTTGTGTAATCCAAGGCCACCCGGGGAGGGGGGCACCGACCAACCCCCTGCTTCGTCTATCAGAATTAAAAGCTGAGGGGGCGGAGTCACTCTTCTTCCAATCGTCCCCAAACTGTGGCAGAGTAGGTTCCGGAAATGAGCCTGAAGACGCATCTGGGCAGCGTGAGTCTGTACAGAGAGGGCTGATCCATCCAGCATGTCTCTGAATGTGCTGGACGCCTGGGTGTCCCCCCACCCTCCCCACCGTTGACATCAATGAAGGGGCCTCTGGGGACCCCACTAAGCACCATGAAAGAAAAACTGCATGGAGTCACAGGACTGTGAGGTGCCATCGTATCCCAGCATGCACCTCTTTGTTTTGCTGAGGAGTCTTACTTTTATCATCTGATTTGCTTTTTATAATTCTATGTAAACTGTGTGGAATAATACAAAACACTAAATGCGCAGGGCATGGCTATTGTGCGAGGATAAAGATCTTATCTGCACAAACGTCACAGACAGGAAATATAAAACACGATCAGTTAGTGAATATTAAACGTAAGTTTTGTACTGCCCTTGATTCTTAATTTATTCTGGGTGTTGAGCATTCAGAAGTGTCTGTACAAAATAAAGCTTTTCTCAATGCTAGAATCATTTCATTCTTGCAGAAAGGTACTGAATGTGTTATCGCTGAAATACTCTTTGATTACATTAGCAATGTGTGAGTATTTTGAAAAGACAGCCTTTCATAAACAGCCTTTTAAAAGCCAGTTTAGCGTATTTTTAGTTGATTTTATTTCTGCATGGAGAAAAAAATGAAGAGATTACTATAAACATATTTATGTGTTAGCTTCATGTGTCGAGGGACTGGAACAAATGCTGGGAGGGTATTAAAGATTACCATTGTTATATTATGTCACTGCTGGAATTATTTCTCCCGCTCTTTAAAAAAACATTTTTTTTTCTGGATAAACCACTCAGTTTCTGTAGCTGTCGCTCAGCAGTAGATGTTTGCCATGGAGAGGGTCCACAGCTCCTCTCCAGCTGCAGATCATCATCAGTCAGCCACACATGATGCCTCCGTCTGTGAGAGTCCTCGTTTCACTCAGCCGGAATGACCTAGAAGCTTATAAACAAACAGCCCAACACCTGGAGTGCATCGTTTGCTAACTGCATGTGTGACATCATGTGTTTACTCTGATTGTTCCTCTGCATTTCAACTGTGTGATACTGGCACTTGATCCTTGCTGGGGAAACGCGGAGGTGAGGGGGCAGCGGGGCAGGGAGGTGGATGGGCTGACCGGGGACCCCCCATCACTGAAGCCTGCATGGGGGCCGGCGCTGGCTTGCAAGTCCCTTTACCATCTCTGTTTTCGTATTTCTGCATCACTGACCATAGTAGGGGTGGTTTCTGTTGGTTTTATGGAATAACAGCTGAGTGTGAAATGTAACCCTTTTTGGACTCTGCTAACACTCTGCACTGCCTCAGAAGCCATTTCTATACACCCATGCTGGATTTGTACTGTCCGGCCAACCTGCTGTCCAATTAAATCCATCCATCCATCTTCCGTCAGGGTCACTGGGGACCTGGACGGGATGCCAGTTGTCTAGTTTAAATGGGAAATGTGCTGAAATGCTTCCTCAGAGTAAGTAAATATTATTGTACACCTGATGATGTCCGGTGTGTGTCTCCTACGGTTCTGCCCTCAACTCCACCCCCTCATGGGTATGTAAGTGGTCTGATTTCACAACAGGTCTTGTGGCTCTCCTGCTTCCACACATCATGGGCCTCCCCCCCCTCCCCTCTGACCGTGTGCCTGTCACCATGAACACAGAGATGGGCTGGTCCACAACAAGACGGCCCTCAATGCTCTTATGGGAGCTGAACTCTGCTGCCAGTGAACCTAATTAGGTGGTTGTCCAGCCCAGACCAGACCCCAGAATGAGGAAATGCAAGGATGGACATGGAGCTTCCCGGGTGATTGATCTGCTAACCAGCAGAGGTGGACATTTCAGATCCAGAAAGTAAAAATCCAAACCAGGATTTTGTTTCAACGAACCAGTTGAGTACTCTGTGACTGTGACTCTTTATGCTCAACTGGTTGGTTGAAACAAAATCCTAGTTTGGATTTTTACTTTCTGGATCTGAAATGTCCACCTCTGCTAACCAGAGTGTTATCACACTGCGTCGGTATCTCTTCTCCTCTGTCGTCAGACTCCAGCACCAGACGGCGTCCACTGGGGCCTTCAATCCCAACATTTCCACAAACAGAAAACTTCTCCGAGGAAGTTTCTGATCTGCAGGGAATCATTGGTTTCTTTCCAACTGGCCATTAATCCACAGTCCAGAGGATTAATACAAGTCCTAAACCTTAATTACTTTGTTGTGTGCTGTGTTAATAACTCTTCATTACTAAAGTTATCCTATTTTTAATTAATCTGGAATCAGGAATCACAGCGTTACATCACACAGTTACTGTACCCTTGGCTGATGGCAGTAATTCCTCCCTGTTGCAGCTCAATGGCATGTTCTGTATCATGTAAGAAGGGAAAGATCTGTCTGTCCCATGGGATAAAGCTGCCTTGGCATTTCGGTGGTGGGGATTTGTGGCGACATACCGCAAGGACCACTGGGATTAGCTGGGGAGGCAGCGACGGGTGCAGAGCCAGGACAGGTGGCAACAGCTGGAAGGATCAGGAGATCCACATGGATGCAGGAGAATGAGGAGAGGATTACAGACACTCGGAAACAGCCACTACCTGAAGGCGGCACCTGCAACACCACACAGGAAGTGACACGGGAGGTACCCTGCTCCTTGGGAGAGTGAAGGATATCCATCAGAACAATGAGAAAGCGATTATGCACATGCAATAATGGCCGCTAGCTGAAGACGGCACCTACAACCCCAGACAGGAAGTGACACGGGAGGTACCCTGCTCCTTGGGAGAGTGAAGGATATCCATCAGAACAATGAGAAAGAGATTATGCACATGCAATAATGGCCGCTAGCTGAAGATGGCACATACAACCCCAGACAGGAAGTGACACGGGAGGTACCCCGCTGCCTGGGAGAGTGAAGGATATCCATCAGAACAATGAGAAAGAGATTACAGAGATGCGGTAACTGCCACTAGCTAATGATGGCACCTGCAACAAGTATTCAGTGGAGATATTTTGGACAGTTTTATGCCTCCAACTTTCTGGGAACAGTTTTCTATTCCAGCATGACTGTGCCCCAGTGCACAAAACAAGGTCCATAAAGACATGGTTGGGTGAGTTTGGTGTGGAAGAACTTGACTGGCCACACAAAGCCCTGAACTCAATCCCATCAAGCACCTTTGGGATGAACTGCAATGTAGATTGTGAGTCAGGCCTTCACGTCCAACATCAGTGCCTGACCTCACAAACGCTCTTCTGGATTAATCAGAAAAAATTCCCACAGACACACTCAAAATCTTACGGAAAGCCTTCACTGAAGAGTGGCAGCTGTTATAGTTGCAAAGGGGGAACCAACTCCATATTGATGCCTATGCATTTAGAATGGGATGGCCATTAAGGTTCCTATAGGGGAAATTGCCAGGTGTCCCGATACTTTTGTTCATATAGTGTATTTTGACAGTTTTAGGCTAATGCCGCATGTATCTGTGGGAGAACAACACAGAAACAAGTAAGTTGTCTTCTTTTACTTGGAGTAGCACATTTAACTTTAGCAATTGGAAACCGCTAAAGATAACTAATCTTGTTTTCTGCCACTGAGATGTGAGTCATGAATGTCATGACATGACAACTCGATGATGATGATGTGTAGAATTATCAGTACTGTAGAAGGTGAGAATGATGAAGGATGGGGGAGGGATTTAAGAGATGCGATCTGATGGAGCAAGGTCGCTCATTGGCCAGATTACCCCGACTGCAAGTTTACTGCAAGTATAACGACATGTTATCCACAGTCAACGTAGGCGCGTTATTGGTTGACTAAATAATTCATTTATACATTGCACATTTACCAAATATTGGGTAGTCACGCTTTTGTTTAAATTGATTGGTGCAATGCCACTGGTTCCCTGTGCTACGCACTGCCTGTACGAGCAGACAGCTCCGGACGCACATTACCCCTGGATGGCTAACCTCTGCAGCAATCTAACCATCTGTATCTGTCATTAAATGACTGCCTCTCACCCGCGCCTGTCTCCAGATCCTCTCCGTGAAGATGTTCTGAAATTCTATAGCTGTGCAATCTGTCATCAGTAAATATTTGTTGTCCAAATGCGCTCAAGTCTAAGATTTCTTTTCTGAGAGCTTGCAGGCGGCTCTTCACTGGGCTCAGTGACACTGGAGATCAGTGCTGTTCATTTTTGTGTGCCACTGCTATTGGCATTTATTCATTCACCATCTTTACTAGTGACCAAACCTACGTCTGAACTGTTAGAAGCTGTCTTGGTTGGGTTTTGTTTTTGAAATACTATTTTGTATTTTCTTTCATTCTTTAATGGTATTTAGTGTTGCCTGGTTTGACGAGTGTCAGATTCTGTCTGTATTGCCCCTCTTTCCACATTTAGCTGAGAACAAACATGCTGATGCCTCTAGTAAGTCCATAACCTTCTTGTAAATAGAAGAATGTGTTCAGTTTATATCGTAGGAAAGGCAGCTAGAAGCCTCCTAGACATGGAAATTAAGCATCGGACCAGCATGCTAGTCTTCTCCTGAAAACTTTGGATTACCTTGATTCAGGTGAGAATTATGAAAGTTGTATAGAAGATTTGGATTTTCAGAAAAAAATCTGTAAGCATTTGATTATATACTAGGACATGTTTAGGCTTGTCCTTCCATTTAGAGTTATGGCAAAAATGGATAGGAGTGGTGTCCCATAGAGACCTTGGTGACAGGCAGGTCATCTCTGCTGGAACATGCTGTTTGCCCAGCCGTAGGAGAATGAAGGAGAGCAGGGAAGCGGGGAGGACAATAGGCAGAAATGCAAGAAATAGGCATTAGGTGCCTATGGAGCTGCACTGAGCAGGTCCCCACAACCTGATTCCATACACTGGAAGCTTCTGATCTGCCCGGTGTGTTTTTCAGGGGCCAGCAGGGATCCTGTTTCTGTGGTTTGAAGCAGGAGTCATACTAAAGCCTTTGCTATACTGGGCTCTGCTCTCAGCACCAGCCTGGTGATAGGTGACAGGTGTTTCTGACGCATCATGCCCCCCCCCCCCACCCCAAACTGTGGTGCAGCTGCTGTCCTGCAGCATCTGGATAATGCAGCAAGTGAAGAACCCGTCAAGTGAGAGCATCTCTCAAGCTGCTTTTCAGTGCACTGGGACTTAGTGAGGTGCTGTGCTGGAGTGTGGGATAGTTTGTGTGTGTGTGTGTGCTTCATTTACTAAAGGAGTTCCTTCACACCGTGAGGCGATGTCACGCACCACGCCCTGCAGTGATCTATGAAACTCGGCAAATTCCTCTCCCCTGCACACTGTGACTGACGACTGCTTTCAGCAGGGGTGTGATCACTGCACATGGTGGTCCCTGCCATTCCCACACATTTCCCTCCACTGGCCACACCCTTCCTGTCAGCTGACTCTGGCCACTTCCTTCAAGTCCCAAGTCCTTTGCTATTTTGATGCTGTAAAATCCAGCTGATGACACTGAAAAATGGCCGCCAGTCCCCTGTGCCCCTGCCTTGTTCTCCTATCTCGTACGTTCAGTGTGGGGTTGAGGGTTAGGATTTCCTTATTTTTAAGCAAATGATGGATATATCCTAATTCCTGACAGACTCTCATGTTTTGAGCTTATGTTAATGACTGCATAACCTCATGGAATAATATTTATCATTTTTAGCATAATAGTTCAGCACATGATTTGTTCTCCAAATTAACAAAACTGTTCATTAATCATTGTAATAAATATCTTTCTCTGAATTACAGAGAAGAACCACAGCTGTTCATACAGCAGGAGAGACAAGCAGGCATAACACAATGCACTGTTAGTTATAAACTAAGTAAGCATTATTAAATTATGTTTTAGACAATGTATCCTACTGCCCAGGCACCTTTAGGAAGCAATTTGCCTTCTGAATAATACAAGATGTGTTTCTTGTGTAGTAAAGGGGCTCGGTCATGCTGTGATACTGCAGTACTAAATGACTGTACGGCTGCTATATTACCCAGGGAACAATGCTGTAAACACCTCCAGCAAAGCCCCTTAGGGTCTCAGGAACACATTCCTGTCAGCACTGGTTTCGTGCTGGGTGCCTATGCCTGACATACTGCCACGGTGATGTCACTCGAGAGCTGCAATGACACACGGGTCTCTCATCTTGCACAGGAGGCTACACGGGCAGCTCTGTGGCCGCCCTTGGGTCCTGATGGTGCTCCATGCCAAAGCTCCTTGTGCCTTCAGTGCGGGAGGCCGGCCGCCCGCTGCGGCGGTGGCCCCAGAGACCCAGTCGCTGAAGCGTGCCCTGGCATCTGCGGGCCCCATTGCTGGCCTGTCCGGTAGATTTTCTGACCGCTCTCCCGGGTGGCAGCCAGCTAATGAAGCGCAGCGGGCTGAATATTCACAGGCAGGGTGGGGCGTGGCCGCGCCCCCTGCAGCACACCTCCCTTAGCTATGCAAAATCAATCTTTCAGCAAAGGGCTGATGGAAAAACGACCTGTGACCGTTTCGGGAACCACTCCCAGCACATGCAGCTGCTGTCAAGCAGGGGAGGCAGAGACAGGCATTTCCACACCTCCAGGATTTAGAGTGAAATCGGTGTTTATTAAAAACGGACACTGCGATTTTCACACATTAGAGAAGGCCAGACTCTCATCACGGTCCGGTGGTGTATGAGAATTTCTCTTTCTTAGAGCCCACACCCAAATGCAGACAAAGGGTAATATGAGTCACTAATTCTACCTAATTCTTCTGGAATATTTTTTACTAGGTGGTAAAACTCAAAATCAAAGGCAAATTGGAAAAATATACAGTTCGTATCAGTTATTAAGTATCGCATACTTATTAATTAGAAGACAGATATTTTACATCATCTTCTTGTAATATATCATGGTGAAGGTCCTGTTCTGTGTATAATCATTTACAAATCCATAAATCTACTGTATCACACTATCCTGGGTTATCACGCTATCCTGGGTTATCACGCTATCCTGGGTTATCACACTACCCCTTTTGGGATGAAGCTCCTGGCATGAGCTGTGGGTTCATTCCCAGTTCCTTGTTCAGTAAAAACTGCATCCTTATTGAAACCATATCAACCAATAAGGGAACTGTTCCTTTGTCTGAGTGTGAGACGCTTTTTAATTAGCTCCATTGTCACGGACAGGGTCTCTCCGCCATCTGTGCTTTTTACCACGGAGTTAAATGCTTCCCTCTATTTAAATTTAGCGGCTAAACTCTCTGCCAGCTGTGTCTGTTTATTCTGCTACAGACCATATTGCTATGAACACTGAACATAATGAAGCTGTTTGCCATTGAGAATGCTGGAGCAGTGGAGATTGCGGGGGAGGCTTTTGTCTCGCGGGGGGGGGGGGGGGGGGGGGTGTCGG
>JAODJU010000001.1:16588730-16604479 GCA_026776725.1 Gnathonemus echidnorhynchus
CCGGAGGAAACCCCACGACGACACGGGGAGAACATGCAAACTCCACACACATGTGACCCAGGCGGAGACTCGAACCCCGGTCCCAGAGGTGTGAGGCAACAGTGCTAACCACTGCACCACCATGCTGCCCAATCACTACAGTTTTAAGAGAAATACATTTCCATGTTTTTCAGGCCCAGGATGTATGTATGTATGTATAAATGGATGGATGGATGGACAGATGGATGGATAACAGACATTTATAAATTCATTCTCCACAGCTGTTTCTCTGGTTCTAATGTATGAAGGGAGGCAGCAGTGTCCATGAGATTCATGTGCTGTGTGAGTAGTCAATATATTGGCAATTTAAAATCTGATTTAAGAGCCCTTTCCAAACCTTCTCAGCAGACAGTAATAAATCAAAGGGCTCCCTAGATGAACAGATCTTCACCAGAGGGGTCTCTCACCTTTTGAAGCTATGACACTTAAAACCAGCATAAATTCGGTCTAATGTAGATATCGCTGCTGCATTCACTGGTACAAACAGTGTGATCATTTGCTGGAAATACGATAAACCGTGAGTCAATTTGCTGCTCAGCCCTGTGCCACACTCTGCACGCTTGGCTCTGCTTCCAGCTGCGCTCTTAATTAATTACTCCTAACGAAGCTGCTGGTCTGATCATTTGGCATGAGCAAATCACCTTACACTGAAAGCGATACACTCCTATAATATTTCAGTTATCCTACACCAAATCAACAGAGTAATAACAAAATCAATTACTAAATTAATGTCAAAAGACATAATGTTTCTGTTTTTGCTCATTTAAATGTTAGCTTTGTGTTTTTGAATGCTAGATTCATATCCATGATATGAACAGATTTGATCACTGAAAATCTGTGTAGGGGATGTTTTACATAAAGATGTAATAGTTTCTTATAATTCCCGCAATGTGACTATTTCTTGAAACATCTGATTTAAAAAATATATTAAGATTCTCACCATCTCATACAGGCAAGTACAATTCGCTTTCATGTTTGGCTGAGAAAAACTGTAAGAATGTTATATTCAGTTTTCATGTTTTTGTTATGTTTGAATACCTCTGATTCTGGATTACAGACATTCCCATTCTGTGTGAATGGGCAAAACCTGACTCATAAACATACACTATATGGACAAAAGTATTGGGACAGACCTCTCAATCATTGAATTCAGGTGTTTCATTCAGACCCATTGCCTCTGGTGTATAAAATCAAGCACCTAGCCATGCAGTCAGGTTTACAAATGTTTGTGAAAGAATGCGTCGTTCTGAAGAGCTCAGTGAATTCAAGAGTACTGTCATGCAATTCAACCTTCACAATAAATCAGTTTGTGAACTTTTTTCCCCTGGTATTCCAAGGTTAACTGTAAGTGGTATTATTGCAAAGTGAAAGCATTTAGGAACAATAGAAACTCAGCCATGAAGTGGAAGACCACGTAAGGTAACAGAGCGGGGTCACCGAGCACTAAGGCACATAGTGCTAAAAAGGTCATCAGTGCTCTGTTAATAACTGCAGAGTTCCAGCCTTCCACTGGCATTAACTCCAGCACAAAAACTGTGCAGCGAGAGCTTCATGGAATGGGCTTCCGTGGCTGGGCAGCGGCATGTAACCCTTTGTAAGTGCGTTTGGCAGTGGACAGGGATCAGTACGGGCAGTCTAGTCGCTCTGTGGCCACACAGCCTCATATGCAGCAAGCCGCGATGCCCTGTGTGTTCCGATACCGTTCCGTCATAGCCGGCATAAATGTTTTCAGCAGTTTCTGCTACAGTAGTTCTCTTGTTGGACTGGATTAAACGGACTAGCCTTTGGTGCCCAAGCTCATTGGTGAACCTTGGTCACTCCATCACTGCTTCACCAGTTGGCCTTCCTTGGACAAATTTCGGTAGGTATAGACCACTGCATACCAGAAAGACCCACGAGACCTGCCGTTTTGGAGACGCTCCGACCCAGACGTCTAGCCATCACAATCTGGCCCTTGTCAGAGTCATTCAGATCCTTACGCTTGCCCAATATTCCTGCTGCCAAATCACCAATTTCAAGACCAGACTGATCACTTGCCTAATGTACGATGGTAGTCTTGACAGGCGCCAGTGTAACAGCAATTTCAGAAATTGTGCACCTGTCAGTAGTTTTAATGTTATATGCTAACACACATCACACGCCTAAAACACGCTACTGAGTGCAGCCCCGCTGCGTCATTTGCGAGGGCTGCATAACAATCAGCCATCATGGTCACTCCATTTTAAAGAGTCTCTTAAATAATGGGAGTTCAGGGTCTTTAGCAGGCTTTAATGATGTTTTATTTCACAGGAACAGGAAGGCGTTTAATCTTTACGGGCTGTAGGCAGTTCTGAGTGCTTCGTCTCCAACAAATACGAAATATATTAATGTTGACAAGCTGCCATTGCTGTATTACAGAGGTTGGCGATGTCACCAAATGCTGCACTCCTGAACACCGGCCAGGGGCTCCATCTTGTTATGGTCTGGGCAGATTAGCCACCTCAGCGCTCCTGCATCTTTAAAGAGGGCCGCGTGGGGAGGGGGCCTTCTCCGGAGATTTCCCAAGAGGGGGCTGGTGGCAGGTGAATCCAGACGACGGCCCCCACCCCCCAGCCCCCATTCCGATTCACTGGGAAGTGTCCGATTCATGCATGTCACAGGCAGCTCAGGGACACACAGAGACCCCATAATGCTTCGCTGTCAGAATCAGACAGATTGTCATTGTATTCGGCTTTTGAGATCCTCACAAAAAAATTTTGAAATAGAAAAATAATCTCCTTTTGGTAAAAGAAAGACTGGCATTACTGTCAATAAACACATTAATATTCCAAAGGGCTTAAATTTTGCAGGTGAATAATCCGCCTTCCCCTAGATTTACCTAAATTCCCCGATTTAGCTGGTTAACTGCAGGTACTTCCTTTATATAGCAAATTTTAATATAAGAAATGAATAATTAATAATAATAATAATAATAATACATTTTATTTATATAGGGTTTTTATAAGTTCTCAAAGACGCTGACATAGAATAAAGAAAACAAATAAAACAAAAACGACAAAACGTTATGGATAAGGAAGGTTAAATGCTTCAGTAATCATGTATTTGTACAATGTTTGAATTGTAGCATGAAAAGCGACAGAAAGGTACATATGTTCATTCCGTGTGAGTTTGATAAGCGGAGGCCATGCACCGGGGCTGACACTGGGGGGCTGCTGGCTTGAGGGGGCCCACTGTTCTGTTTGCTACCAGCCCCAGTTTGGTGAGAAGGCTGGGGCAGGATTTCAGGGAAAGGCGGCTCTCCACAGTCATGGCTGTTTATCCATCAGCCTGTGCAGCAGCCAAGGTGACGTGCAGAAGCTCCTGCGTTTAGTCTATACATTGAGAAGCTCTTAGAACCAAGTTAGTGGCCGAACCAGGAGACACTGCTCAAGGTGTGTTAGTGTGGTTGTTCCTTATGGGCAGACGAGCCCTGAACAGTATCTGCGTGAGTACGTGTGTTTTTAAGACGATTTTTTCCCCCCCATTTCCAGCCTAAAACACTTAGTCACCCCAAATTGAGATACATCCAGCCCCAGCAGTAACAGCATGGCTGCCTGCCACAGGGACCCCCCTCCCCCCCCCCTCCCCCGTGACGCATACACTGTAATTATTACTGTTATCCTCTGCCAGCCATGTTAAAAACAGCTCATCCTTACATCCGGCCGTGTCTAAGAATGGCTTAGAAGCATCGCCCGGGGAAACGGCAGCATCCCGACTCCATGAGACTGAAAGGGGTCTTGTCCATCATTGTCGGACCCGGCCCAGCTGAGCCAGGCGCTGGACTAGTGAGGTCAATTAGCAATACGGCTCAGTGGATGTGGGAGGGGCAGATCTGTATCATAATCCAGGGGCTGGCTGGGGATTCCCAGGAGAGATCCTTCAGCGACTGAGCCGCTCCAGAACGGGATGTGAATACACCCCCCTCCAACCCCCCCCACCCCTCGGATGGGCAGAGAAGCACAGAGTGTGCATAATCCATTTACCCCACGCCTGTGACATGACTCAGCGCCAAAGAATCAGAGGGATTAGCAGGTATTTCTGCTGTAAGAATGCAGTTCATGACAAGAGAGGGCAGACCGTCACCACTTGTGCTGTTAAAGTTAAACCCTCAAACAGCACCGTTTTATTGCATTAATATCGCAGCGTGGCTCTGTGTTACAGCCTCCTCCCTCGCGGCCTGTCTGAGATACTGAGCTTATCGGTGGATGGAGCGCGGGACGGCTCCCGCTAATGGTCTGGGTAATTGCCGGGCAGACAGAGATTGAAAGGTGAGCATCAGAGATTAAATCAGCAAGCAGCAAAAGCTGAATGAATCCTGTAAGGGATAGCAGCTTCTAAGTGCATTAATGTTTAAAAGTGGCCTGGGAAGGGTTTTTCAAGTTGGCCTGAGACAGATCTATATCTCAGTGTTTACAAATGATAGCTTGCACAAATTCTGTTTGCTCTAAAGATATTTCTGTAAACAGCTATCAAGCTACAATAACTTTAAAGACTTATTAGAGTTTTAAGACCTGATGTTTCCTTCTTTGTACTACTAATAAAAAGGTACCATGTTATATTTTAAGCATTATATATTATACTCAAACATATACACGTTTCTCCCTTGGTTATAAACAATAACGATTCATTATGAATAGTAATAATTACAGCCCATTCGTGTTTTAAAGTTCCTATCTTGATAATATCTCAGCACATACGCTGAGCTGCTGGTCTGTTAGTTTTATCAGGTCATTAATGCAAACATGCTGCTCCTTCAAACACCCAATCACGCATTTCTGACACAGCAATACACAACCTGACACAGCCGAACAGATAAAGGCGCCTGTTATAACTGGTTTTAGGGCGCATCTGATAAAGTGAAGGACCCAAATCTGACTGGAGATCTGTTTATTACACGTAACTATCAACTCACAGTCTCTCAGTGTTTCAGTGGATTTATCTGAATATACATGTTGTATGTATCAATTATGTAACATGATTAAGCACCTGGGTCATGCATCAGTGTCGGGACACAAACCTGAATGAAACACACACAGACAAATGATAAGGGATGTTAATGATAATGTGCTGTTTATAACCAGGTTTATAACAGTGTTTATTACTGTGCTGTTTATCACTGTTTATAACAGTGTTTATAACTGTACTGTTTATAACTAAAACAACAACAACAAATCTATTTTTGCATAGCGCATTATCGCAACATTACATCGTCTCAAAGCGCTTTACTGCATCCCCACCCAAAGCCCCCAGTGAGTAAGCCATAGGCGACAGTGGCAAAGAAAAACTCCCAAGAAGGAAGAAACCTTGGGAGGGACCAGACTCAAAGGGGGACCCCATCCTCCAGGGGCCGGCAGGGAGAGTCAAATAGGAGAGATGGCTAAGTGCCGAGTCGTACTGTCCAAATCATAAAATTTGAGACACAACTGGGGAGCAGGGAGGTGATGACAAGCCGGTGTCTGCACTCCTTCCAATCGCCAGGCGACCAGAAGGCAGGCAGCAGGTCATACATGGAGGATGCAAGGTCATGGGTAAACTAATTATAACAGTGTTCATAACTGTGCCGTTTATAGCTGTGTGCTGTACATTACAGTTTAATATCAGTGTGTGATGTTTATAACAGTGTTTATAAGACTGTGCTGTTTGTAACAGTGTTTATAAGACTGTGCTGTTTGTAACTGTGTGCTGGAGTTCTTTTGTGCTTATTTGATTTAACTTTATTGATGAGTAAGGATCGCAAGTAATTCTCTGAAGATTATTATTAAAACCTCTCAAATGAGACATCTTTAAAAATCCAAACGACTTACAACACAAACACACAAAGTGCCTAACATGTGCAGTCACTGTCAGATGCAGAATTTGGAAATTGCTACATGTGCACTTAGAGTTTAAAACCAATTAAAGTGATCAATCTAGTGTGTAATTTGATTTAACATTTAATTATTTACATCTGATTAATTTTATTACACCATTGTCGCCCCTATAACAGTAGAGGCTTGTCAGTTACTCCCCAAGCACTTAGAATCTTATCATCATCATCACAAAACACTTAAATGCCAGCACTTCAGTACACATTTTATCAGAGTGACTCCACTCTGTTTATCATAACTGTTTTTCACTTTGCTGGGTGCGAGTCACTCACCAGAGGTGATAATGAATTTGGTTGAGTTCATACTGTGTTAAACTGAGTGGCTTCCAATCGTATATCGAAACCCTAGATTTCATTGCACGTTTTCATCAGTCAGGTCTGGCAGTTTATGACCGAGTGATGAGTGTTGTCGGTTAACTGAGAATGTATTCAAATATCCCAGGGCCTCCGATATTTACTACTAACAGGTACTGTACATATAGTACAATCAAGCACAATTTAAATTCACAGCTTCTGGTTAATCTCTTTAATCTCAGGCTGTGTAACCTTAAGAGAGACATCAAATCACTTCAATATATATGGCAAATATCACAACTGCATCTGCAGCAAGGGTGATGAAGTCAAAGGTTTTCCTGCACTTTTGTGGCATATGAATATCTCTTTAAAGTTCAAGTGAAATATGCAGGTACACCCTAAAAATATTTCTAAAATGTCAAGGAGGACAGAAATGTACAAAACTACCTCAATTACACAACTTCATCATAATGGTGCTCAACCTTCAGTCTGATTGTGTGTGTTTCTGATGTGTTTGTAATGTGTCCTAGCAGTTGTTGGACAAAAGCTTCACAATCGGATGTGAACCAATGCTGTTATTTTCATATTAATTTGAATTCCTTTACATCGTCCTTTGATTTTGGTGCCTGCACTCAAAGTCCACATCCCTCGGTTTGCTGCCGAATCCCCAGCTGGCACCTCTGTGTACTGTACCTTAAACGAGCTTAGTTTTTGTTTTTAGGTACCATGACCAAATACAACTTTCGCTGGAGGAGAAATCTGATTGGGCATTTCATTTGCCTGGATTAAAGTAAATAATGGAATCAGTGCCAGAGCGCGAGAGTAATCTCTGCCTAATGGACTGGCCCAGTCCAATTATCCACGGTAAATAGACGCAGTAATTCTGCTTCAGGCCTGTTTATTTAATCCTCCTCACTCAGCCTGTGCTAAATAATGATTTTCATAAATACAACCAGCTTCCAGAGAACAGTTCAGGAAAAGAAATAAGATGAAAGAAATCATTTGCATCTGCAGTTCTGAAGTTGGAAACTGACATCCAGGGCTTTTTATCAGACCCTCAATTTAATGTTGGAATATATTCTGCAAATTATACTTCAGTTTATCCTGCTGAGAGTCCTTGACATCGCAGTACATTCAGGAGGGCAAGTGTATAATTTTCCTGAGTGGCGTATTCAGTGCTAACAAGCCATCCACTGAAAGCAAATGTAAGTGTCAAAAGGCACTTAAAATATTTGATTACAAAGCAAAACAAAGGCTTCTTTGGAAGCTGGCACATCACAAGCAACATCATGTCAGCTGCTAACATCTCACTGTAGCAGTGGCTAAATATTTAACGTTCATCATGTCTTATTTATAAATACGGCACTGCCAAGTTTCAGGGAGATCTCCACGGTGATGTCTCTGCCAGACTCCTCCTGACGTCTGCCTTAAAACAAGCAGCTCGGTGACCTTGACAACAAAGTGAATCTGAACTCTTATAAAAGGTGGCGAAAACACATTAGGAAAAAAATGTAATTGATTTATTATTAACCAGTATAGCAAAGTGTTGCTGAATGTGAAGCAGGGGATGGGTTTGGCAGTGTGGGTTTGCCTGGGATATCAGGTACAACAGAACAAGGCACCTACTTCAAGATCCAGCACTGGAAATGCCTGTTTACTTTCGTCATGTGACTCTGCTGTCAGTATGACATCACTTGTGCCTATGTAGAATGTGTATCTTTTGTGTGTAATGTGTTTTTTCTATTCCCTGAAGACAAATAAACAAAACTCTCATAATTTTATAACCTTAAAAGTGTGTGCCAACTATAATTTAGATTAGATTCATTAAAATATACACTATATGAAATGAGTGAATGGTTTGTTGGACCTTGGCAGACCTACATACACCTTTAGCCACTATGATGAAACAAGTTAAATGACTGATGGAAAACATAGTTAAAAAGCCAAATTTAAACAGCAACCAGGATGTCAGTTTGCATTCCAGAATGAAAGATCTTCCTTGTTGATCCATAACACTCATCGATTTATATTTCTAGGGGAAGGGTGGCTGAATTTTTATGCTGTGACTCCATTTCATAATACTGAGATCCACCCTTATAAAGAGGTGGCTAAATTATTCAGGGCTTTGACCTTTTTTCAGACATCTGAATCGGGGCTCTGTGCTTGTTTTGTGAGTGGGTGTTTTAAATATTTAATTGTGTAATCGCCAGCTGTGATTGACTGGCATCACATTTGCTCTTGAACTGACATATCAGTTTAAAAACAAAAATTCAGTCTTTTTTTGGAAACGTTATGCAGGGATGCTTAGTGAGGAATTCCACTGGTGTCTCAGATGCGATTGGTCGTTTTGATCTTTTTCCGTCAGCTGTGTCACCCAAAGGTGTAGTGGTGGTTACATGCAGGTATACGGCATAGTCCCACCTCTAAAAAATGGATTTACCCACCTAAAATCAGTCAGAAATGCATGTGAGTTAGGTGTGAAGTGTGTATATGCGATTACATGCTATAACAGTATACCTACCTGCCAAGACACACTACACCACAGACTTCACCTCTGTGATTGTGACTGTACCCAGAAGACCCCAACACATTAGGGAATAGAAATATAGATGTAATTAGTATCAAATTTATATAGAACATTATGCTTCAAAGTGGTCCTTCATGTGGAATTAATGTTTTATCCATCCATCCATCTCCAACAGATTCATGGTCAACCTGGAATTTGTCCAAGCAAGCACAGGGCAGGGGACACTGTAGGCAAGATGACAGTCCCTTGCAGGACTCAAGTCAGGGGACACTGTGGACAGGATGCCAGTCCATCACAGGGTACAGGGGACACTGTGGACAGGATGCCAGTCCCTCGCAGGAGAAAAGTCAGGGGACACCGTGGACGGGATGTCAGTCCATCACAGGGTACAGGGCAGGGAACACCGTGGACGGGATACCAGTCCATCACAGGGTACAGGGCAGGGGACACCGTGGACGGGATGCCAGTCCATCACAGGACACAAGTCAGGGGACACCGTGGACGGGATGTCAGTCCATCACATGGTACAGGGGATGCCCTGTATGGGATGCCAGTCCTGGGCACACACATGCACTCACACATCGCGTAATCTACAGATTCTGCTTTGCCAAACTGCTTGTTTTCTGGCTGTAGGAAGAAGTCAGTGTTCAGAGCAAACCTGTGAACACATGGTGAGAATATGGCCCGGTTTTAGACAGCCGGGTGAATGTTCCCCTTTAATGAGCAGTTTTTGTTTGCCATCCTTGGTGACCGTTGTTAATAAGGTGAACCCTGCTCTAACGGCTTACTGTGGCCCCCTCATGCTGAGAGGAACAGAACTCCCTTCTTCTGCACGGCTGCCTGTTTCATCAGCGAGCTTCTACATAAAACCTGACAGGAGCAGCCCCTGCCTGATCTGGCTGTCACCCCTGCTTGGTGAGATCAGGATCTGCTGCAACACGCCAGATAAATGATTGATAAATGACTCCAGTCTCACATATAACCTAATGTGACACTTGCTGCTTGTGCCATGTGGCGCCCCAACCCCAGCCCAGGCATTCACTATTCTGTAGAGTAATTTTACTGCTATTTTGGTCATTTAAGAAAAGATGCAGGTGCAGCAACATTAGTCTGAGGACTGAGCTTGTTTTGTAAACTTGCTGATGGATATGAACCTCAATCTGGGCCCTGCAGGACCTCCCCTGCAGCCAGACGGCTGCTGTATGCTGTGTCGGCTTCTGGGGCCTTAACCCCCAAGGCAAACTTCACCTCCTTTAAACCAAACCATGATTGTGACTGCGGTCTGTAAGACCCCATCCTGACCTCCAGCAATCAATCAGGCGTTTTCTGAGAAATAAACTTCATTCCGTTGGCGGTCGCCATTTACCTGCCTTTGTCCACCTTAGTTCAGAAAGCAGGGTGCCTAAAGCTATGTTTGACATCTCATCTTTGTTCCAGACCTCAGGGAGCCTGCTGCTTCCGCCACTAACTTCTCCCACGAGGGCCTACTCTGTCTCCTCACACAGGTTTGTAGATTCAGCACCTCCACTGTTAATTCAGCTGCAGGGTACATGACCTTCACCTGTAGATTCCCTGACTTTGAGCACAAAGAGCAAACTGATCATCATCATCACCATCATCATCATCATCATCATCCTAAACAATCGTGAGCCATGATATTGAAACCTGATTCCAGCTGAGCTGCAGTGCAATTGTCAGTCTCAAGTTAAGCACTGGGCCTTGGCACGGCACTTTGCTTTGATTAAGTGTTTAATTAGACCGCTAATGTACAGCAGAATAAATTGAGATGGTAAACAAGCCACATATGGGCAAACTTCTGCTGGTGTGATGGTACACTGATGGACCAGGAACCCGTGGATGAAAATCACACCTGGGCTGCCAACAGCTTTATCATAAATGTACCATCAATGAGGAAAATCCCCATGTTCACATTAATATTTCTTTTTGCACGGATCCAAGAGCTTTTTCATAAGCTGTTCTGATGGCACATTCCGGTGACGACCACAGCCCCAGCCTGTGTCAGCAGGGACATCCATGACATCTTGCAGATTGATATGCCGTCAGGGTCAGCTTGGGCCGTGGGATCTGGTCCTCAGGCAGCTACGCGAGGTGCCCTGACACAGAGCCACCTGTCTGCACTGTGCATAAGTGCTTACTAGACCCAGCTTGACAGTTCACTGCTACATATTGCCTTATGGAACATGTACTGCTCCTACATTTCCATTTATGAATGTTTTCTGTATTAAATCATCTATGCTCAATTAACTGAAACTCTGAAAATAAAAATTAGAACCAGTGCATGTATCTTTACAAACATTTGTTCCTTTTAAACATCTATACTGTTAAATTTATTCACAGCTCATCCATTTATACCTCCATAACTGAATTTATAATTTTATTTAAAAAAAAAGCAAATGCTTTTACAGAACACTGACCTGTAACCCTGTCACTGTTTACACCAGCCCTAACTCTAATGCTAACCCGGCCTCTTTGTGTACCTGAAATCAGAGTGATGAGAAAATGACAGCTTTTACTGAAAACAAACGTTACTCCATCAAGTCTTTATTGAAAACAAGCTTTATTCCATCCAGTTTTTATTGAAAACAAGCTTTATTCCATCCAGTTTTTATTGAATACAGGGATCATTCTATCCAGTTTTCATTGAAAACAAACATTAGCCCATCCAGTTTAGCGTCTTGTCTTTCCTTCACTATGAGAATGCAAGGAAATGCTTTTTCTTCCCAAGCCATCTTTCCTGTAATCTGTTTTACTTTATAACATGTGGGAGATGATTTATGAACATCTCTTTTGAAATTAGTTTATGGGGGAATGAAAGGTTGATTTCTCATGGCAAAAATAATAATGCGTATGTGGGCACGGGATGTATCCGCAGGAAGCAGCCAGCCCAGAGTAACGGAGCGACGTCCTCGCTGAGCTGCCCTCCTCTCTGTGCTCCCTTTGCTCTGGCTGCCATAATGAAGAGGCCAGGTCTGACTCTCAGAACTTTTTAATTAAACCCTGTTGCTATGACACCTAATGCAAGTGGCTGAATAAAGGGGGCACCTATTGGCTGGAGTGCGCCCCCTGACAGCCAGAGCGGGCTCTTCCCTTGGGCCCTGCATTCCTCACAGCGATTTTCGGGGCACTTCCCAGGGAGCAAAGGGCCTGTATTTATTTGTTTATCCGTTTGTTTGTTTCTCCATTTGTTTGCATGCTTCTCAAAGGATGATCAGCAACTGACAGCATCGCCCAGGCTTGACGGCGGGGGGATCTGTTAACTTGGCATGTGGGAGCGCCAAGATCTGAATGCAGAACAAGCACAGCCTGCCGAATCGACAGCCGACGCCTCCTTGGAGTTGGCCCCACTCGCTGCACAGCAGGAGGTGTGGCGATGGGGCAGCCTGCAACGACCAGATAGGAATGATACCGCAGTACAGCAATAACAGGGCAGGTTATGGGGGGCAGCGGGGATTTAAGCTGAAAAATACTGTCAATATTAGGCCCTAAAATCACATAGCGGAAAGCAGAGGTTCTGTCTCTCAGTCAGAGTTCCCTGAATTCTCACATGCCTACATTAGAGGGGTGGGAGGGAATTTGGGCTGAATGGAATATAGTGACCCAGGGAGTTCTGGCAGGACCTGAACTTTATGGAGGGGGGGGGGTGTCGCTGTCCTGTCTAAAGGCTGGGCAGATGTTCGTTTAGTAGGCGGAATCTGACCAATGTGACCATTTTCATCTGGAGATGGCTGCTGCATTGTTTTAATGTGTGCATGGCTTTGGAGTCAATCTTATAAGCTTAATCCACAGAAGCAGGACGTTTCTTGGTTTTTAAGAATTATATTAAAAACAAAATTATATGACACTCAGGATGATTAGATTTTGACCAGCTCAGTGCATATATTTAGTGAGGAAAAAAAGCAGACATTTTTAAGTCTGTCTTTGAAACAGTACTGTGTGGGATTAGGGCTGCGTTCACAGCATCACGGTTTTGCTAAAACAACTTGATGCATCCAGCTAGTACCAATCACTTGTTCTGGGCATTTTCCATATAATCAATAAGGATCTGTACGTCTACCCACCCCCCAGACTCCATGAGAAGACAGATGTAAATATGTCTGATTATTTCATTGAGTCTTGCTGATAATTATTGGCAAGTGCTTCATGACATTTAGTGTTTCTTATTGCCTCCCCAGCAATGTGAATGAAAACTCAAAAAAGAGGAAACACAGCAGATAACATGTGTGTGGATGTAGAGTGATGATTCAAATGGCACAGGCTGAATTCACCAGAATGGATGCCTGTCTGTCTCATTGTGGTCAAATCGTTTTTTTGGTGAAACCCCTTTTATGTGGTTTGTTTTAGTTTGTACCCTAACAGAGCATAATCGGAGCCCTGACTGCAGGGGGGTGCGGGGGGACCCCAGAGCACCCAGAACCCCCCCCCCAGGCAAACACCCGCACACTAACCAGCTGTCCACATGTTTCCTTCTTCTTTATTTAATCAGCAAAGCCTGAATGGAGCCATTTGGCACTTCTCTCCCCCAATGACGAGCACACAAACACCCACATCCCGGCCAAAGGTGAAGCTAGGTGCTAACGTGGAGTACATACTGTGACAGGCTAACCTGGAGTACATACTGTGACAAGCTAACGTGGAGTATATACTATGACAGGCTAACGTGGAGTACATACTGTGACGGGATAATATGGAGTACATACTGTGACAGGCTAACCTGGAGTACATACTGTGACAAGCTAACGTGGAGTATATACTATGATAGGCTAACATGTAGTACATACTGTGACAGGCTAACCTGGAGTACATACTGTGACAAGCTAACGTGGAGTATATACTATGATAGGCTAACATGTAGTACATACTGTGACAGGATAACATGGAGTACATACTGTGACAGGATAACATGGAGTACATACTGTGACAGGCTAACCTGGAGTACATACAGTACTGTGACAAGCTAACCTGGAGTATATACTATGATAGGCTAACATGTAGTACATACTGCGACAGGCTAACGTGGAGTACATACTGCGACAGGCTAACGTGGAGTACATACTGCGACAGGCTAACGTGGAGTACATACTGTGACAGGCTAACGTGGAGTATATACTGCGACATGCTAACCTGGAGTACATACTGTGACAGGCTAACATGGAGTAAATACTGTGACAGGCTAACGAGGAGTTCATACTGCGACAGGCTAACGTGGAGTACATACTGTGACATGCTAACCTGGAGTACATACTGTGACAGGCTAACGTGGAGTACATTCTGTGACAGGCTAATGCAAGGTACATTCTGTAATATACTAACGTGGAGCACATACCTTGATGGGTAACGTGGAGTACATATTGCAATATGATAACACAGAGTACGTACTGTAACATGCTAACTTGTTGTAAATCAGCTGACACACCTGCTTAAGCGCATTTTGGCTTTACTGCTGGCCTGCAGGTCACATGTTGATGTGTTTAACCGCTGGTCTGCAGGTGACATATTGGCGTGTTTCACCGCTGCACGGCCTGCTGCTCTCGAGTGAGGTGGCCTTATCCAGAGCCCCATCTGGCACCAAGAACCTGCAGGTTATCACCATGCGTCTCGGCGCCCTTCAGCAGCAGGTCCTGAAAAACGACTCTTCTAAATTTGGGAACCGGCAGCACAACTGTTTTGAATAACAGGGCGTGCGAATAATGGAAGCTCTCTTTCAAAGTTATTTATTTACAGTGTCAAAAATATTTGTTGTGTGTCCCTAGCTGAGGAGTAACAGCTTACCAGGGTTCCATCGACTTCTTCCAGGACATCCATTAGAAAGCATAGCTGCTGGTCATAATGAGGTCCTATCAGGGATGTCCTCAGGCAGCACAGAGAGCTGCTCAGGGTCTGCCGGCGAGCTTCAGGAGTCAGAGTGCAACAATGAACCAGGCAGAGGCCCAAACCGAATAGTACAGCCCACAGCCTGGGATGATTCTGAGAACATCCAGATGGGCTCTGGGGCTGAGGCATTGGCGTGGAGCAGTCAGAGAGCAGAAGAGGCAGATTGGGGGGGAGGGGGGGTCACAGCGTGGAGCACAGGGCTCAAAAGGGCAGGAGACATCATCCATCCTGCCGGCGATTTGAAAGAAAGTTCCAGAGGCTAAATGGGTTAGACACAGAAACTGGAAATAGCTGGCTAAAGGTGTGAGGAATTTTCAATAATATCATGATTAAACGGAACGTTTATTTGAGGAGCAAAGAATTCCAGTGCATTTGTTTCGTAAGTTCAGCCTCTTATTCCATTTCACAGCTAATGATTTAGTCAGAGACACTAACTTTATAGTTTCATCTGTTTAAAACTTTTTCCAAATCTTCTTCATTTCCTGAAAATTTGCCTGTACCTGAAATGAGGTTTGAACACAGAAGCAGAGCCACTGATCTCCCGTCACAGGGGCGTAAACATGTTTAAAGGCTTAGGAAGGAACCTTTATACCTGCCAAAGAAGGCAGTTAATGAGGTCACAGACACACACTTAAATGGAGATTTTCTGTTTTGTGCAAATGTGAGATAATGCATTTAAATTATAGAAGGCGGACTGTCCCGCGAAGACCAGACTCCAACCTGCTTGGGTCTTCTGTCAGAGAGAGTTTGCTCCTTGAGTAGATTGGCGATCACCTGGGCCCCCCCGCCTGTGCCCCCCCTCCTGTGCCCCGCAAGGACAGACAATCACAGTATGAAACATTCAGGCCTCGCAGCAGAATATTAAAGAGCAACTCTCCGTGTAGCCTCATCTGCTAGCGCCCCCTGCAGCGTAAAACCAGACAGGCTGTTGATTCTTCATTGGTTAAGGAAATGCCCCTTCCCCCCATCTTAAGGCATGTGGTGAGCTGGACATCAGTTATGGGCTGGTCCTGAACACACAATGGTCAGGGGAGCAGGACATCAGTTATGGGCTGGTCCTGAACACACAATGGTCAGGGGAGCAGGACATCAGTTATGGGCTGGTCCTGAACA
>JAODJU010000001.1:16615485-16646021 GCA_026776725.1 Gnathonemus echidnorhynchus
TAAATTATTTTATTTTATTAAACGAATTATATTTAAAAGTTCAAGTCATTGTCGAGTCTTCCACTTTAAGTCAAGTCAAGTCTCAAGTCACTTACTCTCAAGTCAAAGTCAAGTCAAGTCATTTTCTTACTTCAATCAAGCAACTCTCAAGTCCTGAAAATTGTGACTCGAGTCTGACTCGAGTCAAGTCATGTGACTCGAGTCCCCCATCTCTGGTTTATGGTAAATACAGTCACTGTCAGAAAAGCCAGGGAATATCCTGGGCAAGCTCTTCACTAGCAATTTGAGGGACACCACTGCACGCCAAGGTACCAGCGATAACCTTGACATGTGGCTTTCGGCTGTGGACAAGTCTGGGTTTCCTGAAAAGTTTAAGGCCTGGATCTACCACCATGGCATTCTGCCTTGTCTCTTCTGGCTGCTTCTAGTCTATGAAGTCCCAACCACCATTGTGGAGGGCTTTGAGAGGAAGATTAGCCAGTTCCTACGCAGGTGGCTGGGCCTGCCACGGAGCCTAAGCAGCATTGCACTCTTCGGGCATAACACCAAGCTGCAGCTTCCTTTCAGCAGTGTGGCAGAGGAGTTCAAGGTCACCTGGGCCAGAGAAGTCCTGCTCTAAAGAGATTCTGCCGACACCAAGGTCTCCTCAGCAAGTGTAGAGCTCAGAACAGGATGGAAGTGGCGTGCCCAGGATGCAGCGGATCGGGTGGAGGTGAGGTTGTGACACAGCATCCTGGTGGGCACAGTGGCTACTGGGTGGGCCAGGCTGGGTAGCAATCCAAAACCTAGCTACAGTAAAGCAGAAAGGAGAAGCAGAGGCTGATTCAGGAGGAGGTACGTGCCAAGGTGGAGGAAGCTCGCTCCCGCAGAATGGTGGGCATGTCCAAGCAGGGGGCCTGGTGGACCAGGTGGGAGCATACAGCTGGTCGTAAGATCACCTGGGCAGAACTCTGGAAGGTGGAGCCACACCACTTCAAGTTCTTAGTCCAGTCAGTGTATGACGTCCTCCCGAGCCCTGCCAACCTGTTCACCTGGGGCCTGGTGGACTCACCTGCTTGCCAACTCTGCCAGAAAAGGGGATCTTTAGAACACATCCTCAGCTTCTGCCAAGGCCTTGGGAGATGGTCGGTATCGTTGGCGCCGCGACCAGGTTCTGGGGGCAGTAGCAGACACAATCTGCACCGGCATCAACAACAGCAAGCGGCAACACCCCTCCAAGTATACCATCACCTTCGTTTGAGCAGGCGAGAATCCCCAAAGAAGACTCAGGGGGGCCTGTTTGCTACTGCAAGGGACTGGCAACTACTGGTTGACCTGGGGAGACAGTTGAGTTGGGAGACACTCTGGCCAGACATGGTCTTGATGTCCGGGGCAAGCAAGCAGGTGGTGCTACTGGAGCTAACTGTTCCCTGGGAAGAGCGGATGGAGGAAGCTCAAGAACAGAAGAAGGCAAAGTACGCTGACCTGGTGGCTGAGTGTCGGAGGAAAAGGTGGAAGGCCCGCTGCGAGCCCATTGAAGTGGGTTGCAGGGGCTTCGCAGGCCAGTCTCTACATCGGGTCCTGGGACTCCTAGGGATCTGCGGATTGCACAGGTGAAGAGCCATGAAGAACATCATCGAAGCTGTGGAAAAGGCTTCACGTTGGCTCTGGTTGAGGAGGAGTGATGCGTGGTGTAGTGCACTACCTGGACACAAGTCGGGGCCTGATCACCCCTGGCTGGGTCACCCGGGTGAGGGTGTTTGATGTAAGACCCGAAACACCCCGTGACCCCGGTTACATCACTGAAGATGTGTCCAAGTTGCACCACAAGCTGTATTTCAGTACTGTTTAGGGTATGTACAATCACTGTGTTTATGGTATATACTCCCATTGCGATAATGGTATATAGGTCACTGTGTTTATGGTTTATACTGTCACTGTTTATGGTTTATACTGTCACTGTTTATGGGATGTACGATCACTGTATTTATGGTATATACTCCCATTGCGTTTATGGTATACAGTAGGACCTTGGAACTCAAACACCTCCTAACTCGATCAACTCGGACATTGAATGGGTGTTAAATTTTTTTTTTACTTTTTTTTTTTTACCGAAATCTTGGAACTCGACCGTTCCTGCTAAAACATGTATGGGTCAAGACACATTCAACTCTACCAGTTTGAACGGGTCGGTAGAGAAAAATCTAACAGCAACTCGACCGCAAACTTGGAATACAACAAATAAAACAGACCTGCTAAAACTTCTTCAGATCGAGATGCGTCTCTGATGGGCTGAAATGAAGGCAAACGGACCTACTGGGATGCTGATGCCTATGAATCGCTTTCAGTTCCGTGGTACCTCACCATGCGAAAGCTGTGTTATTGTGTTCGGTGTGAATGTTGCTTTATCTGCAGTACATTTAGTGATATAGTAATCATGGCCCCAAGGAAAGTGAGCAGTGATAGCTGCAAACCAAAGAGGAAAGTAGTGAGATTAACTGTAGAGTTTAAAAAGGAAATTATAGTGAGACTTGAAGGTGGTGCACATGTGTCTGCTCTCGCTTCCAAGTGTGGGATACTCATTTATTTTATGTTTATTGGTTTTGTATGTGTGCCTTTTCATGTGTGTATTACTTTTATATTGATTGTTAATGCTTTTTATCATTGGGTAGGTAAATATGTTTAAATAGACAATCATTTGGGGGTGTAGAAGAGATTATATTCATTTATATTATTTCTTATGCGGAAATTTGACTTGGAACTCAACCAAATCACAACCCGACCAGCCTTCTGGAACGAATTAAGTTTGTGTTCCAAGGTACCACTGTGTGCGTCACTGTGTTTGTGGTATATAGGTCACTGTTTATGGTATGTACGGTCACTCTGTATATGGTATACACATGAAATTATGAAATGAATCATATCACAGTGATAAAAATTAGCACTTTTCATCGACAAACTCTTTGTCTTATGTGCTTAAATGATTTTCATTTGCAAGGCTATTTTCAGCATATACTGCAATGCAATCCACATGCCGCGAGGACCCGTAATTCCTGGTGGAAGCACCAGCCCACTAATCACTGTCTCCCCCCACCCCTAGCCACAGCTGGCCTTCCCGAGACACTCCCCCCCACCACGCGCTTTTCTGCTAAGGGAACAGATGGTTTCCAGTCAGGCTTAAGGGGTCAGATGAAGGGGTTTGGTGGAGGAACCGTCACAGGAGGAGAAGCACGGATTTAACACACGTGTCTTTCCAGGGAGAACAACACAGATGTAGAGATTTCTGATATTAAGTACGAATGCTGGCCAAACAATCGGGGTGAGAGGGTTCGTTAAGGAATCGTCCGTTTTTGCTGGGCCGTGCCCCCCATGGCAGCGACACCCCCAGGATGCCACATCTGTGCCTTTTTGGACAGGGCTGAAGGTCCAGCCTCCCAGATGCTGCTTCTCCTTCTCCCTCCGTGTGAACTTGCGGCAGAGAGCCCCTCCTACGCCTCCCTCCTGGAGCTGCTTTCAGGAGCAGCGGGTGTCACTTAGACGCCTCTCTCCCTGGATGCGGTCCCCGGGAATCCAGCGCCCTTCCGAGTCTGTCCGCCGCGCCGTGGCTCCGGTCAAACAAACCCTGCAAAGGCCACCAGCCCTTAAAAGCTCTGTTACAAAAAAATCACGCAAGACACGAGCTGGGGAGGGCCTGCCCTGTGCCGCTGAGGCCGCTCTCTGCCCCCGGGGGGGTTTTGTTGGGGGAGGAACAGCAAATGGCTACTTGCATTGGAGCTGCAGGATGCTTTTGATAGCAACCTTTTTAACCAGGCAGAAAAACATCTATGATCAATTCTCCTCTTTTTTAGTTTGTTTTCTCCCTAAAGGCCCAGAGTATGAGTATGTGTATGAGAATGTATTTTTTTACATAAAATAAAAATTGCTACAGTCAGTGACTTCTTGTTTCTATTAAAAAATGGAAAGAAAATTGAAATGGTAAGAGAGGAAGAGGAATGCTTAGGGATACCATGATAGACTATAATCAGCGGCCCAGATCCGCTTTCGGCCAATCAGAGTTCTGCTTCACATGCGGAAGGTGATGCGAATGCAGTGTTTAATCAGCCTAGTATCCCGAGCAAATTTGGCGATTCCATTTAGATGCTGATCATATTTTCCTCTATTGAATCCTAATGGGATATTTAAATGTGAAGGCCAGTCATTAATGAAACTGTAAGGGGCGATTAGCTCGCACACCGTGTACACCCAAGCGCACGGGGACGAGCAGCAATGTCCCAGAGTTTCCCGTCGCCAAGGAGATGGATGTTGCACCGGTCGGACCGCGGTGTGGTGCAGTCTCGGAGGCTGACAGCGGAAGCATGGTGAAACCATAGTGAGATGCTCTCTGAATGTACGTTAAGGTTCTCGTGCTCTGAAACGATGCTGGAGACGGGCATAAACATCCTGCCAGGCGCTCGGTGTGACCCTGGGAAGCTGACGGCCCCATCAGATGGTCAGTGTTTGGCATGGATTTGGCAGAAGACACACCAGGACAGCTTTAGAGTCTTCAGGGCCACTTTCTTTCTTCTCGTCTGTAGCATTAAAATGGAAGATCCCCCCCGGCCTGGTCCTTCACTGGGAGTCCTTCACTGGAAGCCCCAGAGCGCTCCCCCCAGGATTCGAACCCGGGTCTCATGGGGGATAAACCATATCATCACAGAGGGAACCAGTAACGCACATCAGCAGTCAGATGCTCTGGCTGCACCTGCTGCTTTCTGGTTTAATAAGCCTGACACAAAAGTCGCCTTAACGGGGGGGCGGGTCCTCGTTTTGTGGAGGGGTGGGGCGGACAGGAAAGATATGGCACCAAAGTCAGAAACAGGCCCATCTGCTCATTACTTGGCTTTTAAAGGCTTCAGATCCATTGAATGCCTTTCCTATATTCTTTTAAATGAATTTGCATGTATAATGGAGATATTTGGCTTGAGTACAACAAATGTGGTTGAAGTGAAAGCGCATCAGTGAAATATCCAGCCGCGGGCAGGATCATGAGGAGGAAGGTGATGTAAAGGAGCAGTATTCTGCTCAAGCTGAATATTAGACAGATACGGAGGGTGGGGGGGCGGGGGTTGCGCTCAGAGGCGACCACCCTCCATCCATACACACACACACACACACACACACACGCATGGGGTTATTGTCAGCCCCCGACGAACAGAGGAAGCAGCTCGCTGGGAAACAGCTGGAGGTGGAGGGGGGCGGGCAGATGGAGGTGCCGAATGCCAGGGTCCGGTGGCGAAATACCCACGCTGCAGCAAAAGGGGGGGGCAGAGGAGGAAGGGAAAGAAGAGAGGAAAAAAGAGGTGCAGCATTATCGAATGGATGAGACAGAACGCTGCCTGCGGTGCCATTTCCCCTTTAACAATGCAAAATGGGGGTCAGCTTCACAGCCCTGAAACCTGCACAATGACTCCTTAATGTGTGTGTGTATGATATGATATGATATGATATGATATGATATGATATGATATGATATGATATGATATGATATTCCACCCTGGGAATCCTGGAGGGACTGCAGCCACCCTGGGAATCCTGGTGGAAAGGCAGACACCCTGTACTGGAGACATTGAGTGTCAAACTGATCCACTGTGTCTGTCAGCTGCATTATAATTGCCCCAGTGAGATGATAGACAGGCTTCTTGTGTTCTTGTGTGCAATTACCTGGCCAGAGAGCCCTCCCACCATGGAATCTGGGGAAGGATCACGCTTGAAACAGGATGAGAGCTGAGCAAGGTTAACAAAGATAGCAGGCTGATTACTGGGGTAGGAGTGAATCACCAAGTCAACAGAGGGAGAATCCCGGGCAGCGTTTGGGTCAAGGAGGATCATACTGCCTTACTCTGCTGTTTTTATTACCTAACAGGCATCGCATGTCTTTTCACGGCTTGAGTGATTTACGCCAAGCCGCTTGCACTATAGCGCAATTTCAGTTTAATCCGTAAGGAGACGACTGCTTTTTTTTAATAAAAATAAATTCTTACCTGCTTGTTGGTTGGTCAGTCTGGGTTTGCCCTTAAAGTTCTTTTTTTTTTTTAAATCCTTAATATTTTTAAAATAAAATATAGAAAACTGCTGCACTATACAGGTTTAAAAGAGGAAGAGAATGACTCATAAAAACAGGCAGCTAGTGGAGTGAAACAAGCAGATAGATGTAATTTAGGAACTGATGGGCTTGTTTAGCCGGCACCTTGATTAGAATATGACTTTAATCACATACTTACATGCACAGCTGGATCCTTTAACGGTACAGATTCAGGGTAAAGACCTCACTCACGAGTATGACAGAGGAAACCCCCATGGGGGTGGGGTCTCCTGAAGAGGGCAGGACCCTCTCTATGCCAGAGGCATGGAGCTTAACCACATCAGGAGGGAGAAAAGAGCTTCCTCTGGGCGGGGAGGGCAGATTGGCAGCGGAGGAGGCAGCCGAACCTCCCAATGCGCTGCATTCAACTGTCACTGCCGAAGCGCCGCGTGGTGCTGGGGTCGAAACCCAATCAGCTGCCAACTTCACCTCTCCCACGGGCCGGGAGCTGGCACGCGGCTTCGCTGCTGATTCGGCCTTAATGTCTTTGCAGACGCCATGCAGGGTGCGTAGGGCACGGGCACGGGCACGGGCACCGGGCCTCATAAACACCCCTGAGGGGCTGCGTCAGGCCACACACTGCACAAAAATTACAGATAAGAAGGGATAGAGTGCCTCAGCAGCCAGTGCAATCAGAAGAATAAAGTAAATGAGACGGAATTTTGCATTTTCAATCAGTGGATGTCAACACAGACCAGAGTTTTTGCATGACTGTTGCATGCTGGTCAATATGGAAGCTGAGGTTTCATTGGACAGAAATGAGTCGTGAATTCCTCTATTCTTTTGGTGACCTATGCAGGTTGAAGGCCTTGACGTGAACATCAGCAACAACGTCTCAGGTTGTAAGAATCCAGAGGCTACCAGTAACCTTTTTAAATTTGCGATTATTATCCAACATTAAGTTACAAGGCTTCTCTTTATTCCCCAGGTCTTTTATTGTGGTTGACCTTCCATTTTTTTAAATTTATCGACAGCTTAAAGAATGACGTAACAGCGGCTTTTCCATCCCTTATATTATAAGAAGCCTTCACAGGTCTTTCACCCTGATAAACATCATCAGATGTCCGCATCTGCCTAGCTGTGTGGACGGCTCCTCTCCTCAATGTCTGCCTGTTAATGAGACTGGAAAGCATGCATATGCATGCTTGTGCTCCTGTCTTCTCAGGCTCCGTTTTAAAGCTTCATGCTCTAAACTCCCACTCAGTTCTACACCAACACAGAAACATATTGTAGGACCATCAATTAAAACATTTACATATTAAACTGTTGAACTCTGAGAGACCCATGATTGCATCACATTTTATGGAAAACTTTATGATTAAATATCGCTTGAGTTAAATCTGTATCATTTTCCAGGACTTTTAGAAATCCCTGCTATATTTCCAGTAATTTTCTGCTCATTTGTACTGAGGAACTGAGGAAACTTTAAGAGGCAAGTACTTGCAAACATTTTATTTCCATGTAAGGAATGTAAACAGCAATATATCTGCACCAAAAGCAGATTCCTACTGTTTGCATGCAGAGCTCACAAAAACACAATGTCTTTGAAGTAGATGAAGTTGTTTCAGAGATTTAGACGTCACAAAAAACAAACAAAACACATCCCACACAGAACCGCTAACCAAGTAAACAGACACATACACTCTACACACATAACTGTATGCAGTCAGCTCCACATCTAAGTGCAGTGATCAGCTGATGATTTTTCTCATAAAATTGATACAGTGCATTATTTTTTTAACTAGCTAGCTGCCATTCAGTATAGACTAGACACATGTAATCAGTGTTGGGCATTCCAGGTCCAGAAACTACAAATCCAGACCAAGATTTTGTCTCTACCAACCAGGTGAGTACAGTGACTGTGACTCACAACCCCTTATCACCCCAGAGTACAGTGGATCATCTCTTTCATCATGCTCCGCCACAACACACCTATCCACTAGATGCGTATCTCCACATCACCTCACATCATAGCTGTTTCTTTGGGATGTGTATCATGAAATGTACAAATGTCACATGACAGCATTCACTTTGCCCGCAGTCTAACTGCATGGTTACCTCCTGGTTCTGGTCCATTTGCAGAACATGATTCTCCAGCTGCAGTCCAAACAGAGAGCTTTTTCTGCAGAGAAAGCTGGCTAAATAAAATGGTCTGATGATGTGGTCCAGATTTACATACCTTGATGACTAAGGATTTTGGGTATTTACTACAGCACAGCTCGGGTTTAATCTGTGATGAGTTTAGCCCTAGAGACAATTCAAACCAATCAGCCATCTTCCTCCAGGTCAGGGGGATTGATGACTTTAAAATGAGGGTTACTTATCAAGCTGGTACAAACTGTCAGTAACTTCAAAGATCATTCCTTATTGAGCATATTTTAATAAATAGCTTTGATAGTATCAATCGATATTATTCTTACTGTCATACATCAAAGGATTTTGAAAAACAATGGATGAAACAATGGCTGAAATGTAATAAATGTTTTCATCCCTTAAAAAATCCAGTTATATATATATTTGTCCATTGTCAAAAACATAAAATTGAATAATTTTCTGTGAAATATTAAGAAAAGTGATGTTCCTTGTCTTATATTACAAATGGCCAAATCCTGGATAAATTTCATTTTGAAAGCAAATATCGACCATACACAAAATACCACGAAAAGAAAAACAGGGAAAGAGAAACAGTACATTTAGTAGATCAGCTGAGTATTGAAATGGAAATATAACATCAAAGGCTTTTCTTTAATTATTATTTTGAAAGGCTTAATGAGCCATCGAGGCATGTGCTACCAACACGATGTCAGAGTGAGTGAAACAGCAGTGATCCGGTGGAGGATAAGCAGGATGTGTCATGGAAACAAGCAGACAGCTGGAGGAGACCGAATCTGCCTGTATCAGGATTAATCGCTGCCGTCGTCGCGTCGCTGAAACCCACTTTTGCTTCATCGGCTCCCAGTTATATCCAGGAATAATATTCAAACAGTACATCAAACTCTAGTCACTACAGAAAACCACAAATAAACAAGAGATGTGTGGGAAGGTTTTAGAAAATAAAAATAATAAAGAAGCATGCTTCAATCAAAGCAAACACAAACACAGGAATTTATTTCCTGAATCCTTATCCTGGCCTGGATCAAACGCTAGAGCGCATCATCATCGCAGCCAGAGGGCGGGGGCGGGGGGGGGGGCGCAGAGGCCCAGGATCGATGGTTAAATCCTTCCCCTACAGCCGCGGCTTTCCCCAGTTCAGCTGCCGGGAAAGTGGCTCTGGGTGTTTGCTACAGTGCAGCTTCTCCAGGGCACTTGTGATGAAGCATTTCAGCCTGTGGGAACATGGGAGCCTGGAGCTATTGGAAGGAGCCCTTAATCAAGGCGCCCCCTACTGGATAATGAAAAAATATATAATTTGCAGGAATTTTTAAGGCATGGTGGTTATAGCAAAACATTTTCTTTCTAAGTCATTTGCCCTAATTTTTTATTTCCTCATTTTTGTGGGGTTACCTGCAATATAGTGGAGCTCAGGAGGCCTATTTCAACCATGAATTCCATATTCTACATTTAACATGAGATTTCCTTGCTGCACACAGAAGGGACACACAAAAAACATCTATCAAACATGCCTCGTGCCCCTGGGGTGAGGCACAGATCTTGCCATTGCGTTACATTACATTCATTAAATGCCACTTGGAGGTCACGTGACCATGTGACAATGGTGATTTCTGCAGAACTGTTTGTATTGTGACAACACACCTAGAAACTCATAAAACGTCAGCTTTACTATACATAATTTATAACAAAGTATAGTATAATTTTTAACAAAGGAAAAATGAATGGGTCACATATCTACATTCTCTGCACCCGGCATTGACTTATGTGGTGGGCTCTTCTCCACTGGGCCCATCCCTTTTCATGCCGCAAACCCGAAGCCCTGTTTACTGTCTCTCTAACTGCTTGTGCTCGATAGTGACGCCTAGTGGTGGGAGTTAGAAAGCACCGAATTAAAATGTGCTTTGATTGCTGGATAAACGCATTTATCTACTGGAGACCACTCCGAAAGACGTGTTTCTGCGTTCACAGTATCACTATCAACACAACATCCTTTTTGTGTGTTTTTTTCGGTTCAGCACTGCACTGTAGGGGAAAGCTTGGATGGACAATCAGCAGCATCATCTCATTGTCATACGCAGCCAAACATTTCAGCTGCAGTTAACATCTGTTGTGTATCTTTAAATCTCTCCCAAACATGCTGTGCCGTGTTTGGTTTCAGCTCCAGTTAGGATTTTCAGGTTCAAACTCCTGATGGTGCTACTGGTTAATGCATGACAGTCCATCAGAGCAATTATAACCCAGATCCATAGGCTGCTAGAGAATATGTCGCAGAGGAATTGGCGTTATTTTAATGTCAATGTGTGAGAAATAGGAAATGATAGGATTAATAGGATCAGGAAAAAAGTGGACATCTCTTCATCCCCAGTCATAACATTTAAGAAATGACATCAAATGCAGTATCTGGTATATGTTTGTTTTTGGATCTTAGTAAAATTGCCCTGTAAAACACTTCAGTTAGAATACAATTCCCCTATGGATCCATACACTCATGCCAGCAGGCATCTTCTCGTCCAGGGTTTGGTAGGTCTATTTACAGTACAGCGTTTAGCCGGTATTTTTTATGCTGCCTATTTACATCCACTTTGACTGAAAATGCGCTATCCCCTTGCATACAAAAATCTGCAAAATAATAAAAAATAAAATAAAAAGCATCACTTCTAAGCATCGTCTATACACTGTGAAGGGCATCTCTTTAACCCTGCGTATTAAAGTGTAGCGTTTGCTAGTTAGAATAGGATTGTATTGCATCGTATTTGCATATTAAAAATTTTGAGGCTGGCAAAGCCAGTGCTTGTTGATGGACTCTTGCGTAAAGTTTACTCATTTTGCCGTTTTCGCGACAGAGACGCTCTGAAGGTGTCTCATTATATTTCTCTTTGTTGCCGTGCTGGAGAAGCACTAATGAATCGCACTTTTCCCCAAACGGTGTGTTTGTTCAACTGTATTACAAACGCCACCCCCCCGTCCCCCATTACTCATTAACTTCCGACTCCCGTTACTGAAAAAGTGTTTCCTCCACCGCGGCTTCGGGAAGCTCATTTGGGATTAACATCTGCTGTCAGAGACAGCCTGCCGCTGAGGGGTTAAGAGGATGGACATGAACCCTCTTATAATGGCACACAGAAGTCAGGGGAGCAAGTGCATGAGCTATACGGTAGAAATCACCCGGTATCGTGCAGACCCGCTCGATCGCGGCTTCGCTGTGATCCCGTCTTTGATCCCGATCCGGTGCTCCGGGCGGCTTCCTGACGGGGCTCTCACGGTCAGCAGCGTCGGTGCTGATTCAGCTGTCGGCCGTCAGACAGCGACGCAGCACGGGAGCGTCCCGCTGAAGCAGCATCGCATCGACACAAGGCAGAACCGCTGCCTGCGTAACCAGTCGTCAATAAAGCAATAAAACGCCTCTTAGCTCTATAACCAGCTCAACTCCCTTACAACTCCGTATCGAGCGTCTGTATTTCAGCCTGCGCTCTGCAGACCCCAACCCCAAAAGCTTCAGCTCATGGATGTTTTAAATGTAATTATCACATCCCGGTATATGTTATTTGCAACCACAACTTGATAATTCTCCCTCACAATTAAATAATTCATTAACATGAATGTATGTGTTACAATGTCTCCTAAAGAGGAAGTCACAGGAAACAGTTGCCCGCCCCAATGTAATTTCGCTGTAATCTCACATAAGTGCGTTCATGACTGATTTAAGTTTTATGTATACAGTCTCTAATCTGCCATTATTACATGTTGGTCATTAATTGTGAGCAAAGTCATGTAATAATTTGAAAGGGGCCTACATTTAAATCAAGTGCAGCAACAAGCTGTGTGGCTTGTATCTGATTTTCAGGAAATGGTACTTCCTGTGAGATGCCTCCAAGCTGGGCAGTGATTGGCCTTCGGGGCAGGCAGCATCGACCGGATTCGTTAGTCTTGTGTGTTTTTATATTCCTATATATATATGCTGCATAATTCACTGCTGCAGTGTCTAACTGTGGAGTCTCTGGCTCTGCCTTTTGTAACCTATAAGTAATAATCCCTCTTCAAAGACCCCGAAGGACCAGCATTGATTTTCTGTAGAGTGAAAAAAAAAAAGCGCACAGACATTTTTGTGGTTCTTCTGCAGATTCACACCATAAAATAGGATGTGAAGGGTCTGCTTCTCATTTCAGGGACTTCAAAAGCTACAGAGAGGTGTCATGGTGATTTGGGGAGCTGGACACCGCATGCTAGGGTGATGGAGCAATACACCATCCGGCACATTCTAGGTCTTAACGCCATGATGACATGGATGCGGCCCCACTGCATCCTCAACACAAAGGATCTCTATGAATCGGAGGGCGGCACTGGGTGGGCAGTGAGCCAACAGCTGGAGCTGTCTGAAGACCTCGCTAGTCCCCAAGGTGGCCGGCATCTCTCATTCTGATGTCCACCCGTGACTCCTTCAGTTAGAAGAAAAAAAGCAGCAGATATCTTAATGACTCAATAAACAAAAGGGCAGTGAGGTTAAATTTTGAAAGCTTGCAGTACATGTTGATGTGTAGAGGAAGGAAACGTCCAGTACTATTGTCTTTGAAGTTGTTACTGCCAGATTGAAAATGCTGTCAGCTTGGATCCTTTGGAAAAATACATGAATAACATTTATTTGATGATCAATGTGTGCTCTGTAAGGAACCTCTCTCAGAGCCCCAGTAATTACATTGGCAGGCTGTATTACTATTGAGTTTTGCCTACTCAGTGTTTGCTATTTTAGAAACCCATTAAAAAAACATGTGCCATCAGTTGGAGATTCTAACAAGGTAATCATTATTACAAGGCAAACCGTATCGACGTGAACGGCGGAAGAGTCCATTCGAGAAACGATTATTTCGATAAGGAGATCTTCCGCCCCTAAGTGCCCCATTGTTTCTGGGGCAAACGACACTCCGTAACTTTGATCTGTCCGCTGTCCCTACATACTCTTTGATGGTGCAACTGAATCCGATCCTTCATATTCAGGAAGCAGTGATTTTCCATTTGTGGTTACAGCTCCACTCTCCTGGCTCTCTAGACAGCTTCCATGTACTGAAGGCATCATTTGTCCCACGATAGAGTCCGTTGGGTCCCCAGGGCTTGAGTGACAGAGCTGAATCCTGCACATCTCGATCAGGTGCACTCATTTACTGAATTTGTGACCGTGATCATACGTTCCAGTAAAAGGTGTGGAAAATACTGTGTCCTGCTTATAAATCTTGAGTGGACGGGGGTTAGAAGCGTAGATGTTTGACGACAATAAGTTAAGGTGGATAGTGAATTAAGCATAATCGCTTATTATCTGATAAAAAGACAGAAGCGCCACGCACGAGAGAAACAGAACCTTTACGAGAAGCAGATATTCTCAGGCCAGTGTCTGGCTCAGCAGATTAAGGCTCTGTGCCTGTGATTGGAAGGTTGCTGGTCCTTGTCTGAACAATCACATTTCAACGGGCCCTTGAGCTGGGTGCCGGATAAGTGGCCTGACCCCGCGCTCAGACCCCAAGCATCTTGACTGTATTTATGTCTCAAAGGAGAGTAAGATGCGATATGTGAAGACAAGCATTCCAATGTACTTGTGCAAATGACAAATATAGCATCATATCCTTTCATACTCCCAGAAGACCTTTAGAACTGAAGACGGCTGCTGATGTTAGTGCATAGCTATCTCCTTTCTAGAGACCATCACTGATAACGTGTTTTCATCTCTGATATTGGAGCACGTCCCTGTTTGTGGGGCTTGTGTGTGACAGCCGGCATCACGCTCATGCGGAGGACCAAAGATCCTTTGGGGTTTGAAGCATCAGGACTTGGAAGCACTGGAGGTGATTAAACTCACCCTTGGACCTCATTATAAACAGGCATCGTTTATAAACTCAGCAAATGCTGAAACCAAACCTACAATCAAACCCTTTAGTACATTTAGAACATGAAAACATGTGACAAAACCACTGGATAAAGATTTCATTGGACCAAAAATGTCAGGAGCTCCTGTTATTTGGATGCAATGAAGGGCTTTTTCCTGCATGATGAGACACATTTTTTGGAAATATCCCAGCATTAGCAGGGCAAGGTTAAGACAGGGGCCATTACTTTGGGTGCAATATTTCAACTGGATCTGTTTCCTGAAAAGGAGCATGGATGATTTGTTACAGGGGACAAACCTATTCAGGTCCTCTAAGCATATTTTTGATGTTTATCATAATGTTTCCAGGTTTTACGGTGAGCAGGCATATCTGTAGGTTCTACCGCCCTGTATCAGTTGTCATTTTCTCTGTAAAACACACTGTCTCGATCTCCCACTGCAGGCTGGTGCCATCGCAGGGTGATGAAGGGAGTCTCACATCTGCGTCAGCTGGGGAATCAGGAGTCAGGAAAACATGGATATTCTGTCATTTCATTTGCATCGTTCTTGTTGAAAAACTGGAAAAATCTTTGCTGACTGATGACTAACTGGTCACGGAAAGTCTTGGGACACTTGCATAATTCAGTAAAAGTATTGCAAATTTATTGGTTTCATAACAAAAATCATTACTCAGTTAATTTGTTTAATACATACACAGACACACACACACACACACAAACACACACACACACACACACACACAGAACAGGCCAGACGTTTGGGCCCCCCCTTGGATTTCTTAAAAAATAAACAATACACTGCTTTGTCAAACTTTTATTGCAAGAAAGTATTAGAGATACTTAAAACAAATGTAACTTGTTGGTTTTCAGTATTTTATAGCTTTACACATTATTTAGTCACAAACCCTTAAACTACTGGTTTTGAAGAACCCATATCAGGTCTGTCGTAGTGCATTGACAGTCACTTCCTGTTGGAATTCTACTTACTAATGTCAGAGCTTGATTTGCTCTTGGCCTCTCTGATAAGTCAGATTTTTTGATGTTTTGTTATTTTTTTGCTTATAATGAAAGGCACAGCTAACAATTGAACAATTGAGAATAAGGATTCTCTCGTTGACAAATAGCCAGAAAGTTGAATGTTTCTAAGCATGGAGTAACCTACTGCTTACAGAGAAAAAGGCCAACAGAAAGCAACAGTGACTAGAAGCGGTCTGGGGCAAGGGAAGTGATATCAAAGGCTGAAAATCAACAGTTAGTTGTGATGTGCAAAAGAAATTGGAAGATGACTGTAATGGTCTGAGGGCTGATTACTGTGAACAGAGGGAAATTGGTATCTCTTAGTACAGTCAAGCAAAGACTGAGAGCAGCTGGACTGCATGGTCGAGTTGCTGCCAGAAAACTTTTACTTTGTGGTGTTAACAAGAAAAAGAGTCTAATATAGGCTAAACAACACAAACACTGGAGTAGTCAGGACTCGGAGCAGGTCTCGTGGACGGGCCAAAGTCCTTCTGTGGGACAAGTTCAACCAACAAGTTCAAAGTGAGCATCTACAAATGAGACAGAGCTGTTTGCATGCCTGAAAAGGTGGGAGGGTTTGGACACATGTTATTTCCAAAACATACTGCAAAAGGATGCTGTGAATAATAAAGGCAAGGGGTGTTTTTTCATGAAACGCATACTTAGGCAATCACACTCAATAAATTGCACTTACACTGTACAGTAAATTGTTACATTACACTTCAAAACCAGTGAAACCAGTCAGTTTCATTTGTTTTAAGTAATTATAACATTTTCTTGTGATAAAAGTTTGAAAAAGCAGTGTATTGTTTATTTTTTAAATAAAATCGGAGGGTGGACCCAAACCTCTGGCCTGTACTGTATCTGTATACATACTGTACACACACACACACACACACACACACGCACGCACACTAGAAACACCTAGTAGTTTTAAATAAAACATTCATTTCAAGTAGTAATAAATTGAAACCCAAATTATAGTTTTAAATGTGATGTTCTGGGTTAAAAGTTCATCGACAAACAGTCTCATTGGGTGCTTTATAATTATTAGTATTATTAGTATTTTTATTAGTAATACCTTTGCAATAACATAAACCACAACATATCCCTTTGGCATCCAATGTCTGCAATTGCAATTAATAGCAAAATGGCAAAAATAGAAATGAATGAGCCAGTCAAAAAAATTACCACACTTAATAAAAAGATAATGTCTGTGCAAAGATATGTTAAATATTGGATGTCAGTGGACTTTTGTTATGAAACCAATAAATTTGCAACATTTTTGCAGAAGTAAGCAAACGTCCCAAGAATTTCTGTGAGTGCTATATTTCTGCTAAATTAATTTCCATTAATTTTGATAAGACTACAGTCGCATGATGCCACACACATTAACAATTGGCTGCTGTGGTTGATTATATCAGTAGGATGTGCTTTAGCTTACAAAGGAAATGGATCACACAGTTTTAACTTCCATCAGCAGTAAACAAAGGAATACCATGAACCTGTGAAAGAATGCTGTTGCAGACTGCTATTATGAATGGATGAATTGATATCACATATCATCCCACCATCAATGAAAGTGTCACCGAGGTCATTGCGAGGCCTTGAGAGTTACATCCTCACAGATAGCTGGCTTGCTGAATGTCCACACCTATCACCAATAGTCACCTCCTGACTGTGAGAATGTTGTTAGACCATTGAGTGCTAAGTGTCTGTGAGACATATGCTGTTAATGAAATACCACTTGCAGGACAGAACCAGAGTTTGGCCTGGTGCATTATGGGATTGACGCCTCTTTACTCGGGGGGGACCGGGCAGCCATATGGTCAGCATCCTGATGAAATCCGGGGGGTAATCTAGTGGAATGCCCCCTGTGGCTGGCTGGCTATATGACACCCTCTAATGGTGTCACACAGCAGCCTCTACACGGCCTCCATGTGGTCATAGCGCTCCATCCCACGCTGGGGGGATTGCTGACAGGTGTCTGCCCCTATCGCCCCCACTGGGGCTCTGTGAAGGTTACGCTACACTCTGCCTTTGGTTAGGCTTCTGTGATTAATGGAGCCGCCCACGGTCATGTTCCCCGAGTCCCCACCAGAGGTCACTTTTGCTAAGGCATCCCTGGTGGATCTGCAGCAGCTTCCTCAGCTGAAACGCGGACGTTCCTACGCAAGCTGCGTCAGGGAGAAGCTGCCTTTCCCGGTTCCCTGACCCTTGTTTGCTCCATAATTCTTCTGGGGAGCCCTCAAGGTATAAATAGCACTAATTTAGGCTGGTTGCTTTAAATGCCTTTCAAAGCGATCGCCTTCCGCACTTGCAGCCAGGAAATCACCCGGCTCTCTTCCCATCTAGCTGTCGGCGTTTCTTGGTATGAAATATGGCTCTCCCACGAACCTTATGAGCATAATCATGTTCTGACGAAGGTCTGAGTCTCTCCTGCTCTGCTGTGCAACAGCCTCACCTGCATGTTCAGATTTGCTATTATTCCTATTTTAATGTGGGGGTCTCCAAGAGTGAGGTGAGAGCTGCCCTTGAGTTTCAGCATTATACCACGACACCCCCAATTTTTCTGGGCCAGACTGGTTCTCCATTGACGAATGTGAAGATCAGCAGCGCCATTTTCCAACTGCGTCATATCACAAATGCACAGGTTGGGCACCTGCCTGCCTGTGGCCCCTGACCCCCCCAAACCAAGCCGGCCCAGGTGGTTCTGAGGCTTTCTGCACCCTGAGTACTTGATGTTTTATAGAAAAACACTCACTGAATTTGGCCAAAGCTACGCATCCTCCCCAGGTCTCAAAAATGTACGAAATACACTCCCCCAGGCCAATCCCCTCATGGAGAGCATGTGAGGGCTCTGCTAACACTCGGGTTCATGAATCATGTCTATCAACTCCTCCCGGTAAAAACGTATATTTCAAAAACACAATATAAATATAATTTTCAGGGGATTGTCATGAGAATCACAGCCTTCATATGACTGACACAATTTGTAACTACAAATTACAAAAATGTTTTCCTTTAAAACGGTCCAATATACCTTACCTCAGACTTATATTCTATAGACTATTATGTCACTGGCAAAAATGATTAGCCGTAACCAAGTTATAAAATCCCTTCGGACTGAACAGACTGGCCAGAAGTACGACCCAGGCCTGCGGCAGGTTAATTGGGATCCCGAAATCCCCCTTAAGAGACTGGGTGCAGTGATTTTGCTGTAATTATTTTTCTGTCACGTATAGCAGTGGGTCATAAGGCTGAAATATGAAACAACAGAGCGGGCATGGAGATGGCAGGAGAAGGTCTGCCTATGGAAGCCATGAGGACCTTGTCACTATCTACTGACGTAATGAAGGGCTGCACTTGGATTAAGGCAAAGTTTACTGTATTTTCCATTAGGGGGCGCCATGTCATAAAATTAATATCTCATAGTGTCTGGACATGCCGCACTGTAAATGTGGGATTAGGAAGGACGCTTTGGTCTCCTCTGTGGCTTCAGCGTTACGGCTCAGGGCAGTGGGTGGTTCGGGGGGAATAGCCAGGAGGAGGGGCTTCAGTGTCCTGCTAGCTCCGCCCACATATGCCCAAGTGACAGGGCCGACCCCCAGGGCACTGGGAAGGGGAGCAGCGTCTCACTGCTGACTGGCACGGAGGGGGAATGAAGAGGCCCATAGCAGCGTACAGGTAATTGTAAAAGCTGACATTTATGCTGTTTATTTATTCAAATCAGCAAAGATTCCCTCCAACAGCCCTGCCCTTACAATCGCGGGAAGGTGGAAATTTCTGGAATGTGAGCCTGAGACGTCCATCAACATTTCACATTAAGCTGAGCAGAATGTGTATCCTGACAAGTGGCAAGAGTTTTCGAAAGGCAAGACAGAAGAACTTGTTCCCTGTATGACAGCCTGCTTTCAGAGAATATGTTTTAAATGTGGATGGTCAGTTTCTCCCCCCCACTGGGGGGGTGGGGGGGTGTAGGTCACTCTGCTCCTCTCTGGCTCAGGTTCGCTTGCTGATGAGAAGGATCCTCATTAGTCTGGACGTCAACCACCCAAAACCGGTGATCAAACTGATGCCCATTCTCCCTCTAAGCCACCTGAACTGAGTTTTATCACTGATGTAGATAATAATGAGCATTTCGCGCCTTCCTCTGTAGACTGGCAAAATCACTTTCAGTGACGTGATCTTCTGCATGTACCTCCCTCACCGCAGCAGGCAGAAAACATGTCCTCACAGCCATAACCATAGAAAAGAAGCGACATACAGCCATCAATGTCATGAAAATGTTGTTTGTACAACTTGCCAGCCTTTGAGGTAAGAAAGTGAAAGAGCTGTTGCATAACTAGGAGAAATGATGCACTTTCCACTGTATAAGCATCTAGTGAAAATAAACTGTTAGCTTCTTAAACAATTCTGCGCCTAATGTCATAAATGGGAGAGGAACTGTCCTGACATCAACGTGCACCTGTTTCGGTTAGTGTTTTAAAGATTAGCACGTTAAACATTATACACATGAGCCTGGCAGATCTAGCAGGGTGGGGTTCCTGTTCTAGAAAGGTCCATTCTGTATTGTCTGTCACCTAGGTGGCTAAACCACCCCAAAAAATCCTGTTCCATAAACGCCGAAGAAAGTATCTCTGATGATGGCTTTGATTTGAGTCAAGCAAACACATTTATTGGGCTAAATCACCACCGTGATGAAACAAGGTGTGTTCTCATGTGTACACTGAAGTCTGGCTGACTTCATCTATATGAGGGATGTGGCTGGTATTCTGTCCACATCTGCAGGGTTGCTGGGTGCTCATCAGGGGGCTTAGAGTTTAATGAGTTTTCGAAAATAATTTAAATACTTATGAAAATGTTATCTTAAGCTGATTGAGATGCGGGCGGGGGTACTGGGGGAGGGATATCGATCTGTACTCATTTGTAATAGGCTACATTGTTATCCTCAGATGTGATCCTGCCTCAATACCCAACAAAGGTATCTGCTCTACATCTCCGGAGGAGCAAATTACAACTTAGAAAAAATTGTGTAGATCAATTAATGCTATACAAGCTGGAGCAAATATCAGCATCAAACAGGGAACTTAGCATCCAAACAGCAAAAGGCTGTCATGAGATAAGGAGAGGACTCAGGAAGGAGCAGCCATGGCCTGACTGATGTTTTTAAACTTGGACAATGCTCAGTTTCACTTTATAAACTGGGACTTTCTCTGCCAGCCCCAGGTGTTTGGGCTCCCCCTTTGAGTCTGGTTCCTCCCAAGATCTCTTCCTACTATAGTTTTCCATCATCGCCTCTGGCTTGCTCACTGGGGACTTTGGGCAGGGATGCTATAAAAGACTTTGAGATAATGTAATATTATCAAAATGCACAATATAAATATTAATTGAACTTAATTAATTTGTTGTTTTTTACTTCTGGTTTTTGTTTAATTTTCCACTGGGAATGAGCGCCTAGGAACTATACAGGTACTACAGAGGCATGTACATGGTACAGTGGAGGCAGGAATATGGTGTTACAGAGGAAGATATAGACAGTTAAGATGCTTCCTACCAGTTTCATCAGAAAGCCATTTATTCATTGGTGGGCAGATCAGGGGTGAGCTGTCAGAAGTGATGTTGTAATGTGAGAGTCTGCAGATGAATGACAGACAGCTGTGCTGGAGGCTGATTAAAAACCCAGTCAAGGTGATTTCGAGCAATCTCACCGAAGCTATTTTAGTCTCATGTTAAGAGAGGTTTTTATTTAAAAAGGAACAATGCAAATACAACTTTATGCCTTTGAAAAGCTGGGAAATGATCCTTAGACGGGACATTTTCCATGTGTGTGTGTGGGCACAAAAGTCGTGCATTTCCCGTAAGACAAAAAGCCTTTATTTTAACAACACGGTGCACGTGCCACAGATAAAACTGTGAGAATGGAAAAACAATTTCATAGCCAGAAAACAGCTCGTCCCCCTGTCCGCCAAGACAGAGCTTCGGAAAATAATTACATCTGATACCTCTTAGCAGGTATGTGATACGAAATCCTCCACATGGAGTACCAGCTGGCTTGCGGATCTCACTAAAATCCCACAAACTGTGCTCTGATGTTTATTAACATAGCTCGCTTATTCTTTATTTTTAACTACACTATCAGTATCTATTGAGTGCCATTGTGCTGTGACAGATTTGACTTAATTTCACCCATAATGCAGATGGAACTGCCACCAGAACATTTCAGTGATTTGCTAAAACTGACGGCCCTCCTTGTCTTTTGGTAACTTTCTCAGGTCTTTTCAGCTGCATACCCTGTGCCCATAATGTACACTGCGCAGAAATGGAGATGAGAAATTAAACATTTATAATGCACACAGTTCAACATAAACACGGCAGCTGGCTAGATTTTCCAAGCCTCAGTTATTTTCCACACTCTATAGACACTCTGAAGTACTTCCCTATGAAATAACCCATTTCATACATTCAAAGCACAAAAATTAACAAGTGTATGGAAAAGTCGTCATTTCAGTAATATTAAATCCCATAGCACTGGCAAATATGAATTCATCTAGTTGGACAAAGTGACCTTAATGTGCACTCAGTTGGGTGTTTGGCAGGGAGGCTTGAGTTTGTGGATAACACCAGCAGACTGAGCAATCTTGGTCCTTAATTTCGGGAAACAATCCATGTGTTCAATCATAATCATTAAGTAATAGAAGATGAACCAACCCTCACAGCCTCTGCCGAGATCAGACAAACCCTCCGAATAATTAACGTGAATAATTATGCTGTGAGTCAGCACACCGGCCTGGGTCAGTACCACGTTTGTGGTTTGTGGGACTATGCAGTGTTTTAATACATCTAAACATGCTAACATCCTGGTATCATTTGTTTGATTTTTCCACAAATAACTCGGAAAGCTAAAAACAAAAGAAAATGCAGAATTTTCCAGAACTGTCAGCAGCTGAGATGATGGAGAATGTGTGCAAGTTAACAGCATCCAGAGCACTGTACATCTTCATCATCATCATCATCATCATCAACATCAGCATCATCCCATCCCATGAGTGGGTCCATTACAATAAGGCTATTAGAATGAGCTACAAGAACGAGCAAGAAGGTGTGAGATGTGTGAGCAGCAGATCCGGACCTCCTAGTGAATTGCAATGGTCACACTGTCACACACGCACAGTGTGTGAGAAGAAGTTCTGAAAGGGAAAGTGATTAGTAGTCATTGTTGACACACCATAGCACAGAGTGCAGAACAACGAAATGTGTCCTCTGCATTTAACCCATCTGTGACGTTGAGACATAGCAGGGGGCAGCTAATTCAGCGCCCGGGGAGCAGTGCTTGGGGACGGTACCTTGCATAGGATATCTCAGTGGTACCTTGCTAGTCAGGGATTCGAACCAGCAATCATTCGATTACAAGTCGGTGTCCCTAACCATAAGGTGGCCTCAAAATCCCTCAAAGTTCCTTATTTCAGGGTCTATCATTTTTCCCGACAAACTGTGTCGATAACCACTAATAATAAACAATTTGCTTACAATACCCATAGCAGTTTTTCCAAGCCAAAATGTCACCTTTGGAGAAAGATCACACTGTCAGCTGAGAGTTCATGCAAGGATCCCCTTCTGCGTTGCATGTAAGAACAGTTCAGAGGTGGCTGCTTCCTTGTGTTTGGAGGACTAGGCTCTTCAATGAACGAATGAATGAATGAATGGATGTTTCATTTGTATAGCGCTTTTCAAAACACCCAAAGCACTTTAGAGAACCAATGGGGAGCCACTTCAACCGCCGTCACTGGGTCGCACCTGCCTGGATGATGCGATGGCAGCCATTCCGCACCAGTACAGTCACCAAACAGTAGCTAAGGAGAGAATTCATCAATTAGATATAGGGGATGATTAGGAGGTCAGATTTGAAAGGGCTACAGTGGGCAATTTACCAGAGCATTGGGGTATCACCCTTACTCTATCGAAGCTACCAAGAAGCACGGTCTCCCTATTCAAGCGTGAATTACGGCTAGATTAAATCAGACCCTCACAATCAGCAGCGTAGGTGCGGTTTGACCTTGCAGACGTCTTGCTTGCGGTGAGACGTTTGGTCAGAATCAGCTCAGTGAGCCCTTCATTGGGCATTCAGTAGAGGAGCTCAATCAGCAGTGGCTGGAGTAATTGGAAACTGTCAATACTCAATCAAGAAATGCCTAGTGGTGGAATAATGTTTGGTCTTCAGCTCGATTAATAATCCCATCCAGCCTCCTGCTCTCCCACACTGACCTCGGGAGACAGGAAAGAATGCTAAGCATTCCGTCAACAATGCAAGCATGTTCAATTCAACTATCACATTATTTACCATTTTACCATTTCAGATTTAACTTCTGAAGGCTTTGCAGTGTATGAACTTTATATTCTAATTATATAATAACAGTCCTTTGCTTTAACTCACTCGTAACAAGTCATAAAAACACCCACTAAAAATGGTAAATAAAAATATACAAAACTTTTTGCACATATTTTACTTTGGTATCATCTTTTTTCAATCAATTATGATTTATTAATTATACAAAGTTTGCTGTTTGCTGTTCTATTCAAAATGAATAGAATTAATCATATCTTTTTTCTCATAGGATGTTAGGGATGGTATTATAATTTAAATCAGCACTGGGCTTAATCAGTTTTTTCAATGAATGTGATTTTTCAGTATTGATACCTATGATTCCAAAGAAAGAAAGTCCTCAGATGCATACATACATTAGCAAAAAACAAAATTAGCAAAGGATTAGAATTCACAATGAATTACAATTTAAATTATATGCTGTACTAGTTAATAAGGACAAAAACAAAGGCATGTTTTTGTAGTTCAAAATACTTCCAAAAAGTAATATCTTTAAACCCAAACATAACATAAAACAAATTCTGCATTTCCCACAAACTGTAAACCTTATATTCATAATTTTATCCATGCATCAATCCATCTTCCAACTGTTTATTCAAGATGGGTCCTGGTAGCGTAACCTTATCTCTAAGCTAATAGTTAAAATGTCCATCTGAAATGTAATTTGCAATCATTTTAGGCATTTAAGTGGTAGACATGTAATTCAGTTTATTCAATAACCATAATTCCAAACATAACAATATCATAAATATATCAGATAAAGCAGCTTTCTGTGGTCCCTCGTATTTTTCCCAAAAAGCAGCACCATCACCCACAGTTTTAGTGATGAAACATCCCCATATGGCCCTTATTTGGGCTTTATTTAGCCAGAATAGCAGAACAGTGCCGCTGTCAGCAAGTCCTGTGAGGAGATATGGGCCCAAGACTCACACAGGCTCCCGTGTTACAAGACCCCAGATTTATAAAGGTATGCTTCATTTCTGCCATTAATGTCATAGCTGATTAGTCGCTGGCTATTTCCTCTAATGGTGCTGTGACATGGTTTATAGGCCTTAATTATAGCGATATTATTGCCTGCCTCTGCTTTTCCCGGGAAAAGCCCGGAGCGCGCTGGGGCTCGTCAGCCTTTTCCGGAAAAGTGTTTGTGCTTCACATTTCATCGGCAGCTGAACATAACATATGGAATTCCGCCCTTTCAGTCTGCGGCTATTCATTTGCTGCGAAAAGCAATTATTAAAGTACAATCTGAATGAGCCTGAACTCGCACACTGAAAACAAGGACAGTGAGCATGCAGCTCTGTCAAAGGGCTGATTTAGGGGGCAGACAGAGGTTTGATTTCCTGGGATGTCTCCCTCCCTGCTTAAATTTGTTATGCTTCCGTTAACAATACTCTGAATTAGTTATAAAAAAAGCAGAGCTATAAAGATTTTTGTGGTGAAACAAGTACTACTGACTGCATGCTGCGATGACTGCAGAAACACAGAAATAAACCCTAAAAATACACAAACACATCATTCTCGCTACATTTATATGCAAATGAAGATTAATAGCTTGTTATTTTTTTCCAGAATTAGGATGTTAAATTATCAATTATAAAAGCGTACGGTTTGTTCGACGTCTGCATTTTTACGACATTACAGATAAAGTTTCCGAGCCTCTTAAGCATCATAAAGGCCTGTAGCAGGGGAGCCTGATGTATCTTTAACATTTCCATTTCACATCCATTGTCCCCCAATTGAACCTTGAAACATCACAGGCAAAAAGGCAGTTTGGGACCTTTGGTGTTTCACGCGCTTATCGCCCCCTGGAGGTCCCGTACGCATCCGCGGCTCACCCTGGCCCTCCAGGCACATTAGTGAGGAGCTTTCAATTGCACTGATTACAGGGGGGATGTCCCCCGCATGTTAACAGGAACCCCCCACCCCCTGTGGGATTCACAGCTACTCAGGAAGCACAGACTGCAGCTGGCAATTCAGGGGGGCCAAGAGAGGAAGGTGGCTATAGAGTGATTTTGGGGAGCTAAAATAAGTGTTTGACACAGGGCAAGTGACGACCAATGACCATGCGGCGTTTTAGCTAAGCATTCTGGGAGCCCGATTGCTCAAACGGGGCCTGGGACCGGGACAGGGAGGAACATGCGCTGGATGAGGCAGGTATGGAGGGCAGCATGTGTCTGTCTGCTGCTGGGACAAGGCGGGAAATAATTCATCCATCCCGCATCTGCTGATCGGAGGAGTGTCATGGAGGGCCCAGGAAGCGTGGGGAGCACCTGGACAGGATGCCGGTCCTCCGCAGGCGCTCTCAACGCACCCATCACGGGCAATTTAGAGAAAATGTAGCAGAAAGTTCCAGAAGCCCTTGGATTACATTAGTTGTAATAAAGACATCCTGGAATCACCCTACCTCCCCTTAGGTGTCTTGGGATGCCCTCCCTCCCCCCCCCCCGACATCCTGGGATCACACCCCCCCAGATGTCCTGGGATCCCCCTGCAGCGACAGCCCACCTGATGGGAAGAGGAAGAGGAGGAGAATCACAGCAGCCCCATAAAAGTGCCTCTAACACCTGGGGGGGCACTGGGGGGAGAGTGATGAGTGCCGCCCTGAGTTCATCCATCAGGGAGAATGAACGGGAAATCCATTCCTCACCATTTTAAACAATATTCTCTCCGTCTCTGTCAGGGATCACCACCGCAGCAGTGACAGATCGCTGGGTCGTGGCAGGGCTTGTTTGGTGGAGAGTGTCACGTAAAGGAAGCCGTGGAGTTTTAAAGGGGACCCTGTCATGTCCAGCATCCCCTTGTCAGAATAGCGGCAAGGTGACAACACTCTGCTCGTTACGGGGACGTCTGTGGAAAACAACGGATTACTTGTTTATTTCTGCCACTTTGTCACACACATAAAACCCAACAGCGTGTGTGACAGCAGCAGCCACTGGAAGGTTTTATGGGACATTTATGCTTCTCCTGCCGCCAGGAGTCACTCTCATAGATCCGCCATAAACAGCCTGCAAAGGGCCGCACTCTTCCACTGTCCCTCTGTCCATTTGCTCACGCGGTGAGGGCCGAGGTGAGCTCAGGCATCATGGATGACTGAGACACACATGAATGTGTCTGAGTTACTGTAATTCCTTTCCATATAGGACTGCTGTACAAAGATCATATACTCAGATCAGTAAATTCCCTCTATAAAATTCTGTTATACCCTGTAGGAAAAAAATTTTTTGTTTTAGTTGGTCTCAACCATCCATTTCCAAGGTGATGGATTCTGATCATCCACTGAGCCGGTCTCTATGTGGCCAATCTCTCCGCGTGGCCTGTCTCTCCATGTAGCCAGTCTCTCGGCATGGCCTGTCTCTGTCTCTCCACGCAGCCAGTCTCTATGTGGCCAATCTCTCTGCGCAGCCTGTCTCTCTGTGCAGCCTATCTCTCCACAAGGCTTGTCAGTCTTCCGTACAGCCAGTCTTCCCTTGTGGCCAGTTTCTCCACACAGCCAGTCTCTATGTGGCCAATCTCACCACATAGCCTGTCTCTCCACATGGTCTGTACTGTATCTGCGCAGCCAGTCTTGCCATGTGGTCTGTCTCTCCATGTGGCTTGTCTCTCCGCACGGCATGTCTCTCTGCATGGTCTGTCTCTCTGCCGGTCAGTCGTACCATGTGGCCTGTTTCTCCCCATGGCCTGTCTTTCCGCGTGGCCTGTCTCTCCACATGGTCTGTATCTGCGCGGCCAGTCTTGCCATGTGGTCTGTCTCTCCATGTGGCTTGTCTCTCCTCACGGCCTGTCTCTTTGCATGGCCTGTCTCTCCGTGCGGCTAGTCTTCCCATGTGGCCTGTTTCTCCACACAGCCAGTCTCTTTGTGGCCAATCTCACCATGTAGCCTGTCTCTCTGCACGATCTGTCTCTTCCCAAGGCCTGACTCTCCGCGTGGCCTGTCTCTCCACATGGTCTGTATCTGCGCGGCCAATCTTGCCATGTGGTCTGTCTCGCCATATGGCTTGTCTCTCTGTGCGGCATGTCTCTTTGCATGGCCTGTCTCTCTGCACGGCCAGTCTTACCATGTGGCCTGTTTCTCCCCATGGCCTGTCTCTCCCCGTGGCGTGTCTCTCCACATGGCTGGTATCGATGTGGCCAGTCTTGCCATGTGGCCTGTCTCTCCGCGTGACATGTCTCTCTGCATGGTCTATCTCTCCGCACGGCCAGTCTTATCATGTGGCCTGTCTCTCGGCGGGGCCTGTGTCTCCACACAGCCTACCTCTCTTCTGCTATACTTAGATCAGCAGCTGGCACTCACTCCTACCTGCTCCACCATTGTGGCAATGGTGACAGCTGCCACGGAATGGGTGGCGTGCAGATGAGGAGTGCGAGTGGACCAGAATGCCTGGTAGAGGTCGCCCCGTGATATTACTGATCAACAGGGCCACCAATGCACAGTATCAGGGGCTACAGGCAAGATAGATGTGGGTGGATCCCGGATACAGATAGAGTATCTGTGCTGATTTATGATCATACTGTACCATGAGCATTCTTCGTGATCTGAGAGGACCTTGTAGCGGAGTTGTCAGAGGATGGAGTACTTCCTTTAGAAGGAGAAGGAACTGATGACCACTGACAGGTGACAGAGGCCATCTCAGCATAAAGGCTGGGGGTGGGGAGCCTTACGAAGCCGTTAGTGTGAACCACAGCACCCGACCCCCAGATGAATGTATCAACCAGTGGAGTGGTCATGAAGAACCACACTCAAACCAGGGTCAACGTGTGCTGTTCATGCCATCCAATGCACACGTCAAGCTGGATTAGATTAACAAGCATGTAAGTGATTTAAATTCAGGACCCGCTCGTTAATTTGCTGGTGATCAAAGCCTTTATATGCCTGGCCGTCTTCCTCTGTGAATGACTTACACAGTCCTCCTGTATTGTGTCAAAAAATCAATATATGCAGGGCTAATGTCAGCAGAGGATTATAAGAGGTAATGAGAGCTTGCTCCCTCCCCCCCCCAAAAAAAAAAGTGGGGTCTCGCCTGGGCATGTCCAGAAAGGCCTCTGTGTCCCACCACCCTGCACACCTCCTCCGTGAGCAGGATTCCTAACTGCACACCAAGGCCAGCGTCTTTATAATAATCCACAGACGACAAGTGAATGTTTCACAACTATAAATGCATATCGATTTCTGTGCCGAAACCCAACAGACTGATATTAAGCTGGACATTTTATTAAAGGAACCTTGATTATCTTTCTATTTTTTATGACTTTCATTTTTATAGTGCAATTAATGACAACATCTGTATTGCACCATCACAAAAGCATATGGTTGTGTTACGGCTGTAACTGGACCTTTGAAACAAACGATAAACGTGAATTTGCAGCTAATGGGAGGATAAAGCGATAACTTCTTAGTGCTCTAGCATCTGCTTAACAGCCCTTTCTTAGTCTTTTGGGACATGAACCAAAGCAGAGTGAGAAAATAATAAACCAAGTAATTTAAAAATAAAGACTCGACAGTATCTCTTAGCTTAATAGTGTTAATAAATAAATAAGCAAATTCGCAGCTTTAACAATGTCACCTGCACTGAAGTGAGAAAGTTCCTAAGATTATTTCTATAATATGCTGAGTCTCCAACCACATTAAAACAAAATGGTTCATATTATTATGTCGTATTTTTGCTAATCTATTTTTTCCCACTTCCTGGAAGTGAAATATTGGAAAAGGCCAGGGTATCATTATCTAGGGCTGAAATTATGCATGTGTGACTGTAATGAATACATATATGATGTACGAGGACCAAAATTAAACCAAATAACAGCAATTTAATAATGGAGTTTAAAAGGATCTTTGCTTTGTTGTAAAGCTGAAAATACAGCTGCAAGGAAAAAACCTGCAGCCTTAAATAACACAATAACTGCCCCACTATGAACATATGTTTATGTATATAGAATGAAGAAAGAGATTAAATCTATAGCTTATTGAAAGAGGCATTTGTTTGCTGGTATTGGTGTGGTCCATCAGTATGAATGTATCGTAGAGGAGTGTCCAGCTGATGGACGAGGGGACAATGTGTGTGACATCAGGAAGGGGACAGGTGGAGAGGGACAACAAACCACAGCGGAGCACAGCCATGAAAAGAGGACATTGCAGTTAAAGGTGGGGGACAGGGAGCTGAGGGGTGCAGGTTCGAGACCCAGCATGGACTGTGGCGTGTACAGGCATCACCTGGCTGACGTGGATTCTAAAGGATCACAGCCTGTTAATGTGTAATTGATTGTCCATCATGGTGTACTGTAGCAGGTTTAAAAATCAGCTTATCTATCAACGAGATTCAGAATCAGGCAATCATTACACAGAGTCATTGAGAACCTGCTAGCGGCAGCCAGTGAAGCATTTTTCAGGAGACTGCAACCCAAGTTTTTTGACTCTTAAGGTGAGTAAAATGAAATCAGAGGCCATATGAAAATTAAAAAAAAAAACAAGTAATTAATCGTGAAAGCCAGCAAAGGCTTCTCAAGTGGAGGTTGCCTTGGAAACGGTAACTTTTCCACACAGTCAATATAGAGCATGAATACTCCATCACTGCTGTGAATCTGCTTTGCTGTGTGGGAATATTGCAACCTTAAGGTTTATTAAAATGTTTATTACTTTCAGATTTGGAAGCAAATGGAAGAAAATGTACTTATTCACTAGGATTTAATTAATGCCACAAGTGCCTGCACCATTCTATCCTACTGGCTGTGACGCCGCAGCACATAATTCAGCTTTAATCTGACAACTGAGAAATGAAAGATAACAAACTTGTTTAATTGAATAAAATCCACGGGATCATCACGGCTTCTCGCCAGCCGATGTGAAGCCTTGATTCGGCGGACGTGCACAGAGCCCAGAATGGTGGCTGACTGATTTTTCAAAAAACGCTGGCAGCTGCGGTCAGCTGTGCCATCTGAGCTCTGTGAGAGTGTGCAATGACATTTCATCCATTAACAGCATAACATAAGAACATAAGAACATAAGAAATTTACAAACGAGAGGAGGCCATTCGGCCCATCAAGCTCGTTTGGGGAGAA
>JAODJU010000001.1:16654983-16676267 GCA_026776725.1 Gnathonemus echidnorhynchus
CCGCCACCACATCACCCGTCCGCTTTTACCGTAATGAATCTTCCAAGCCGGAGAGATGGGCATTGATTTTGCTGCGAGTCTGCTTTACGGGCGACATCTCGTAAATCGTGCCATGTAGCACAATGGGAATCGAGGGCCGCTCATTAACATTAAAATTTTATTCCAGAAAACAAACATTGGTATTTCATTTAAATGGCCTAAAAAGTTACGGTGCAGGGGTTGCAACAGTAACAATAAACAGAAAGATGATCTATTTTCCAACTGGAACCAAATCGTCTGTCTGTGGTTCCATTATGGTTGCTTTGATTAGCTACCATTGACACTGTTCCTCAGAACGTTAGGAGAATATTACTAGTTAGTCCACAATTCAATGTTGATTCATGTCACGCCGTGGAGGATCTGCTCTAGACAGTGATAGTCCATCCATCCAGCCATCCATCATACTGCAGATAAAAAGTCATTGCATTAATTGATTATTTTTTTCCTGCTTGAAAGTGACTGTGAAGTGAAGGGGATACTATCGTGGCCAAATACAACATTGCATATCTGAGTGGGATTTTTCTGGGAAGGCGCTGCAAACATCCTGCTTCCCGGCGGATTGCAAACGTTTACGGCTCTCGTCACAGCACCTCTGTCATCTGTCAGAAAGCGTAACATGATAAAATGTCACAACAGCATGACATAAACATTTACAGCATGTGCCAGCTTGTGTTTTCGTGTCCTGGCAGGACACCTCGACATGGCTGTAACGACATCCTGCGGCACTGGATCTCCAGAACGTTAGGAATGCTTGGCTGATTTTAAGTCACCACTACTGCTCAACATAACACTCTGTGCCTCTGTGACAAGACTGTGAGGGCGGGGGCCTGAAGTGCGGCTTCACCGGCTCAAACGGCCTTGATGCTCACCCAACACGGCGTCACCGGGAGCAAACTCACAGACGCCCTCGCCATGCACTCACCCAACACGGCGTCACAGGGAGCAAACTCACAGACGCCCTCGCCACACACTTACCCAACATGGCGCCACCGGGACCAAACTCACAGGCGCCCTCGCCATGCGCTCACCCAACACGGCGTCACCGAGAACAAACGCACAGACGCCCTCGCCACGCACTTACCCAACATGGCGCCACCGGGACCAAACTCACAGGCGCCCTCGCCACATGCTCACCCAACATGGCGCCACAGGGACCAAACTCACAGGCGCCCTCGCCATACGCTCACCCAACACGGCGCCACCCGGAGCAAACGCACAGTTGCCCACGCCACATGCTCACCCAACACGCCGTCACTGGGAGCAAACTCACAGGCGCCCTCGCCACACGCTCACCCAACATGGCGTCACCGGGAGCAAACGCACAGTCGCCCTCACTGCACACTCACACAGGCTGCTCTCTCAGAAGAGTTTGTGATATTAAGTTTGCCAGAAAGGGACTGAAACTGGCATTTAGAAATGGCAGACAGGATTAAAAAACTCATTAAACACATGAGGGCTGCGTTTCCGCTTTTCTCGGCTATTATGACATTTCCGAACCTCATAATCAGCCAGCTTGATGAGAAGCGTGAAGATCCATGCAGTGATTCCTTGGAAGGTACCTGTGACCAGCAACATCTCGACCAGCCTAACCTCGTTAGCGAAACCACTCTACTGTGTCGTCTCTTGAAGAATAACTACTATCTGACACTGCTAGTAAAAGCAATGAAATAAACCCAGGTAATTCAATGCTCAGATGTACTACAGAAGAAAATAGAAACCCCTCAGTCACTTTGGTTCTACACTAATTATGAATGAGTGTCTTCCCAGACCAGGACATCTCCCCCCCCCCTCCCCCCCCAACCCAATGCATTAGTATTTTACGGGGGTGGGGAATTAGTCACATTTCCAAACCTGATTAGTCACGCTGGCAGTGTGCAGATGTGGAAATCACTTTCTTGTGCATATCATTTTAAAAATCAATATAACGAATGAATAAATCGCACGCCTCTTTATTGTGGCCGTGCTGCCCGAAATCTTCTCTCATTACAGGAATTTAATACATCTGGAATAATACGCTCCCTGGGTAAAGCGGGCACTGCCGCAGTGTCACCCGCCCTGTGATGCCATTTCAATGTCACCGCACCCTCTGGACCAAATTCTCCCCAATTATTTGTCTTTTTAGTCAGTCTAATTGAATCTGCCTGCTGGGTTTTTGGTAGCTGCGCATCTCAGCAGGGCGTTGGGGCCGCTACACGCATGCAGAGCCGCTCAGCCCTGGGGCATGATCTTCTGAGAGGGTGCACTGCCAGTGCCCGTAAAAGCCGATGTGGTGCCCGCTGGCACCCCCCCAAGAGGCCGATCAGGCCTGACATACAGAGTACAGGGGAACGTCTGAGGGTACAAGGCAAAACGATGCCTAGGAATCTGAATAAGAATCCTCTGATTGGCCAAATACAAGTACAAGGAACTTGTTTTGGTGCAGGTATAGGCATGAGTTTACCATCTAAACACACTGTCAAGACAAAAACACAAAACTAAAATAAAATAGAGAAGAAATAACATGCTATTAATAAACAAACATGTAGACTACGGGAGTCTGCCAGAGAGCTTAATGACCCCATTTGATATTAAAGGCACTCGAAAGTGAAAGACTCAGTTGGCATGACGACTCCTTACTACATCAGCGAGAAGAAACTGTGAGGCTTTACATCAATAGTCATCGGGGTTCATTATCCGCTGAGTAACTACCGAGTTACTATAAGTAAATGACAAAATTAAACAGAATAGCATCTGAACTTTACAAATAGCTAAATATAGAGATTGCTTTGTTTGTATCTGTGCTATAAAATACTTCTAAACATGCATTATTGTTTTATTCAACAGAAGAAAGAATATATATATGGCCAAAGCTCAGGCTCAGTTAGACATCACCCTAGTCATGCAGATATTTTTAACAGTTTAATGAACGTGATAAATGAAGAGCTCAAATCCAGCGTGCCCTCAGAGCGGGGGCTGTAACCCCCTGGCAGGTCCTGCAGTCCCCCCACCCCTGAGTATTTCTCAAACTACTGTGACCTATGGAATGCTAGAGAACGCAGTTGACATTTAATTAAAATCAGGAAAGCCAAATAATAGGCCCTTAATCAAACAGCAATTAAATGGTAGGACTTCCAGGTCGGGTCACAGGCTGCAGAAAGCACTCAATATGGGAACCTGGCTCCCCCTGGCTGACTGGAGGCATAACAGCAAGAAATTTTTACTCTGTTTACCATTCAACTGTATACTTATCATATAACTGGTTGTCATATATATATTTTTTAAAACCAGACGTGGAGCATATTATTGGGGGAAAAAAATATTTGCTGCTACCAGGCACATTTGGCAGGAAACACACAAAGCATACATAAATAATAAGTAAATGCATAATAATATTCTGAAATATGAAGAATTTCACACTTAGTGGTTACATGATGGGATGCTGGAGAAGACAGTCAGCTCTTTCAATTTCTGTGAGACTCCCAGTGTCAATTCTCACAATCACAAATAACACAATATGTTCCTTGTTAAAGTTCAAGTGTCCTTTGTTTGCGATGGTACTAAATCAACCAGCGCCGGGTCCGTTATCGCATGGTGAACCTGAAGCTTTGACTATGATCCTGGTTACTGTTGGACCACAAGGAGACTGTCTGAGCTCTTAGGTCCATTTCCATTTTATCTGTTACTGACATTTATCTGACAGCTTCAGCCTTCAGAGTAAATGTGAGAGGATCTCCCCTGTTACCGTGTGGCAGTGTCTGCTTGCCAGCGTCAACCAAAGGGACTTCCCCCATTTTCAAATTAAGGCAATTTTAAGATGTACAGGGTACAGGGTATTTTACCATACCGTACCGTAGTGAGGAAAATTACAGCCAGCACTGAATCACAAATGTACGTATCTCTTTGTTTCATTTAATTAGCTCAACACAATGTACCACTGTTGTGTTAAGGCACTGTAGAGTTACGGGTTAGGTTTTATACTTGACGAACCTTTGAGTCTGACTTTGCTTATATTTAAAAGGGGCTGTGGGGCTGGTTTTGTAGACAAATGGAGAGGTCACCTGCGACCCCCCAGGTCAGATCCATCCACAGCGCTGTTCTCTGGGCACGACTATGCTCGCCTGAGGACCGGGAGTTCATATGTATCCTGTAGAACTTGAAAGGTCAGCACTCAGAAATTGGCTCGACTGTATGTTGAAGTCGCAAAGTTTCAAGGTGAACGTGGCGTTGAGGCGCGAGCGCGGTGTTGAGGCGCGAGCGCGGCCTCGTTAGGCATTCTGCGAGGACCCGGCTTCTTGGAGAATCTTAATTAATGTGACTCCAGCGAAAGACAGAAGATTATGCCATCTGCCTTTCGTAACAAGCATTTCTCACTAATTAAAATACCTCGGCTGGTCATTAAAAAGTAATACCTATTCAGGTGTATCGCATGGAGAGTTTGTACACTTATATTTAAGTATATCTATATCTGTTCATACCTCTGTGTTTGTGTGTGGATTAGATTTATATGACATTGTGGGGACAAAATGTGTCCCACAATGCGATAAAAACCTATTATTTTGATGTGTGGGAACCATTTTCCAGGTCCCCACGAAGATCTGTGAATGCAATCAAAAAACTAAAAATGCCAAAAGTCTTGTATTTTGTTTGATTACTTATGGTTAAGGTTAGGGCTGAGTAGGGATTAAGGTTGTCATAGTTGGAATTGCCCATTGAAATGAATGGAGAGTCCCCATAAAAATATTTGCATGTCCCAGCATGCCCCAGGTATAATTGTAAATAGCCCCATGTTGTATTGATGTTGTTGCAGTTATGGTTATAATTCTATTTCCCTTTTGTTGCGTGTGTGTTTGCCCGTGTCTTGTGTGAACCCGGTACAATCCTTGCGTGTCTTTAGTGTCGTATAGATTACCCACCATGTGTGAGTTTTACCGTCTTGTGTCTGATTTCCCTGTGTTTCCAGGTTGGACATGGGATTGGTGCTTTTGGATGCTGGTTATAATCCTGCTTAGGTAATAAAGAGTGTGTTCTGTCCCAGAAAATTGGTCTTCTTCTTTACTGCTCTCGTGATGCTTTGGACTGTCAAGCGCTATAATATGAATACTTTGTGTGTGTATATGTATCTTCATGTGTATGTGCATACATATCTTTATGCTTCATTTTGTTACTTTGTCCAGGAAATTGTGTATACAGTAGAGTCTCGCTTGTCCAGCATAAACGGGCTAGCGGAACGTCGGATAAGCGAAAATGTCGGATAATGGGAAATGTTAAGACAAAGCCTATTAAACGTCAAACTATGTTATAATCGTACACATTTCGAACCTAATAATCATGTATTACAACAAAACAACAGAAAAAATTAACCGAAAAAAATGAACTTACAGAATTGTCCTAAGTTAAATACACCTGAAAATATTAACCTAGCTATTTCAAAGATATTTTGCACGTTTAATAACGAGGTCCAGTGACAACTTTTCCGCACTATTGGAAATTGCTATTGGAAATTTTGATTTTTTTCACCCCACCCTACTGTACAGTCGGAGTAACTAATTAGCTGCAGTAGAGTCGGGAGCAACAAAAAATAGACTACGCTCACGCTCACGTTCACGCTCGCAACTTGCAGTTCTTGTTGCCAATTGATGCGCTTTTTTTTTTTTTTGCATTGGGACGTTGTATAATACGGAATGTTCGATAAGCGAAGGTCAGATAAGCAAGACTCTACTGTATTTATATTTTATTAAGGTTATATTTAAATAAATACGATATATTGATATATAACATACAGTAGGACATATTTCCTGACAAGCCAATTAGACTTTAAGAAACTTTTAGGTGGAGTGGATGCACCAACTTTTTTAGACAGGGAATTGGTTAGGAAGAAGTCATTGACTCCTACGATGATAAAGATAAATATTAATTAATCTGTGAAACAGTGGAAATGGCAGCTAATTAAAGTGGCCCTGCTTTAACTAGGGGTTACAGTTCAGGCCAGCTTAAAGGGCCATGTTTTACAGAGAGGCCCATTTGTAGACACCCGTGTTTGGTGTTAACATTAATTGATCGCTGAGAGCAACAGAAGACTTCTCCAGTTGAATGCTTAATTTGTGAGATGTAATTTGGCACTGGCTGCTTAAGGCTCGCGCTGTCGATATGAGGCATTGGGCTGATGCTCAGCACAGGAAGCCATTAAACATGATCGTCAAACTCATACATATTTTACAGTGAAGTAATAGGATTTAATCAGGGGATTTGACGAGGCCGCGCTCATGTTGTTTCCTGCGGATGTGACTTAATCCCACTGATGAATTGTCTGCGTGAGGCACCATCACACTAACACCAGCGTCGTCACAAATGTCACACGGACTTATAATGTGAACATTACATGAGCATTAATCCCGCATATGTACGACTGCAGTCTCAATTACAGCCTTTCTATGCCAGGAACCTGACAATTTGTTTATTCAGCTCGGGTTAAGAAGATGAACATAAGTCATATAATCTGCCAGGAGGTGGATTGTGGGTAGTGGTACCTATTCATGGGGGCTGTCCTACCACATGATTTTATTAAATTTGATGTGAAAACGTTCCAGGGACAAGTGCTGCCTCTGAACCATCGGGGTCTCACAGTTCAATGGTAACATAGTCACAGCTACAAGCAAAAAAAATAAAAATAAAGCCAGGATTGTCTTGTCCTTGGAGGCATGGTCAGGGTGGCTGAAGAACAGAATTAATTTTACAAAATTGCACCATTTACAAGATTTGAGTTTCTGAATTGTCAGCTTTAGCGGTATACTAACTGCTATGAGTGGTATATAGTGGTATACTAACTGCCATGCGCAGGTGAGCAACATAACTTCCCTTCACTGAAACCAGCATTTAGTTGCCATCATGTACAAGACCGCAAATGACAGCTCTGGACTTCTCCATACACTGTAGTGCTAGTGCATCCAGACCTGGATTTTTCTGCATTCAGCCACAACTGGCCTTGGATTGCGTTTGATGATGCCCTAGTAAGAGTCAGAGAGCCGGCAGCATGGTGTGCAAGGCTGGCTTCTCGACCCAAGGGATGCTGGGTAAAGGAGGGGACCTGTAGCAGTAGGACAGAGGAGCTCAGTACCAGACCTGCGTCGTGTGAATGAGATGCAGACCAGCACCACAGAGATCAGTAAGAGAATGATTCTCTTTAGTGGTGCGTATCCAAATGCCAGCAGTATTTCCTCATAACAACACATTTACAAACCCAGACCAACTGTTTTCTTTTTATCAGCATTTTAGAGCTGCATTTTAATGCCGTTTAAAAGGCTCCTTGATGAGGTACCGCTGTTAGGCTGTATTAAACAAGGCAGGAATACCTAAACTGTGATTTATTCCAGGAGCACTAATATGATATCAGTAAGACAGACAATGGAAGCACTTCAGAGACTTATAAGATGAAGAGGTGCAGCACAAATAGCCCAGATTACTTCCAAAGAAAGGAAAGACTGACTAATCCCAGCAGGACCTGAAGTCTGTACTCAAAAATGGTCATTTTATATTTATAATTGCAGATGTATTAAATGTTTTCCATCAGAAACACTGAATATCAAAAACATTTGAAATGTGGCACAATTTCTTGGACACACACACCTTCATCCTGCTGTTCCCTGCTATGGATGGATGTACATTAAAGTTCTCTCCAGATTCACAGTGGCACACAACACAAAACAGAGCGTGTGAAAGCTGGGTTCCTGACTACTGAGAGATTCTCCCTCTGTGTTGCCAAAGCCAGGCCCTGGTCTCATTAAAAATGGACACACTGCTTGCCAGAAGAAACCACCGTGATCCTGCTGATGCACCTGAGTGTGTGATACGTGGACAGGGGCGACATCTTCACGCAGTGCGTCTCAGTCCAAGCTGGCTGTTACACTCAGACCAAAGGGAATGACGTCATTCGGTAACCTCATTCCGCTGACATCATCTTCCCAACGTTCAGGCAGGCGAGCAGAAACTGTGAGCTGGATAAACAGACAAGGCCTGAGTTACACAAGCAAAGCCAGGGTGGAATATCACCCATCTACCTACCAGAAACATCTCTATCATTTAACGCTTGGCACATGGGCAGTGTGCCCATGAGATTTACCCATGGAAATGGTTCAAACCCAATATAATTTGTGGGAGTGTTCAGAAAAATCAACAGCATGTTAATATTTTAATTCTTTTATTACTTGATTCTATTCATTAGCTAAGCTCTTTATGTAATGCAGCTTCTGATCTTACCCTTTGATGTGGAGAGAAAGGCTGGTAAAGACATGGTTAAAACTGACCTTGGGTTACGATTCTGTGGCCTTTTTTTACCAGCAACCTGCTGGGACTTAGGAAACACTCTACTAATTAATTAGCTGGCAAAGAATATGAAGAAAAAGTAAACAGAGAGGATTTTTCTTAGCTGCTGTATATTCACACCCTAACTCAGTACTCAGTACAGTGACATCTATTATTTGCAGTCTAATCTCATTCAGTGCAATTTAATTTTCCTTATATCTGTGATAAAATGCATCATTACACAGATGTAATTCCGTCTGAGGGTTAATATGGCAGAACATGTTTTATTATAGTGGTTTTCAGAATTTTTCTTTAGATATTTACTTCTTGATTATTCATAATAATGTAATATGGTAAATTATTCTTTTCTTGAGGGAAAAAAACACTAAATTCGCTGTCATATTGGCTAATTCCCTGGCTGTGAACTACATAAGACTTTTCCCCAGAAATTCTAAACAAAGCCGACCTTTCAAGGAGACCACAGTCACCAGAGGATGGAGGGTTCAGCACTTTGACGTTTTACATTAATGTTCCATATAACATTATTTAACACTGACCCAAAGTAAGGAAGCCTGGAAATCAAATAACCAAAAATAGAATGTATTACTCTATAGAATAATCATATTTTTTCCCATCCACGTTGATTGAACGAGTAATAACAGTATACTGAAGCAGTAAAAATAAACTAATCAACAGCTGTGGAACCCCAGTTTGGAGTTATTGATGGTAAGAGCAGCAACTTCTAGAATCACAAATTGAATTTGCACATGCCATCTTTACTCATGCCCCTAAACAGAGTGACCACCGTAGACATAGCGTGCTGTGCTTGGTACCTGCTACGCATTATAACTACACACACGAGTCACAGCAGCCCCTCCTGAAGCCGACGACGTGAGCTGAAGGTGTGCCGTCAGCCGGGCCATGCTTGATCAGTTACAGTTAAAGAACCTGCCACATCAAAGGTGGGAAGTCCTTTGAAGGTCCGGCACATGGTTCGGTGTCTGCTGTCGTGACAGATAGACAGACAGGGCGGCATTACACTGATGAAACAAACAGGAATGATTTGTTCAAACGCTTTTACACTGCATGGAGATGTAGGATATGGGATTATGGCACGTAAACAGCATGATACACACCCACAGACCTTTAAGGACCTTGTATGCCGTCGTCCCCTGTAGGTGTAAGAGCTGTTATCCAAGTGCTTTCGTCTCCTCCAACTATTTTCTGGTTTTGGTCACTCACTAACACTGTAAACGCTGAGGGTTAAGGAAATAGTGTCACGTTGCGGGTGTCGAAAGATTGCTGCGAGCAATCCTTCCGGTATCGCTGCCAAAGTTACAATGTCATGCCCTGCCTGCCAAGCCCACCTGACCCTCCTGTCTCCACCGTAGTATGACCCTAACAAACCACACCTGTTACTTGTTTGTCTTACCTCTCGTTCTTAATCCTCGTGTTAATCACTCCCAGCTGCCTCTCGTTAGCTCTCTCATTAGTCTCGTACATATGTGCTTCCCAGTCCCGTGTTCCCTAGTCCAATCATGGACGTCATAACCTCATGTTGCCTGTGCCCTGCCTTGTTCTGCTCCTCCCTTTTGGATCCCTTGCAGTCTTGTTTATTTCCTGCTTCTGTTCTGTGAATTTAATAAAACCCCCTTTGTTTTGCCAGAAGGCCTGCTCTCGAGTCCTTCATCCTTCCCATCGTGATTCCTCTGGGACCAACTTCTCAACCTTACCATGGTTTACCCTGTGCTGGCTGTTTCTACATTAAATGATTTTGGATTTATACTTTGTAAGACTTATAAGAACATGCTAGAATTACAAAGAGAGATGAATACCTGCACCAGATTCAGCACGGTTTATTTTACGGCAACACTGAATTCCTACTGCCACCTGAAAGATAGGCTAATTGCTGTAGATCTTTCTGGACATGAATAACACCAAATCCGTGTGTCAGATAAACAAAAGTTATCCTTACACTCCTCGTCCATCTGATGTGAAGCAACTCTGATATTTGTGTAATTCACAATCACAGAAGGAAGACATTTTAAGTGTAGGCTAATGCCAAAGAAGCAAGTCATACTCGTAAAGTATGCTCAAAATGCATGATATAAAACACAGAGAGCCTCAGAGCGGGTGGTGTCTTTGAGGGAGGTTTTACTCTAATTACTCATGATTCAAACCCCCAACCCACATTTTTTTCATTTGTTCATTAAGCATTCAGCATCCAATAACACCTGTCAGAATCGTTATGGCGGACAGCTGCTTGGCCATTTGGCTGTGGCCGATCCTCCATAAATTTAAGGCCTGACGTTTTTACGGGGCACATGGTGATGGAGGGGGCCCCCGCTTGGAGCCGCTTGTTATTCCCTCCTAAGCGTTCGGCTTGACGAGATAATGTCCGGCAAGCAACACAAATCACGGCAATGTGCTTCTGCCGCATGTAGCATATGCTAGATCTGCTTTATATTCCGGTGCCACTGAATAACTGAATGCTGAAAGGGCTGCTGTTTACCATGGGGCACAGGTACAGTACTTTACACAAGCGCATCAATGGGAAGATACTGCACGGTGGCAGCATGACGCAGCGGTAAATCCGCCCTTTGGCGGGAACGTTGAGGGATACCCCAAAGTCGCCCGGACACGGCACCCTCGTCCGGTGGGGGCTAAATGATGTGGGCTTTCCCCGGCACTGCTCTGCCACTGCTGAGCCTTCACTGGCTGGCTCACCACGCCGTTCTCAGGATGACAGTCAGACTCACAGGAAGAGCGGTCAGGAGCAGCCCCCCCCAGCATGCCCGCGGGAGACGCTAACAGGCTGGCTACGAGGTGCCCTGGATGTGCGGTTGCGTTCTGCCGTAGTGTGATGTCCGTTTCAGGGTGAATGCAGGAATTCTCACAAAGTCTTGATCACATTTCAGCTTTTAGTAAAATCCCAGCAACTCTACCCTGAGTGACTAATCCAGTGAGGCTGATCCAATTAACACGTAATAGCAGGGGTAACTTTTTCACTTCCATTTACTTTAATAATGCACACCTTCTCCTTATAAGGCATCACATACTGAACTGCATTGATTATACAGTGTAAAGTAAGCAAGGAATTGTTATAAAAATTCCCTTAAAGCTTAACCTCAGTGAATCAGACCGTCAGACTCCAAAGTCATTATCAGGCTAACGGGCTTCACTCTATTTGCCAAATTGCTGTGAGATCTTTGGTCATCAGGGTCGTGATGGCATAGGTGTGTTTTTTGTATTGCCTTCACCAAAAAAAAAAGTCTGAAGACCTTGGGCCTGTCTGTCTCCAACTTCTGTAAGGAAGCGCTGTCCTCCTGCGGCCAGGCAAACACGTCTTAATAAGCTACCGGCAGCCGTAAATGGAAGACGGTCAGACGGAGGTTGGCACAGCTTCACACCTTCCTGTGACAGGCTGCCATTCCTCACGCTGACCCCCACCGATCACGGAAGCCCACCTCGGCCAGGGCGAGGCCAGCGCCCTCTGCCACCTCCTTCCGTTCTTTCTGTCCTTTTAGTCTGAAATCTAAAGCCATTTTAGCCCTCATTATTTATAATAAGTGTTGCACTTTTATAAGGATAGGTAAATACTGGTAAACTGATTTGCTGTTGTGTGTTTTGGTGAAGAGAGAGACTGGGGGTGATGGTCTGGCTCTCATGACTTAACGAGCCCATTGCTTGGTTTGCCGTCCTGGAAGATTTCGAGGTTGCCGATAAAATCAACCACATTCCGCCCTACAGTCCCAGTCTGTGGGTGCTGCTGGTCTGCTTTCCACTCAGACGACCTTGGATTTGAAGACTAATGTTGCCACAGTTACAGTCCTTGAGGAATATACCCGCCTCGAATTCTGTTACTTCACTCCGTACCCTTGTCTGGACCACAGTCTATGCAAAACCACACTGACAGCAGTTTTAATAGGAGTGTGGACAAGCTGAGGCCTCTGGAGATGCTGAGGTGATGAAGCAGCTGCAGGAGCTGCTTCACACGCCCACCTCTGATCTCTCTTAAGTTCTGCTCATATGGAGAGGAGGAGAAACATTAGACATCACTGTGGCCATCTTCACTTTCCTGTTCCTGTGTTACAATAGTGTCACATGCTCAGATTCCCCCTTCTGTTAAACCCCTCGTGGGGCGGGGCCACAGCCTGCTCCACCCACTCTCACGCTCAGCTTCCTGGCTTAACAGAAATGTACTGTATCGCTGGAACTGAGAAAATGTACTGTGTGGCAAATGCAGGCCAAATTAGGAGAGTCTACGCATCGGAAATCGAGACTCCACTGCTGAAATGCGGCTCCCTTTCCAGGAGCCCTGGAGACGCAGCGATTTGGGGAAAGTGGACCATCAGCAACCTGTCATGGCAGCGCCACCTGTTGGTTTGGCTGTTTTCGGTTTTTCCTGCTGTTGTGGACGACGTGCCAGTCAGCGCCGTGACAGCCCCAGAGAGACTTAATCAATCAGGCCGCTAACAAGCACAGCAGCTGCTGCCTGGATCGCACATCGCACTGTCTCCAAGTCCACACCTCCCCGTCTGAAAACCAGGGACCAGTGATCGGGAACCACGTCATTTTCTAACGTCATTAATGGACCAACTCATCCTTTCCAATTTCCTCACAGGCCTGTGTCACTGTGCTTACCATGGGGGTGTGACCCCTTTAACTACCCAGACGCAACAGCTGTCATCACCCAAAAAGCATGAAAGGCATAAATAAACAATCTGAGATAAACTGGAGAGGAGGGTGAACAGGGCCTGCTCAGTGTGTGTGGCTGCAAAAGACCCCCATACTGTGCGTGTGGCCAGCCTGCAGACCGATCTTCATTTTTTAACATATTAAACTCCTTTAAATTGATTTAAAACAGTTATGCAACAGTGTATCACGTTAGGTATTGGAATAAGATGGAATATATTGAATTATGTGCTGAAACACATCAGGACACAGTTATCTAAGGCATGACATGCATTTTTATGATAAATATATTTTCACAAAACCTTCTACACCTTAAGAACTGTATCATGAAAATTGTCTTTCTGCAGCATCATGAAAAAAAACATCGATTCCCACATATCTTTTTTGCTTTATGGGGATCATTTGACCATTGAGAAGCTACTTATAAATAAACCTGAATAAGCACATAGTTCCGGATGTTCAGTCTTGCTCTGCTACTTGGGTGGTAAGTGGCAGGAAGTGATGTAGTGTGTGGGCTCCCCCGCCACACACCAGGCCTCCCCCCGATGGTGCCATGCGAATCACTCCATCAAGGCCAGCAAACAGAGCTGGGCGAAGCGGGAATCAGGCTGTGAGACATGCCTTATTTGGGGGGGTAGCACACAAAGGTAAACACAGAAATAGAAATGGGATTTCTGAGAGTATGGACCTGGGGGCTGCAGCCAAGGCAATGGGGGCCAAGGCAAAACACAATGATTTATACCTCTTTATGGACTGGGGGGGGTACATTCCTGGTCCTGGTTAAGCCTAACTTTTCCCGTAATGTGAGCCCCCCTCAGTGGCCCCCCTTGATATTTACACACAATGCATCAGCAAAGGTATAACTTTGGGGTGAGGACTGGGGGGGGGCTGAGGTGGTCGGCAAAGGCAGCCTGGCACTGCTGTGAGCTGACAGTAATAAGGGCTTGAGCGGCGCCTCTGCCCGCCTCACCATCAACACCCCCGCTGCCTCAGCTCCCCTCAGCCATGGAGCGCCGTCCATCTCCCGGCCTGCCAATACACCATGATGGCCCTTTTAGACACTTATCAATATTTAACTACCTCTCCTATTGACTCAGCAATTACAGCGTAATACATTTGGGATTGATTGTCTTAAGCAGTCGGTGACAGATCTGCAGCCTTCTGTGCGTCGGTGTGTTTGAAGAACATATTATTGACGTCTTCATTGAGTTAAAACGCAGCCAAAGAGAAGGAACTTTAAGTAATGTAGGGAAAGATGAAAAACAGAAGTCGGTAGGAATCTGGCAGATAAGCTTATGACTGTTTGCCAGATTTTGCTGACAGATTGGCTCCCAAATGCTGGCCGGGGTCCACTTGCTAATATGCTCTTGAAATGAAAACAAGCATATCCTAGGGCCATGTGACTTCATTTTTATTGCGGCTCGATCCTCAGAGGGAAGAATCCATTTGGCTCGATGTTGTTTTAGGAAGTAGGTTGTCAGATGTCACAAAAAGTTACCGGTCATCAAAGGCACCGTCTGAAGGTTTCTCCTTGAAACTGAGACCCGCTAAACAAAACCTAACAGCAACATTTATTTTTGTTCTGTGGCGATGAAATGAAATCTGGCTCAACTGGCAAACATTTGCCTGGGATCTGTGTCCCTCCCGCTGGCGTTTGCTCAGGGTGCTGCTCCTGTGTGGTTGGCCACTGAGTAAATTCGTCTGTTTTATATCAACAGTTTTGTCCATCAGCTGCTGTCATTTGTCATGCCAACAATTAAACACGGAGTGACACTGAACACGGCCGCCGAATGCAAACGAGCATAAATCAGCGAGGCAGGGAGGCGGGTGACCCTGCAGACGCACATCAATCCTGTGACGGGGGGGGTGCCAGTCAGCCAGGCTGCGACGGGTGGATTCACAGCACAGCCGGGTTCCCGCTAGGAAAAATGACACATATATAAACACCAGACAGGCTAAGACATGAGGTCCAGAACTCCAGAACAGAGACAGAGAAAAACAAAATCACCAGCCTAAATAAAGCATTTTCACAGCCCTTGCTGTCGTCGGGAGCAGAGCGGGTGATTTCTCACCGTATTAACAATGTTAACAACACGATGGCGACATATTGCATAAACTATATCCCTGCTGGTAGTTCACAAAACAAATGATAAACATTCATGGAATTTTCAGTTGTGTCACAGACATGATGAATTCATATTGTTTATTTCTAGTCAAACCGCCATAATTTGAGATTCACGCCCACAGCTTCCTGAAAGTGTGTGAGCCCAGTCGGTAAGCACCTCTGAAAAGCGTCAAGCTAAGAGTGTAAACTGTGTCACTTCCTCACAGCAGATGCTGCACACATCAGAGGGGGATCAAATGCCATTTATTTCTCAGTGATACAAAATGTACTAAAATTCATCCTTTAGAGAAAATTCTGGGGGGCGGGGTGATATTTCCTGGTTTGTAATATCTTGTTTCTTTCTTGGGGGAGGATGCCCTGGGGTAACTTGGACCTCACTCTGGAACATGTGGAGGACAGTGCAAGCCAGTACCAAACAGAGCTCATCACCTCCTGGACCTGAAAGTGAACTCCATTCTCTGTAGGTGGTATCTCAGCACCATTTGCTAGACATGGGACGGCTAAGAGGTTGAGCCTGAAGAAGCTTCATCACACTGGTTCCTGAACCCAATAGATCTAGATCTGTCTATCCCATGGCTCATTTTGGTGGAAAGGTTTGACACAGCTAAATTTATTCATCACTAGATTTCAGCAAGGGACACTGGCCCAAGGAGTCCAAGAAAAAATTGTTTTTTCACCAGTCAGTTTGTAGCAATTTAGCAGTGTTTCATTTGGTCTGTAGGGGTCACCAGCCATGTCTTCAGAGGCTAATGGATGATGACCTTCACATTCACGTCACTTATGCCTCTGCATGTCTTGACAATGCCATCATTTATAGTAAAGATTAACTAGGATGTTTGGAACACCTGACAGTGGTGGTACAATCAGTGAGGGACCTGGGCCTCCCAGCCGAGCCTGTGCGTTGAGCAAAGGGAGATTCAATATCTCCAATTTCTCTTGTGGGGTCTGGTGTTGCCACAGATGGACAAAACAGAACCGATTGCAGCCTTTCCATAGCTGCCACGAAGTCTAAAAAGCAGTTGAGGTTGGTTCTGGGTTTCATCCCCAACTTCTCATCCTTGACCTGCACACCTACAGACCTCACCTGAAAGGTTCACTGGTGCCTGGAAGCTGTGAGCCAAGGAGCAGAAGGACCCCTACAAAATGTATACATGCAAGCACATCCCTACAAAAAAATCCCCAAACAGACCTTTTGTGGAATAACTACAAATCAACATTGCCTTAATTTTTAAAATATCAGTAAGATTATTACATTTTGTTTTAACTTCACTGAAAGAAACAACAAACATACTTATTACATTTAATAAACACCTGAGTTCAGCATTCATCCTGAAAATATCACTAAGGAATGATTTAAACAATAATAATGTGTTTTGAAATAACTCTCCAACATACAACAGCCACAACTGTAACCATAACAACACAATATGCTGAATGACTTTCTCTCATTTTACATCTCTATCAATGGCATCAGACTCTACTCTAAATTGTAATCTGCACACTGAGCGGTGAACGCAATCGATGTGGACTCTAAGCATAACAGTTTTAGAGCTCCTTGCGCATTATGGATCAGTCCACTGTTACCCTCTCTCCAGTCTCTCCACTTTTTATTGGATCACATCATTTAATTTCAAAAACAATTTAAGAAGCCTTATTTCAAAGTGAATTCCGATAGAGCAGAGCGAGGTCAGCCATGGCAGAGATAAATGGTGCTCTCTTTAAGTTAGTCAACTTGAGTTTTTTTTTTTCTCTTTTTTACTATTCATGCACCGGGATTAAAATGTAATATTTACACAGCTCACCTGTGGAAAAGGTTAAGAGCAAACTAAGCTCTTTATATTGCTGCTCTGTGAACATGCAGCGTTTTTGGCCCAGTGGCTGAAGGGACCAAAGAGCTTCATTACTCTGCTAAAATACCTCCAGCTTAATTTGCTTCAGAAGTGATTATTGCTCTTGCCTCACTCTGGCTAATTAAGGACTCTCATTAGGCTTTCCTGAGCTTGTTTGTGATGCATCGAGCGCCCCTGATTAAATATGACAACCTTCATGAGTATTTGTTTGAACAGCGATGTAACTGCAAAAGAAATAGTGCAAGATCCCAAGATCTTGCAAACTCAGTCTCTTCTTGCTTACATGGATTTTCATTAAGTTTGCTGTCCACCTGAAGTGGGTCTCCTGTCCTGCGTCCTGCTAGAGATCCAAACAAGGATGCAAATCATGAAATTCATTCAAGGTAACAAAATGGCATAGTTACAGAGCACAGCTGATCTCTTCTAGATCTTTAAGCTCATTGTTTACAGTGCATATGGATCCAGCCGGGTGTTTGGGATTATGGTGTGCTGTCAGTCACTGCCTGCTTTAATCCATAAGGAATGCAGTGTAGAGTACAGTAGCCAATAAGCAGTGGCTTTGATGAGTCAGTTTTGACAGTGTATGCTAATCTCTCCTACTGCTAGTTTTTCTCATGTTGAAATGCCTTTAGGACTGGATCATGCTGCCCCCAAATGATCTCTGCACCTCCTCTCAGCATCTTACGTCTGACACCTCATCCCAGCTGGTGTGGAAAACCTTCTCTGTCCACCCCTCTAGGTCTTCACATTGTTTGAGGCGGACGTCGGGCCTCTGCCAGACTGGGCCTGGTGAGACGGATATCTTTTCAGCTGTGCACTCATCCCTTTCGCTTCTCCTGATTCACATCCTCACCCCTCAGCCAAGCCTGAAGCCACCCTGTCCCTCATGGGCTGCTTCCCTCTGGAACGGGGTCACCAGCCTGGCCAGTGGGGTCTCGTTAAGATCAACACATAGTGACGGTGATCATGATTAGGGGCCTTATTTGTCCATGATGGAGCCTGAAAGCCTCTTCTTTGGCATTGGATCACACCATCATCCACCGGCGTGAGAGGAAGTGCTGCATTTACTCAATAGCAGCCATAAATAATTGACCGCAGTAAATCTGTTTCCTAATTACTAGTTCAATAACAGTCATAAAGAATAAAGATCCTCTAACTGTGTGTTAATGAACATGAGGTTAAGTGGAAACAAATCACTTATACTGAATTGACACGGAGACGGCCAGGTGAGAGGGTTTGTCGTTACCTGGCACGGATTCCTGGTCAGTTATGAATTCTTCACTGCCCTCTTGCATCTGCTGTGATGGGGGGGGGGGCATTAAAGGCTGTGAGAAAGGTACATAGCTGTAGCTATATTTCTCCTGAATCAGCACGGTCAGAGACTGGGGAAGCCTGTCTGCCCCCATGGGGGGAAAATTCACTGGCAGAAAATTCAATCTCACCATGCCTGGAAGGAGACTACTGCACACTGCCTCTGTGCTCAGCGCGGAGCTTCGTGCCTGTCAGCGCTCGCGGCGTGCAAGGACGGGAACGTGGCGGAACGAAGGGCTGCAGGAATCCGAGCTCTGCAGGCCTGCTCCTCCTGCAGAGGAGGAAAGCATGAAAAACGAGGAGTTTGCAGCTCTTCTGCGGTGCTTCTGAGAGCCAGGTTTGCCTGTTGCTGAGCTGGGGGATGTTAACTCCCACATGCCGCTCCTGTTGTCTTTGTAGAAGGTGTGAGTTTCAGACTTCAGTTTGCTGCTAACGCTCGCTGCAAAAACAGAGATGGATCCACCGCACCGTGTTTGGCCGAGAGACTCATTCTTCTCACTAAAGTCCTGCTTCTTATGACAGCAAGCAAACATCCAGCTAAACCCTCCATTATTTGGGACGTGTTACACATCTGACTAACACCGCGGCGGCCATGAGCTCCAGAGCGCATCTTTGTTGGATGCAAAGCCAGAGGAGCTGACAGATGGTCTGGGACCACCTGGGAAGGAGAGGATTTGGGAAACGGGAGAGGTGGAAGGAAGCCAGACAGACGTCCTCATGACGCAGAATAAATGTGGATCAGTTGATCAGGAAGGAGGCTACAGACAGCAGATATCAGGGCGTGTCTACAGATCGGCGCACAGCACACGCATGCACAGGCGTTCAGGTGCGCACATGCATGCACATACTTATTACATGACGTTAAAGGAGCTGCGATACAGCCAACGTAACATTTACCAGGTTGATCTATTTAAAAAACAGTGAGCTGTTAACATCACACTGTGAGCAGACATTAGCATGTGATGGTAAATCAGCACCAATCAATCAGTCTCAGTGTCTTCAGCCTTTTTAAAGGTTATTATGGGATGTCTGAGCATTGATGTTGTTAGGACAGCCTGGCTATTGTGGCTTCATCACTTCCCTGAGTTAACATACCAATCCCATGAGTTAACATGGGCATACTCTATGGTCCAATTAATGCAACATGGAAATCTAATGTTAATCAAGAGGCAGCATTTGCCCAAACATTTCAAAGGCCTTAAGTGAATAATCACACTGGATTTTCCATAAGGCAATATGCTGATCAGGCTGTAAACAATATTAAGTTGGAACGATCATTTATTTAGAGCAATGTGGCAAAATGTATAAAGTTTTTATATTTCATCATTTATTGATATTTTAACCTAGCATTTTATAACCTGCTTCACATATTTACAGAAATGCAGAGAGTACACTACTGAAAAATGACTCAAAATGAGATATTAGGGACATTTAGGCTAAAGCTTGGAAATGTAATAGTCAGTAGGACATGGTCATGGTCAGCTGGAGGGAAAGAACAGGGCATCAAAAAGAAGCTTCCAGAAGTGACTGCAGTGCTTAAGGAGCATTGTAGTCCTTAAGAACCATATCATCCTGCCATCTTGTGAATGTGGAGGAGATTATCCCGACCTGAGCGACTCAGCCCCTTAAACACCCATATCTCTGCCGTCTTGTGAATGTGGAGGAGATTATCCCGACCTGAGCGACTCAGCCCCTTAAACACCCATATCTCTGCCATCTTGTGAATGTGGAGGAGATTATCCCGACCTGAGCGACTCAGCCCCTTAAACACCCATATCTCTGCTGTCTTGTGAATGTGGAGGAGATTATCCCGACCTGAGCGACTCAGCCCCTTAAACACCCATATCTCTGCTGTCTTGCTCGTGCATTTGCATAATCCCTCCGCCATTCATACCCTGAACTCAAATTTCATTTGCATATCGGAGCCCAGATGAAACATCTCAGTGGGTTGCAGAAATTTAAAAAGAAGAAATGAGAAATCACAGCACTCCTTCCAAAAAAAGGAAATACAAGCGCTCAGATTCAATGTGCATAAGATCAACTAGTTTCTCAAAATAAATCATAATAATCAAATTAAATTGTAATTTTTAAATGTTCAAATTCCAATAATATGGAACATAGGGGAGTCCTTACATGGGATTGTCACTGGACAGGAAGTGGTCCCAAGATTCCAAGAGAGCAATTAAGTATCTGACTCAAGACTCAAGAGTTCTTTACTATAAACACGTCCATGTTCAAGAACACAGAACTTTCCCTTGGGCACCCTATGGTGCTAAGCATAAATGCAATTACAATAAATAAATATATCAGCAATATAAACACAATACAATATAATGCAATATAAATATAAAAAGTGTACAAAACTATGTTTGATTTTGTGCGCGTGTGCAGTGTGGTGCAAAGAGAGAACGTGTAAATGTAATGGATGGGTCATGTGCTGGAAGTGCCGCACGCCTGGGCTACGTCACAGTGATTGTGCTCCCGTGCTGAACATATAGCACGTCATGGCTGCCAACACTCATGCGTCTGGCGTGTTGCTTACGCTTTCAGACTCTCATGCAAGAAATATTACAGCAAATCTATATTATTCCATTATAAACCTAAAATTATCTACATCAAAAGCTTTCGGGTGGTTTGCAAACCCTACAGACTATTTACAAGGTAATAAAACTGTTCCATACATGTAAATGCATGTACAGACTTGTTTCGAATTGAAAATCTCGCGCCAGCCAGCTGACCAAAGCTGGAAACACTGGCATGTGCACTGCTGGCATGTAAACTAAACGTGTCCAGTATCATACTATTCTCCCATTGGGGGTGGGGGGGGGGCAAGATAAACATAATTTCATTTAACGCAATCCAAGCAATCATAACACATCATGACCCAGGGGGTATTCCATGATAATGGAATGGATAGGAAAAGCTCCCAGTTGCACCATTTGCTCTTTCTTCCGTAAAACCTGTTGGGCTCCATCAAATGATATGAA
>JAODJU010000001.1:16686205-16703175 GCA_026776725.1 Gnathonemus echidnorhynchus
CAGACACACACACACACACACACAGACACACCTGGGGCCTGGTTTTATTGGGTTTGTTTGTTTCCTTGTTTTCAATCTTCTCTCCAGATTTCCATAGCTAATGCCACCATCTGTTGCTGAGCTGCTGAGGCCTGATTAGGATTTCAATTTGCTTTCTCCTTCTAAATTCAGTCTTAAAGGGACAGTGTCCCCCTCGCGAGAGTCACAGCTCCACGCTAAAACGCCTTGAGAAGACGAGGGCAGGGTGAGCAGAGAGTATGGACACAGCTTGGGAAAACCAGGTTTATTTAAGAACAAAAACTTTACATCTCTAGCTGCTGTCTTCACAGGGTCGTCGCAGGACAAGCTGAATGGGAGAGATGAGGCAGATTAAAGATGGAGCACAAATGTAGGAGCGAGTGTGCATGCATGTGTGTGGGCGTGCGTACGCTCCAATACGAGATGCCTCTTCATCGCACACGTTTCTGAACACATAAGCGGAAGAACAACACACACACACACACACACACACACCTATATCTTTGAGGGGTCACTCCACTCATTTCTATGGGCATAACCTTAACCCCTACCCAGCCCTAACCTTAACCATAAGTAAGCAAACAAAATACGTTTGGCATTTTAAGTTTTTTGATTGCTTTCACAGAGTTTATAAGACTGAAAAAGTTATGCTTTGTAGGGACCGAAAAAACATCCCCACAAGGTCAAATAAGATTGTGTCACACTTAATATATACATATACATCACCACACACACACCTGGCTAAAATTTCCAACAGCATTCAGGCGCTGAAAAGCTCACTTCTATGGCATGGGAAGTTACATTACATGAACTACGGTCATCGGAATTTTGTAGATAGTAGAAAAAGCCCTTTGAAAGGATATGTCACCTCAGAAGGATACAGTGTCCTGCTGAGCCACAATAGAGGGCCGTAACTTGGCATTAATATCTTAAACAAACAAAACATTAAAGCAAAGTTACCAGGAAGGAACAAGGCCTTCGGAGGAAGCACAACACAATAAAAATAACCACAAATATGTACAGGAAAAAAAAAAAACATTTTTCCACCAAGTAGGCAGAGAAGCCTCTACTGTTACGTTCGATTAGCTGCCTGCGTGGTCGAGTGAGCTGCCCCAGGACCAGTGAAGCCCCACACACCCTGTGGGACGTGGCACGGGCACGGGCCAGCTGCTGGCACCACACAGATCCTTTACTTCCTCCTCACCTGCTCACCGTCGTTTCTGGGTCTTGCTCAGATCCCCGGGGGCCTCCTTCGGCCTGGCTGACCTGGCAAATTGCTGCCACGAGTTAAGGCCACATCTACAGACCTCCTGCTAGGCCCTGGGAAGCTGTGGAGAAGCAGCTTTAAATCTGCAGCCCCGCAGAATAAACCCTGGCAGGTCCCCCGCCTAAGCGCCCGGGGTCACTGCACTGCAGAGACCCCAGTGTTCAAAAGCGGGATGTTACACTGATGCAGTGTGAAAGCGTGACCATCTGAACACAGCAAATCTCAGCATTACAGCCAGCAGCTGTGGACAGTCCTCTACATTTACGGGAATATGGCAGCATCGGTACAGACAGATAAACACAAAGACATACAAAGAGGCACATGTGCACAGGCACACAGACAGGCAGACCCAGACAGGCAGGCAGGCAGACCCAGACAGAGAGACAGGCAGACCCAGACAGACAGACACAAGCACATGTGCACAGACAGTCAGACACACATATGCACACAGACTGGTAGACACACCAACACAGACAGACAGGCACGTGCACACACAGAGACACAAAGAGAGGCACACGTGCACAGACACGCACATGCACAGACACGCAAACCCGCATGTGTGAAGGATACCACGATGAGGGGCTTGTCCTGCAGCACGAATCCGTTGGTGTCCCTCAGGGCTTTCGCTGCGCTCGTCTCGCTCGGCAGCCCGATAAATGCCTGCCCCTTCATCCTGCCCTCCTTCATCAGCACCACGTCAAACCTGAGGATCAAGTCGCTCTAAATGTTCTCCGGTGGTGGACCGTCGTAAAGAGACACGCCCCTGCCGGCGGACATGTGACCAGACACAGCACTCACATGTTCCTCTCTGTCTCCGAGGACATGTCCACATATCTTCCATAGATGTACCTCAGGTCCTGAATTGGACAGAAAGCAATTAATGGTGCTGTAGCGTTTGAGAGGACAGGGTGAGGATCGCAAAGCTGTTCATGAGACACACAAACCAAGTATCACAGAGAATAAGTGAAAGAGTGCGACGGTCACGTGGGACATGGGGCCTCACCTTCTCCTCGACCTGCTTCGCTATGTTCTTCACGTACAGCCGACATGTTGGATCTCCAGGCTCATAGTTTTTGAATACGGACATTCTCTTAATCTCTGTTGAGATGAAAGGAAAGAGCACCATTCACACGTCTTGTACCCCATCTTCAGACAAATGCAGCAGAAGGTATATTTGTACCGTGTTTTTAATTTTTATATGAATATGCATGTGCGCACGCACACGCACATACACACGCACACACACACACGTACGCACAGGCACGCACGCACACGCACGCACGCACACCTGGAAAAAAATTAAGAAACCACAGCACAATTTTTTGCTTCACTCATTTCTCAATTTATGGGTGAGCTTCTGTGAATAATATATATACTTTTGCCGCCTGGTTCTTCTCTCTCTCTCTGATGAAGGGCTTCTTCCTTGCTTTATGGGACTTCAGTCCTGCTTACAGGAGCCTGATACAGACTGTCCTAGCAGTGCACTTCACACCAGCACTTAATGTTTCTCATTCCTTTTGAAGGTCACTTGATGTCATCCTCTGATTCATGAGGCACTGTCGGATAAGTTGACAGTCATCTCTGGCATTAGAAAATTACTTTGGCTCTCTACATGTCTGGTTTTTGGTTTTTGCCAATGTCTCCTGCTTCACACTGTTCCTGTGTACTGCTGCCTGGAAGCAACCAGCTGCTCAGTGTAGCCTTCTGTCAGCAGAACCAGGATTAAACCAGGATTTAAAAATGAAGATAAAATCTAGAGTGGTCTCTTAATTTTTTCCCATAATATATGGATCAGAGACCCAGTCCAACCCCCACTGGCTGATACCGTCTTTGGTGAGTCTGCCTTTCTCCAGCTCTCTCCTGGAGATAAACTCAGAGGGGACCTCAGTGTCCTCATCGCTGTCCTCCTCCACCTTCGCCACTTGGGCCACTGGGTAGATCTTCCCGAAACCGTCAGCCGGCTGCTCCAAGGTCAAGGTTTCCTCTTCCACAACAACTGGAGAAGACAATGATCTCCATGCTGAGCCCAGTCTCCACCGCAGGGAGCTCACCTGCACAGCCGCTGACTCCCACTCAAACGGAACCACTTATCAATCACACATATGGACTCACCGCCTGTCAAGGCGAATCAGCAGAGGGCTGATTAAGGATTTCCATCAGGCTGGAAACCTGGATACCTATCCATGTGAAGGCCCCCAGGGGAAATCGCTCACCTTCGGGCATCTCTGGCTCCTCTGCCGGGGCCGGAGCTCCTCTTTCCAGGATCTCCGAAACGTCAGCAGAGATGTGGAACTCAATCTTCTTCTGGCTGAGGGCCTGGGCCTGCTCAAACACGTCCGAGGGCTGCAGAGCGGGGGCGTGGCCACTGAAACGGCAACAGGACCAGCGACTTGGCGACCAGTTGCTCTCCAAAATGTGAGGACACACCCCAGTCTCTTCTGGTCACCAGCATCCTCATAAACATCACACATTACAGCATTTCACACTGTTGTCATTTTAAAGTGCTTCTAGCGACCGGACACAGAGAGCATGACTGAGAGAGGATCATCACGATGTAACTCATCCAAGCATCCAAACGAGTAACAGTCAGCTGCTCATCCATTTTCCAACAACAGGCTCCATCATGGGAGCACTGGGAGGATCCCATCCACGTCGCAAGATGCAATTTTACCTGGGTGTCTCTGCTTTGGGTGCAAACAGGAGGTCCTTCAGCTTGGGTTTCTTCCTCGTGGAAGATCGTTTCGTCCTCTGGAGCCGTTTGCACTGTTGGTTCACGATGCCCATCATCCTGACCATCCTGAGGGCGATGGCAGACGCATCGGAGCGCGGGCAGGCGGAGGGTGATGTAAAGGATGATATAAAGATGTCATGTAATGACATCCGTCAAAACAGAAATACCTCCTCAGCACGACAAATTCACCTCTGAAGCTCACCTCTCCTTCTCCTCCCCATCCTCACTCTCATATTCGGACTCCTCCTCGCTGGAAAACTCCATCTCCTCCTCCGGCAGGGGAGGGTACTCGGGGGGCAGTGGGGGCATGGGCGGCGGCTGCACAGGAATGCTCTCATACTGGGGGCACAGAAGACCCAGCGGGTTTTAACACGCGTCAGGCAGCACAGCGACGGAGGCTTGGGGTGACGGCGCCCTCGTACCAAAGGGGGGGCGGCAGTTATAGCTCCAAAAGGACACGGTAGATTCATCTTGTTCATCAGGTGAAGAACCTGCATGTTAAAAGGAGCCCCTTAATGCACATTTAAACTATATAAACTATATACCACTTTATATGAACCATTTGAAGCATTTAAACACAACAGACTACATACCACTAAATAACAATTTGCTGCTCTGTGACAATATAAATACTAATCCCTTTATCTTTTTAAAATGAACTGGATATACCCACTTGGACATAAAACTTGGGCACACTGACGAGGGCATGCGTAATGTTAGTCAGAATCCTGCCTGATGGAGGTGGGTACAGATACTTCAGTGAGGGATTCACCTGGAATTTCAGCCTGCAGAGGAAAACCACAACATTAAAGCAGAAACAAGCAACTACAAAACACAGATCAGATTATCATTTTTAGAAAGCCAGCTCTGGCAGATGCATAAAATGTTTACTAACAAAGACGTTAAACTGTTAAGAAACACGTTCTCAGTCACACATTGCAACTTTATGAGAGCCGGTGAATACGGCGCATCTCGGAGTTACACGCTCACCCAAGGCTGGGGGCCGCTCCGGTTTCTATTAACGGAGCGCTGGGCTGCTGTCTGTCTTTCTTCTCCTTCACATCCTTCTCCTTAGTTAAGCTGGTGTGAGACAGGGAGTTTGAGAAAGGGACTTTAAAAGCTCCGTTGAGTCCTACAAACTTGCGCCGAAGTTTCACTGGTGTACCTGTCCGAAACTGGGGGGTTCTTCAGCACGGTGACGGCGTCCTGCTCCTTCGCAAACTCCACGACCAGCGTGTGATTCAGGATTTTCAGCTGGTGAAGCCTACCGAGAGCCTGAGGAGAAAGCGGAGCCACAAGGTCACCGACAATGGGACAGGCAGCTGGTGACAGGAGCACGTGACCCCGGGGAGCATCTCAGCAGGACCCACCTTGGCTGCGGACTTCTCGCTGGCGAAGCTGGCAAAGGCGGTGTGTTTCTGCGCAAAGCAATGACATCGTTAGACTACTGAGAACAGATACACGGACAACAACGCGAGACACGGGCGGCGGGGGGTCCGACACACCAGCAGTCCCCTATCGGAGAAGACTCTCACTGACACCGCCCCAAAGTATCTCAGCAGATCCTCCTTTTCGTCCCGGCTCAGCTCCGAAGGAAGGTGCCGTATGATGAGAGTCTTACTGCGCCGGGTCTGGACCGGATCGCCGTCTTGCTCTGCACATTGATCCATCACAGCGATGCTATTAGTTTAAAGCTGGCTAATGCTGCAAACAGGAACCAAGTATATAACGGCGAATAACGTTCATCTAACTGAAATACGTCACTCTACAGATGAAGACTCGCAACACTGTATAATAACCAACCAGCATCTTTAGCTATAGCGAACAAATTTATCTTAATACGATAGTCTCTGACTTTCCGCCTATAAATGTACTTCCGTTAAAGATCATTTCTGATTGGTCAGTCAGATAATATACGCCCATCGATGATGTTCGTATTAAGTTTACTTCCGGTTCAGATAGTTTCTGACTGGACATTTAAATACAGTACACCAATCAATGAATTTCATTCGATACTGGAAATAAATACTCGTTTTACCCTTAACGTAACAACATTTCTTATAAGTTGTGAATGTATAGTGCATATCGTTAATGTTAAATATCTAGTAGTGCACCTAAATAGTTATTATCTTGTTTTGAAGGGGGCGATATTATTACTATGTAAATTTCTATTCTCAACCGCTAGAGGTCACTATGAGCAGCAGAAAAGGATTTAAAAATTTGAAGCAATCTTAACTAGCAAAACGTGTTTTGAATAGCTTTTTTTCGCAGGTGAGGTGTTTGGTGACAAATAGATGAATGAGCACGAAGGTAAACAAATCATCTAGGCTTGATATGAATCTGTGATTTTGAGGTTTTTTTCTATCTTTAGGCTTATCAGCCTAACCAAACAATATAAAATTAAAACTTAAATATATCACCCTTTAAATATTCTCCTAAAGATAGAGACAGCGCTTAATAAAGCTGAGTGGCTTGCAATAACACTTGTGCACACAGAGAGCAGTGGCTGCACTGGCAGTGTTCAAACCCCACGTGGAATGTGCCTCACAGTGTAAGTGTACGTACAGCAAAGACAGCAGCAGAGTACAGCTGGTGGCCTGACACAGAGGGGTAACGACGTCTCACTCAGCGGGGGGGAGTATTAAAAACAGAGCCCAGCGGAAGACATGGCCAAGGGGCAGCTGTATGTGAGCAGTAAACACTGGACAGGCTCCTCACTGTCTCTGCTGTAATTCACATGTATTTGGTGTATTTCATTAGACATTTCAAATTACACATTTGTTTATATTAAAGTGTCCGCATTTGAGCCATTTCTAAAGCAAATAAACTTACAAGTAACACAAAACAAAACAGCCAAAGAATTTAATTATTCCAGTGCCCGTGGTGCTTATTGCAGTGTGCACAGTCTGTGTTTGATTAGCTGGGTTAAAGATGACCTTTCATTCAGTCAGTAGGGCACTGATCAGTGGCTTTTTCACACACGTTAATCTGCACTCTTAGGCCTCTTTCTTCTGTTTATCTTTTGCCTAGATTTTTACCTTAAAATATGTATTAAAATTTTTCACATTTGTCACAGTTCTGGTTGTAAATGCTGAAGCATCACCTCTTACTTTATATATGAAGCAAAGCCTCTGGTTCAATCTGCTTCATCCACCACTATCGCCAAGGAGCCTCGAAATTCCTGAGCAAATGAAACCTTTTCTTCACCGAACAACCCGGAGCATTCCTTGCCAGGGCAAACAATGGTCCTTTTCAGGCTGACCGGCTCTGAAATTTCGCAGGTAAGGGGCAGAACAGCAGTCATTTTATTCAATCTGAGAAGCCAGCGGTCAGATTTATGGAGAGGGAGCAGCTGTTAATGTGCCCGTCTCTGTCAGCCGGCCAGCAAAGGTCAGGCAGACGTAAAAGAGTTTTATTCTCAGCTGACATCACGTATCTCTGATGTGTCGCTGAGGACTAAACATCATTCATACTGTGACACACTGCAATTATGTCCAATTTGCTGAACATCCAAAAGTTCCTTAATGTAAAAACAATAGTAAATACAAAAGGGATCCTGCAGCTAACACTGGTTGGACCCCTAATAAGTTTAAGCTGACCAGTTTTCTGTGATATTTAAGATCCCTTTAGAATGTAGCTCCTGCCAAAAACATCAAGACATGGGTCAAAGTGTCCTTGTCTTCACTATTCAGACTTGAAGCCCGTCTGATGTTCAGATCTCCTTTCCACGGCTGCGATGTGTCCAGGATCCTGGCATTCAGTCTCTCTCGGGGCGATTCTCACTTCCATTTCCCCCCAGATTTGCAGTTAAGTGAAGCTCTTCTGTTATCAGCGGCCCATCACATTCTGGCTGGTGATGTGGGGTTTCACTCTCCCTCACACAGCGACGTACTGCACACAGCGCCGTTTGTTGAGCTCCACACAGCAGTGGCCTCGTTCCATCAGTCTCTGCTGCTCTTTGCTCCACCTCAACCTGTAATTGCTTTATTGAAGCCAATATTAATAGAGTGAGTCAGGTTTTTCTAGTGGTCATCAGGTGCTAATTAAAAGGAATTTTCCAGAAGCTTCCGGATTCCAGCTCTTATTGACTCTAGTTATGCAACCCTGGTTTCCAGGACGCCTACAGACTCCTATGTGATTTTTCCCGTTCTGCAGGAGATGAGGACCCCATACGCCTACCTACATTTCACAGTGAGCCCATCATGCAAGCGCTCATGTCCGCTTTACAGAGCAGTGATGGGAAATAAATTAACCAAAACTGCCTGGAAAGAGTCCGAACTGAGCAAAGCTGAAGGCAGCACGGTTGGGTGGGGGCAAGTGGGGAGGGTATTCAACATGGCACTGAGGCAGCGAGAGTTCAGGACACAGGGAGCATGTGGGCGGTCTGCGGAGAGCGATGCTGCCCCGGCTCATGGTGCTCAGGAGGAGCCCAGCAGAAAAATGGATACATGAATCTGCAAACCGTTCAGCAGATTCCAGGTGCAGCTGACCGCTGGAGAGACGATGACCTACAGCCGGCTTTGCAAACACTGGCCTCCCAGAATCTAATCATCAAAAGTGCCATCATATCTTTGGTGAACCTTACAGAGGTCCTGCTCTTTTAATTCACCATTGTTTAATTCTTTTCCAGCATTATTATCATTTTTACATGCACCAGTTTGGAGCACAAAAATCAGCTATAATGATTTATGATCTACAGTAACTGCTCTATCACCATGCCCCCCAATAAAAGATGGGTGTCCCAACATTTCCCAGTTCTTTCTTCTGAAATCGGTGACTTTGTGACGCTGGTGCACCTGCGGCTTTCTGAGTAGCTGCTTGGCGGGCGACACGGATACTGTAAGCGTCCCGTAAGTGTAGACACAAATTTGTGTCACTGGACTTTCAATCCTCAACTGGAAATTGCATTTGAGTTTAAAAGTTTGCTGGGTCACTTGGCACCTTTGTGAAAGGGGCACACATCAGGCTGTTGATTTCTCAGTTAGTGTCTATTACCTGAGAGTATAAACTCTTCATAATCTACATCTGTGGTTTCAGTGCTCAAAGAGAACCAGGAGACCTGCCAAGATCTCAATCCATTCTGCTGGAAACTAATTACACTTTATTGGTGTCTCTGACACTCCGCTCCTGGAATTTGTCCAAACAGACACCTAGTTAAAAGTTAAGTGTTTTGCGTTTGCCTCTTAAGCTACTGTTAGCCAAGTGCTGGCTGCTCCCAATTGGTAATTTTACCATGAAACCTGAACCCCAAGCTGGTTGAAGGTCTGCTTTCTGTCTTGTGCTGTGTGTTAATCTCTGGACCTGCAAGCTCCTTCCAAAGAGGAGGACGCCATCTTGGTCTGTAGCTGGTGTCACATGAGCAGATGTACACAGTGCCTGAGGAGAAGGAAAGGACTCACAGGCGAGTATTTCCATTCAGTTGAATTTTATTTGTATAGCGCAACATTACACTGTGTCAAAGCACTTTACATAATCCCTGCCAAAAGTACCCTGTCCATTTGTAACTAATGACAGGTTTACAGATTTTAGAAGGTAATCAAGCCAGATGTGAGGTTTTTGCCTAAAATAAATGTATTAGAGGACACCGAGATATTGTAATCTCTTGCGAAACGCATTTCTTCAACGACATTCTTTCAGTTACATCAATACTAACTTGCAGAATAAGTTATATATGGCTTTATAGACTAAGGTACTATGTAAATGGTGCATAAACAGCTGTCTTAAAAACCCATTTTCGATATCAGTTTCATCCCTTTCGGTCCAGAATAAATCGAAAAGGTTACACGAAGGCCTACTCTGAGCAGAGAGAATAGGTTACACGAAGGCCTACTACGAGCAGAGAGAAAAGGTTACATGAAGGCCTACTCTGAGCAGAGAGAAAAGGTTACATGAAGGCCTACTCTGAGCAGAGAGAAAGCGTCCAGACTCGGCATTAGCATCACTGAGTGGCTAGCGGACCCCTTCTGGCAAGGAGACATGTGTCCAGCAGATGTTGGGAAGAGCTCAGAATTTCAAAGACAAACAGCTTCTGAGGAAGTCACTGGGGAGAGGGCTGCGGCGTGAGCTGGGATCCCACCCTCACGAGCCTACTGCCCTGTTTGGGCCAGGGATACTGACAGCAGTGCACCCTGACCCACCGAGCTGCGATCCTGTAACCACCCGCAGGTGTCAGGAAGTCAGTAGCAGGGGAGCAGAGAAACCAAAGCGTGCGACAGCATCTGTTACTAACAACCACGATGCTGTCCTCAACCAAGGCATCTGTGTAACTAACATTTGGTTTTTTGTGGGCAATCCATGCTGATCATGTGTTTTACATTAAATGTTACTATATCTTAAATGTATGTATATGAAACCAAGATACCAATTATCAGCCAGGCATGAGATATATGTAAGCCAAGCTAAATTCAGGGCATATGTCACAAAGGTTTTTTAGTGTATAAAATTTTTGTTTGAGTCCTTATCGCAGGCTGTAACAACACAGGTTGTGTTCCACCTTCAGTGGGGAGTGGGGTTTCCCTCGACTCAGACGCAGGGAAACCTTCCGGGGCCCCAGCTCTGCTGCTCCTGGACCCCCCCGACACACTCCCAGTCTCACCGAGGGAGGTGAGAGAGGCCCGAGAAGGCCCCCCGAGTCAGTGAGCCTCTTACATCATCGTGTCTGGACCACAGAGCATAAGTGCCTTTAAAATAGCTTATAAAGAGAGAGCAGCTTTTAACCACATGTCCTCTCTGAGGCAGGTGTCTACTTACAATCCATAATGTACCAGTCAGAGGAGCATTGGGAGCTGCAGATATTTAGTGACATACATGTTTGAGAAGGCAGGGTCAGCCAATCCCTGGAACAGTTGGGGGTTAAGGGCTTTGCTCAAGGGCCCAACAGTGAAATCACACTGTCGACCATGGGAGTTGAACCAACAACCTTCCGACTGGCGCTCCGCATGCATCCGCCCATCAGACGACTGATGCTGCTGTTTGGTGGGGGAATAAATGAGGGGGTGTCAGGCTGCTCGCAAATTAGAAACCTAATTTACACACCACCTCACCAGGAGTCCTGTCGTTTCATTAAACAGTGAAGGTATTTTTCCATTTAAAAATGACTGCAGACACCTTACTTTTTCCCATTTAAAAATCAGGCATCTGACAGCCCTGTGATTTATAGTAATGTCCAAGACTTTTACTATACATCTGGGTTTTTTTGGTAGTGTATCTTAGACTAATCTGTAATCTGCAATATTTACTGTACAGGCCTATGTTAACAGGGTTCTGAACTTAAACCCAGTGAGAGGGCAGCCGATAGCATCATAGTTTGGGGGTCATTTCCGCAACGAACGCTCACTGTAGCGTGGGGTCTGTGACAATACTTGGGACCATTATTAAAAATGCAAAATTAACGGCACTGAAAAGTTTAAAAGTTGCTGTGAGAAATGCGAGAATCCACTCTCACAGACACAGCTACCATGAGAGTGAGGCTGGTTACATAGACAAAGACGCACAGCATACCCAAGCCAAGATTTTTAATATTAAAGATACGGTATGCACTTACGTGAACAAGTAGTATTTGTCACGGATATCGTTTTGAGTATTGTTTATATATTTTCGGATTACACATCATCGAGCCTCTGCAATCCTCCAACAAGCCCCCAAAATATTCCCAATTAATTCTTCAAGGCCAATTTGGGAATAACCGAAACTGCGAATGTCAGATTAGCAAAAAGGACAGAATGTTCCCCTCAGTCCTCGCTGCCCTTTGTATGCAGACCTGCTATCTTCGGTCATTTCTATTGATTTAAGAAAGCATTTGGGGGGGAGAGCAGGTCATACACACCCACAGGGAAGCGGGGAATCCACCCCGAAGAGGCTGAGGGCATCATCTAACAGCTGGTGGCTGGGCCAAGGGGGTAATGAAGCAGCTTTCAGATGATCTTACAAAACAAAGCTGCTCATCTTCAAAGTGAACAAACCTAAATGTCTCTTAATCTCCATGCTGAGACACTGAATGCTGATGAACCCGTGTGGCAGTGAACAGACAAGAGACAGACAGCAAAGCAGGTCAGAATGGAGCTTCTATAAGGGATTCAGAGTGACTTCCCGATCAAAATGAGTGACTTTGAGGCTCCAAATGCAGCTGATGCTGCTGGACCAGCATGGAGGTTGTGGACTCCTTGATGCTTCCAGTGTGAGAGTTAGCAAAGAAGCCTGGGTGTAGAATCAGAATCAAAATCAGAAAAACTTTATTGATCCTGGAGGAAATTGCTCTGAACATCTATTAAAGAAGTGAACACCTATTAAAGATGTGCTATGCTGCAGAGGCCTCTTTGGTCCTGCCATCCATGATGGTGTCACATGCATGTCCTGTCTGCTCTGTAAGCACCATTTGCCTGAATGGAGCAGCTCCAAGCCCGTCCCCCCCCCCCTCCCCCTTTAGTGGGTGTCCCTGCACACTGGCACAGGGCAGACACCCCCTCCATGACTCCTATAAGCCATGGTCTGTAGTCCTTTCTATGGAGCATCAGTGTTTTGGTACCAGAGCACAGAAATGTCCCAGTGGCACTGACCCAAACTCTCTAACATGTTAGAGCCCAACGGTCAGGTCCACTAGAGAACCACTGTGCTGGTAAACGTTGCCCCTTTCAACACTGTCATACACCTCATCTTCTAGGACCTAAATATCCTGTCTTGCATTTACTGCTGCCAGTTAGAGCAGAAATTCTCACATCTGGGCCACCAAACGTGACCAAAACGAGACTCTGTGCCCATCAAACTGAGCAGCTACGGCGAGGAACGGGGTGGGGGGGGTTTCATTACAGGACCCGTCGTAGTACATTTACTGCATTAAAAGCCTCATAATCCACTTGGAGACTTAAAACTCCATTTGGCCACATTTTCACTGCAAATTCTACAGGAACATCGCAAATGTACAGAATTCAATTAAAATTAATAAAGCGTTTGAAAAGAGGTAGTGGGTAACATTAGGAGAACATCACTGAACACGTAGAATCAATCTTCAGGCATTTCAGGATTGAATTACAGACAAAATGCCACGTCCACCCAGTGTCTGCCAAATCCCATTTGGTGGCGTGTTCCTGAATCCTTGCTATTGATTTGACTGAGATCCTCAACATCCTCTGCTTCTCTGAATGACCTGCTTGGCAGCATTTTGGGCATAAAGTTATTACCTGTCAGCAAACAGTTTGAGATACATAAATGATGGAAATGAGGAGGAAATTGAATTTGTGTCTTAATTAATGTGATCTCTAATGTCCTATGAGAGCTGTCTCACATGTACACAGACACACACACACACACACCTGTATTCATATCTTTGTGGGGACCATTTATTCAACCACACAAAATACAAGACTTCTGGAATTTTTAGTTTTTTGTTTGCGTTCGCAGATTTTTATAAAATTGAGGTTATGCAAATGGAAACCTGAAAAATGTCTCAAAAAGTGATCTGTGCAACTACCCCCCCCCCCCCCACACACACACACACACACACACACAGACATGTGGCATTTTAAGTTTGTATATCAGCCAGGAAAATGATACAGTATGTGATATATTGGTCAATGATCTTGCAGGTCTTTTCAAGGGCAAGAGCCAATCCTCACCTGATATCAGAGTGTGATCATTTTATGGTGACTACATGGAGATCTGTACTTTCATCAGTTGTGTTTTTGTCTACCACAGCTATACCAGAACTCGATTTAACCTGAGGTGGAAATCTGGTCACGATGCTCATATGTTCATCTGAAATGGTAGGGATCAATCTTTCAGTAAAAGAGAAGATTCTAGTTGTCCATCACTTACTAGGTCCGGATTCCACTCAAAGATGTTCTCAAAGTTTTGCTGGTAGTAGCTTCTGAATGTGAGGAGAGGTTCTACTCAGAGACCTTGTAGCAAGGTTTCTTAAAGGCTTATGGGGCATGTGCGATGTCAGGTGGGCAGCTGCAGAAGCAGCCGGCTTCAAGTCTCTGCCCCAAACCTCACTCAGCCTGCACCCCATAAATCTCCCCCAGGTGGCAGGGCAGCCCAGGCCTGCGGCACATAGCTCAGGTGTCACAGGTGTTAACAGGGCAGGAGGGATGGGGCAGCAAGCAAGTCAGAGAGACGCCGGGGCAGGCATGGAATGCCGAGGGCACGTCTACGGCATCCGACCAAGAGCAGGTATGGAGAGGGCAGGTATGGAGAGAGCATGGATGGAGATGGCAGGTATGGAGAGAACAGGTATGGAGAGAGCATGGATGGAGATGGCAGGTATGGAGAGAGCAGGTATGGAGAATGCATAGATGAGAGGACAGGTATGGAGAGGGCATGGAGGGAGAGAGCAGGTATGGAGAGAGCAGGTATGGAAAGGGCAGGTATGGAGAGAGCAGGTATGGAAAGGGCAGGTATGGAGAAGACATGATGGAGAAGACAGGTGTGGAGAGAGCAAGTATGGAGAATGCAAAGATGGAGAGGGCATGGATGGAGAGGACAGGTATGGAGAAGGCATGGAGGGAGAGAGCAGGTATGGAGAGAGCATGTATAGAGAGATCAGGTATGGAAAGAGCAGGTATGGAGAGAGCAGGTAAAGAGAGCAGGTATGGAAAGGGCAGGTATGGGGAGAGCAGGTATGAGAGAGCAGGGATGGAGAGAGCAGGTATGGAGAGAGCAGGTATGGAAAGGGCAGGTATGAAGAAGACATGATGGAGAGGACAGGTGTGGAGAGAGCAGGTATGAGAATGCAAGGATGGAGAGGGCATGGAGGGAGAGGGCAGGCATGGAGAGAGCAGGTTTGGAGAAGACATGATGGAGAGGACAGATATGGAGAGGCCAGGTGTGGAGAGAGCAGGTACAAAGAGAGCAGGTATGGAGAATGCAAGGATGGAGAGGGCATGTATGGAGAGGGCATGGAGGGAGAGAGCAGATATGGAGAGAGCAGGTACAGTATGGAAAAGGCAGGTATGGAGAGAGCAGGTATGGAAAAGGCAGGTATGGAGAGAGCAGGTTTGGAGAGTGCAGGTTTGGAGAATGTCATCAACTCGTGTTCAGATGTTTATAGTATTGGATAAAACTGACTTGCTAAGTTACCCCATGGATATATCTATAATTATGAGCACTGCAGTATGAAGTTGTGTCAGTTATGCTTGAATAAGCTACTGATCAAAAAAGAACATTATGGTACCACCAGCTATCACTGGATTTGCAGAGGTGTGAAGTCTCACAGTTTATCTGTGCGGCTCACAGTTTTTTGTCTCTTTTTGCTGTCTCATTGCTGAGGGTAGAGCGGTGGCTCTGAGGGTAGGGATCGGTGGCAGTGATTAGAAGGTTGCTGGTTCAATCCCTAGAGTGATCCTACTTTGTTGAGGCATTTAGACCAAACAAAAAAAATCTTCAGGATCAGGAATGACTCTCTAAGAGGGCTTATCTGAATACACATAGAAATACAGCTCTGCAAAAAATTAAGAGACCACTACTTTTTTATGAATTTGCATTTTAATCCTGGTTCTGCTGGCAGAAGGCTACACTAAGCGGCAGGCTGCTTCCAGGCTCAAAGTTTCTAAGACTGCAGTACACAAGAACACGGTGAAGCAGGAAACACTGGAAATGAGCAGCCAGGTAGAGGGTGGAAGTGACTTTCTAATGCCAGAGATGATTGTCAACTTATCTGACAGTGCCTAATAAATCGGATGACATCAAGTGACCTTCAAAAGGAATGGGAAAAATTAAGTGGGGTGAAGTGCACTACTAGGAAATTAGGACTGCTAGGACTCCTAGAAGCCCTTAAAGATTCTTGAAGCAAGGAAGAAGCCCTTCATCAATGAGAAGCAGGGAAGAGCCAGGCTGGAATTTGCAAAAAAATGTATCTTTCACACAGGCACATATCCAAGTTGAAAAATAAGTGAAACTGAAAATTTTGCTGCAGGCTCTAAATTTTTTCCAGAGCTGTATATGCCACAATCTTTAGCCTCCCTGGATACATACACAAAATTAGATTTTTGATTAGTTATACTCTGTAGTTACAGACATTATGGATCAGATTGTGTTTTTTAGCATCTGTCTAACTGCAAGCATTGTTTTCTAATAATAACAATAATTATAAAAGCTAAAGTATTGACAATATGGAGTCTTTTTTGATGGCTTACTGTTTTTCATCACCTAGGTCCCTGTTTTCAATTATATACCAACAGTACATAACTCCATCCATCCATCCATCCATTATCCTCTGCTTATTCGAGGTCAGGTTGTGGGGGCAGCTGTCTCAGCATGGAAACCCAGACTTCCCTCTCCCTGGCCCCAGCTCCTCTGGGGGAATCCCGAGGTGTTCCCAGGCCAGCCGAGAGACATAGTACCTCCAATGTGTCCTGGGTCTTTCCTGGGGCCTCCTCCCAGTGGGACATGCCCGGAACACCTCACTAGGGAGGCGTCCAGGAGGCATCCTAAGCAGATGCCCGAGCCACCTCATCTGGCTCCTCTCAATGCGGAGGAGTAGCGGCTCTACTCTGAATCCCTCCCGAATGACCGAGCTCCTCACCCTATCTCTAAGGGAGAGCCCAGCCACCCTGCGGAGGAAACTCATTTCGGCTGCTTGTACTAGTGATCTCATTCATTCGGTCACTACCCATAGCTCGTGACCATAGGTGAGGGTAGGAACGTAGATCGACTGGTAAATAGAGAGCTTTGCCTTTTGGCTCAGCTCTTTCTTCACCATGACAGACCGATGCAGCGCCCGCATCACTGTGGATGCCGCACCGATCCGCCTGTCGATCTCCTGTTCCATCCTTCCCTCACTCATGAACAAGACCGCGAGATACTTAAACTCCTCCACCTGGGGGAGGACCCCCTCCCCGACCTGGAGAGAGCACTCCACCCTTTTCCGGCTGAGGACCATGGACTCGGATTTGGAGGTGCTGATTCTCATCCCAGCCGCTTCACACTCGGCTGTGAACTGTCCCAGCGAGAGCCGAAGGT
>JAODJU010000001.1:16743596-16766855 GCA_026776725.1 Gnathonemus echidnorhynchus
TGTAACTGTGTGACAGTGTGTCTGCTGTGTGTGACAGTGTGTGATGTGTGTAACTGTGTGACAGTATGTATGTTGTGAGTAACAGTGTGTGAAGTGTGTAACTGTGTGACAGTGTGTCTGCTGTGTGTGACAGTGTGTGATGTGTGTAACTGTGTGACAGTATGTATGTTGTGGGTAACAGTGTATGATGTGTGTAACTGTGTGACAGTGTGTCTGCTGTGTGTAACAGTGCATGTAAATCAGGTGTCTTGCTGCGCTGAGGCTGCACTTTACTCACACATGTTCTGGCTCTCCCCATTCCCACAGCTTAGTGGCATGTGACCGTGTTCTTATTTTCTTTCCAGGGCCAGCCTGGGCCCCAGGGCCCCATCGGATACCCCGGGCCACGCGGAGTGAAGGTTCAGTAACCACCACCCCTGTGGAGCGGCTCGAACCCGAGCTGTACTCTCCTTTCATACCGTGATCTCTTCCTACAGGGAGCTGACGGTGTCCGTGGGCTCAAGGGCGGCAAGGGAGAGAAGGTAAAGATGACAGACTCCTAAAAATATGTTTATACTGAAATGCAGTCGTATAGCGGAAACATGGACACAAACACGTGAAGACAGAAATACCTGCTTGATTTTATCTGTGGATATTTTATTGGAAATATTGCTATAAGTCCTCTTTCATGGTATTAACACTCAGGCTCACATAATATGCACATTAAATGCTTCATATCAGGTTCATATCTTGCATCAACATTGCTGCTTGTCGTTGGGAGTTTATTTAAAAATGATATTTTGTCACTTTATTATGACAAACCAAGACCAAACCATTTCATTTTTCACCAAATATATGATACTTAAAGCAAAAATAGTGATTTGGAAATGTTTTGGAAAATCCAAACTGCGTATGTGTGTGTAAATACATTATGAGGCCACTTTGGTCGCAGGGTGAAGACGGCTTTCCTGGCTTTAAGGGTGACATGGGCCTGAAGGGTGACAGGGTGCGTACCCGACCGTCCCCTAACACGATGACACTGCCGCCGCTACCTCCGTACGCGTAACCGTCACTGCGATCTCACCAACCCCATGTTTGCAGGGCGAGGCCGGCGTCATCGGTTCCCGTGGTGAGGACGGACCTGAGGGCCCCAAAGGACGATTGGGCCCCACCGGAGAGTCAGGCCCCCTTGGCCCTGCGGGAGAGAAGGTGCACTGTTGTCATCCTCAGCTTCCACGTCCAATGAGCACCAGTAACATCTCATTTCTATTACTTGAGGAGGAAGCTCCCTCTGACAGCAACCTCTGTGTGTCCTTCAGGGAAAACTGGGCGTCCCCGGATTACCCGGATTCCCAGGAAGACAGGGGCCCAAGGTAAGATGGCAAAGAAGTGAAAATCCACCCGTCAACCCCATCTGGTTGATTACAGGATTAATCACCTTGCTGTTGACTCAGAGAACAGGTTTAATGCCAGAGAGGGATTCTTTGGATGCCAGTCACATTGCTTACCTGCTTTGTGTCTGAGATGTTCATTGGAACATCTACAGAGGAACGTTTGGGCTATGAGGGGCCACCTCTCTGCTTCCTCTGGCCTTTCCTTCTCATCCTCATCTCTGCTCAGACCAACTTCCATTTTGGGATTGAGACTCATTATCACATATTAGTATGATTGCTTCCTGTTTCCACCATGATACAAGCAATAATCGTGTCCAAACTCGGAATATGTCACCCTTTAGGGTTCTAGCGGTTTCCCTGGATTCCCAGGAGCCAACGGAGAAAAAGGAGCCCGGGTAAGAGTGGCGTCACACCGAGCACTGATACACCATAAGGCTGCAGAGTCGTGTTAAGAACCTGCTCAAAGTTCCACAGCCGGCTCCTCACAAAGCTGCTCCAGCTCTTGAAGAAGAAGGGCTTTGATCGCCTAAATGAAACACAGAGCAGTGGGCTGGCACTGTGTTTACGCGTCTATGCCTCAGTGATTGCAAGTGCTTTAGGGAGACATCCAAGCTCAGTTTAATCACACTAAAGGATAATTTTGTGCCTGAAGAATGTAATGTGGTGACAGTTTGATTTGCCATGTGTTGAAAAGTACACTTAATTGTGTACAGGTTGCATATTATGAAAATGTTTTTGTCTAATTTGTGGAAAATTCTGTATGATGTATTGTATTTCTTATCTTATACAGCCTTGGCTAAAAGTACCAAACAATTCAAGCACTCCCATAATCTAAAATGTTATTATGTACCATATAATGTGTGTTTTTATTATCTTTAAGTGTGAAAAGTTGTGAAAAATCGGTGGGTGTGGAGAACTCTTCACCAAAGAAGATAGTATGTTTGTTTATGGAGATGCTCCATATTTTCAGCCGCTGTTTAAGCTGTTTTTTTAAAGCATAGGTTATTAAGCTCTGTGACACCTGACACCAGCAGCCCCCCCCCCCCCCCCGTTAATTATATGCACTGTCCGTCTAATGGACAGATGATTGACTCAAACATTTTTGTTTCTTCCTTCGAAAGGGTGTGGCTGGCAAACCTGGTCCCGGAGGGCAAAGAGGTCCAACGGTACTGTGTTATTTACCGTCTTTATCTCAGTTTCTGTAGTCTAACATGTTCTGAACCCTACGATGGTCTAACAGTACTGTGTCTTTCTGTAGCTTGCAATGTTACTTATAAAGATGGAGATTTACTGAAGGTTCAGCTCCTGGCTTTGCCTATTGGGAATTAACCCTGAAGCTGGGAACTTTAGCCACAGCGCCCCCTGCTGTCTCTGATCGCTCATTACATAGCTGCGCCCTTTCTCTCTCACCCTAGGCTGCGAGGTGCTTACCCTTGTTTCTCTGCACTCTTAGGGTCCACGTGGTGCTCGAGGTGCCAGAGGCCCAACTGGAAAATCAGGCCCAAAGGTAGCAAACAACATCCCCAGGGCCCGGTCCATCCCCATCCAAGTCCTCCCAGAATCTGACCATCATCCTCACGGTGTTTTGTGTCTCTGTTCAGGGCACCTCTGGCCACGACGGTCCACCAGGTCCTCCCGGTGAAAGAGTAAGTCCAGCCAGCAGGGGGCAGCATTGAGCACACTGATGCAGCATGAAATCCTGTTGGGGGGGGGTATCTGGCTGGCACTGCCAGACACACGGGTGTTTGATCCTCCAGTTTTAAATCCAACAACACGATAACCCCCCATAGCTTTAAAAATCAGCTTGTCACAGCTGGGTCACACTGGTTAAAACAATGTAACCATGGAGACGAATGAAAACACTACAGCCTCTGCCATCACGTGATGTATGGGTAACATCAGCCTTGACTCTCCTTTGTAAATCTCTGTGCATGTTATTGGTTTGATTTGGTCTCTTGCTCAATATTTTAGATTACATTTTTACTACTGACGAAATCTGTACCCAAGACTTCCATGGCCAAAGCCGAAAATGTTTGGCATTATGGAATGTGAGCACTTGAACCCTGTAATTCAGAGGTCAGTGTCTCCTAGTCGCAGGTGAGAGACAGTGTAACATCCAGATTGATTTCCCTGCGAAGATTTATTGTTGGAGCACATACCTGGGGTCTGGGGTCACCAAGAGTTACAACATACATCTGGGGTCATAATCAATCAAGAGACAAAAAGACAAGAGATGAATCGGCTTATGAATCTTCTTATCCTCTGTGAAATATCCACATTCCTCCTACCTCTGTCAGTGTGTGAAAGTAATGAAGGAAAATTGGAATCTATTAGCGCCTTTCATCACGACACATATGGCTAATGATTGTCTGCTGTTTAGTAGCGGTTTTTATTCCGTTTTTACTGTTTTTATATTTAAAGTTATGCAGTGCATTTATAGTGCAGTTAATTTATTGGTTAATTAATGCTTATTATTAAAAACCAAACCGGCTGAAGAAATAGTGATGTCCTTCAGTAATCGTTCCACTGCATTAGATCAGATCTGCCTGAAAATTTTGTTTATGGATAATTTAATTTGTTCTTTTCATTTTTAATGCAGTGTTTCATAAAAGCCTTATTTGAGAATGAGTGTTAGTGGATAAAGATTAATTGCCATAATTACCATAATTAAAATGAGTGTCTACCCTCCAGCCAGTTTTTGGATTCATTTAAAGTAGAAAGACAAGCCTTTTTCCCATGATTCCTCATGATTTCCCATGGATCCTGGCAGCTCCCCTGACTTCCTGTTTCAGTCCAGCTGGCACAGTCTGATTTACCAAGGTGTAGCATGGACCAGATGGGATGTTTTCGCATTGTGGGTTTCTGAGGTGTCAGCTTCCTTTTTTTCTGATTGGTTGTCACATGTTTTAGGGACCCCAAGGACCCCAGGGCCCTGTGGGATTCCCGGGGCCAAAAGGCCCCCCTGTGAGTATTTTCAGGTTCTGTAGATCCTTTGATACATTTAGCAAACATGCAAAAGGGGATGCCGCTTTATACATGTGATACAAATCATTTACAGTTCATTTAAATTCATTAGACATAAAAGTTAGCATTTAAATGAATACAAACCTCAAACAATAGTCATTGTCTTTACTGGTATTTTTCTCTAACTGCTATAAATGCTATATTATTATTACTTAACTAAATGAAATTATTTATTTACTCCAGCCTGAGTATATAATGCTTAATTTAAAAGGCTTAAACACTGCCGCCCGCTCCAGAAGGTGTTGTTAACTTCGTGTTTAAATGCCGGGGCGATCTTGGGTTGGGGTGGCACCGGGGATGTGTGATGCCCACATTTCTTGTGTCTCACTCTGTTTCCCCCCCTTGCTGGCAGGGCCCCCCCGGGAAGGACGGACTGCCTGGTCACCCCGGGCAGCGTGGAGAGACGGTGAGCATCACCCCCCACCCCCGGACTGGCGCCGGTTCTGTGCTCATGTTTCTGTTCAGTCTTAACAGCATCGTGTGTGTTTCACCTCTCAGGGCTTCCAAGGAAAGACCGGCCCGCCGGGCCCAGGGGGCGTCGTTGGCCCGCAGGTGTGTTCTCCTGGTGCTCCACAATGTCCTGAAGCAGTCAGCACTTTATCATCACCCCTTCTGCACCCACTCATCCATCCACTCATCCATCCATCCATCTCCAGGCAGAGATGCCGAAACCCACTGAGCTGCCCAGCATTAAGATATCAAAACATTTTTTTTTAACTGTTCCGTTGAAAGAAGTAGGTCCACAGCGCCACCTGCCAGTGCTCACAGGATCCGCAGCACACAGGACCAGCTGTGCTCATCACAGTGATAAAGGCTTATTTTGACATTGTGGGTCTCACCCAACAGGGACCCACTGGGGAGACAGGCCCCATCGGAGAAAGAGGACACCCAGGGCCTCCCGGCCCCCCAGGCGAGCAGGGCCTTCCTGGGGCCGGAGGGAAAGAGGGAGCCAAGGTAAGACGACCCCTACCACAAATCATGATTACCATGTCCCTCTGAGGCTGTAATCAGCCCTGTAATCTGTGTAAATATTTGCCACGGAACAGCCGTCTAGTTCTAAAAACGCTAAGCAGTTCCTACAGTCAGACAGTAGAGGGCGCCTCAAAAGGCAGAGGTCGTTTATGGATGCTAAACGTGTCAGACAGTAACGATCATCCCCCTTCAGCATGCCACACTCCTGGTGAAGGGGAGTGACTGCTCACCCATTCACACCAGCCGCTATAGGGCCCCTCAATCCCTCATCTGATGCCCCCATTTGACCAGGCTATACCCCACTGATGCAGCATGGCTCATTTCTGTTTGGCTAGCTTTTACTGGCTCATCCACCATTCCTGATGGCAGCCAGAATGCTGGCGGGAGGAGAGGCTAGGCAGTGGCGCTCTAGATTTAAGGTTACTACGCTTTGTCATTCGGCGAGGAGCCAGTAGCCTGGCCGGAACATTCCTCCCCATAAATGCAGTGATAATGGTGATGGAATCGATCCAGTGACTACAGCTGTCCTGCCACAGTAAAACATGGTTGATAAACAGGTTGATAAAGAGGCCCTGTGATAAAGATAGCTCTGTGGTGGACAATAAGCAGGTCTCTGCTGTTGCTGTTATGAGAGAATCGAGTTTCCTTCATCATAATGGCGATTACTGGTGCATACCTGTTATTAAATTAAGTGGGGCACAGATACACCAATGAAGCAGCCCCCTTCGTACAAGCTGGGGTCAGCACACGCAGGAACACGCCTCCCCCTCTCATGTTTCGTGTTTCTTCATCACAGGGAGACCCTGGTCCTCCTGGGACTCCTGGAAAGGACGGCCCCCCTGGCCTCAGAGGATTCCCTGGGGAGCGAGGCCTGCCTGGAGCACAGGTGCACCACCGCCCCCTACATTCCAGCTGTTATACTGCAGGCCTATCTGTAGTGTTTCAGGAGTGAGCACTCACGGCTCGCTTTGATGCAGTGTGATTCAGGAGCAGCTGTCCTGCACACATATTCCAGAACACTTTGGCTGCTGTGAGTGTGTGTGTGTGTGTATGTTTGTGTGTGCGTGTATGTGTCTGTGTGTGCGTGTGTGTGTCTGTGTGTGTGTGTGTGTGTGTGCACTGCCAGCCACGGGCGTCTAATGACCTGCTCTGCATCCCGTTGCAGACGAATCTGGGTTAAACAAACATGCTTTTTATTCTGGGGTAATAAGAGTTCAGCGGCCCATAGCCAATTGAAGCGGCTCTGTCCTGCACAGATGTGTCTTCTTCATGGATGGGTCCTTTTTTATTTGATGGTTCCTCGCATTAATATTAAAGAGCCTGTTTTTCATCAACAGTCAGATGCTCCACTTGACAAAACCCTTTACCTTCCAGCTTTTACCAGCGGGGGCGCCGCAGCCACTCTGCTCTGACAGTTATGATAATTATACCCTGAGGATTCTCTTAAAGGTGGATCAGCACCGAAAAGCAGAACAGTGGCAGAAGGCCTGGGAAAGCCTGCCATCCCCGATACACACGAGAAGTACATCTGACGGCACACTAGGCACAGCCTGCGGGCAGCGGAAAGGACACCCCACCCCCCGGAATCCCCCCTTCCCGCCCAAACTCCCCACATCTAACACTGGCTCTTGTTTCAGGGTCCACCTGGCTTGAAAGGAGGAGAGGGCCCCCAGGGGCCACCAGGGCCAGTCGTAAGTACCTTTATCCAGCATAAAACAGGTCACATCACCACAATGTACAGAAGTGCTGTAGATCACAGGACTGTGGAAAATTGTTGGTCTTCAGACAGACATTACAGAGCTCCCATTGCGCCATTGCCGGGAGTTTCCTTGGTTAATTACTGCAGCCTGCAACGCCCATTTTAAGCACTAGAGGGCAGTTTTCCATGTTAAACTCATAAAGTGTGGATGAAGAGGTATCTGCTTGGTAATTACTGTCTCATGACATTTCACCTTCTATAACTGCCAAGGAAGATTAAATGTGACAGCCGGAGAGTCGCAGTGTCTGGGAGGCTTTTTTAGCATTATAATGGCAGTCGACTTTTAATGGTTTGAGTTCTTTTTCAGCAGCAGATATGTCTGCTTGTAATTTATTAGCAAGGAAAGTAAAATCCTAGATGGGGAGCTTTTAAATGCCCTACATCAACATTAAGTTTAACAGTGCAGTTGATAATGAACTGAATAAATTATTTAATGGACTGCTAATGGTTTAGCCACTTTTCTTTTACTGTCGTCAAACATGTGCCATTATAAACGTTCAGTCTGCTAGTGCCATTCACCACTGCTAGCACCTTCACAAATCCACCACGTTTACTTCTGAGGGCAGATCAGCACGAGCATGCCGTTAGCCAATGAGAATCCCTCTCATAGCATTAACCGCACCTGTGGCAGAGAATACTGCCCCATGTGGTGGGAGGTCAGCACGTGCATGCCATTAGCCAGCGAGAATCCCTCTCATAGCATTAACCGCACCTGTGGCAGAGAATACTGCCCCATGTGGTGGGAGGTCAGCATGACCATGCCATTAGCCAATGAGAATCCCTCTCATAGCATTAACCGCACCTGTGGCAGAGAATACTGCCCCATGTGGTGGGAGGTCAGCACGAGCATGCTGTTAGCCAATGAGAATTTCTCTCATGCCTTAACTGCACCAGTGGCAGAACATGTGGCCCCATGTGGTAGAAGGATAGGGGACAGGCTAAGGCCGTTAACAGTCAGCAGCAGTACCGATTTTCCCCGCCATCACTTGGGTTATGTTGCCTCCTACAGACATAGCTGGAGAATTACAATTTGTATCCACTCATGAATTTTAAGCATTGTGCCATTATCTGTAATTGACCAGCAGTGCATACTGCAGATAGTGCTCACTGGGATATTCTTACCCACGTGCATGTCTAAAAAGTACGAACAAGACGGACTTTGGTTTAAATGGAGGAATGTACCTGCTGGTGTCATTAGAGGACACACTTTAGAGGAGCTGATTGTCAGTCACGACGTCGTGTGCCATGAGGAGGAGGCATTTCGCAGGGCATTATCTGAGAAAGGAGCCTTTTGAAAAGACGGGTATTCTTCAATAATGCATGAAAGCTGCCTGTGAATGTAATCAGGGGCATCAGTATGTAGCAGGAGACTCGGAGTAGCATGTCTGTCAGCCTTATATATTTATTATTCTCTCTCTCAGTATTATCGTTCTTTCTCTCTCCTTTACCTTTTCTGCTGTCCTAGGGGTCTCCTGGAGAGAGAGGTGCTTCCGGTCCGGCAGGGCCCATTGGACTTTCAGGACGGACGGGACCCCAGGGACCCCCGGGCCCGGCTGGAGAGAAGGGCACCCCAGTAGGTTCTGACCAGCAGTGCAATGTGATGAGGTCCACTAGATGAGGAAGCTGCTCCTTTGGGCACAAATTCAGTAAATCAAGTTTCTCAACCACATAGACGATTGGCTGCATGGGTCGTTTAATTATGGACCTTAATTACTTTTCAACACTATCGAACAGTTAGAGGCAACTTTTGTCTGTCGTTTTTTGCTAATGTTGATGGATGAGGAGTCGAGGAGACTGATGTGTGGTCACCGACTGCAAACGGGTTTCAGCTCAGTCTCACTGTCACAGTCAGATTCATGGGCTGGGAACGACAGTAGCTCAAATTATAGTGAAGCTTCAAGAAATAGAAATGATTTCCATGCCATCCAGCATTAGTGGTTTGTGGCGCTGTGAGAATTCAGAGACCTGCTTGTGATTGGATACCATGTGGGCACCAGCAGCATAGATAACTGCAGCATAGTCAATGTCAGGCTGTCTGTAAAAATATGTATGCTTATTCTCCTCACTGTCTGTTTTGCTGTCATTTCTCTGACATTCCTCTATAGGGTGAGAAAGGTCCACAAGGACCAGCCGGCCGGGACGGGATTCAGGGCCCAGTTGGACTCCCCGGCCCCCCAGGAGCTCAGGGCCCACCTGGAGAGGATGGAGACAAGGTGAGCCTCATTGCGCCCCCCCCCACTGGTGATGACTGGTTACTACATCACATCCTCACTCAGGCATGGGGAGGTGCAGCATTCCCTCTGCGGTGTTCAGGGACTTAATGAACCACACAAAATCACACGGACTGACGTGTGTATGACTCTGATGTCATGTTCACAAGGCAGACAATGGAATATGCCGGCTGGCTTTGCGCTGTCACTCTGGTATGTGACAGTCCCTGAATCCCAGCGATGCTGTCCTGCTGTCCATATGGAGATTACACTTTCCACCATGTTTTTTAGGGAGAAGTCGGAGAACCAGGGCAAAAGGGAAGCAAAGCGGACAAGGGTGAACAAGTGAGTCTGTCTCTGTAATCATTCTGGTTCCGTTCTGGGGTGCGTTTCCCAAAAGCTCACGTTAGCAACTTATGTAGTTGGAACCATTCAGTTGCATGGTTCAACTATGTAAGTTGCTAATGTTGTTAGCAACCATGCTTTTGGGAAACATACCCCTGGACGAGACTTACCAGGATACATTTCCTAGAATAAAAATATTTTGATAGTAATTACAGAAATGGCTTTTAAATCACATTTGACAAAGCTACCAGCCAAGCGCTCCTCCTCACTATTCCCAGCAGTGTTTATTTACGATATTGTGCTAATTGTTCTCGTTATATCAGCCTGCCCCAGCCCTTGATTGATTGGGCGCTCTGGCAGCTCACGTATTTCCTGGTGTCAGTGACCTATTCCTGTCTGTGTGCTGTGCTGTCAGGTCACGCTTGTTGTTCTGCATTAATCACTGACCTCTCCTCTCCTCTTTCTCCATGTCCTCCCATCTTCTCCTTCCCCAGGGTCCTCCTGGCCCAGCAGGTCTCCAGGGTCCTGTCGGCGCTCCTGGACCCGCTGTGAGTAGCCGCAGCCTCATCATACCCCCCCCCCCCCAACCCCTGCGGGCAGTCACGACCAGAGGCTGCTGTCTCCTAGCCCAGCCGGAGCAGTGACTCACACTACACTGGCTGGACAAGGACTCACACCCAGCAGTCACATGTTTTTAATGTGCTGGTGCATTACAAAAGACGTCACCCCACACCTGTACAGCATGTAAAGGAACCAATTAATGAATCAGGCCAGGGTATGTCGTTAATCATGCTTCCACAACTCTGATGGTGTCACCTGTGTCCCAGGGTGCCGATGGAGAGCCTGGCCCCAGGGGCCAGCAGGGTATGTTTGGACAGAAGGGAGATGAGGGGCCCAGAGGTTTCCCGGGCCCCCCAGGGCCCATCGGACTGCAGGTGGGTCTCCCGAGCTACATGTTGCTTAAAGGCCCAAGTCATCCTGACATGTGTCATGGCATCTCCTCACATGCCTGAAGTCGGTGGGATTGTCTCACGTTGGTGTACGGTGTGTGTTTCTATAAGCTTTAAGGGATTCCGTCTATGTTCAATGAAGAATAAGTTACTATATTTGTCAATGGCATTAACACTTATTTTATGTCCCTTCATATATTTTATGTCCCTTCATCGTGCCCTTTCATAGCTGTCCATGAACATTCCCACCTTTTTTAGGGCTGCGTCCTTTGCCCACTGTTTATGATGGTAATCTCCCTGGAATTCATCTCCACAGTCAGACAAGAAGCTAAATCATTCACTCTTTTATCACTTAGTTCCCTGAATCGGCCTCTAGCAGCTCTCTCGTGCTTGGTCCATTTCCTGTGGGTTCTATTGATGATAGGTCGAGGTTGTTTGCTGGGCTTAGTCTCCCAAAGTCTCCTGAAGGCATGAAGATGTGTCTGTATTGTCACACACACTCGGTGTCTCTCTGTATAAATGTTATATTATCCAGAATGCATGTTCAGCAGTAAATGTAAATCGTGTCAGATTTATAGGTTTGGATGGTTTCATTTTACTTCGCCATTGTTTTCATTCTTCAAATCGCCGACCGAGAAAATGCAGGTTAATTAGCCATAGATTTCAAAGCAGAAGTGTGTAGAATGCAGCCAGCCCTGGTTTTTCACTCACAAGGCGGAAAAGTGATAAGGAGAGCTTTGTGGACGGAGAAGGAACTTTCTGGAAGGGTCCTGAAGCTGGATCATTCTCCAGGTGCCGTCACATCAAACCTGCTTCATCTTAAGAGCCAAATTGTTACTGGTGTCATTCCGATCTTGCATTTGGTCTGATCGAGGCCATTTCACTTCCGTCTTCGAAAATATCGTTTCTCGGTGTTATTGATAATATTGAGAAGTATTCAGAAGATTTCTATACTTGTGTAGAACGTTATTACATATAATGTTAAATATCTAATGATGTCCAATCAAAGCATCAATGTGCATAAACTGGCTCACTGTAATGTGATGATCCCAGTACCTATGCGTTACGCTCTTCACTGCAGCTTCCTCAGCATCAGCTGTAATAATAATGCACTGTCTCCATATCAGGGTCTTCCTGGACCTCCAGGTGAGAAGGGAGAGAACGGAGATGTTGGACCAATGGTGAGTGGAGGGACAGGCTTTGATCGCATGGTCCTGGTGCTGGGTTCTGGGGTGCAGCCTCACACCTCACCTACGGGCCTCACCTGATCTACCTCCCCATTGACACTTCGCAGGGGCCACCTGGACCGCCAGGCCCAAGAGGACCACAAGGACCCAGCGGAGCTGACGTCAGTGTCTCGGCCACACTTGTACACCATTACAAGTAGAAACACAGAAAGATTGCTGTCTCGGGGCCTGAAGTGTTATCTTCACAGCTTTTAGAGTCCAGCACCAACCCCCGAGCTGCACACAGCAGCAGACACTGGGCTTTACAGTTAAGCAGAAGATCAGATGATCCGCTGCGGATACAGGCCCAGTGTTTCATTCTGGTGTTTAGTGTAGCAGAATTGGGGTGATGAAATGTTCACGGCTTATTGTTGTCTCCATGATGTAATGTGTGACAGGGCTCCCAAGGTCCCCCCGGAGGTGTGGGTGCGGTGGGAGCCGTGGGAGAGAAGGTGAGCATCAGTGACCCTTAAGGGCCCCCCCACCGTGGCTAAAGGCTAACGGCTTGCATCATGTTCCGGCACGTTATTAATATCCCTGCAGCCTCGTCTGACGGCCTCGGGCATGGCAGGGCAGAGCCCTATATTTCCTCCAGATATGTCCATCACTGTTGTGTAGTGATGTGCTAAGTTGCCATGGTAACCAGTGTGACTTCTCACAGGGCGAGCAAGGAGAAGCAGGTAACCCTGGACCCCCCGGAGAGGCTGGCACTCCGGTAAGTGTCACAATCAACCGTTTTCTTTCTGTGAAGAGTCCTTGTTGTTGAAGAGCCGCTGTTGCTGGCAGCTCAGTAACCTGAGACTGGCACCAGGTCTGAATAGGTACTCAAGGCGATAGTTTTCTCAGGTGGACCCAAACTCCTCTACAACCTGACAATCAGCCAGGAAACTCCTAGATCATACTGGAGAAGAAGATCAAGATACACGTGTGCTATTCACCACGGTCCAAAATTGGGCTTGCAGAGATTTATTCTATGTCTGCAGTTCCCCTGGGCTGATTGTGAGCATGGTCATTACTGTGCTTCTTGATTAGGGCTGGACGATTTATCGATTTGAATTCAAAATCGTGAATTGAAACAACACGATTAACCGATTACAAAGGCTACGATTTAAGATATACATTATACAGCTCGTCGGACCTAAGGTTTAAAATTGTTGTGAGAATAGTTTTACAAATTCATGCCATGCTCCTTGTGTGACAGTCATTCTCACCAATCACAAGTGCCGTGCTTCTTGCGTGCCAGTCATGCTCCCCAATTAGAAGTAGCCCAAGAAGACTGCCTATAGACCCACAAACAGCAAACATGTGAAACCCAAGGAAAATGTTGCATTCGTGGTGCGGAAAAAATACTGATTCCGCTACTGAGCTATAAGTGAATTGCCTTCCTATTTCATGGTCCTGTTTCAGAAAGGTCCTATCATCAATAGAACCGGCGAGCTCCTTTTAAACACCAGCAGCGACATACTTCAGCGTATCATACCTTTTGTTTTTGTTAATAGGCAACAGCATTAGCATACCGCTAACCCATCAAAACAACAACGAGACAGTCAGTAATCCTCACAGCAGCGGAGTCGGTGACCTCCAAAAAAGCCGTAAAACCCATAATACAGTCGTTTTTTATGTCATATGTTTTTGTGCTTATTAATTTAAGTATTTCCAAAGATTAATCTTGTGAAATTAAAATCCCACAACAGTAATAAAATAAAAGCCTTCGCTTTAACATAAATACTAAAAGAATAGATCGCGTTAATCGCTATTACAGTTGGGTATGGGCACGCAGTCTTATTATTTAGAAAAGATAAAAAAGAGATGCATATAATGTTTATTCATTCGTTTTGTATTTGTCCGAGTAACAAGGCAAATGAATGATAAGCCGCTTCAGTCAAACTGCATTTTACTTCTCATTTCAAATAAAATGCAAGGTTGCCAACTTTGGTCAGCTGCATGGAGTGAGATTTTCTGTTCTCTGTTCTGCACACACATTTACATGTATGTAAGTTTTATTACCTTGTAAATAGTCTGTAGGGTTTAAAAACTGCCCTGTGTTTTTGATGCAGCTAATTTTAAGTTCGGAATGGAATAATATAGACTTGCCGTAAGATTTCTTGCGTGAGAGTCTGAAAGTGTTTGCAACCCTGAACACGTACAATTGATTTGTATAGAAAATAACTGTATACAGTTATACACAAAAGTGGAAACTTTGACCAACATGAAATCACCAATAAACTACTTCTGTTTATTCGACATTTAATAAAATGTATACTACGTTTAAAAATTTCCAGCTTTATGGTTTCAGGACAGAACAGCCACTCTGTTATGAACATTACGGCTTTTTGGTAGAAAGTGCTACATTCGCTGCTGTTATTAACACTAATGGCACATTAGCCAAACAAAAGGGCTGCATATGCCGAAGTAGTTCCTGCTTGTTCATTGGCCTGGGAAAAGGTGGTTCTAGTGTTATTAGGGGGCTAATCAGAATTAGCTGCAATATCGTTATTGTTTTTCTTTTGCTGCAATTGTTTTCATTATTACTTTAACTTTAAATTCTCATCCTTGCATTAGAATATACACCACTTAATATTTGATGGTATCTCATGTGGTAATGCTGCATCATTTGTTTTAAATTTACTACACACTGAATATTGAACTGAAGCTTGACATAAAAAATTATATCGCAAAACAAATCGTAATCGCAGTGTCTGTCAGAAAAATCGCTATTAGATATTTTCCCCAAATCGTTCAGCCCTATTCTTGATGTATCCTGGGCTTTCAGCACATGATGATGATGGTGATGACAATGACAATGATGATGATGGTGGAAACGATGATGATGGTGGTGATGAGGGTGGTGGTGATGATGATAATGGTGGTGATGATGGTGATGACAATGACAATGATGATGATGGTGGTAACGATGATGATGGTGGGGTGATGATGGTGGTGATGATGATAATGGTGGTGATGATGGTGATGAAGGTGGTGATGAGGATGGTGGTGATGATGATAATGGTGGTGATGATGGTGATGAGGATGGTGGTGATGATGATGATGATTTTAAAGCACACACAGTCATCCCTGCATCCCATCCCATGTGGGTGCTGATTCTTGGGTTCTTTGCAGGGCCCCAAAGGTGAGCGAGGGGAAAAGGGTGAGGCTGGCCCCCCTGGTGCTGCTGGGCCCCCCGGCGCCAAGGGTCCCCCTGGAGATGACGGCCCCAAGGGCAACCCAGTGAGTGTCCCTGTTTAAGGTCGTCATGGGGATGTTCCCATTATCTCGTTATTTCTCTTTATGACTGACAGTCTGTCTTTTAACTCTTAGGGTCCTGTGGGATTTCCCGGAGACCCCGGCCCCCCTGGTGAGCCGGGCGTTGCTGTAAGTACCATAGTCAGAGGCAGAGTATATGGCGATGAAGTTTGCTTACTTATTAATACTGCACAGTGCCTGGATAATTGATCATAGTCTTCATTCTGAACTGGGCCTTGAAAGTATGTTTAAATATATCATGCGTGGTGGCTCATATAATAAGAAATAAATCACTGACAGGGATTATGTTTACAGTCCGACAGACATCCGCCTTCACTAAGCACACCGCGTAACATAGCATAATAAAATGGGCCCTTAATGATGCTCTTCATCCACGCTGATGTATTTCAGGGGATCGATGGTCTTCCTGGAGACAAGGGAGAGGATGGTGAACCTGGTCAGCCTGTAAGTTTGTCCCTTTGCATGATACCATCCACCTGCCATAATCCCAGCCCTCATGGTAATAAAAGAGTTACCACATCAGTGGTTCTGGATAGATTGTAAAGAGGCTGTTTGGATCAGTACATGCGTGTTTCTATAATCAGACACTGACAATGGATATCACACAAAGTTAAATTGCCATCATTCTCTTTGCAGGGTTCTCCTGGTCCTTCTGGAGAAGCTGGACCACCTGGTTCACCGGGCAAGAGAGTGAGTGTTATGTGATGATGATGATGATGATGATGATGATGATGATGATGATGATGGGGTGTCAGAGGGGCATGGATACCCCAAAAGTCCAGGAGTGTCCGACACTTGACAGGAGCCCTTAAATAGGTTCAATTATATGTAAAATTGAGTGGGAGGGGCAAGCTGACATTTTGTCAGGGGGCCCAGATTTTTAAGTGTGCCAATGATGATGATGATGATGATGATTATGGCGGTGATTATGGTGATAGTCATAATCTCCATGGTCATTGTGCGTCTGTCTGTCTGTTCGCGAGGCAGATGATCCCCTCTGTTTCACATACAGGCTCCTTCGAGACTATTAGCGTATTTATTCTCTAAATCCAGCCGCCAAAAATGTGTGTATATCATCACACATTATTCACGTCTGTAAATGTGTGTACATCATCACACATTATTCACATGTCTGTAAATGTGTGTACATCATCATTACATTATTCACATGTCTGTAAATGTGTGTACATCATCACGCATTATTCACATGTCTGCATGAGGATCCGCAGACCATGACAGTGCCTTTAGTGTTACACTGTGATGCATTCGGAAGTAATGAAGCGTCCATCCGTTTAATTGGACATTAGAATACATTTTAAATTTGTTACACACACGGCTGCATTGCAATAGTAATACTGCTGCAGGAAGCACATTTTAAAACTATGCTGTGAAATAAAACAGAAAATATGCATCGCACTGTTGCACACACTTGCCCATGCTGTGATTTGCAGCTGCGCTGGTCTTGGTTCTTGGTCACGTGGAGAATGATACTGGTGAATTTTTGATGAAGCCCCGTGGTTCGTTTGTGCAGATGGAGCCTTCCCTTTAATCATCTAATGACCAGGGATCTCTGTCCAATTCCTCTGCTATAAACTGATGTGCGCACTGTACGTCTTTCATGTTCACCTTATTCTGGTTTAATATGCTCGAATATGGTATGTGTATTACAGTGGGTAACTTCTCCAGGCATTTTGTCTCGATGACACTGAAATAAATATATGGTAGAGAATGTGCACTTAGTGTGTGCTGCGGGTCCATTCGCTTCATTCGGGTGGAAGATGCTGCCAAATTTAGACAGGGGCAGCTTCCAAAGAGAGCATCCATCTAAGCGTCCGTGGAAGGCAGATGAGCCAAGGCAGAAGAGCGGCCCTGTACTGATCAGGAGGGGACGTGCAGATGGTGTCCTCGCTCTGGGAGATGCTGCTTCCATGATTCTGTGGCTAATAGTGAATTTCGAGAGAAACGCTTATCTAGTGGAGTGAGATGAAATTGTTGCTTATCTGGGTGAAAGTAAACATTGTAAATGGAAGCATTATTAAGTGGCTGTGTTTGGAGTCTCCCTGCTCCTTTCTTGAAGTTCTGAGATAGACTGTGATCTGCTTTCTGTTCCACTGAGAAAAACACATTGATAAGAAGCCGTTTCACATTTCAGGTAAGAATCCCCATTTCCTCTCAAATATTCATTCAGTCTACACGAGGCTCATGTCTCTCACCGTGCCATGTTTTTGCGAAGGCGTCAAGGTCACATGAGGCAGGTTACACAGCAGAAGAAAATAGTGATTTGTGGTGGATAGTTAAAAGGAGTTTCGGTAGAGGCCTCTCGTTGTGCTATGAACCTGAGCCTTTTCATTTCCTGACCAAACTTTGGATCACAAAGGAGCACAGGGCTGCCGATGGCGAATCTCAGTGGAGGACACCATGTTCCTCACACCAGCATGTAACGTATCCACCACATGGTGGCACTAATACCTATTTCCAGCTCACTGCTAGGGACTCCAGAGGTGCGGTTCCAGTGAGGGCATGTCACATGATCAGTGTGGAACGTAGCGGAACTGGACGACCACGGCCATGATAATGAGCCGAATCACAGGGCCCCTGACACGGGGCGGAGGGGCCTGCAGTTGGGGCAGAAGGTGCAGCTTGTGAGCTTGGTGCCAGGTTACAGCCAGAGGAACATGCCGATTCTGACAGCTCTACTCACTGTCGCTTTGTGTGCATCATGATGTGATCCTGGTCACATACATTTGTCTGTGTGTGTGTGTGTGTGTGTGGTCTGGAAATACCTTACCTTGTGGGGACCAAATGATGAATGTCTGTTTTTTTGACTTAATTTTCTAAAAATCTGTGATTGCAATCAAAAAACGAAAAATGCAAAGACACTTGCATTTTGTTTGGTTACTAATGGTTATGGTTAGGGCCGGGTTGATGTTGTCATAGTTAACATTAGCATTTTTCCCATAGAAATGGATGAGCGGCCTCCACAAAGATATGATTACAAACCTGTGTGTGTGTGTGTGTGTGTGTGTGTTTGTGTGTTTGTGTGTGGGTTTGCATAGATCACATTCAAGGACCAAATTGTCCCCAAAGTGCAGTAAAACCTGAAATTTCCCTACTTTTGGGGACATCTTTTGAGGTCCCCATTTGGATAACCTCAGTTTTATAAAAATCTGTGAATGCAATCAAAGTAAAAACGCAAAAAGTCTTGTATTTGGGTTGATTACTTATGGTTAAGGTTAGGGATGGGTAGAGGTTAGGGGTGTCATGGTTGGTATTAGGGTTTTTCACCTAGAAATGAATGGACGGTCCCCATTTAGATGGATGGTTTTGATGGATGGAAATAAGATTAGAGCCAGCTTTTAAGACCCCAAGTAAAGACGGCATTATTACCAGTTCCAACATCTTTTATCAACATGATTGTATGCATGTTTTAAGTTATACAGCAAATGTTGAATGACTGTACTACATCAGGGAGATATGTTGACGTTGGAAGCTGCTCGTGTGCAGCCCCGAGCTGTGCAGGCTGCATGTAAGCGGGCTGTTTCTCCTGTGTCCTTAGGGGCCCCAGGGAGCTGCTGGTGCTGAGGGCCGACAGGGAGAGAAGGGTGCGAAGGTAACGGGAATCAATGCTGCCACCCCCCCCCCATCCCCAGCCCCGGCTGCCTCACACACTCATACAGTCCTCTGCTGAAACCCAGTCTGACAAGTCACATTACACTTAATTATCCCCAAAATCGAATATATGTTAATTTTTGGATGCTGCATGTTTTACAGATTTAGGATAACAGTGCTTTGCCTCCCTTACACTGGCATTTTTAAAGAGAAAACCCTTAAAAATTGTACCAGACAGGTAATTTTTCCAAAGGAAATATCGTTCCAGATTATAGGGCATATGTTTTACAGATACTACTCCCACTGGAATTTCAAATTAAGTTACAGGAATCTTCTACTATCTAAGCTTGTTAACTGGGCACTTGTTAAGTTGTATGCAGTTAAACAGGCACATCTATAAAAAGCCGTAACAGAATGTTTTTCTTTGAAAAAATGCCAGTACCCATGAAGCTCTGTACTGTTTTTGGAGGTACCACCTGCTTGTACAGTGCTGTGTGTGTTTTTTACTGCATAATTGCCACTGCTCTCTCTCTCATCTGTAGTGGGCAGAACCTTAAAATTTGACATTTATGTCAGATAGAAAGCTTTGAACCTTTGAATCTATGAACTTGGGATTTCCCCATTTTCTTTGAAAAAGGAAGTATTTCTAGAGTCTGACAAGCACACAGTTTTTTTTTCGTCTTATATAATGTATAGTCTTTAAAAGAGATTTTCACTTAAATGATGCATTTTACACAGGAATAACACAAGGACTAGAATGCGGTAACAAAACTGTTTGAAATTTTATGTTTTTCCTGCCTACAGGGGGAACCTGGTGTAGAGGGTCCTCCAGGCAAAACCGGGCCTGTGGGCCCCCAGGGGCCCCCTGGAAAGCCTGGTCCCGAGGGCCTACGTGGCATCCCAGGGCCTGTGGTGAGTTCATCACTGGCCTCAAAATTCATGACATTTACAAAAGTGCCAAAAACTTCTGAGATGACTGAAAGGTCACAAAAAATGACATGTGTTGGATCTCATGTTTACAGGGTGAGCAGGGACTTCCTGGATCCCCGGGCCAGGACGGCCCCCCCGGACCCCTGGTAAGGGAGCATTCTCTCTCGGCAGGCTGTACGGATTCGTAAACCGGGCCTATACACACAGCTTCACCTGTCTGCCTTTTCTCTCGCATATAGGGGCCACCCGGTCTGCCTGGCTTGAAGGGCGATTGGGGCTCTAAAGGTGAAAAGGTAACTATCCTCCTGTCCAGTCCTGCCTTTGTGTGTGCGGTTTGTATTCATGAGGCCCACATATCAGCTCAAAGCAAGCCTTGCAGATAGGGGGCACTTTGAAAGGCTATCTGGGATGCAGATGAGAGCACTGTAGACGGTATATGTGGACAGAGTGCGACCTGTCCGGTGGCCCGGTGCCTGATTTGGTACAGATTAATAGATGCACAAGAACAGACTCCCACCTTTAGTTTCCGTAATTTCACCCTCTAATGTTGGATAGGCCTGATGAGCTCCTTCTAACCCCCTGCATGCCCCTCCCCCACCCCAGGGTCACCCCGGTCTCATAGGCCTGATTGGTCCGCCTGGAGAGCAGGGCGAGAAGGGAGACCGGGGGCAGCCGGGACCACAGGGCACCCCCGGTAACAAGGGCGACATCGTAAGTGTTCCTTAATGCCTCCATCACGCAGTCGCTGTGGTAACCATATGTGCATCAGGAAGCAGGTGGCTGGGTTGCTTCTCATTTACAGTAGAGTACTTTGACATGCCCATCTCTCTACTGCCTCTCACTGGGAATTTCAGGTATTACAAGTCAGATGGACCTAATAAATAATTCACTTGTGTCATTTAGAATAATATTTCCAATGTTAAACGCTTGAACCAAAAAGTCTCCTTTTGCTTTTGAATAACAGCGCAGAAAGAGTTCAGATAAATTATCATATCAAAGGAAAAAAGAAACAGCTACAGCTGTACAAACCGAACTCTTCATTTATTTTTCGTGAAGATAAATTCCAGCCCCATTCGGGCCCTTTAAGTCCCCACGGTGCTGGCAGCGGTCTTGCCCGTCTCCCCAGCCGCTCGCCATCTTTCTGCCGTCTAACTGGCTCCATATTCTCTTTGGTTCACAGGGTGTCACCGGAGCCTCCGGTCCAGTCGGACCCCCCGGCCCCCCCGGTCTGCCTGTATGGGATCCACTTTTTTTACTTCATTAACAAGGAAGCACCAGAAGCCCCCCCTGTACCCAATACTAACATCCATTCCTCTCTGCTTTCTCCAGGGTCCTCAAGGTCCCAAGGGTGCCAAGGGCTCCTCGGTGAGTTCATTGGTGCCGTTGGTTTGGCCAAAGCCAGCCGCATCACCATGTGGAGAATATGGGGAGCTGGGAATAAGAGTGTCTTCCTGTCCACATCTAGGGGCCCGTTGGACAGAAAGGGGATGCCGGCATGATTGGGCCACCTGGTCCCCCTGTAAGTCGTCCGCTGGATCGTCCTTCATTACCTTTGGGTTTGACGTTGAGTTCAGCTCTATCAGCTGGACAAACAAAGAGTCTGATCAATCTGTAAATGAACGGCGAATGATATTAGGAAACAAATCAGAAAACGAAACACCTGGGAATGTCTTCTTCATTGGTCAGCCAATAAGGGGTCAGTTGTAACAGCTCTCACAGAAAAAAATGTCTCCACTGCAGCATGTGTGAAGGCATCATGAATAACGTTCCCCATTTTCCCACGCAGGGTCCTCCTGGGGAAATCATCCAGCCCCTGCCCATCCAGTCCCCGAAGAAGACGAGACGGTCACCGGACACTCAGGCAGACGAGGCCGAGAGCATGATGGACTACAGCGAGGGCATGCAGGACATCTTTACGTCACTGAACAACCTCAAGCAGGACATCGAGCGCATGAAGTACCCAATGGGCACGCAGGGGAACCCAGCCAGAACCTGCAAGGACCTGCAGCTCTGCCACCCCGACTTCCCTGATGGTACATGGGCCGCAGTCTTGTGACATCTCGGGATGGATGTAGGGGAAACACTTTTTAAATGGGAAATTTAGAATGTATGAGCCTCTCCTTCAAAGAGCACTGACACAGCGCTTTTCCATGTTATTTGATATTCATTGCCGTGTTGGTAGATTAAACTTTCATTTTAACTTGTTTTTTTATGTGCATTTTGCAGTTTCTGCTCCACATATCCAACATCTCCGCATGGGCCCCATACTATAATGTTACCAGTCGTGTGTTGGCTCATTAGTCAGAAAGGGTATTTTGCTTTATTCACGCATTGGAGTTCTGTCCTTTGGCGCTGTTAGGGGAGTACTGGATCGACCCAAATCAGGGCTGTGCAGGAGATTCCTTCAAAGTGTTCTGCAACTTCACGGCTGGTGGTGAGACCTGCATCTACCCAGATAAGAGATCCTCAGGCGTGAGTGAGATCGATTCACAGCGAACACATTCGAAGGCATCCAGTTTACATTAAGCACTGCAGCATACACTGACTTCATAAGGTGTCTGTTTCCATTATTGCATATGAATATGTGTTTTCTTTCACCTGAATGAATGTGGGTTGTAAATCATGGTTTGATTTGGCAGTTTAAGATTACATAAAACCACACAATAATGTCAGCTGAAAATACATATTTTCTCATTTTGAACGTGTTTCTATATAAATCGGTTCTTCATTGGATCATTTTTCCTTTGCAACAGGTCAGAATATCTTCGTGGCCAAAAGAAGTTCCAGGGTCCTGGTTCAGTGAATTTAAACGTGGTAAAATGGTGAGCATCGCACTCCCCATCTGTCCTACATCTATCTAAAACCCAAACTCTCCTCAGACCTCCTACTAGTTCCTTGGGCCTCCTGCTAGTTCCTCAGGCTTCCTACTAGTTCCTTGGGCTTCCTGTTAGTTCCTCAGGACTGCTGCTAGTTCCTCAGGCCTCCTGTTATTCAATGGGCCTTCTGTTAGTTCCTCGGGGCTGCTGCTAATTGCTCAGTCCTCCTGCTAGCTGCCATCTTCTGAGACACTGACAGCAGTGCTGCATATGCAAATCAGCAGCCAAGCTGCATTTTAGCTGCTTCATCACATTCTGCTCCATGTCCAGGTATGCCATGGTCTCCAAAGGCCTTGAGGTTTATTCCTATCACCAACCAATCATGGGTTTTCATTATGATGATGCATTATTTTTACCTTAGTTAAACGTTAATGCTGTCATACATCATAATTGAACTTTTTCATTTTTTCACAACAGCTGTCATATGAGGATGTTGAGGGCAACCCAATAAACATGGTCCAGATGACGTTCCTGAAGCTCCTGACGGCTTCAGCTAGGCAGAACTTCACCTACCACTGCCACCAGTCAGTGGCCTGGCACGACGCCACGTCAGACAGCTACGACAAAGCACTGAGGTTCCTGGGGTCAAATGACGAGGAGATATCCTACGACAACAGTCCCTACATCAGTGTGCTCTCAGATGGCTGTGCGGTATGTGTTTGTCAATGCCCGGACCCTGTACGAGGTGGGGCTGCTTGGGGGGGGGGGGGGGGGGGTGTTT
>JAODJU010000001.1:16775990-16787373 GCA_026776725.1 Gnathonemus echidnorhynchus
TAAGTCAGTCACTCTTGTTCTTTCTATTCGTATCACGGAGCTGTAAAAATATATTTAGTTTCTACCTATATATATTTGAAAAGTAGACCGTCCAAGGTATCTGAGGATGTTTTTTAAATGTGTATATGACAAAAACTCGCGGAGTTATTTAAATGGTCTCGCGAGAATTCTGTCAGATCCGCCGACCCCAAAGGGTTAATGTGAATCTTTCCATTTATTTGTGAGATTGCAGCGCTATTGACTATACCAATTGCACATTACGAACATTTATTTCAAGCTGTACGCTTTCCTAATGACACCTGATAGCTATCCTGTGTTTACGGCGGCAGCAGTATCTGACTCTAATGTCATCTAAACACAAGCCTGTAGGTAGGAGTGACCAACTCACAGCAGCCTCTCTCGGGGAGGATTGGCTCAGTTCTCACTAGGCCCTCCAAGGACATGTACATGCTGGCAGGATGGAGGTCCCTGCCTACTGACCTGAAACCACCTCAGCTCTTTGAACACATGCATTTAGTCAGAGATGCCAGTGGCAGCAGCTAACTGCAAATAATCAATGAAAACGAAAGCTCTAGAAAACTGAAAAGTATGCCAGTGATTTTCACCAAAGACAAGCATACATCCACCCTAAAGACTTGCTTTCTAAATACCATCCTATGAATAAAATGTAAAATAAAGCTAAACCACACCTAAATGTTCACCCCAAACTGAAGTGCTAGGTAGAGTCTGTCCTTTCTGACCTGGCACACTGAGGCTACCTCTAATTACCACTGCTTTTTAACTCACCAAGCTGCAGCTGCACCAATCAGGGTAATGAGACACAGCAAACCGATTTTTAAAAATGCACTTAAAATACATGGTTACTATATAACCCAATAAAAGCTGTGTGTAAAAAGCAATGGTGTATTTTGGGACTTTAAATAAGTACCTTTCACGCAGGTACTCCAAACACAATCAGCAAGCGCTATTGTGGTGAAGTGTGTGACCTGGCTGTTGAATACGGTAAGCTGGTGTCTACGTAGAGGTTATGTGAACCTGGTTTGGTCGAAAAATGTCCAGAAGTGGTTTTGCAGGCCCATTTATAACCCTTTAATTTGGCCATATTTGGTGGGCTCTTAAGTTCATGAGCTCTGCTCTGATTGGCTGGTTTACAGTGAGGCACTGTGATGGCTCACACAGAACCAATTTTCCATCCATAACTGTAATAGTCCCACTTCAGCCTAGGTCCAGCTTTAGCATGTCTTAGCATCTTAGCAAGAACACTGAAATTATTTTTCACGTCACACAACAAATTCTAGCTTCCTCATGTAAGTTTTATTAAGAACTTCAAGCAGAAAGCTTGGCAGCTTGCAGATGTTTTGTTTGTAATCAATTTAGAGTTTTGCTTTATTTTTTTTATTTTTTTACTACAGTATCAATTCGTTATTTGTTTAACGAATGAAAATTAGGCTACAGGAAGTACAGAAGCCTCGTGAATGTTAGTATCACAGACTTCATAATGTTTTTTTACCAGGTCCCTGCAAAACTGGGGTACATTTTCTCAAAAACACCGTAATTACCAGCTTATGTAGTTAAAACCATGTAACTGAATGGTTCCAACTATGTTGCTAACGGGAGCCTTAGGGAAACGTAACCCTGACTTACCTGTTAAAGATGAACATCAGCCATGCCTGCTGACAGTTCAGTTCCTTCGGAAGGGTGTGAAAAATGCCGACATCCCTGTCACAGCCTCAAACGGCACAATTATGAATGCAGCCTGCCATTTTCACTGTTGTTCTTCACAATACCTGCAGAACCTTCATGTCGACTGAGCTTGAAAGTGGACTAGCAGATGTTACATTTGGGGGCGTGGTTAAGACTGTTACATAACAGTCTAGAAATTTCTAAACAGCCTGTTTCACTTCCTTCTTGTAGATGTGCACACACAGACCACAAACACTCACGAGCTCTGTAACAACTAGTCTGGATCCTTTATTCAGTACACGCACCTTGTTCTTTCCACTCCGGTATCCCAGCCTGCTCTAGCCACTGACATCATATCCTAAACAGGGATGGTTGTCGTGGTAACAGTAACCAACCTACACTTCTTTTACATATTCAGGAATTATATTTGAAAAAGGGAAGAACAGTGTTTGAGATTCACTGTATATGATATCCATGTACCAAACTCTTCTTTTTCAACTATGCCGAGGTAAATTTAGATTTTCATTCTACGGCACCTTTAAAATGTCCATTGGCCAGTCAATTGTGCCCGAAATGTCACAGACCCTGGTTATTATCATAATCACACTTTAAATCTGCACCACTGCTCCTCCTGGATACAATCTGCAAAATCAGGCCAAAAAAACATTATTTTTTGCACTGTGACTGGCACTATCACAGACTTAATGAGTTAGATCTCAGATGTATTCATGCTCATCTTCAAAGATACATGGCATCAAATAAATGCAGGTGAAAAACCTAGCAACTGGCTGACAAATTCTCTGCCAAACTGAGGAATACAAGGTTTTAACAAACAAGGTAAAACGTTTTAAAAAATGAAAAGCATGTTGTGGTGTAAGTGTTAAATTGAGGTGTTAAAACGAGTATGCTAAGGATTGTAGCACAAATGACAAAATTTGCCTGGGAATACAGCAACAGCAATGTCTTTCTTATATGGAAATCAGGGTACATCACAGAACATATCCTGCGTTCGGTAATCTCTCGGAAGTTGGAAATTCCGAGGTGCGTGACGTCATGTCCGACCAATCCCCTGTTCGAGCTACACATTTCGGAACAAACATGGCTGCCTCCATGAACACGCTGCTGTGTCTTGTTGCTTTATATTTTAGCAGATTTGAAGTGAGATTCTTTTTTACCGGGAGACCAACAAACAAGAAACACAAACTAGTCAAACCACATTAAAAGTTTTATAAAATATTTTAGTAGATTCATAGGGATATTTTTTTTTTCGAGAGGCAAACAAACTACAAACAAACAGAAGACCTTAACAAGTCTGTTAAAAATCTGATATTGCATGCTAGGATACTGTTTATGGTCATGATATGGTATTCTCTAAATCGACCACGTACAATTATATTTATAACTATTGATACATTTAACCAAATAAATAAACAACAAGTCACAGGGGATTTTCGGACAACAAAATTCTGTCCGACATGGACGTCAGAAAGGAGTTGTGTTTCCGACGAGAAGTGATGTTTTCGTGACGTTTTTATCCAAGTTCTAACTCGGAGAGAGATAATCTAACGCAGGATACCACCACAGGGGCTTTTTACTGATAAACCAGGCTCAGTTTCAAGGGGGGGGCAGGGCCAGCCCGGCTCACTGTGGGGCCATCACATCCCACCCATGGCCCCCTAGATAACCCTGTGGCCCTCCCAGCATTTTAGTGCTGGAGATAAATTAAACAAAACATCACCTGCTGGCGAGGAATTTCCAAGAAAACATCATTGGAGATCTCAAATTCATGGTCACACTCCGGTGGCAAGAGAATGGCGTGTGGTGGATCCACTGTCAATGTGGCTGACAGGCTGGTGCAGTTTCTTCAAATCTTCATGTTTGTCAGGCCACATAGATCAACCAGATGAGCAGTAGGACCTAGATCATGCACCTGTTTAATTCGGGAGCTGACCGAAATCGGCAGACATTTCAATCACAGATGCAGAGGTAAAAAAAAAAAAACAGGGAAATGAAAATATTACAGAAATCTCAGGTAGTCATCATTCATTTATACGTTACACTATGGTCCATTTGTGATTGAGGTGAATGATGAATTTTCCCAGGGCCATGGAGAGGACCAGCCATCCAACTTACGGTGATGATACACAGATCAACTTTTTGAGCAATGTTGCCGGGCAACAGATGAGACAAAGGTCAACTTGTCTAGATCAGGGTGATCACAAAAAGTTGACCACTGCTAATAAAAAAAATTTCAAATAGAAATTTATTGCCCAATATCAATGGAAAAGTGCCCGAGCAACATTGCCCAGTAACATTGCTCAAAAAGTTGCCCTGTGTTTTGTCACCCTCAGTCATCCTGCAGTATTGGGTATGTTAAACAGTCCTAGATAACGGACAATGAGAAAGCAAGGATGGCTCATTCTGTTTGAATCTAAAACACACAGATTTAACAAAATCTGCAGACTTTGCATCATGGGACATCTTAAAATGATAGTAATACAGTAAGGCATTAACTCCCTGTACAGACTCTCCACTGGAAATAACTATAAGGACTCCTTAGCTGGTGTTTCTGCTGAGAAAAAAATAACACAGCTTTGAGCAGCTGAGTTTCTCCAGGGGAGGAGTTACAGTCTCACCCGTAGTCAGCATTTGAAGCCTGACATGCTTCCAAGGCAGGAAAAATGGGTAAAAAAGGAATCATGAGGAACGGAATCTCAAGGTAAGAGGAGCGAAACAGGAAACGATGAAGTAACGTGTTACACACTTATGTGTGTGTTTGTCAAGATTGTTAAGTCTTTCTTTTACCAGCTTTAGAAAAAAAAACTTTTCTTTACAGAGTAGGGCACACCCTGGGCATGATGCCAAGCTGGCACAGGACACACAGACATAGAATGAACAAACTTCACACACACAGAGTCAAGAGTAAGCTTCGAACCCACAACCTTGGAGGCGTGAGGTCACTGACTCAATGGGACACTGCACATGGCTTGTCCAGATACACATTAATTTGTTCATTTCTTTTATTCAGAACGATTAAAGTATTTCAACCCTTTTTCAACCCTGTCGAAACAGTTTAAAACTTTGCAGGGTAACTCTGTTAATCACCATCAAAACGATTTATATTATCTGCTGCATCGACAGATTCAAGTCATTTAATTCAACCTAAAGAAACCCTTTAGGAGTGGAGCACAAAGCAGAGATGGGTACTAAGAAAGGGATCAGAAAAGGGTTCATTGCATAATAAATCAATACGGGTCCTGAGAGGCCTCCATCCCAACTAGGCCAGAAATTCAGGGAGCTGAGGGCGGCCTCTGCCTGCCCGACAGAAATTAGCACCAAAGGGCGTGCTTTTAAAATGCTGACCGCATAATTTACTGATTTACAAGAGGAACGTCAGGTGAGACAGAGTGTCTGCCATGTTCCTCAGTTAGAAACTGTTCATTCTGCAGCTTTCAAGAACGCTGTTTGGATCGCAGTACTCAAAATCGTGTCTCTCACATAAATCACCCGTATCAACGCTACCTGAGATCCAGCTTCACACAAAGCTACTCAGGTTCAGTTCTGCTTCCTTTCAACCATCAATCCATTTTCCAAATGCTTATCCAGCGCAGGACTGCAGATAAAATAATCAGCTGGTAAAATGATCAATGACAGCAAAGCTATTAGGCTTAAATAACGCTTGAAACAGTAAAAATCAAATGCAGCGTTTCACTAACAGTAGATTTAACATCAATCAGCCATATTGGCTCGATCACAGATCAAGCTGAGCAAAAGGCTTACTGGGGACACTACTAAAGTTGTTTATTGTCAATGTGTGGCTCTCCAGCTCATTAATGAAAGTCTGTGCACAACCACATGCCATAGAATTTATTGTTGGAGATATTCCATGAAAGTCACAGCAAGTGAAATACAAGTACCTACTAATGAAGAGATTAAGCGTTTGTGTCAAGAGAAAGAGGCCCAGTTTTTCTGTCTTAGCACGGCTCATTTTCGAAAAGGCAACACCCATCCCCCACTGAATCAAACACATTCACGGGGAACATTACGCATTCTGAAGTCATTTTGCATCATTTCATTCCCAGAAAAAAGGGAACATCACACATTTGTTATCCGAAAGATTACAGTGGGCTTCAAGGGTAACTTTCGAAACGTGATGTGAGGAGCGGCTGAAATCAAACCCTGAGACACCTTGCAAAGGACTCGCCGTCGGTGAGGGGGGGCAGCCAGGCAGCTGACCTCCGCTGGGGACGCATAACTAAGCCGGCACTGATGCTCAAAAGCAAGACACTCATTTGAATGAATTCAGTTGGCCTGCTGGGTCCCCCGTTATAAAAGGCAGCATGGTGTCAGAGAGAATAAGGCTGAGAGGCGTGGCTCACCCCCTCTGCTATTTACGCTGAGCGCATCCTTTAAAACGCTGGCCTGCCTGAATCAGCTTTTGTCTGAAGGGCATGTCTAGTGATTACACTTAAGCAAGGACAGTGTTGTGTAGAACTGAATGTTTTTACATAGTCTCTATGTGAGTAAATGTACATGTAGATGGATATCAAGTATGAAAGGGCAAGTGTGCAAGCATGCTGAATCTGCACAGTATAGCAGGTAAATATGGCAGAGTATAAACACTGAGCTCTGTAAGCAATTGTAATAGGCAATGTATGTGTAAATTAGCAGATACCCGAATCTCTTTACTGAGGGCAGAAGTGCAAAAAGACCATCACAGGCATTTGAGGAGTGTGTGTGTGTGTGTTTATGGATTATGTTTATATTATATTGTGGGGGACATTTAAAAAACCTGTTATTTTGATGCTGTGGGGACCATTTTTCATGTCCCCACAAAGATATGTGAATGCAATAAAAAAAGTCTCATATTTAGTTTGATTACTTATGGTTAAGGTTAGGGTTAAGGTTCATGTTTTCCCCATAGAAATCAATGGAGAGTCCCCACAAAGATTTAATTACAAGCCTGTGTATGTGTGTGTGTGTGTGGTACTGACTCATGTCTGAACCAGAGGTCCAGAAGATCCAGTTGGAAGCAGGGAAGTCCAGTAATAAATGGTATCACCTTGCTTCCTGTCAGCCAGACATTGGAGATAGAGGTCAAGGAGGGAGGGCTTCACGGGAGGAGAAGCCAGAATGTAAGAGGCTCCAGGAGATTAAGAGGCTCAGGAGACAATAGGACCCCAGTCACGGATCAGGAGGTGGCACCTGGGGTGACGTCCCTCACGCAAACCTGGCCGACAGCACTTGGATTTTCTGATAAGTCAGCGGCTAGACGACACCAGGCCTAGGAAAGTTACATACAGTCCTCAGAGCTGCTTGGAGTGGCCTCCTGGAAATAAAATGACAACACATCCTGGTGCCCATGTCGCCATGTGCTGGCATCTCTGAGCGGACGCCATCGCCCTGTCGTCCTGCATCAGCGAGGGACTCAGTGGACCAGGACTGGGCAGCATGGCAGAGCCGCCCACCTCGGCTGTGACAAACTGCATGGTGCAGCTCGTTCATTCCCCTTTGCTGGCGTATTTCAGGGTACGAGAGGCCAACGAGCCGCTTTGCTGCCTCTGTGCTTCCGGCTGGAAAGCGTGACCCTTTCTCCTGCATATCATGGATCTTTTTAAATGGCTGACTCTCAGCTTCCAACTTCTGTCTCATCAGCGCTGTAGCTCCAGCCCTCGTTCATTATTATCTGTCACAAGCATCAGTATCTTTCTATGGGCACCATCGCTCTGCTCCTGCTCACCCGCTTCTTATTTCATATGCAAGGACTGTACTTTGGCATCCAAATAGTGTTTATTTATTAAAATATCATTTTAAATATTGCATATTTATGATGTGCGGTAGGTGTGATCACCGATATGGCTGCTCTTTTGGGACATCGGTGCTGGACTCCGAGGTGTGAAAACTGCAGACCTGCGTATGACCTCACAGCTGACTGCATGAATTCATAACATCACAGAGATGCCATGTTGTGTTAGATCATGTGTTAAATATCCAACAGCCGACCCCCCCTTTTTGCACAGAAGATGGAAGCAATGGCTTTGACACTGTGCTCTTTGGGCTTTGCAGGAGTGTAACTGTGATTCTCTGTAGGAATCGATCATTGCCTAGGTTCTACATTCATCTCCGGACTGAATCTCAGACACAGCAGGATTCATACCTCAGACGAGATAACACTGGAATATTTTCCAGTACAGGCTGGATATCAACCTCAGCCACAACTGGAAAGGTGTTTCTCTTTGCTAAGATCACTGGTAGTAAATCTGGAGTTAAGCTGGGGTTTCTGCATGCAGTTCATCACCCTATTTCCATATCACAAACAAGCCAATCCAAAGACCCTCAGGCAAATGTTTTGCCACGTTAAATAAAAAATCTAGTGTTAACTTTATGGGACTTTATTCCCTTCCTATAATATATAGGAAATATAGATTTCCTAAATCATCCTGCGGCAAACGCAGTGCAGAATTTTTTGGGAGTAAGAGCCCGAATCTTCGCTGCTGTTGCTGGTGACGCATTGAGGGTCCCTGAAGCTCACACATGACCTTGAACGCCCACGGACCCCACAGGGTCCTGACAGCTCGCAGCCTGAATGGACAGCCTTCCCTGTCGCCATGTGTGTGACCGGCCGGCTGACTCTGAGTCACCGAGGCGGCTGAGGACGCGCTCAGGTGTCAGGCGGGCTGCTAAAATCGCAGAAGTGGCTGCAGAGCAAGGCGTGGGTTTGTGAAGAACCTGCAGGGGGCAGTGTCCCATCTGGGCCGCGGAGACACCCTTATTCCTCCCTCTGTTCATCTGCCTAATAGGATGCTGCCCCCATTTGTACTTCTCTGCCGCCTGCTGGATGTTTCAACCCATTCTGTAGACAAATGGCCGTGGGGGGGTGGGGGGAGGGACTCAGGTCCTCACCTAGCAAGGCTCCCACGTGTCAGTCTTGCTGCTGGATGATGCCACAAAGGTCTGTGCGTTTCCCACAGGTTTCCCCAGAGACCATATCAGCCAATCACACAGCAATACGGATCCCAGCTTGCGCTGCTAATTTACGGCTCCCCAAAACACTTGCCTGATTGTGACTTCAGAACCCGCAGGTTGCGTGTAGGCTGCTGGGTCCTAAACACTGCCCGTTTCTGTGTGCCGCACCGCTCATGAGTGAGAGTTGTCCCACCTGGTGGGAATATCCTGACAGCTGTGGCCAGCAGCCAGACGGGTTTCCCCTTGATGGAGAGGTGGCCTACGCACTTTGGGAGCCTGGCTTCTCCCCACGGAAAGAAAACACAAGAGGCTGATGGTACATCTGACAGCTGATCCAAGCGTCTCTTCAGACGTATTAATCAAACGAAATACAACTAGAATTTACTGACACTATTTCTGTGAGCAGCTCAGGGAGGTAACAGGGACAGAGTTATTATTTTTTTTATTTGCTATGTTAATATGTGACACCTGAACAAATATCTTAACATGGAAATCTAATGATAATGCTAATCAGTCTGTGTATCTTCAGTTTAATAACAAATAATGCTGTGATTTAAAAGCATTTTATCCCAGGGGCAGTAATTACAGAAAGACTTGAGTGACTATAGACAGCAGGGACGACAGACTACAGAATGATTCCACATACAAATTGTTTCACTTTGCCAGAAAAAAAACACTTTCTAATTTTAATATGACTGTGCTCTCTGTGGTCATTATGCTCCAGCAGCTGAAAAACGCCGACAAAGTTATTCTTATGTTAATACTCATAAAACCTCACAGAGGGAAGGTAATGAGCCACTCAATTACGATCATCCGCTTAAGACAAATGCAAATTCGTGACGGAATGTAATTCAAAACCAACAGCAGTCACTGCTCCAGGATTAAAGTACTTGTTAACCCCAGAAATCTCTCAGGGGAAACTAAGCTTCCTGAACTACTACTATGCTTCTTATTATTTCAAAATGTTGGCCTGAAGCCTCAGTGGACGTGAGTAGGAGGAGGAGCAGAGCCAGGCAGTTCTGTAGGTGTGCTACTCCAATTATCTGCCCGCATTTCCAGCTCTGGGTTCACCATCCGTGTCCGGGCACCCAGTGTCAGCCAGTCGTCTTTCATCTGCCGGCGGGTGCGGAGGAGCGACGCCCCCTGGCACGCCAGATGGGCCGCTCAGCATTCAGGGTGCAGACCACGCACTGGCACTGTCTCTCGAGAAGCCCTTGAGGCCGAATCCAACAGCTGCACAGTGGTGGCTCTGATCAGCGGTCGGGTGACGTTTGATGCAGGGAAATAGCTCTCCTGTTGTTAAAGTGCTCAAGGTGACTCCGCCCCCAGCGCCAGCAATCAGCACCAGCTGGAGGACTTCCTGGCTGCATCTGCTGCTGGAGCGGTTCTCCAGGAGGACCTAGGACCATGTGAGAGCAGCACTCACCTCACTGAACGGCTTTGAATCCTGTGCACAGTATGTCCTCTACAATGCCAATAAATTAGACTGGAGGTGAATGTGAAATCAGAAGTCAATGAGTAAGAGGATGGTGACATAACAGTATGTTTTATTGCTATATCATGCCACAGTCCCTAGTTATGAATAAACTTTGGTTTACACTGAGTTGTTTGTTTTACGCAGGGCTGGGTTGGGATTAAAAATCGGCTCTGGACTTTGGGGTCCACCCACGATAAATAATGTCGGCCCACAAACCCATCATTCCCCTCCCCCAGGAAATACCAGATGGCCAGTCCAGGCCTGGCTTGATGCACATAAGTAGTTTGTGTTTGGTGAAGATTAAGGACACAATTTGGGGACGACACCCAGGATGATCATGCTCAAGCAGTCTAAAAGAGTATTAAAATATCACAGTATATCATCCATTCAGAATATGTTAAGGTGGAACTGGATTCCTAAATGCACACACAAACTATGAGAATTACTGCGATAATCCAGCCCCAAGGAGGCTGTAGTGTGGCTTTAGTTATAGGTTACAGGACATCAAAAGAGAATGATGGTAGGTGGGCATTATCATTCATGATCAAAAGTATCCAGCAGGACCTCACATGAAAGACAGAGGGCGCTGATGGGGACTCAGTGGATCATTAGAGCCTTGGTGGCCCCCACAGAGATCCACTAGTAAAAAAATTGTATTTTTGCATTGCCCATACACTAAGAGAAAGATTCGTAAGATAACAGTTGAAAATAAATATGACACATTTTAATCTAAAGTGTTTGCATTCCAGCTTCTGATTAATTTGAAAACTTCTTCTGAGGGTGTCAGAGTACCAGCTGAGGACCAAAGCACTGATAAACATCTTTGTTGGGTCTTAAACAAGCCAAACATTAACATCTACACTATATGGACAAACGTATTGGGACACCTGGCCATTACACCTACAGGTACTTTTATGACACATCAATATAGAGTTGGGCCCCATTGCAGCTATAACACCTGCTACTCTTCAGTGAAGGCTTTCCACGAAATTTTGGAGTGTGTCTGTGGGAATTTTTGCCCATTTATCCCAAGGAGCATTTGTGAGGTCAGGCACTAGTTCATCGAAAAGGTGTTCAGTGGGGTTGAGGTCAGGGCTCTATGTGGGCCTGTTTCACACCAAACTCACTCAACTATGTCTTTATGGACCTTACTTTGTGCACTGGGGCACAGTCATGCTGAAACAGAGAAGGTCCTTCCCCAAACTGTTACCACAAAGCTGGAAGTATATAATTGTCCACAATGTCTTTGTATGCTGA
>JAODJU010000001.1:16801209-16820833 GCA_026776725.1 Gnathonemus echidnorhynchus
GACATAGCAGGGGGCAGCTAATTCAGCGCCCGGGGAGCAGTGCTTGGGGGCGGTACCTTGCTCAGGGTGCCTCAGTGGTGTCTTGCTGGTGGTGGATTCGAACCTGCAATCTTTCGATTACAAGTGCGCTTCCCCAACCGTCAAGCCACCACTGCCCACATGCTTCTTGGGGGGAAAAAACACTGGATATCCATTTTAACTCCATAAGTTGTCTGTCTAAATTATTCCTCCTAATTGACCTCTGAAGCAATAAGTAGCATAAAAGTAAGCAGGAATTTAATCAGTCACATAAGAAATAGTTTTCACTACAGTTTTCAATTTAATCCCTCATTCAAGGCCCCATTTTTCTAATGTGCTATGCGCTTAACAGAAATTACAGAATGAAGGCATCAAGACTACGGGTGCACAGATCCAACTTTGTCAGTCCCGATCCCAATAACAATACAGAGTACCGATCCGATACCAGTGTTTAATTGATGAGCAGACCCACAAAGATGCAGTAAGCGGATTGCAATGGACTGGAGAATTGGCAGCCCACTGAATAGGCTTTTGTGTATTACTTATTTGTATGATTCATTTATTAAAATTAGATTTCAGTCTGCAGTCCATTCAATTTGTGACATTTTTTCATGTTCTGAACCAGTTTAAGGCAATTCTAAGTGAATTTTAAGTAAAAATGAAATTTTAAAAAATGATTGGCAATTATATAGTGATAATAATTATCACTTAATATGAAAAAAAAATCACGATAAAGTATCTTACCATATCATGCAACCCTAGGCTGATATCAGAATTGATTTACACGCAGTTGTTTTATGTACTGTTTGTCATTAGACATTGCAGACTAATAAGATAAGGATAAAACTCTCACCTTACGATTAGGAAGTGATTTTTTTTTCAAAAATTTCCCATACCACAGTCCCGTGTACTTGACCAGCCAGAAAATACTTGTATGCATCTTAGCTTAAGCTTTACACTGCTTACGCGTATATGGGGACATGGTGTGAACTGGATAGCTGATGACAATGTCATAATACTTCCAGGCAGGGATGTCGCTCATGCTACAGCACTGCAGAGGTAGGAAGAGATGACTAGGTAGTGAGTATGGATATGCCAACCCTGTTGAGTTTCTGTTGATTTCTGGTATTACTTGTGATTTATACGTTATCTAAAAGACTAGATGAAGATCACCATGAACTGCAAGTGTGTCACTATTGCATTCGTCATTTTTTTTGATTGACAAAATGGTGGGTGGGGCCTTGGGCCTTGTCCCCGGGCACAAGCAAGACACATGGCGGTCCTTATGTTAAAGAGGGGGGATAAATGAAACTTTGCTCTCAATTTATTACTTAGATATCTTAAAGGGACAGTTCACCCCAGAACTGAAAAATGAGGGGCTGTAGTGCTATATCTATTCACAGACCAATCGTATCACTGCACAGAGGATATGCGCACCAGCACCCTGGCGCAGGGATACGATTGGTGTGTGGTGTTCGTAGGAGAAAATAGTTCCTACATTAAACTGCTCTACAAAGTCTGTGGATTTCCTTGAGGAATTGGGGCATTATTTCTGGTAAGAGACACTACTGTATTTTATTGACACTTTAATCACTACAGAAGAATGCCATTCAGTCCCATTATATTCCTGAGAAGCCAGCATTTCTATGGCCAACATCTACGAAACTAGGCAACTCCCAACAGAACAACCTTGATAGATTAAATGTCTTCTTATGTCGAAATCACAACTTATTTACTTGTGATCTCAACACAGTCGGAGTTGATTTCTCAAGATCATGAGTTGTTGTCTTGAGATCACAAAATAATACAAGTTGAAAAGTTGTTTTCTTGGGAAAACTAAAGTTTGTAATTAGACATGCAGACAATGTTTGTCAAGACATACAGGTAAGCAGATCCCACTAAAAATGCCATTGAATGCTATTGAGTTTTTTTTATTGCATTCCCATCGAAAATCTAAAATTGCCCCCCATGTGCTACACATAAGGGGGACATTCTCTCGCACTGTGAGAAATGAATTTCAAGCCATGAATGCATGTCCTCTGTGGACTTCCATAGCACAGAGATTTAGGGAATTATTACTTTAAAATGTAATAGAGTCAGTAAAAATATTTCACACTGTTATGGTTAAATGCAATTAATATGAGGTTTACATGCGTACCGAACTCTGGGGGGGGATCTGTATGGATCACGGATCAACTACATCACTACTTTTAATTCTCAGAAATATATTACAGGAGCTTAGAACCAGCCAAAGTCCACTGATGAGACATGACAGCTGCTGTAGTAAGATCAGTGGTTACCAGATGGTCTTTGTAAAGCCATTTTCGGTTTGCTCTACAATGATGTGGAAGCCCCAGACATCCAGGCCTTGTGCAGTGGGGCCAGCTCTAGGCCCAACTGCCAAATCCTGCTCAATGCCATCTTTGATGTTTGCCTGTTCTGACCAGTTGGTCATCAGTGGACTTGCGATGGCTGTTTCGCAAACTGTGATGACCCTTCTGAAGGGTAATAGCAGTTTGACAGCAAGGCCTCTGCAAGCATGGGAAGCGATTAACAGCACAAGTTTTCTGTGTCTGTGGGGCCACAGTGTTCACAGTGTTCCTACATCTCAGCTTTTATTCAAGCAGGGGAAAAATCTATTTGTACAGTAATGTGATGTCTCAGGATTATTGCCTCTGAATTTGAATTACCTTTGTACTTATGGGAAAGTCGAACCCCTCCCTGCATCAGAAAGTGCTATGAAACCAACACCAGTGTGTTTATGAATATCGAAATTACTGAAGAGTGAATATTATGGGGTGTTCAGAATGTAAGAACCATCTGCACAGTGATATTTTAAGAATATCTGAGACAGAGAGTAATATGTTATCATCACATTCGATTTCTGCTCGCACCACGTTGAAGTGAGATGTGGCCATGATTATTCCGGTCCCGTAATGCCCTTCCCAGGAGCTGAAGGAGAAGATGGATGAGCTGAAGCCTTTGATTCCGGTTCTGGAGCAGTACAAGACGGACGCCAAACTCATCTCGCAGTTCAAAGAGGAGATCCGGAACCTGTCGGCGGTGCTGACGGGCATCCAGGAGGAGATTGGGGTGTTCGACTATGAGGAGCTGCAGCACAGGGTGCTCGGCCTGGAGGGCAGGCTGAGGGACTGCATGAGCAAACTGAGTGAGCAGACTGCCTCTCCAGAACATTCTCACTGACTTCAGAGCAGATCAGAGGACAGCATCCCTCACAGGGCAGACTGCAGTGCTTCGGCTCCTAGCAAAGCACAATTATCCTATTTAACATGCGCCGAAGACCCCTTACACATTCAATGTAATGTCGGCATACTGAATTATAAAATATATGTTGTGCTTTTGCCTATTTGATAAATGACCACAAATGATTTTGTTGCTCAAATAATAAACATAAATTTACGCTTCTTTTACTTAAAAATGCACCCTAAATACTTTTGAGAAATATCTGGATGCAATAATTCTGCCCGTTATGTAAAGCGGTATGCACAGCAGTACTGGTAGATGCCAAGAAGATTCACAAAAAGAAAGGATGCAGCTGTACAGAGTGATACAGTTTCTGTTCATTTGTAGGAGCACATTTTAAGTACCGTAGCAGGACACATGTGATGACTCAGGAGAGATCCTCGCTATGCATTTCATCTGTTACTTTCAGGCCAAATGGGAAATTTCACGTTCATCCGTTAGTATAATATTCACATTGTAGTGAATCCATCCAGGTGCAGGAGCATGAAATTGGGTTCAAGAAACTAGTGAGGAAAAATATCTTATCTGTGTGTTTCATTATAAACAGCATGTGGAAAATTAATGAAAATCAGCGGACCAATAACAATAAAGACATCCGGAACGAGGTTTGGGGCATGGATGACGGACCCCCTGGCATCTTCGCGCAGGAATAGGGTGAGTTTCCGTGGCCTTGTGTTCGTTGTCTTCTAAAAAAGTTGCGTAAAATATGAATAAATACAGAATGCAATGATTTGCGAATCATATGAACCCCTATTTAATTGAAAATACAACAAAGGCAACATATCAAATGTTGAACCTGAGAAACGTTATTGTTTTTTGACAAATATATGCTTAATTTAAATTTGACTCCAGCAATAAGTCTCAAAAAAGTTGGTATTGGGGCAACAAAAGAAAGTTGAGTAATGCTAAAACAAAACACCTGGTTGAATATCTCACAACTAATTAGGTCAAGTCGAGTCTCTGTGCACTGAAGATGGGAATAGATTCACCACTCTGTGAAAGACTGAGTGGGCAAATGGTGCAATAATTTAAGAATAATGTTCTTCAACATAATATTGCAAATGATTTGGGAATTTCATCATCTATGGTACATAATATCATTAAAAGATACAGAGAATCTGTAGAAATCTCTGTACGTAAGGGACAAGGCCGAAAACCAATATTGGACAGCCATGATCTTCAGGTCCTCAGGTGGCGCTGCATTAAAAACAGACACAGTTCTGTAGTGGATATCACTGCATGGGCTCAGCAACACTTCTGAAAACCATTGTGTGTGAATGCAATTTGTCGCTGCATTTACAAATGCAGGATGAAAATCTACCATGCAAATAAGAATCCATATCTAAACATGATCTAGAAACTTCTCTGTGCCCGAGCTCATTTAAGATGGACTGAGGCAAAATGGAAAACTGTCTTGTAGTCTGACAAATCAAAATTTCAAATTCTTTTTGAAAATCATGGACATGCGTCCTCCAGGCTCAAGAGGAGAGGGACCATCCAGCTTGTTATCAGTGGACAGTTCAAAAGCTTGTATCCATGATGGTATGGGGGTGCATTAGTGCCCATGGCTCGGGTAGCTTGCACATCTGGGAAGGCACCATTAATGCTGAATATATACAGGTTTCTGGGCAACATATGCTACCATCCAGACAACGTCTCTTTCAGATAAGACGATGTATATGTCAGCGAGGCAATGCCAAACCGCATTCTGAGTGTATCACAACAGCATGGCTCCATGGTAGAAGAGTCTGGTTGCTCTGGCCTGTCTGCAGTCCAGATCTGTCACCCATTGAAAACATTCAGCGCATCATAAAACGAAAAAAAATGACAAAGGAGACCCTGAACTATTGAGCAGTTGAAATCGTATATCAGGTACGAATGGGACAAAATTTCACTTTTAAAACTCCAAAACCTTTACAGAATGTTGTTAAAAGAAGAGGTGATGCAACACAGTGGTAAACATGTCCCTTCCCAACTTTTTTGAAATGTGTTTGCTGGCATCAAATTCAAATTGAGCATGTATTTGTCATAAAACAATGACATTTCTCAGTTTCAACATCTGATATGTTGTATTTGTTATATTTTCAATTAAATATGGGTTTATAACATTTGTAAATCATTGCATTCTGATTTTATTTACATTTTAAACAGCACCCCAACTTTTTTTGAAATGGAATTATATTTACACAGATAGCCATCTCTTAATTTGGGTTTATTTACTGAGCATTTATAGATGTGAACAGCATGTCAGAAATCAACCCGTAATCTGTACTGCTCTCCTATGCCAGGAAACTCACGGTGGTTTTGACCGGTTAGATTCATAGGTAGTCTTGATGGTCTGAAAGGACCAGCACTTACTGTAGCTAAACCGGTTGAATTTGAACCTGAACATAACTGCTGCAAGCATCAGGAAGGTCCTGATGAAACACTTAGCTTTCACCAGTATTAGCAAGTAAAGATGGCAGGTATCTTTGCATGAAAGGGTCAGCTGTATAACTGGATGCAAAAGGGACGGCTTCTTGCTCAGGCAGCTGGTGTTCTTCTCCACTACAGGTTTGGTACATGGATAGCTACACCAACAACAAGATCGTCCGTGAGTACAAGTCCATGGCGGACTTCGTGTCGGGGGTGGAGTCTCGCACCTACAGCCTTCCCTTCAAGTGGGCTGGGACCAACCACGTCATCTACAACGGCTCCCTGTACTACAACAAGTACCAGAGCAACATCATCATCAAATACAGCTTCGAGACAGGCCGGGTGCTGGCGGAACGGCCCCTGGAGTACGCAGGATTTCACAACGTCTACCCCTACACGTGGGGTGGCTTCTCAGACATCGACCTCATGGCCGACGAACTGGGCCTGTGGGCCGTGTACGCCACCAACCAGAACGCCGGCAACATCGTCATCGGCCAACTGGATCCTCAGAGCCTGGAGGTCCTGAAGACCTGGAACACAGAGTACTCCAAGAGGAATGCCGGGGAGTCCTTCATGATCTGTGGCACCTTGTACATCACCAATTCCCATTTGACTGGAGCCAAGGTCTACTACTCTTACTCCACCAAGACGTCAACCTATGAGTACACAGACATCCCGTTCCATAACCAGTACTTTCACATCTCCATGCTCGACTACAATGCTCGGGAGAGGGTCCTCTATGCTTGGAACAACGGCCATCAGGTCTTGTTCAATGTCACACTTTTCCATATTATTAAAACTGATGACTCTTAACATTGCACATTATGACATGATAATCAAATGCGATGGACTTTTTTAACTATTTGTTTTTTGCAAATTGGACAATATTTTCATCTTCATGGAAGGATTGTCTTGTCTAAAGTATTTATTTTGTTTTAAAGCAGAAGCGATAGCGTATTACTTCTTGTTCAGATTAATGTTCTTCTTTATATGTTTCAAATCCCAGCTGTAAAATACTTGTTTCTTCAGAGCTCTGAGCTGAATAAGGAGAATACTATGCCTCTTGTTTCTTTCATTTCTGTTGTAAATCCAACTAATTCTTCAAAAATCAACACATTTTAATGGGCCTGGGTGTATCTTTAAGCAGTTTAATGCGAGATCTTACAAAAAGAGATCTTGTGTGGTAGTTGCCTGGGTCTGACTTGGATATCATCTTCCAATTAAAAGCCATCATATTCAGAATGTGAAGCCAAGTATGTATTTGTGACATGGTGACATTGATTGGATCCTGGTTGGTCAGAATCGTTATGTTGACCTGCTTGGCTGTTCCCTGATTTTAATGATGGAAAGCAGCAGTTGGTGTCTCCCGCAGGTCCTCATAAATACTATCACACTGGTTTGGAATCTTTCCAAACAGGTAACAGAAAACACAGTTAAATAATGCATATCTTTAAGGTCTGCTAGCTGTTTAAAACTCTACAACATCATTTAAAATAAGTCAGAAAATAATTTTTAAATAATTATTAAACCAGGCGCCAAATTATCCTTAATTAACTAGGACTACTGTGTTGGTCAGCTATTTTCCACATAATAGCCACTGGCAAAATGTGACGAGCAGACAATGCAAATGCCCTATGTACCTTTAGGGTGTCTAGCAGCCAGGTGAGCTGTTCTGTCTGTTCTGCTGCACGGGACTGATGCCCTGATCCCCTTCACCATGCTCCTGCGGAAGCTTGTGGTCACGCAATCACATGGTCACATGATCAACTGGCCAAGGCATGATTGGCAGATTGGAACATGGGAGTGGGCACCAGTGCTCTTTCTGATATCCATGTTTCCTTCCCAATACAGTTGAATTTGACATCGAAAACCTGCTGGATTTAGTTTAGCAAGAAAGCGGCTCTCTGGAAGCTTTTGTGCATGAATGTCAAAAGTGTTTGGCAGTATTTTATTCTGCTATGTGTATCATTTCCATATGCTGTTTTCACAGTGAAATTTAGTTTGGGAGCTTTGTGTTAGTGTTTAACAAACACTGTTTGAGTACTTGGTGACATGAAAAGCAACATATATACTTATATGGATTTGTGACAAATCGAGTAAAAATGTATAGCATCTCAGCAATTTAGGTATGTCTCTGTGAGAGTAAACTGTTATTATTAATATGTATGCAGTGAGCTACTGTTCATTGGATTGACAGCTGTGCTACTTTTTTTATAAAACATCTGTCTTTATATTTTCATTTCTTTTTAAGAAACCTGTTATTTTCTCTGTAAAGAGTTTATTTCTGTTTACATTAATAATCAGTCCACTGCAGTAAATGGAAAAATCACATTCGCTTTGGTTTTTTGTGAATATTTTCGTAAAAATGTTACAATGTTAATATGACACAGAGGTGCAAAAAATGGAATATTACAAAAAGGCTTGGTGTTTAGCCTAAAACTGCTAATTAAATTGCAATACGATTAAAACATTAGTCAATTTCATGTTGTATGTACAGGCACATGCTCATGATACATGATTGTTGCGAAATGCGTGAAGCGTGCCAAGCGATCAGAGTTGGGTAATTCAGGCCCAGAGAGTAAAAGTCCAGACCGAGATTTTGTTTCAACCAACCAGTTGTGCATAAAGAGTCACAGAGTACTCAACTGGTTAGCTGAAACAAAATCCCGGTCTGGACTTTTACTCTCTGGGCCTGAATTACCCAACACTGCAAGTGACACACAGACTGACTCACATGCCCCACTCCATTCTGTCCGCCAACCTCAGACTTGTAAGGTTTGAAATGCTGTCTGAATATCCTGCCAGAGAATTAAACTATTATTTTTCCGACACTGTAATCAATCCACATAGTCATAAGTTTTTCGATAGCTGTTATTGATTTCTTACATGGGCTGCTTACTTTAAATGCCCCACGGGCTACTGCACATCTCAGTTTTATGAAATCAGACATCTGATAAAGGTGATTAGCATTGATTTTTATTGTCCGTATCACTGGGATGCCGGTCCAGCACAAGCTGCATAGACACACGCATACACAGTGACACAGACATACTCAGTTCTACGGTATGTAGCCAAATGCATTCTGTATACAGAGGCACCTAAACATGGTCAGAAGCCCTTGAACTATCATTTGAAAAAATGTACGTGGTCCACATAATTTTGTATTTCAGTCTGAAAGCAAAAATATGGAACAAATCGCAAACTTGTTCAAAATGGGACAGAACATTTTATTTCTCAATAAAAGATGAGTCCGTGAAATACGAGACAGGTTGCAACTCGTGATTTAAAATGTCATTAAAGTGGTTAGTTGAGGCCCATTTTTAGCAGCAGCCCTTGGGCTTCAGCCTGGGAAAGCCTGTGCATTAATGTGCCGATGTCTATTTGGCTAACAAGTTAAATCATTATCAACAATGATTTATCAGAGCATTTCAAAATTGCTGGACAAAGGAGGACATCAGGTTCAGCTAAGCAAGGTCCACATTACCATGTGCCAAGCACTGAACACTGATTTTGTACAGCGCCCTGTCATACACTTTTAATGTATTTATCCGGCTGTACGCCTGCATTTGTGGGAGGCATTTAATAGCACTGAGTGCCCTTACAGCTACACATTACCGTAAAACGTTAAACCGGATTACGCCACACTTCAGCGCTGCTTCAGAAATAATGGTAACATTTGTGTGTGATGTAAATTGTGTGACAGCAGGAGGCTAACCTGTGATTCAATGAACGATCCCTTCGGCACCAGGAGTTCTGCTGTTAAAAACTGCACTCTGACATGCGACAGAACTTCTATGTTAACACAACGATAAACTTATGCCTGGAACTAATTAACAGGAGAAAATAATTATAGGATCTTTTCTTGGCATTTAATTATGCTTCAAATCCATTTTTATCCCTGAGCCTTAGCATAATGCACATTTTATCGCCTACGCTGGACAAAAAAAAAAAAAAAGAGCAAGATCCTTGTCAGTTTCTGACAAGGCACCAAAATGGCCTCAGATGCACCAACACACCTCACCTGCCTGGACCTGAAAGTCTCCCTGACCTGCACTTTATCATTACTGTAACGTAATAAAAAGCCAAGATGGCCGCTCATTATCATGTCGATTTCTGAATGATTGTGAAGTTATTCCATCCGCCACACGATACGGGCTGCGGCACCTCCCCTCATGCGTAATTCCATGCTCCTCTGCTCTCACGCTGCCCGAAAAATGGAGAGCAGAGTGTCAGCTTGACCCAGCCCGTTCCACCTCTGCAGTGGAAGCCCAAATAGCAGCAGGACCTGCAAGCAAATCTGCAGTCACCTCTCCTCATTCCCATTTGTATGGATTGACAGGATGAACTGTCCATCACAGGGCTCACAAACACAATCACATACGAAAGGCAATTTAACTCAGTTCTATCTATTTATACATTTCTAACAAGGAGCCATTACAGAGTCCCGGGCCTTGAGATTAAGCCTGAGGTGACAGTGGCAGAAAACTCCTTCAGAGAAGAAACCAGACCCAACAGCAGAAGCCCACCCTCCACATATCAGCACAAGATCACATTGTTTAATGAGAGGTACATTCAGGCAGATGGTACACGACAGCGGCAGGCAGGAACCTCGCAGAGCAGGCAGAACAGTTAGGAAGAGAAGCCAATTAGACCAGCTGCATGTCTTCGGACAGCAGGAGAAAATATGGAGAGACATGGGGAGAACATGCAGAAAACGCAGGGAGAACATATGAGGAGAACATGCAGACTCCACACGATATGAGGAGAACATGCAGACTCCACACAACAGCGGGAGAACATGCAGACTCCTCACGACAGCAGGAGAACATGCAGACTCCACACGACAGCAGGAGAACATGCAGACTCCACACGACAGCAGGAGAACATGCAGACTCCACACGACAGGAAGAGAACATGCAGACTCCACAAGACATGGAAAGAATGTGCAGACTCCCCAGATGACACAGAGAGAACGTGCAGACTCCTCAGATGACACAGGGAGAACGTGCAGACTCCCCAGATGACACAGGAAGAACGTGCAGACTCCCCAGATGACACAGGGAGAACGTGCAGACTTCCCAGATGACACAGGGAGAACGTGCAGACTCCCCAGATGACACAGGGAGAACGTGCAGACTCCCTGAACTCCCAGACCTGAGGGTGTTATGTATTGTGCTGTCCTACTGCTCATCTCTGTCCTGATAATGATGCCTTTCCTTTGTTCATGGCAAAGTTACTGATGTAGAAATACCAAATCCCAGGATTCTGACCAATCAAAAGACAGGGGAATACCAGGGGGCCCCATAGGCTCTGAGGCTGGAACTTTACTGTTATTGCCATGAGCTGCAAGCTACTCCATGTAAAACATTCCCCTGGACAAAACACTATGAATGCTAGTATTGCGCTGCTTACTTCAAAGAAGTTAAAATGCTGTTTCTTAATTGGAAATATGTGCAATTCCTTCTGTTGTCTTAATTAGACTCATCCAAACAATTTTTTATAACATTAACGCAAAGAGAAGACAGCAGAAATGGTGGTCAAAAAATGGTGACCCTTAAAAATATTTTATTTATTGCCGAGAACTGAAGGATTGCATGCATGCTGGGATGCTGATTACAGTATTATCCAGGGTAACAAGGAGAGCGCAGGTCCCAGTTCTATCACAGCATGTTCATCCAATACAGGGCAAACAATTTATAAGAAAACGACTCTTCAAGCATTGGCGGCCTGTCTTGGGTTGTTCCCTGCCTTGCACCAATATCCCTGGGGGATAGGCTCCGGAACCCCTGCGAGCCTGAATGGGACAAGCGGTTACACAAAATGAATGGTTGGATGGATGGATAACTTCAAACAGCATGTTACATCGAAAGCTCATCAAATATTTATTCCATAATACAATTTCAGCATTTGTCTCTTAACTGAAAACATTAAAATGCCTTTGTATATCTACATTCATCAATGTCAGCTTGCTTTAGATTTGTAAATTAAAGTCCCCGTAGATAGATAGATAGATAGATAGATAGATAGATAGATAGATAAGGGTGTACATTATGGTATATACCATGGACTGTATGTATAGTGAATATGTGTGTGTATGTGTGTGTGTGTGTATATATATATATATATATATATATATATATAGGTATGCATGCGTTGACGTTTCCTATCAGGCTTCAGTTAGCATATATCTGACACAGCAGGCCAGGTGGGTGAGCCCACAGTGCATTGGTGAAAACGGTGTTGCAGAAGCAGACTGTGCTTCTCACTTAACTTCTGTGTTGACAGATCCTGTCTGTGGTGTGAGGACCCACACTGGCGCACAGATAATGAAATTACAGTCAAAATGATCAGCAACTGCTGTTAATGCATAAAGACAAGGCGACTATGGGGTCGTTCAAAGTGCACATATGAGAAAATATTCAGTCTAAATACTTATTAAAAATAAACATTCTCATTTTTAAACTCAAAATGTTGTCACATTTATTCCATACAAAATAACTAAAATGTAAAGGTAAACAATTTATTGCTGTAGATCCCTTCAAATTAAAAAAAAAATTCTATTGATGTGTCTTATTCCTTATACTTTTACGTCAGTTATGTAGTTGATCCCTTTAATATTGATCAATTTATAAATTATTTAGGGGCGAATGTATCTGGTGTTATTTTTTTTGTTTTATGGATTTTCATCTTCCATATTCTCCTTTTCAAGATTCACTCAGGGTGGGGGGGTGCTTGTGAATCCTTTGGGCTCTGAGGAAATCTCTCAGAACCTTCCTCAATTAATAGAATCTGTCCAGATTTAAACATCTGATCACTTACATGGCCAGCAAAAAGGCTGGAGATGCAGGACTGAAGGTGCAGGTATCCACTATGATCCAAAGAAACATCTGAGAGCAGCAACTGGGTATCTAGGCTTTAAGCTCTGTCCCAGGAAGAGAGTGACATCCCCTGCAGCAGCAACACCGGTGATTCAATAAGAGATTCAGCCAACTTAAAACCCATAAATATTAACAAGGTGGGGGACTGATTTGAGCAGTTGCTGCTGAGCCTCTGACCACGACTGAGGGCAAACAGTCAGCTGGAGTGTTAGAGAAGATGCAAGGTGAGCGTGGGAAGTGTCCCGGAGCCCTCCCCACAGCACTCACAAGGATATGGAGCTACAGTACAGCAGACCCTGGGGCCTGTTAGATATTCACACAGCCAGAACTGCAGCATTGGGGATCCTCTATTCAGTTTGGATCTTCCCAGGACCACAGCGGGAATATGCTATTATTCATCAGTGTTGTACCTCTCCAGGAACGATATTACGACATGTGCAGCCAGGTCCTGATATATCAGTTTCATACAGTCATTACTTTAGTTTTATTATCATATGCATAACTACCTTTTAACATAATAAAGGTCAGACTTTGAATTATTCAAGAGCAAAATCCTCAGGTGGACTTTGATGACTCATAAGATTCATTAATTTAAGACAATCATTTAATCTGCTTGTTGCACAGTATATCAATCTGCTGGATAAGTTTGGTTGAGTAAGCTATCCAGACCCAGTGAAGGCTATGCTTTAAATCAAAGTCCTTGGGCTTTCTGTAGCCTGAGGTTTTTTTTTGTGAGATTCTTCTTGCAGTGGTTACTGGCCGCAAATGGTTACAAGGGCGCTGCTGTTGCCTGAAACAGAGGACCTCAAAATGTGCAGCTCTCTTACAGGATAAACAGAACGGTGAGACATTGATAACCAGATGATTCAAACCCCTCAAAAACACATCAATATGCTAAAGTTTCAGAAACTTCAAGAACGGTAGGAAGTTGTTGCTGTTAATGAATCTAGAGTTACTTTGTCCCAAAATTACAATGGTGTCATTTTGAAATAAGAGCATGTGTAGCTGTAACGGAGTGATGTAATCCTCTGCAATTTGAAGTGAAACACCCCATTCTGCTTAATTCATTTAACTAATGCTAAAAGTAAAACGAGGTTGCACTCCATGAGTCCATTTGCTTGTGGTTTCTTTTCTTTTGTAGTATAAAAACATGATTTGGGTATTTTTGTGGCACAGAGCTCTCAAACCTAGCCTGGGGTCAACTGGACCCCAAAGGCACATGTCAATAACATAATTATTGTAGGAGCGTGTAAGAGATAGGAGACAGTGTAGAATGCTGCCACCACAGGAGACAGAGGGCAAGGAGGTCAGCCAATTGTGTCTTGTTCAGCCCACTACACACAGCACATGCTAGATGCAGTACATGCAGTTTGGGTTTTTCTAATATGTACACTAATATTATTTATATAATCCAGTGATGTAAAGAAACACAGTTACACGGATTACTAGATTTTGCAGTTAGGAGTCCTAACTTGTGCTTGAGAATATATTCATATTATTGTTGTTTTGTTGCCATTGTTATTGTGTTTTTTCCATAGTCTAGTCCTCCAATTTATATGGATTAATGCTTGTGGACTTCAGCTAAACGCTATAAATAATATAACTGGTAGCATTTTTTTTTACTTAAAAGCATTATTATTTCCATCCATCCATCTACTAACTGTTTTCCCAGACAGGGTGGTGGAGAGTGTTATTATTTATTATTTAAATTTTTGGGAACTTTGTGGCAGGATAAATTAAGCTATTTGTTGCCTATTTAGCAGCTTTGAAAAGTTTTTCAGTAGCTCTGACTTCTGCATGTATGGAAGCAATTCATCAGCACTCGTGGGCCTGTCACTGAATTGCAGTCGTTAACTTTGAGATAAAAGCATGACTCTGGTCCTCCGGCTAGTGAGGGTTTGCTTCTCTCAGCACTCTGTGATGGGAGAGATGAGGCTTTGAACCCATACTGAGATGGGGGAGGGATTAATGTGTGGCTGTCAGTCATGTCAGGCCCCAGTTTAGCCTGTTTCACGTTGGATTGATCCTGGGCATGAATGACAGCACTGCGTAATCCCAGCTGCTCCCAGTCTCAGAGCCTCATCTTCCCATCACCACAGTACATCCTCAGGACATGAAGCAGAGCGGAATATCCTCCATACTTCCCAGGGGACTGGAGCTCGATGCCCTTCACGTGGTGCATGATGTGGTCAGACGCATAGAGTGAAGCCATGTGGCAGACAGGACACCTTGGTGCTCCCGTAAAACACACCCTGCAGTGTGGGAATGATTCAGCCAAGCATTATGGGATTAACATTATGACTTTGGGAAAGGTCTGACTGAATTAAAGGTCTTCAGTACATTCATCAGAGAGTCAGAACCATGCACTACACCTATTTTTAGGTTCCTGTGATGAATTGTTATTACTCAAGCATACTGGACTTCCACTTATCATGGAGTTGCTATTATCATGCCACTTATCATGCTATGTACAACCCATGATACCATAATGCTAGATTACTCAACTCTGCTTTTAAATCTCTAACTCAGAATAGTACAGGTTCCATTGTTAAATATCTATATCCTGTTCCTATTAATATTCCCCTACCTTTTTAGGGTAGCGTGTATAAAATGAATTTTTCTTCCTTTTCTTTAAGAACTCTTTAAATGTTTTAAGCTCTTCCCAAAAACTTTCCTGGGGTGATTTTTACCCATGAGACTTTTGCAGACTGGTTATTTTTTTGAGTTTTCATCTCCTCCAAAACATTTCAGGACTGATATCTTTGCTCATTTGTAGACAAACCTTGGATTACTCTATAGCATACAGTTTTGTGATTGTTACTGCAGACCACCATTATGCTAGATAATCACTGGAGATCTAATTTAAAAATATGTTTTGTTAAACTTTTAATAGCAGAATTGTTGTTTAAGGCTACAGAGTAAGAATGTAGTCATAAAGACTTCTCAGTAAAACAAAGCCTGATATCTTAGAGATTCTCAAAAGAGATAACAAAGAAAAATGTGGAAACTGTATTCTTGACCTGGCCCCAAAAATTACTGCTTAAAGGCTGTGAGGCCTTGAGTCCCTCACCTGTGGCAGAACAACGGCAGCTCATCAAAATCTAAGCAAGTTAACAAACGTAGATCAATTGAATTAGCCACGACCTGTTAGAAGCAGTCAGAGAATCCCAAATATCGGCCCTTTTATTAGTGCATTGTATCACCATAAATCTGTCTTACTGTAAACTCACAAGTAAATTCCAGACAAGACTGCCAGGAATAGCAACAGTTAAGCCATTTTTGTAGGTCCATTAAATAGCTTAGAGTGCTATCACCATGGCGTGCAAGGTGAACAGGGTTGCCAACTGTGGTCAGCTGGCTGGTGTGAGATTTTCAATTCGAGACAAGTCTGCACACACATGCACACGCATTTACATGTATGTAATAGGGCATGAGAGTCTGAAAGTGTGAGTGTCACACCAGATGCATGAGAGTTGGCAACCCTGAGTGGATAATCAGTGAATTTATCCATCCATCTAATTTCTGTATGACTTAATAAGGATGGGGTCCCAGTTAGCCTGCGTCCTGTCCCAGGAAGGGCAGCTCTTACAGAAAGGGCTCCTGCTGAAAGTGATGCCAGTCGATAGCAGAGCAATCAGTGAGGATCACTGCTGTTCTCAATGAATTCATATCAGTTCATATTAATGGTAGGTTTAATGCATCCAACAGTATCTGATTGAGAAAGGAAATTAGGGGAGGAGGTTATAATAAGCCAGGAACAAAGGGATCTCCTGCCAAGGTGGGAATAAGGTGAGAATCCTCAGAGGCATTTAGTAAACATGGCTTCTCTTCTCTGAATCCGCCTCTGACAATTTCATGGTTACCTGGTTGTATCTAATTGCATTCCTAAACAAAGGGCTCCTTAGAGGTGATAAACCGCTCAGCCTGGTGTCAGTAGAAATAAAATCTCCGCCTGTGGAAATGCCCATGCTGTGTGTACGTATGTGCGTTCATTCTGACATGCAGGATCCTTCTGCACAAACAGTTCGATGCATAGGATCCTTCAGGCTGAGTTAACATGCATGAGTGCTGGGAGCAGACCACAGGATTCAGAACCAAAGACCACAGAACGACCTCATCCCAACCTCGTCCATTCCGGCATTGAAATAATATTTACAAAATATTTACAGCTGATGAAAATCACTAAATCACTGAGAAATTTCCAGAATGTTTGCTGAACCATGCAGATGAAGGAGTCACTAACTCGGCTCTCCATTACGCTGAAGCAGTTTCAGACCACCAGGGTGAAACATAACACCCAACACTGCTAGACATATTCAGTGCGGCACACGTGACCTTATTACAGAGTTAAATAGATCTAATATCAGAGGTGCTGGTTTGACATGTTGATGTTCACAGCAAGTGTGTAACCTGTGTCCAGTGGGCACTGGCTTTAATGAATCGTTAACATTATAAGGTAACAAAGAGGAGTTGAGGGCCTGCTGAGGAGTTCCAGATGGATGCCTGTCAACACAGGGGTGGTAACAAAGTTTACATCCAACACACAGATAATCATTTTCATAGCCACTGCCAGTAGAGGGTGCTCCCATCTTTTCCAGACAAGGTATGATCTAGAGCTGCGATTCTCAACCCATCGGTCTGTTCTGAAAGTGTCGCGAGGCAGAGTTGGAAATGTGAGCCTTTTAAAACCAGCAAGCTCCTACACTGATCCATGATCAGATTTTCCAGCCCAAGCGTAGAATTAACCAACATAAACGAGTCTCGAGTATGCAAATGCTTAGCACAAAACTAGTGAACACTCAACCAATACAAAAAGCCAAACCATAGATGCTTAATTTAAAATTCACTGGCACATCCAGTCACATTTGTGCTATAAGCATTAATTGGCGTAAATTGCAGGGTGTACTACACGCTTGATCATAGCGTTAATTTAAACATATACTTGCTATAGGGTCACGACAAAGCTACCGTGGTAAAAATTTGGTGGCAGTGCAAAAAAGGTTCAGAAGTACTAATCTAGAGTGCCCATTCATGAGGACCGTTGGCATTTACATCACTCCAGATAAACGGGTTGAAACTGTGCAGGGAAAGAGTGAATCACTATGTCTGCCTCTGAGCGAAGGCACTGCATAAGACAGAACAAATAGGGCAAACACAGACAGGACCTTTATCCCCGCCAGACAGGAAAGATCCTGTGCACCTCCATTACAGAGTCTACAGTGAAGGGCTGAATTCTGGTTATAAATTGACTTCTGCTGCGCGACACATTGTTCGGTGCGAGAACAGCTAGAGTGTCAAATTCCCCCAGGAACACATTGTTTGGGTGCAGACAGCAGATGCCCCTCACAAGCATTAATTATGATGAAGTAAATATTGTATTCTGTACCAGAGTCGCTGCTCTGCCATCAGAGGCTAATTTATTACCCACACTGGCATTTTCATCACGGATTCCCTTGTCACCCACCTACATGTTTTAATTATCTGCTCTCTCTAATTCCCTCACTGCTGAAATTTGATAGCACTCTTGAATTTTAAGTTCCTTTTTACGTTGGATTAATGCTACCGGCATTTTACAGGCGGAGGCGCATGGGTTTCTCTATGCCACAAATACATGCCTTTCATCATGACGCCATGAGAACTATCTCAGCAGGAGCAAAAACAGCCAAGGAATAAAAAGTCACATTAGGCCACAGAACGCACTGCATCGGGATGCAGAGCCAGGACGCAGAGACCAGGCACACATCCTGGAGCTCTACCTTACATAATGGCCATGAAAGGCACAGGCAACATGAACCAATGGGCTCAGGGCCCCTTGCCTTTCAGCTGTGATTGGACAATCCCAATCAAGGAAATACACTGCTAAAAGGATCATTTACCACAATATATTTTTGGACTTGTATAAATTTATGTAGGATCATTTTAATGGTAATGCAGATAAACCTCTTTGCAGTGTTTTTTTGCCCCCAAAGGGTTAAAAAAAAGATGTAGAAATGTGGGTGAAAGGCTGGCTTTTGATTCAGGTCAGTATGGAGCTAGGATCATGCAACACTGTTCAAGGACTAAAGACTTACTGATCCACATGCTAATGGCTGAAATGCAGGTGAATCACGTAGATTGAGATAAATAAATGTAACAAGTAAGAGTCACAATGTCATGACCTGCTCGTTCGCTCCTCCTGTGTGCCACGCCCACCTCGTTACCTCATGTTAATTCCCGATTGTCATCACCTGTTGCCTGTTGTTTTCTCCCTATCCTGTGTGTTTAGTCCGCGTCTGAGTTAGTTTCCCTAGATCCGTCATTGATGTTGTCTGCCGTGCTGTCTGTTTCCCTGCCAATAAACCCCTGTTTCTACCCGTAATCACTGCTCGACTCGCCTGCTTCCTCGCTCGCCCGCACGCGCCGTTGACACACAATAATATTCTAACGTAGGATTAATACTATTTAATGATTCAATCCTAGGAGTATTTAACTATTTAATTCTTAGGACTAACTAATTAATACTAATAGTAATTATTATTAAAATAATTTTGTCGATCTATCATTTTAATGTTATATTTTTGACCATAAGCCTCAAAACCCATCTTTTTTTATTCCTTAAAAAATTTACAATGATACAGAACAATCGGTTCAGTGTGGAATTAGTATTTGTAGCCATTTGAATTTGTATTTCACTCCCATACAGCACACACCGTCCGAGCGCGCCCCACCCCCAAGTCCTCGCCCCCTCTGCCCTGTCCGCGCAGAACAGCCACGTGATGTGTGGCACCAGGTTCTGAAGGGACGTGACTTTAGCCTGCCAATTTCACTATGGCAGCCACGCGGTGTGGGGCGTACACTCAGCCCGTCAATTTCACAATGACATCCACGCGGTTTGGGGCGTACACTCAGCCAGTCAATTTCACTATGGCAGCCACGCGGTGTGGGGCGTACACAGTGTTGCCACAGTTACTTAGAAATAGTAATCGAATTACTTATGGAATCAGATTTGTGCCAAAATTTTCAAACAAAACTTTCCTAATATCAAACAAAATTCATTCAATATTCATTCT
>JAODJU010000001.1:16857445-16873205 GCA_026776725.1 Gnathonemus echidnorhynchus
TCACAGTCTTCCCAGCACCAGATTCTCCACTGAAGGCAAAGATGTCTTTCAGACCTTAGGATCAAACTTATTTCAACCAAAAAGTAAAGTTTTGTGAAACTTACGTGATCAGGATAGACTGGTTTTCTCGGTCTGCAGGATGAGAAAATGTAATTAAATATAAGTATAATATAATTAAAATCTTCTATATTGTATCATTATTCCTAGGAGATCCTAAAGACTGAGTTTTACCTGATAGCATGTACTGGTAGGCATTATCAGAGATGGAGAAAATGTGTGGAGGAGCTTCACTTCTCTTCTTGCCTCTATAAGCTTTGACCACTGACTGATCATACACTGGCAGCCACTTGTAGGGGTTGACAGTGACACAGAACAGCCCAGAGTAGGTCTGCAAGATGGAGGAGAAACCAGTCAGTCTCATGGTTGTGTTTGTTAACAGTACTTTTTAGTCTATAATAAATAATGCATTACTGTACACACATAGATCATCCAGGCGGCGTAACGCTCTTTGAGGTTAAACAGCACAGCGGGTTCATGGAGGAAGGTGAACATCGCCATGTCTTCGATTTTATCGAACTTTGGCGGGTTCTGGGGGTGGACGTCTGCTTCTTTCGCAGTAACGGTCTGCAAACAAACACCACAGATCAGTGTACATATATTATATGCTATGCATTTTATTGTCCCTGTCAATAATTAAAATAGCTTTAGATCAGTCAGAAGTATTTTATCTCTTAACTACCTAGTATAGTGTGTGAATTCATGTTTTACCTTCCCATACTCAGTTTCAACCGTGACTTTGTCACCATCTCGACTGATGATGGACCCCTTGACATACTCCACTTCAGGGTCCGCTACGAAACATTCCTTCTTTATGTCAAAGGGGCGAGTTTGGGCCTCCAGGCGTTCCTTGTCCGATTTCCGCAGGAACGGGGCAGCGCGCCCAAACTCTTCCATTGCTGCATCTCCCATTTTGTTAGCCTTTCAGTCAGGAGAGAAAATTTTCCTTGTGATTTCATATCAGAACGGAACTAATCTGAAAATCTAGCAGCTGATGGTTTAAAAAAAAAAAACCTAATTTATGATACCTGCATACAAAATTTTTACTTCTTTTCTGTTCATTATAAATGCCAGAGAAAGCTGCTTGTGTTGACAGTAAAATTGATACACTAGCTGGTGTTATACTAATTGCACAAGATGCATTCATGTACCAAAGTGTCAATTTTCTTCTATTTCAGAGCTAACATTTAAAATAATTTAAATAAATACTAAATAGAACCCTGAAAATCATTGCAAGTCCTTCCTGACCAAAATATTGGGCATATTCCATCACAAACTAAATGTGGAAAAGCCTCAATCCTGTTATAATGTGAAATGGCCGATAGTGGCAGCCAAAAAGTGCCATGTTTTTCAACAAAGTCCTGAAATGAACAGATTCCAGCATTTACATACCTGGTGCAGTGATGTGCAGAAGACGTAGCTGACCTGCAAAGATGGGAGAGAAAAGAAAGAAATGTTTAAGTCTTGCTGACAGTATCTGTGATGGTTTGCAGCACCTCCCTTTGACACAGGAGCCCAGGGCCCCCGCATACACTCCCTACTGCTCACCTTGAAGTGATGTGCTGACTTGAGGTTCTCCTCAGCCTGTCTCTTTATAAAGAGGCGAAGCGGCCCGATTTGGAAACGATCCAGTAGCCAGGAAGTGACGTTTCTTTTCTAATTGGTGGGGCATGGTGGTGGGTGTGTCCCCCTTTGTGTTCTTTGAGTGTATGAGAGAGGGCAGCTGAGAGGGAGGGAACAGGTGGGCAGAGGTGCTGCCCCATCTCCCTCAGAGCTCCCGCTGAAAGCTCAAGATTTCTGACTGCCATAAAAGGGTAGAAGGGCCAAGGGTCTCCACCTAGATTGAACAAAACAACATATTAACATATTAACAACGTATTAGATATGAAGGCGTCTGGAATAGAATAATAATAAGGTCCTTCATCACCCCCCCAGGCAAAAAACAACCAAGTATGTCCCGGTTACCCGGCATATGAATTATAACCCAAGGTAACAGCAGTGGGACACGGGTTAAGCAGATGCTCTATGGTTACACACTCAATGTATTTAGAGCCTGAGAAATATGTCGGGTGTTGGCATTTATTTATAACAAAAACATTAACATAAACAGCAGTATTTTTATTCGCGTATGCACATGCAAATGAAAGCATTTCGATTAGCAGCCAATAAAATATGATTAAATGATCATTTCAGATTAGACACTTTGCCCTTGAATACTAGAAATGCTGATATACAAGGTGAACATCTCTGTTGCATGCTGGAGCCATAGATGGACATTGCAGCTAAACACACTGTGCAAGTTAGTCACAAGAATTTGTTGTTCAAGGTTAGGTCACATGACAAGGAACAAAACCAACGTATACAGTATACGAGAGCCACAAGGAAGAGTCTCCCCAGGCCACGGGGCGCAGCTGCTCTGATCAGCAAGTGCCAAGGTGCAGAGGTCACTGCGGGCCTGTTGTCACCTTCCCAGTGGCACAAGCCCTGTCCCAGGCTGCATCTCATTCTCATTGTTTCCTTGCCTTTATCCTTGAGCACAAAGATAACCCTGTGAAATTCCTTTCCTTGATTGAGGAGGACAGCTTGTAATGGCCACTGGGGTCGATTCGGGGCTCTTTGTGTTCCTTTGGAATCAGCCGCAAGGAATGATGGGATAGACTACGGCAAAGGACATCTCACACAGTGACAGAGCCCATCACGCAATTGAGTCATTAAAATGACAGCAGAGAGAGATACATATGAGTGCATGTACAAAATGATTTGTGAAAGCGCACATATAACGCATCTACAGTTGCAAATTTGCAGCTGAACATTTTGACTGAGAGGTAACGAAGTAAAACTCCACAGACCATGCGTGAATAAAACAGAACTGTGCAGCATAGATGGAATTCAGAATTCTCTTTATTCCTATTATGCATCTACGCTGAGTCTAAATCAATGACTTGTGTTACACACAAGAAAATAAATACAACAGCAGGATTTAACAATGACTAGAGATTCTATGAAGCACTAATTCAAAAACACAGGACAAGATAAAAACACGGAATCCTGTAGAGCTGACGAGTTATCTGTCCAATGTGAGTGCATTCACTGGATGTCATTTTAATAATGTCATTAGGCACAGAATAGTTATGTCCATTTCAAACATTTTGCTCTTAAAATGGTATACTCTCCCATAAGCCATCAGCACTTAACAGGATCAGTTTTTCACTGAGCAAATGAAGATGGTGCCTTGTAAGGAACAGTACAGAGCAGTATGGATGTAATATGTAGCATTTTCACGTGGGATGATGATGATCAGCAGGTTTATTTCCCATCTACTATAAATGACACTTATCACCTTGCCCTTGCTACGCTTTGCTGCTCCTACACTCCAGGCTCTTTAATTAGCCGTATTATTTGAGCAATCTATTCCAGTCCCACCTTTCATTTTAGAAAAACCCCATTCCCAGCTGTCCAGGCTCTTTGTGGTATCAATACACAAAAAAACAGTGTCAGGACAGAAGAACAATGACAGCGTCCCTGGCAGCTTGCTCTCGGTGTCAGTAATGTGACGCTTTATGGTCGAGCGTTGTCCTATAATTAGGGTAATCTTACGTCTACCATAAATGCCCTTACATCTCTAAGTGAGCGACAGCCCACTTTACTGAATCTTGAGTGGATTGTTGTTGGATAAAAACCATTCAGTAAAATTCAAAAAGTCTGTTAATATTGCAGTGCTCTTGTCATACATTCTTTCCAATCTTGTAACCTTCATTAAAGATTATTTCCCTGTGAAGTGTTTTCTAGTCAGAGATACACATTAGAAGCCATCTACACTATAAGGGGTTTACCCTCCTAACCAGAGCAATTCAGCCTATACTCCTATAGCCCTGTAAGTATAAAACACTAAGGTTGTCCCAGCAAGCCTAATGATAGGGAAGATGGCAGAAGGGGACCCAGTCTGCCCTAGAGCACCTAATCCCAAGGGGAAATCGTGAGTGTCCAATTCATGTGGACTGCATTTGAGCTAGAGAAGAAACCAGAGGAGACATGAACTCCACACACTCAAGCCCAAAGTCCCACTAAAATACTGTCTTAGGAGTTCATTTGTTTATTTAGTCTTTAGTCTAAGTATCATCTATACTCTATTTAAAGCCGTAAAAATGCATCTTGTTAAATAAAATGCTCACTCTGCTATCCCTGATTGCACTCAGCTCTTTCATGAAGGCATCCTGTGTAAAACACCCCCCAGTTGACGCACATGTCTTCATGTCGGGCCAAATTGACCATTCATTCCATACCATCCAAGCATTCCATTCATTCACGTTGACATGAAAAACCCAGAGCATAATGCGTAGGGGAGCGGACTGTAATTGAGTTATCATGAAGAGAGCAAGAACAGAATTTGGGTAAGAAACTGCTTGAAGGTTGAAATACTGAAACAATAAACATGCACAATTCCCCCTTGAATTTACCCTTGCCTATGAAAGCATGCTGATCATTCCAGTCAGGTTAAGCTGGACTGCATCAACTGAGACTTCGGTTAGCATTTGACTGCTGAGTCCTGTGTCACGATTCACTGACTCTCACGTTTTACAGGCAGCAGTCACACTCCATAATCATGTTCCAAAGGACCTTTGAGATCAGTTATAAGGGTTAGTTTTGAAGTCTTGAAAGACGCTTTTGCACTAGCATGTGAAAGAACCGCAGAAAGATAAAACATAAAAGCTACCACTCAATCAAGGGCCTGGTTTTATTGTTGAGTTCCATTGACCTCAGAGGTCAGAAGTTAGAGCTGGCAATGATGCCACACCAGAGTTAACTGTGTTCCACTACAACAAGTCGGAGAGCCATTTAGCAATACCAGAATACCAGGGACCTGTTTCAAAAAGCAGGATTTCTTGCTTAGCCAAACAACTTGTTGAATTTAAAGTACCCCAGTTTAAATCGCCTTTATTTTTGTTCATTTTCATTTAGCCTATACTACCTTAAATTTGACAAGTTATCCCGCTAAGCAAGATATCTTGCTTTTTGAAACAGGCCCCAAATCTAGCCAGGTTCATTATTAGCCATTGTTAGCTATATCAATGCAATGCATTACACAGTATTTTGCACATACAAACACTGTAGCAACACATCCACAGATAGCGCTTGGACAGTACTGTATGTACAACTGAGTTAATGAAACAGAAATAAGACATTAAGTACTAATAAACAGTCTATAATCACAGCTTTCACAGCCATCTTGAATGCTCAGGTTGGGGTTGAAAAGGTTCCTCCAACTTTCTATTTGGAATTCCGGCTTCAGGGGGCATTGCAGTTGAAATTTCTGACTAGGAACTCAGAATATGGCATATAAAGCGGGTCCATTTGCACTTGGTTTTCCAGAATCCTGACTTGGGGCCTGTTAATAAGACGGTTTGCTTTCAAGAAAATGAAAGTAGTGATGTCAGTTGTGATGAGCCCCAAATCTGAACTCGGGGGTGGGATGGGGGGGTCAGAACAGGGGATAAAATTTGTTTAAAGATTTATTGTGCAGGAAATCAACAAAACAAGATAATGAGATACAAGATACAAGAGCTAACAGCTGTAGGTTGTACTGACCAATTTACTCTTGACAGATATCTGCTCAAGACTCAGCAGCAGGGCTAGCGAGACGCAGGATTTAAATAGATCATCACCAGATAGGGGTAATAGTTATTTGACTGATTGACAATGACACCCTCACCACTCGATGTGCCCTCAGCACATGGCCAGGGCAGGTAAACATAGCAGAAATTACAATTACACCAAATCCAATTTAGCAGTTTTCCCTTTTGCAAGGTTGCCTAATTAATTACACAGGTAGCTCCGGAACCATGGCACACTTATGAAAATCGGTGAATGACTATGTTTATACAACATCTGTGTTGTTCACTTTTAAGACAAAGAAAGCAAAGGGATCAATGTGAACAGGAATTAGCTGTGACACTTCTTGGGGGAGTAATTCTGTTAATAAGAGAGAATTTCCCCTTATGTTGCATAAAAATGAGCTTTAAATTACATGAAGTGCTCATAATATATACATAAAAACTAAAATAACACTTAACCATGAATTTGGGAAATAATTTCCATTCATCTTAAGCATTCACACACACACACGTCTATTATTATCCCCAAAGGCCTTGTGTCGCATAAGTGCCAGGATGGCAAAAGAAGATGCATCCTGGGTGTAGGAGACGACTGCAGCTGCCCTCCTGTGATGATGAACACAAGGTGACCGCTGGGATCCTGCTGGATGTGCCAAGTCCTGTGCCAGGCCACTTTTAATAATAGAGACATCTTGTGGGACATTGACAGGCGTCCTGTCCATTCACATCTCACTGTCAATATCAACTAGCAGTCAATGAGTATGCATTGCAAACTGCATAGAGCAGCATCTACAGCAAGATAAAGACATTCGCTTATTTTATATGCCCCTGGTTTCCCCATGTCTGTACATAAACACATGGACTATACATGTATGAAGAAGAGGTATAGCCATCCATCTGACTTTTATTTTATTTCCTATTTTTAATTTTATTTATTTTTGACTGTTTTTGACTGGTATAGCGCTTTGTGTTTTTTGTCTGTGAAAAGTTCTTTATAAATACAGTTTATAAATGAAATAAATTCAATTTTTTCGATTCGCTGTTACACGACAAAACAAAAATATGTTTTGTCAATATGTTGTGTCCCGTTCCTGGTAAAAAGAAAAGTTGCATTTTCACAGCGTTTGACAATGTCGTTTTTAGTCAAAGTGTGATACGGAGACTCCCGTATCAGCTGATACGGATACTGATACGGAGACTCCCGTATCAGCGTTAAAATGCAAATCTCACAGCTTTATTTTTGTGTTTGATGCATTTTCACTGTTTATTAAGTGACTCCCTTGCACAGTAGCGAAACCCAGCGCGCAGACTATACTCAGATTACCGAACACAAAAAACAGGAAAGAATGACAGAGAAAGGAGAGGAGAAGATGCTACAAAGCTCAGGTCTTCATGTTTGTGCACTGGGTCAGGATAGCTGTCAGGGCGATAGGAATCGCAGAGGAGAGTGTGAACCCTCGGACAAGGTGACAGTGTCAACATTTTCACGGCCCCCCCCTTTCCCCCGGGGGCATGAGGGTTCAGCCTGCCCCTCCCAGCGAGCGCCATGTTCACAGCTGCTACAGCTCCTTCCTCTACCAGTCAGTACCACGACAGGCTGTCCGTTCACAGTCTGCTCCACACAACTCCCCGCTGATCTCACTAAAGACCGACCTTCTTATCCACAACAATGTACTACAAAGCGTATATAGCACTAATACATTTTCAGTACAGTTGCTGTGATTTTTTTTATTGACTTTTTCTTTCAGTTGGGAGTCACATAAGTGCCAGTCTAATGTAAGCAGTTAGGAGCACAGCTATAGAACGCTGCCTCTCTTGCTCCCTCTAGTGACTCCTGCTTGGGATACACACTTGCAATTTCTTACAGAAACGGGCACGTTTATGGGATGCCAAGACTCGGCCACAAAACACTGATGGAGAGCAACTGGTAATAGACTGTGAGGGAAACTGACACTTGCCAGGTCTGTTTCTGATTTGAGTGTCTGTGCATTAATGAAAATTTGTGAGCAGTGTACAGAGTGCTAGTGACTGTTGGTCATTTTAAGTGATTGATGGTAAATGTATAATGAGAAGGTTGGATCCTGGAATCGCTTTGTGGGACACAGTAGAAACCTTTCCTGTCTGCTGCTGTGTGACACGGTGCTCTCTATGTGAGAAGCCTTGCGTAATTTGTAGACGTCACTGCAAGAGTTCGAAATGTCACAAGATCTCTCTTTGGCATGGAAAGCATCTATCCAATGTGTCAATTGCGTGTGGGAGCATCTCCTGGGATGTTTTTAGCACATGTGTGCGTGTGCATGGTGCCCCGTACTGCTGTCTGTGTGACCGTGTGACTCAGGTTGGTTGATAAGGTTAATGCATAATGAAATATCGGGATGTTGTCTTCCTTTCAGGAAAACTGAAAATTACAGAATACATTCCTGTATTAACTGTGCGAGAGCCTAACAAGATCACAAAAATGCACCATCTTCAGGCTTTTGAAGAACGGATGTGACGAAGTGCTGTTACATGGGTGACAAGCAGGAGGCGCTGTTCAGGTTTACCATCTTACATGACTTGGCTTTTCTTTGAGGGACTGTTGACGTCTTTCATGAGAGATCCATGTCTCATGATGCTGGGTATGTGTGCTGCCCTTTATTCTAGCAGATTTTAACCTCAAGTGATGTATAAATTATGTGTATGATAAATGATCATTTAAAAGCAGATTTCAAATGGCAGATTTCAAGAGTCAAATGCTGCCATGTAGCAGTAAATGAACTTTCATTAAAATGAATTTTTTAACGGTTAAATATACATAACTGCTATGTGTGCCATGCTTTATTCTATCAGATTTCAAACTCAAATGATGTATACATTACGTGTATGATAAATGATCAAGAATACTGCCTTGCAGTAGTAAATAAACTTTTATTTAAATGAGTTTTAAATGAGTAAACAGTTAAATATACATCACATTTACATTATATAAATTAAAGAATGGAAATCCATCATATCCACCTGTTTATGTATTTGCCTCCCTGTTGCAACATTACCTCCTCGGTACCCTCTAAGTGTCTGAGACATGTGTCCTGGTCCACACAGTCCTGACAGGCGAGTTCAGTGTCACGCCTGGAAATAGCTGAAGTACAGGATGAAATTCATAAACAAAAGACCTAAAACCTGCTCAGGAAAGAATAGAAGGTGGCATATGAGCCCCAGGAACCCAAAACACCTTCAGCAGTCCTGGGTGCATCACCGCAAGAGGCATATATCACATAAATGAAAATACAGAAGCTGCTTCCCAGCATATCAAGCTGAGTCGGTGGCGTGAGGCACTGGCAGTTCACTGCAGCAGTGTGTCGGTGGCGTGAGGCACTGGCAGTTCACTGCAGCAGTGTGTCCTCCTTCCAGTTCATGCTGATGCTGTAAATCCTTGGCAAGGTGTCAAAAGAAAAAGCGTTGTACTTAAGGTTTTTATGTGTTTTATTTATAACGATGGTGTTAATGGCTTTGTGAAGTATCTAGTAACTCTAAGGGAGAGTTTACATACTGTCTACTGTATGATCATTATTACAGTCGTGTAGTTTGACAAATAGGAATCAAGCAACTTGTTAGTTAATCATATGTGCCATGTTGCGTCATGAAGCTACCATATTGTGTTATAAGAACTGCACCTTTGTTTCTGGTTAGTTCACTACAAAATCACACCCTAATATCAGATTTACGTAATCTTTAGCTACACCACAGAGGGGAGACTGTCACTCCCCAAAAAGAACCCAAACTTAGGCCAAGGTCACTTAGTAGCTTATGAAATCTTCTCCCTTAGCTCCATCTTGTTCTCTTTGCATTGTTTCCTCCTCTGTGCCCTTGAGCACAAAGATAACCCTGTGAAATTCCTGCCGGGTGCCTCTGCCCGATTGAGAAGTACATGCTGTAAGGGACACTGAGGTCTATCTTGACTGCTGTTGTTACGTTTTTTGAGGACAGGCTGTGACAGATGATCCTCTAAAGGTCTTTCCACCATACATAATGGCATCCAGCCAGCAGAGTTTTGGCACCTTAACCATTTTAGACAACTTGTGTCACAGGAACTCCTGCGGAGCAGAGTGTGATCGACATTGGGTTGCCGTAGTTTTAATGGCTGACTTTCTCCATTTTTGTTTCAATGACCCATATGCATAAAAATGGAATTCATGTCAATGAATTCATATTCTATTTTTAAGTAACTTTACTGATTTAATTCAAAAACCAGTTAGTCTAAAACTTAGAGGTACGATCCTGGCAGTAGCTGTGTGACTCGTAGAGTCCCTGAGCGAACAATGGCCATGGGACTGCTTTCCGTTTAACAGAAAGATCAGAAATGTGTGAATTTGTTGACAGTTTTAGTAAACCTCGACACTGAGTGGGCACATTCCTGTGTGGTCTTCATAAGAATGAGCTATTGATTGAGCTGTACCCTACATTCAGTCCAGCGATTCTCAACCTGTTTGGGTCGCAGCAAGTTCTAAAAGGGTCGTGAGTCAGGGTTGGAAATGTAATTTACCTATATAAACGGGTCTTGTGTCTGCAACTGCTTAGTGTAAAACTAGTGAAAACTCAACCAATCCAAGAAGCCAAACCACAGATGTTTAAAAATTCACCGGCACATCCAATCAGATTTGTGTGACAGGGATTGATTGGCATATATTGCAGAGTGCTTGATCATAGCGTTAATTTAGACCAATACTTGACATAGGGTTGCGACTGAGCTTGCATGGTAAAAACTGGGCCGCGGTGTGATTAGGTTGAGAACCACTGGTTTAGCCTTTCCTGACATTTCTGGATTATTGTAAAGATATATTTTGCAGAGGTTTGTATACATCGATAATAATCCTTTATAAACTTGAAGTAATATTTCAGACAAAGGGTAGTAGGAATCATTTCTTTCTTTGAACATCTAGCTTTTCAAACTTCATTACTTAGGTTAATTTGACAGAGAGCCAGCATTTAGACCTTGGACCAGCCCCAGGCTTGACAGGAGATGTCGGCATCTGAAGTGCCATTGAGGACTCCATTCCTGCCTCCACAATTGTTCTTTAAACAGCTCCATGCTCAGCTGTTTGCAGAGAGACGACTGACCAGATAACCTGTCAGAGGCTACAAGCCGCCTCTGTCCGTCTTCCTCAAGCTCTATTATTAGAGTCCTTGTGTGTCTTTCTAGGTGGCAAAGACACATGTGATTGTTCTCCTCCCATGTTGCCTCAGTTCACTCCCTACATCTCTCACAATGCAGACCAAATGCGTCATGAGCAGGCACACCGAAAGGGCAGACCTGCTCGAATACCCAAGGGGTTTTTCCTGCCATTTTTTTAGTTACTTCAGGAATGTAGGTTCGCTTTTTAATTTGGTACCTGATCCAGCTTTCAAAGGTTAGAAACAATCGGCAAGCTCTTCTTTAACTTTCCCCACATTTTTCTAGACGTCCACATTTTGTAATTTTTCATTTGTTCATTAGATTTCCACAGCACATTGTGTGTGGTACATTGTATTCCCTCACAGAAATGCCTCAGATACTCAATTCTTGTTATTTGTCATAATTGTTGACAGTTAAATATATAATGATCAGTTTAAATGCAATTGTCATTTCCTTGCAGACATGGTAATTGGGTTTTGCAGGGCAGTTTGAATTAAATGGTCTCAAGACTAAAATTCTAGTTACCTGTCTTGACCAAAAGGTAGCAATTTCTTGAAGTGGTGATTTGCAAACCAATTCTGAGATTTCTTTCTTGATGTATTAATGTGTGATCACATTACAATCACAATTCAAAAAAGTACATCACAATTCAGCCTACAGCTTTGGTCTCGAACGGATTGTTCAGGGGAAGCAGACATCAATCCTGGCTGCGAAAGGACAAGCGGGCCTTCTTCGCAGAAGACCTTGGGTGAGGTGCCTTGTAATGTGAGATGCTGTCTGTTGGTGTGAAGTTTTAAGGGGGAGATTAGTGCCTGGTATTTGGCTCTCTAGCCCCTCCCAGTGACTCCTGCTGGCATACACAGGCACAATCTCATCCAGCAAGAGACCAAGGGAATGTAAGTCTGAGTCAGTCTGAGGGACAGAGCTCAGTCCTGAAGTTCTGCTGAAGGAGAAGCATGGAGGTAAAGACTTGGCACATGCTCTCTGTCAGCACACATGGTGCATGTATTAGTATCCTGAAAGTGGAGCATGTGTTAGTACCGTAAATATGGAACATGTGTTAGTACTGTGAAAGTGGAGCATGTATTACTACCATGAAAGTGGAGCATGTATTAGTAATGTGAAAGCGGAGCATGTATTATTTCTGTGATAGCAAAGCATGTGTTACTACCGTGAAAGTGGAGCATGTATTAGTACTATGAAAGCAGAGCATGTATTAGTTCTGTGATAGCAAAGCATGTGTTACTACCATGAAAGTGGAGCATGTATTAGTACTATGAAAGCAGAGCATGTATTAGTTCTGTGATAGCAAAGCATGTGTTACTACCGTGAAAGTGGAGCATGTATTAGTACAGTGAAAGCAGAGCATAGATGAAGCCACATCATTCAACAATATCAAATTGTACCATGACTTGTAAAAGCAAAAGCATGTTGAAATATTGTATTCAGTAATTGTTTTGTGCTGTACCTAGAGATATTACAGATATAACATTCATTCCAGCATTGTACAAAGTCTAATATAGTTGTGTAAGTGCTCCTTAACCAAATATCCATAATGTGATACATTGTACAATAATGCTTCAATAATTTTTAGTTACAATGATCAAATATTGACATTATATATAAAGTAATACTGGCATGATTTCTACGTACAGGATGTTCTCCTAATATGTAATAGTTCCTGAAAAAAACTCAAATTGAGCAAATTTGCGCTATAGAAACAACAGGGATTATAGGGTTGGGGCAAAATACTCAAAAACATAACACACACTAAAAAGCACAAACGCATACATAAACTGACTAGCTTTTTTGAACAAGGGTGCTTAAATATTATCAAACTAACAAATGTTGAAGAATATCTAATAAAACACTTGTAAGATAGTACATCGTGATCTGATTCAGTAACTGGATGTGTGTGCCTTTCATGCATTCCTATGCGAATCGGTACAGCTGGGTGGTGTTTTCTGTATTCACCAGCAAAATCATTTTTATTAAGCAAGGGCCTGTATTACAAAGCTGCATTTTTGGGTTAGCAAGATAGCTTGTCAGATTTAAGGTAGTCTGGACTAAATGCAAGTGAATGAAGATATTGTCAATTTAAATCTTAAATCTGCCAAGTTATCCAGCTAAGCAAGAAATCTGGCTTTCTGATACAGGCCCCTGGTGTTTCTCGCAGAGAAATTGTGCATAAACCAATGTGAACATCACGCTATTCTGTAATTGTTCCCTATCAATTGCCTTGGAGCAAATTCAAATTTTCAAAACACTTGTTTTTTAAGTAATATTGTTACATGTAATTAAAGTATTACATATTTTACAGTCATCAGTTTGTCTGTGTGTAGCCTTGCCAGAAAACAGTAGTTGTTTCAACAAAGCAAAAATTTTAATGTATTTTGTAAATGCTGTTTAAATTGTCCATCCATCCATCCATTTTCTGAAACCACTTGTCCTATTCAGAATCTTGAGAGGTACAGAACCTATCCCAGAGGCTACAGGCACAAGGTAGGGAGCGTCCCAGGATGGGGCGCCAATCCATCACACTCACACATCATTCACGATCACCTACAGCAATTTGGCGACTCCAATTCACCTTAGCATGTTTTCTGATGGTGGGGGGAAGACCAGAGTACCTGAAGGAAACCCCACAGTGACGTGGGGAGAACATGCACACACATGAAGACACAACGGAGACTCAATCCCTGGTTTAACTGTGCTACCCTGTGTTTTAACTGTGGTGAAACTAAATTATTGAACATTACAGCTGCTCATATATTGTTATTAATATATTTTTGGGGAGGGTGTTGTTTGTTTGTTTTGTTTATAAACACATTTCAAAGTATTTGTAACTTAATAAATATGGCATTTAACAGCACTGTTACACTACTTGTATATGGTGTGCTCTGCAGTGCCTCAGAGCAGTACAAGAATGCACTCTAGTGGTAAAAAGAGTAAAAGCAGGCGTGTGTTGTAGCGACTGTTAACTGAAGCTAAAATTCAAAAATAAGTTTTTTGTTTGAATCAGCAAACAAATCTGAGAAACCGCATCAACTGTTTTATACTCTTCTGAGGTACTGTAATTAATTGGAAATATGATCTTTTGCCTGCACATAATCGTTTTTAGACATTCACATAATTTTTTATGGATCGGATTCATAATGCAGTAGCTTGGTAAGTTTTTGTGAGTATTAATGAATTACAATGACTGAAATAGTTTTGAAGTACATTCCATCACTGTTCTTGTGCATTCCTGGTCATGTGTTGATCTCATAATCGGATTTTCCGCAGTGACTTAATTGTGCACACTTCTTTTTTTAATTGAGCGAATAGCATACTGTGTTATAGTAAGAAATTAAATGCATTATTCATGACACTCACAGCAGGCAGAAACTAATTTCCCGCCAGGGCTTCCAGACAATTAAAGGCAAATTTAAGTGGGACACACAGGACACAAGTGTGAATGAAAGTGTTCTTTAGGCAAGCACCTATTTACAGGTGGCAAAATGTCTGACACCTGCTCAAGTGACTGTGATTCGAAGGCAGAGACATGTGGCAGCCGAAACAAGCTCACACTTAGGAAAACAGCACAAGCAGCACTGTGTTCATGTTGCAAGGAGACTTTATTCTACCATGTCAGAGGGACAGTGAGGTTCCTGTCTAAATTACAGCAGGCAGGAGGGTTCAGAGAGGCCATGTCCTCCTCAGAGCATCACTCTTCATCATGTCCTTTCTGAGATGGATAGAAATAATGAAAAGGAAAATTTAAAAAAGAAATGAGTACCTGGATTGCAGAACAAAGGACTACTTCACATGCAGTGATTAGCTGGTTCCCAGAGTTAATGAGCTAGTATTAAGTTAACCCCCTCATGGGAAGTGCAATCTATGAGGGGCTGGACTCATAAAATCAAGTAAAGTAGCCCAGCTGAAAATCCTGCTTTAAATTCAATGTGGTATGATAAGTAGAAAATATGAATAGTTGTACAGATGTCATTTTTGTTTATCTTTTAGTAATATATTCATTTCCCGCTAGTTTCTAGCTATTGAATGTCACAATTACCTGATAAATGGAACCTCATAAAAGGAAGCTAAACTTCCCAATACCCACCCAAGGATGCAGATATCATTTGACAGGTATTGGTAGGAAACCCACCTTTGACACATCACGGCTTTTGGCTCGTAGCTTGTTGACCTGAGACTCCGCGATGTCGGCTCTCTCCTCAGCCTCATCCAGCTCGTGCTGAAGCTTCCGGAACTTGCCCAGATTAGTGTTGGCTTGCTCCTCCTAAACCAAACACACACAGAGGGCATTCAGTTAAAAACTGGCTTGATGACACATTTGTGTGCTGGAGTCATATGTTTAAGAAGCACTGATCTATAAAGTTCGTTACTTACAGCCTCCTCAGAAGTTCTCTTGTAGGACTTGACCTTCAGCTGCAGCTTGTCAACAAGGTCCTGCAGACGGGCCAGATTCTTACGGTCCTCTTCAGTCTGCCGAACAGTGTCACATTTATACAGCGCACCAGCAAAACCATGTACTTTTCCACGAGTCCTTATACAGATATAGAGATGAACACCAGGCTAAATGAGACAGAAGGTAGGTGAGATGTACCTGATAGGTGAGCTCTTTGATACGTCGCTCATATTTACGGATTCCCTTAACGGATTCACTGCTCTTTTTCTGCTCCATTTCAACCTCATTCTCCAGCTCTCTCACCTGTTAATGTGACCAAGTCATTATCCTTTCAATATTCAAAAAATCCGAATGACTGAAGTATCAGATCTCAGTTCAGTGACCATGAACAAACTGTAGAGCACTCACCCGAGCCTCCAGTTTCTGAACCTGTTTCTTGCCTCCCTTCATGGCGATCTGCTCAGCTTCATCCAAGCGGTGCTGCAGATCTTTGATGGTCTGCTCCATGTTCTTCTTCATGCGCTCTAGATG
>JAODJU010000001.1:16882355-16895301 GCA_026776725.1 Gnathonemus echidnorhynchus
AATATTCACTCACATCAGTGGCACAAAGTTCATCACCATCATTAATGGAGGCTACAGTGGTCTCTCCTTGGGAGATGAAAGCGTAGTCGTAGGGGTTGTTGGTAATAAGCAGCATCTCTAATCGGGAAAAAACATCAAATAATTTAATATCCGGAAACATCTGTGAGCAAAGAGAAACGGTCAGTAGTGCCACAACTGCAACACCAACCCAGCAATTCTGGCTTCCTTTGGGACAGAATTTGGTAGAAGATGTGATAGTCTCTCTCAGCTTTCAACTGGAATGTCACACGAGACTTCTCCAGAAGATCTAGAAAAGAACAAGTAATAATTCCATTGAAACTAAATTGTTGTCCTTTATGAATGTACCAAGATGCATCTTCAAAATCTTCATAAGAAGCTCCACTTACATGTCTCAATGTCAGCAGAAGCCAGCTTTCCACTGGCTGCAAAGTGAATTCTAATGAATTTACCCTAAAAAAAGTCAAATGTCATTATTTATTTTCAAATGCATAAACATAAACTATGCTTTCTGTGTAGGTGTTTGATTAAACACTCACAAATCTGGAGGAGTTGTCGTTCCTGATGGTCTTGGCATTACCAAAGGCCTCCAGGGCTGGGTTGCACTGGATGATTTGATCCTCCAGGGTCCCCTGGGATATCAGCCAGTGAACAGATACACTATGTTACTGGGGCTCCAGAACAACTCTCCAAAGAATGTTGAACCCAGCTTAATTCTTCTAGAGAGCTCACACATCATCCAAGGTTGCATGTACCTTCTTGTCAGTCACTTCCCTCTTCGGACCCCCAGCTGCAATGCTGGCAAAGTACTGAATGACCCTCTTTGTGTTCACAGTCTTCCCAGCACCAGATTCTCCACTGTGGTCAAGAACCAAATGTGTTAAACTATAGTGTTGTAGGGTCTTGCTTCGAGAACACAATAAGGCACAAAAATATTAAGCTGTCAAAGAAAATATTTAAGGCTATTTTTCTGTGTAGTAAATATGCTCAGGAAAAAAGATACAATTTAACATTAAAACACAGTAAAAAAGAAAAAAAAAGGATTTCTTCCATTCTCCAAAAAGTTACTGATATCTTGTTGAGTGGATAGATGAACACTACTTCAGTTCCCAAACCTCTCCTCAGGGGCACCTCAGTCATTCCATATTTCACCACCAGCATAATCAATTAATTGACTTAATTAGTTATTTTGTCATGCACCGATCATTTCAATCCTCCTTTGTGCCAAGCCCCTTCATTTACCTTATGTGGAATCCCCATGTTATCAGTTGTTTCTAGTTATGTTAATCACTGTTGTGTGTTTAAGTGAGTTTCTGTGAATGATTCTCCAGTCCGGTCATTCACGTTATAGAAGTCGTTCTGTCCTGTTGTTCCGTGCTCCTGACTGTGTCCAACCGTGTTCACCCATCACCCGGAAATGTGACATGTACAGTATAAGTCAATGAGGTATTAATCAGCCAATAAAAGTGGGGTAGCGATTCAAAAGTACATGGGTGTATTGGACAGTTGCTGTAAATACTGGGGTGATTTTAGAAGAGGTTTTGAAATGGCTAAGCTGACCCACTTCGACAGACGTAATACAGTTTTGCACTGATGAGGTAATTTAAATATTTTCTTCGACTGCCCAAGTCTTTTGCACAGTACTGTATGTGCCAAGTTTTTTGACATCACTCACGTGATAAGAATGGACTGGTTTTCTCTGTCTGCAAGAGAGAAGAGAGCAAAGCATTTGTTTTTATGGTTTCTTCTGCCTATTCCAAATGCAGATTGGCACTGTGGTGAAATAATTTGGCTGCACGGTGAATTTGAAAAAGTGGTCTATTTACCTGTCAGCATGTACTGGTAGGCATTATCAGAGATGGAGAAGATGTGTGGAGGAGCTTCACTTCTCTTCTTGCCTCTATAAGCAATGACCACTTCCTGGTTGTAGACTGGCAGCCACTTGTAGGGGTTGACAGTGACACAGAACAGCCCAGAGTAGGTCTGCAAGATGGAGAAAACAGTCTGTCTCAGGGCTGTCATTGTTCATGTTGGTAAGGATATAATGATGAATCTGCTGGCCTGGCTCTGTGTGTGTGGAGTTGTGTGTTTTCTCCGGATACTCCAATCCCCCCCCAGCCCAGAAACATGCTGAGGTTAATTGGAGTTGCCAGATTGTCCATAGGTGTGCATGTGTGAATGGTGTGTGTGTGCACAGCTTCTGGGATAGGCTATTTTCGATACAAAGTGGGTATAGAAGATGGATGGATGAATGGATGGATCTGTATTCTCACGTAGATCATCCAGGCTGCATAACGCTCTTTGAGGTTAAACAGCACAGCGGGTTCATGAAGGAAGGTGAACATCGCCATGTCTTCGATTTTATCGAACTTTGGCGGGTTCTGGGGATGGACGTCTGCTTCTTTCACAACAATGGTCTGTGAACAAGCAGCAATAGTAATCAAAGATATAAGCCATTGTAAAGATAACATAGAAAACATCACACTCTTTTCACTGTTTTACTTTGTAAACATCTAACTCACTTAACCCACTTAGTTACACCATTTCCAAAAAAGTTGGGATGCTGCATAAAATGTAAATGAAAACAGAATGCAATGATTTGCAAATCATATAAATGCATATCTCATTTAAAATAAAACAAAGACAACTTAGCAAATGTTGAAACTCAGAAATTGTATTTCTTTATGACAAATATATGCTCAATTTGAATTTAATGCCAGCAACACGTTTCAGAAAAGTTGGGAGACGGGCAACAAAAGACTGGAAAAGTTGCACTGACGATAAACAATCCACTTAACTATCTGCAATTGCATTAAACAAGCCGCTCACATCTTGCCCATCCTCTCAGCTACACTGCTTACCGGTTCTTGTATCAAATTCAAAATATTGCTTCTCACTTATAATGCTCTGCATGACCTTGCTTCTTAAATTCTGGCAGGGGGGGAGCCAGGAACAGGATTGAGAACCACTGTGTGATGCTAAAACACCTGGTTGAATATCTCACAACTAATTAGGTTAATTGGCAACAGGTCAGTAAGATGATTGAGCATGAAAAGAGCCTCCCAGAGTCTCTGTGCACTGAAGATGGGAATAGATTCTCTGTGAAAGACTGCGTGGGCAAATGGCGCAATAATTTAAGAATGATGTTCCTCAAAGTAATATTGCAAAGAATTTGGGAATTTCGTCATCTACAGTACATAATATCATAAAAAGATTAAGAGAATCCGGAGAAATCTCTGTACACAAGGGACAAAGCGGAAAACCAAGATTCGATAGCCATGATCGTCGGGTCTTCAGGCAGCACTGCATTACAAACAGACATGATTCTATAGCGGATATCACTGCATTGCAAACAGACATGATTCTATAGCAGATATCACTGCATTACAAACAGACATGATTCTATAGCGGATATCACTGCATTACAAACAGACATGATTCTATAGTGGAAGACACTGCATGGGCTCAGGAACACTTCCCGAAAACCACTGTCTTTGAACACGGTTTGTTGCTGCACCCACAAATGCAGGAAGAAACTCTACCATGCAAAGAAGAAGCCATATCTAACCATGATCCTGAAACAGCACTGACTTCTCTGGGCCCGAGCTCCTTGGGTAGCAGGCACATCTGAGCTGGCACCATAAATGCTCAACGATATATACAGGTTTTTGTAGCAACATATGCTACCGTCCAGACAATGTCTCTTTCAGGGAAGATGATGTATATCCCAACAAGACAATGCCAAATCACATTCTGCGTGTATTACAACAGCATGGCTCCATGGTAGAAGAGTCCAGGTGCTCTGGCCTGTCTGCAGTCCAGATCTGTCACCCACTGAAAACATTCAGCGCATCATAAAACGAAAAATGTAACAAAGGAGACCCTGAACTGTTGAGCAGTTGAAATCGTATATCAGGCAAAACTTTCAAAACTTCAGCAACTGGTCTCCTCAGTTCCCAGACGTTTACAAAGTGTTGTTAAAAGAAGAGGTGATGCAACACAGTAGTAAACATGCTCCTGTCCCAACTTTTTTTGAAATGTGTTGCTGGCATCAGATTTAAATTGAGCATAAATATACATAAAACAATAACATTTCTCCATTTCAAAATTTGATTTCTTGTCTTTGTTCTATTTTCATTAAATATGAGTTTATATGATTTGTAAATTATTGCATTCAGTTTTTATTTACATTTTACACAGTGTCCCAACTTTTTTGGAGAGAGGGCTCTATGTGAGAGCGCTGTATAATTAGATTTTGCCCACAAAAGCATCTTAGTATTCAGAAAAATGCTTCTACAAGAAAGGACACAAAGCCACTGACGAAGACAAACATGAGAACAGAGGTGGACCTTTTAGATCCAGAAAGTAAAGATTTTGTTTCAACCAGTTGCATATAAAGAGCTACAGTCACAGAGTACTCAACTACTTGGTTGAAACAAAATCTTGATGTGGGTGTTTACTTCCTGGACCTGAAACATCCACTTCTGAATGAGAATTACAGGTTTGGTCATGAACAAATGATTTTCTTGTACAAGACCACTGTTCAGAATGTAGCCATTGCCTGTTATATATCACTATGTATTTTGGAAGTTTGGATCTTTCTTCGTAATACCCTGATCCGTTTTTGTCAGATATTATGCTTCCTTACCTTCCCTTTCTCAGTTTCACAAGTGACTTTGTCACCATCCCTGCTGATGACGGACCCCTTGACGTACTCTTCCTCAGCGTCCGGCACGAAACACTCCTTCTTTATGTCAAAGGGGCGAGTCTGTGCCTCCAGACGTTCCCTGTCTGATTTCCGCAGGTAGGGGGCAGCGGGCCCAAACTCTGCCATTTGTGCATCTCCCATTGTTTTTAGCCTTTCAGTCATGGTAAAAATGTTGATGCATGTTTATGTTAACACTAGAATACAGCACTCCAAATTTAACATGAATCATTTTAGATATGAATCAGTGTGAGCACAGCACTGAGCTTAATACCCTTAAATTAGCAAGACTTAATTTATTAATTATGCAGAATCATTGATTGCTGCCAGACTCTTATGGACTAATGGTTAAAAGGCTGAGGCATGTTATTTTATATGGTTATGTGGTCTGTTTATATGAGATGTGAGGTTCTCAGTGCCCCTGACATGCGTAATGGCAGACTGACACCTGAGAGTCTTCAGTATTTCCTCAGATTAAGCTGTCATATCAGATATTTGTACAAAGCTGCAAATCAATATAGCTGCTGAAACACCACATAAAGCATCAAAACCTTTTTAAACAGAGGTCACATTAGTGTTTCTTATTTTAAAGCATTTCTTGGTTTATTTGATGTGTATTATTTATTCGATCTATATTGTTATATATTGTTATTTATAAGTTACATGATGACCTATGCTGATGTGACACACACTATTAATGCATTAATAAAGTTATTATTTGAATTTTTCGTATGCCCTTACCTTGCTGTGAACTCTTGAAGAGAAGTTCACTGTATTTGACGGCCCTGTAAAGAGACAGAGAAGGAACACGTTAAGGTCTTCAGGACGATGTGGACGGGTGCCTTTGGAAATGTCTCACTGTGGATGAGGAGATGAGACAGACTCCCTATGCCCAGCATGTGGTGTGTGCAGTTCTGCCTTCGAAGGACTGTGCTACACGTCCTGTAGTTGTGTAGCCTTGTCCCACCTTACCTCCAGATTACGCAGTGACCTGGCTGCGGCCAGGGCCTCTTCTCCCTTAATAAAGGAAGGCAGACTCCCAAATATGGAGGCATCTCCAAAATTGGCTGCATTGTTCTTTCTCAGTTTGGTCTCAATGCCCGAGGGTGGGGTGAATGAGCAACTGGCATTGGGAGGGCGGGTAGCAGGCAGAGGTAGAGAGAAGCTGTGTGCTGAAGGGATCTGGGAGGAGAGTCCAGCACCTGCCAAGGCTTGGCCTGCTCCATATTAGGAATTCCTTGCGCTTAAGTGGCGTCAGGCAGCCATTGTTCACTGGAATAGAAAACATCCAATATAGTAACGAGCACAGATTCTGGGGCCCAGTCTGGCCACAAGGCACCATCACTGTTTTCAAACAAAATAAAGGTGAAAATGCCAGAGGACGTAGCCATTAAGCAGACTCTTCTGGGGCAGGTCAGAATGAGGTGAGTACCATGCATCATCATGCATTACTGGATGATTCCTTCATGAATATCTCACGGGCCGTTTCTCGCCTCACTTCTCTAAAACAAGGAGGAACATCATTCTTTGAAAGTGAAAAGTTGTCCCATTTTTGCCTGATATACGATTTCAACTGCTCAACAGTTCAGGGTCTCCTTTGTCACATTTTTTGCTTTAATTTGACATTTGCAGCATCCCACAGTCAATCAGCTGCTGCCAAGGAGAGTCTTAATGGGAGGGACGAATTTTGGGGTGCAGAGGGTGGTCAGCATTGTCACCATTTGTACACTGGAAATGTAGGACATATTCAGCCTAAGGCATGTCCTTCTGAAGGCCATCTTATGATCAGATATGTTGTAAAGCATTATTATGTTAGTATATGATTAATAAACAAGCTACTGCATTTTATTACTGTCCTTTACCCCAAATATGTTTAGCCAGACGGATTCAGGGAAGAAAATACCACGAAACATGACAAGTGGAAAATCCCACACATGCTTGAAAGAATAATGCTCGGGAGGGCTTTGTCTGTCTGTAAATGCTGCCCATAGGTTTGCTCCGCTGTGTCCTTGAGGACAAAGATAACCCTGTGAAATTCCTGTGGGGGGGGGCTTGGCTTGCTGGAGGAGGACGTGCTGTGACGGACCACCCATCATTGTCACCTGTGTGTGGCCAGCTGCACCAGCAAGTGACCCCACCAGCCCAAAGGTTTCATGCTACATAAATAAAACCCCAGTGACAGATATTTACCCGGTCACTGCGGCATCACACAATGGATACGAGAGGTGGGGGTCACAATCCAGGGCTACTAACTCACATGGCTGTAGACAGCTTGAAGCATCCATGCCACACAAGAAAGGCGGCTGAATGATCTGTTTAACAATCCGTCTTTTGGTCAACGGTGTGTTCTTAAGGGTGTTGATGTCTGGACCATTGTACACAAAATCTAGAGAAGTATTCGACAAAAATGTTAAGGCACATCAATAATGCACCCCAGAATGTATGAAGGTATATTTGCAGATCTTCTGATAAAAACATACCACTGAAATTATAATGCATTTAATTAAAATACAACCGTTTAATGATCCTATGTGAGAAGGATTAATATTCCTCAAATAATATTTCTAGAATTTTTTATTGTATACAATGCTGTATATCACTCATAAAAAGTATACAGTATTTCTTTACTGAAGGGTGTGTGTATTTTCCTCTGCTGCAATGAGAAAATAAATATTAGAACAATTTACACTAAAAGTACTTGCTTCACTTGAAATCCCCCATCAAGCTATTTGGGCATACCTTTTAAATCCAGCATATGTGTTTTGTATATGTTAAATATTATAAAAAGTAATAAATAGCTATACCATTAAAAGTTACACAATTAAAAATAGTATATTATCTTCTACTATAATGCCTGTTTTGAAAATGTAAACTTCCTCCATTACTAATATATTAGGTAACAAAAAGTTTTTGTTTTGCATTTGTTAACTTTACAATTTAAAAAACACTTATTTAACATCCCGTTTCAGTAAAGCCAAGCACTGAGTGCAAAAGGAAAAGTTTGATTGCCTAAGATAGCCACCTTCCAACATAAGGCCAGATAAAGTGCCATATTTATTGTAGGATTTATCTATATATTATCAATTACACTGTGCCATTTTTTCAGGTTCCAGTCTTTTTGTATTATGAAGTTTTTGAATGTTTTGCCTCTATCCCATTTTTTCCATAATCTCTGGTTTCTACAAGCTTTTTGACGTATACGGCTATTACGTAATAGGAGAACATACTGTATTTTGCATGCGTGTATATACACATACACACACTGGATTGTGACACCCTGTAAACACAACAGTCGTTGAAGCTACTGTCTTACGGATTTAAGTGTGAAAACACAGCCGGATTCCTCACAGCGACGGAGCAGCGACAAAACGCTGCACGTCAAGTGTTTGTGGTGAGCGCTGACGGGGTTGCCACTGCTGAGTGGCTCTAGCATCACGGTGACAAATGTTTTGCACGGCTGCGAGATGCCGAGATGTTGTTAAAGGGCTGCTTCAGATGATGAAGAGTGACGGCAAAGACGGGACACGGACCTGCCGGATTCTCCTGTGAGGATGGCATTTAGCCAGTTGGTTCACTCCTATCTGCTTCCCGAACAGTGTGAGCGAAGGGTTCAGTGGCCACGTGGCCGCAGTTGCAGGTCATGGCCTGCAAGCTGCGCTTTGCGCTCCATGCAATTTACTAATTCTTTTATTAGCCCAGTCTGACACACACCACTCTGTGCCCCTATCACACGGTTACGTAGCCCATTCCCAGCTGCTCTGACCCCGTACTGACCAAACAGCCAGAAACCCCCCCCCCCAACACGGCCCTCATCTGTAACCTGAGTTCCCTGTTGTTTTAATCCAAATCTCTTTTTTGATCACATGTCCAAATGCACCCCCCCCCCCCCCCCATTCTTTGGTGTTGAATGTCTCTCTCTTCTGTTAGACATATAGAGCCTCTGTTCATATTTATAGAACCGAAAAAGCTTTATTTAGGAAAATGTCATTTCAGCACTGATTATTTGGAACCTTTTGTCGTGACATTTACAAAATGAAAGCACATGCAGAGCCACCGTGTTGCTGTTGTATCGGGCAGTGAGAGGTCCGTGCAGCTAGCAGAGAAATGGCCTGTGCCTACTTTCACTCTTGAGAAGCCTATGTATGGTTTTAGGTTGACATTATATCGGCCGCTGAGGAATCTGGCCACATGCAATTAAAAGAAATTATATAATATATCCCTCTTGCCAATTCCTCTTCATAGCTTACCAATTGACTGCTTTCACAGAGATAACCATGATCAATTAGGGCAGAGGAGGAGAGTTATGGAAGGCAAAAGTGACCCATTGACATGACAAAACTCTCACCACGAGGGAAGTCAAACTGAATTTAGAAGCCTCTCTCCTCCCAGGGGCTTCTGCTGGTACCCGCAGAGACCGTCCCATCCCAAGGGTTCAAGGTGACTGGCTCTGAGGTTTGGGACCCAGCCCTGGAGCACTACTGACAAAGCAGTGCTGAGGGGACTCACTGATACCAAGCAGTGTACAGTCCTATCTGCAGTTCATCGGACACCACAGGAGAGACCCAACAGCACCAAGGACCTAGAGACAAACTACTTGGAGCCCAATCATAAATGCATCAATCAGTAACAGAACAGGGCTGAAGAAGAAGGTGCACCATCATCTAAGGAGGCCGGTTCCGGGGCAATTATACCAGGAAGCGGAGCTGCGATCGCCTCTCTGCCTCCGGGAACAGGGTAAGCGACGAGCTGACTGGCAGTTAATGTTTTCTGGCAGGAAATCCAGGAAGACTTAGCCAATGATTTAATGCAGCTACAGCTGCAAATGCAGCTAAGTGGCACAGTTGTGAGATAGAATCCTATAATAGTGCATTTCTCAGAACCACCCAGTATGAAGTACTGACTGCAGCTTAGTTAATCAAAGCTGAAGAATGAGATCTTCTGTCTTTGGTAACCATGGTGAGCTCTGACCTTTTTTTTAACTGGCAGTACACAGAGAGTACCATAGTAAAGTACAGCAGAAAATGAGAATGTCCACAGGCCAAAGGATAACGTTTTCCTGTCCCTGATTCTGTCATTCTTAAATTCTGTGTGCAGTATTTTGTATGTAATACGAGTACTGCTGTACGTTTGTGAAGCTGAGTTAGGAATCGTAAGGGAGGGCTTTTTTGTAGTAAGGTGGAGTGACACAGTTACACAGTATCCCTGCTCTGTGGGTGGGAAGGCAGAGACGTAGTTTTAAGTTGCTTCACCTTACAGCTCATAAACAACCATGACTTTCTGCCTTTAAGGCTGAAAAATGCAGCTTCCAGTCACAGCTGGAATCGAACCCTGAACTCTGAACAAATATGTACTTCATAGCATTATGTATAACAATAGATTCCCATTTGTCGTTATCAGATGACAGTCTGGTGACTCATTTCCTTACCTTTGGCACCTGTCAGCTCCTGTCTGGAATGCTCTCGTTGTAAATGACCTTGACTCTGCCTCCATTCTCATTTTAGGTCTCTAATCCTCTCCAAAGCCCCCCAACCCACCGCTGCCCCCAAACAGGCAATACTGCTGAAAGACAACAAACCACATGGTATCTCCGGATGGCCTCCAGCTTGCCAACAACCCAACAAGACATTTTAACGTTGCTCTACCGTATCAGCCTTGTTTCTGCATGTCAGAGAGCCGTTCAGTCAGGACTAATTACCCACTGCTTTGCAGTGTGTGAGCTTGTGTGGGTACGCTGCTCTTTCAGCACACACTGCTGGCACAGCACCCAGCTGCTCATTAATACACATTCCAGGATCGCATACATTTTCTCTGGCCAAATCCACTTAGAAACAAGCGTGTTTAAGTGGGGTGTAAGACCTGCAAATGATTTAAGTTGACATTTGCTAAAATAAAATCAGCTATAAAAGAAGACAGGAGTCAGGTTATGCCATTAATGAGTTCACAAAGTGAAATTACTTTATATTGTCACCAGGGGCGTCATTAGGCCTATTTTACAGGGGTTAGCCCCCCCTCCGAATAAATGTACACTAGTTATTTGAAATAATGTGTGCCATTTCCATCACATCCCCCTAATAAAGGCGCCCCCGCCCTTTTCATAAATCTCTAATGACACTCCAGATCACAATTTTTTTTTTATCTTACATATCTGTGCAACATAATTCTCAAAAATTTATACTGAAAAGCAATTCTAGGCATATGAATATGTAATTAGTAATTACCATACTTACTGTATTACAATAAAGCTCCTAGCAAAACAGACTAAGACCTGGATAGGAGATAGAGGATCATCATAATCTAGCATGTTCTTGTCCTTCATGTAAGATTAACTTCACACTAAGAAGAATAACACACATCTGCACACTTTACAGTAATTTACCTTATTGATTGTCTTCCCACGGAACATAAAAAGCAGCATATGTTCATAATGTCAGTATATTTAGACCCCAGTCATAAAAAATCAGGATCTGAAGGCTGCTTCGCGGCAGCTTTTTGAAAGCTTGGTGCCATTTTGCCACTGGGTGGTGCCATTGAGATTGAATTAGTGGCATACGAGAGTGGGTGGCATGCTGACTCAATGGGTCATGGGTTCAAATCTCACCTCTGCTCTGTGCATGCAGCTTGCATGTTCTCAGTATGTTTCCTATGAGGGACGGCAGGAGTCCAGCCTGTGTCGGGTACAGAGACACACAGCTCTGCATGTGGGACAGCTTATAGACCATTAACTTCCTTAAACGAGCCCGCATCACACTTTAAAAACAAACAGGCAAAAACAGTCTGGTTTTTAAAACAGTGCAACTTTAGCATGTTTTAATTAATAACTGTTTATTTATATCTAAGGACCAAATAAACTTCACACAGAAAAGCCTTTGAAATACTTTATGTCTTTTGGCTGAATGTTTTCCAAATGCAATTTATTTTTAACCTTGTATAAATCACAGCTGCAAGTTGACTGCATTTACATTCATTTAAATTTTAAAGCCCTTTACTGACCTTGACGACTTCCTCCAACATGATGAGTATTACTCTGTTCTTCTCTTGTCCTTCTCTTCTCTGTCCCACTTCCCTCTTCATCCTTCCTCGCACCAGTGATGGAGTGGAGAGGGAGAGGGTGATGGAAGTTGGGATAAAGCGGGGGGGTGGGGCAGGGCAGGGTGGGGCAGGGTCATGGGTCAGGGTGTTGAGCAGTTTTGTAAATGATAGTAATGACATTAACACTTTGACACCAACAGAGGACTTGAAGGGAAGCAGAGAGGCAGAACAGACCGGAAGCCACAAAAGCACGTACGGCCACTGACATAACAACTAACACACTGACATAAACACTGGCTCGGTACATAAGAGAAGGAACCAGCATCACATGCACATAGACAGGAAGCCACAAAGGCACAGACAGGCACTGTGAACAAGCAGGGAAACTCTAATAATTGACATGACAACTGACACACTGACATAAACACTGGCTGCATGCATAACAAAATGACACTGCATCACATTAATACACAATTACACTGCATCACATTAATACACAATGACACTGCATCACATTAATACAGACAGGGAAACGCAGAAGCTGAGACTGACAATTCCAAACACTGCTCATACCAGAAGGACTAGCATTCAATGTGGCAGAGTTGTTGCCTATCCGAGGTCAGATATATACCAGCGGATCTGAGCCCAGATCAGCGTGGGGAACCACTGCAGTGCTTTTTTACAGAAGCACCCCGCCCCTCTTGGGCAAGCCGTCAGCACTGGAGTCCAGGAAAAGCAGATCTCACCTACCACAGTCCCAATGTGTCACCGTTTCTCTCCCAGCCCCCCAGCCCCAAAAAGCACCATGTGGGATAACTTCCAGGAATGAGGAATATCTCCGCAGAGGCCTCCCACATTCCTGACCTCCATAGCCGGACTACAGGGATGGTGCGTGTCCCCCATACCCAGGCTCTGTGGATGATGCTTCTCCTGTTTCCCCACTCAGGGGATGGTGCCTGTCCCCCGCCTCTACACTCCGGTGATGGTGCCTGTCCCCCGCCTCTACACTCCGGGGATGGTGCCTGTCCCCCGCCTCTACACTCAGGGGATGGTGCCTGTCCCCCATCCCCTGTCCCCACACTTTGGGGGTGATGCATCTCCCCCGTACCCAGGCTCCGGGGATGGTGCCTGTCCCCCGCCTCTACACTCCGGTGATGGTGCCTGTCCCCCGCCTCTACACTCCGGGGATGGTGC
>JAODJU010000001.1:16906531-16944437 GCA_026776725.1 Gnathonemus echidnorhynchus
AAAATATTGACTACGATTGGCTATTTGCTTTGGTAGAAGATGAAGATAACTTGTCATTGACCGCGGTTAAGTTAGCCAAAGTGTCAAAATTCATCCAGTCGAGAGAGCGTGTGCTGTGCAAACGCTAGCGCGTAGAGAGCATGGGTTTTCTGCTCGCTAGCGCATACGCGCGCTTGGTTTTTATGTGCGCGAGTTTTATCACTTATTTAACGCCATAATTTTGGACCGTCCGAATGGTCAGCCGGGCCCCTATGACAAATTCTTGCACCGACATCTACAAAACCTTAAAAGCGGCCCTGGTGTGAGGCAGGTATTATACTGGTACTTATGTATTAATTAACCACAAGTTACTTCTGTCAGGTGTGGGGACGGGACAGAACACTGGACCCGAATTGCAGGGGACCTGGGTTATTTGATACAAGCGTACAGAACCCAAGGGATGAGGCAGAGGCGTAGTCGGGGACGGAGCGGAGGAGTCGATAGCCGAGGGAGTCAGTCCTACACCAACACGCCACACATGGAAGCGGGGGACACAGGAAAATGAGATGGGTAGGGGCGGCAGGCAGAGCAACAGGAGCAGGGAAAAGAAATAATACACAGAGGTTAAACGCTCAGGATGGCAACAATACTTAACGATCTGTATGAAGTAGCAATAGTCTTTTGGCTACAGCCGGATTGCTTGCAGCTGGTGTGCCGCGCCTATGTGGGCGTAGCTGCTGGTGCGGGGGTGACAACTTCTTAGATACTGATATATTAATTTATCATTAATGAATCGTACTTCATGTTTTATCTCAAGCAGTTACTATATTTGTTACTATATTATTAGTTCTGTAAACCTTTGTGAACTACAGAAGGACATACTTAAGGAACTACTGAAGGAACAAGTCATGAATAACACAAGTTAAAAATGATCTCATATTTGTTCATCGTTAATGAATCTTTCATACCAAGCAGTTACTGTGTTTGTTACTATATCTGTTAGTTCTGTAAACTTTTGTGAACTACTGAGGGAATGATGAAGGAACAAGTAATGAATAACACATGTGAAGTACTGATCTCATGTTTGTTCATCATTAATGGATCATCTTTTATCTCGAAGTAGCAACTAGGCCTGTATTTGATCATGATTTGTTCATAATTTGTACTTCAGTAGTAACTGAGTTATTATTAAGTATATGTACCCGCGGGCACCAGGGTGCCCCCAAGGACCACATGAGTTGACCTGTTCTAAAAATAGCACAACTCACCAGTGAGCAACATCTAAAATTTAATTTTATCCTCTTGCTATTCTTCTTTAATCACATTTACATTTATATAGATTTGAAAATGACAATATCTAAAAAAAAAGCAATTAAAACATGTTTATTATACATGAAGTTTAGATAAGTTTAGGAGGGCGTTTCAAACTGGTAGCCCTTCGTATGGCTCAGTACCCATGAAGTTCCTGAAAGAAGTCCCTGTGGTATGAAAGCACCTGTTGGTCAAATGGCCTGGAAGGAAGGAAACACAATGCTTAATTTTGCCAATTGTGTGAGTACTCATACACAGAAATGCTTTAGTTTTTACTTATAACTTATTCTTCGAGGGGACTCACACAGAGGTGAGAGTGAGGCTTGGGGTCAGAGCACAACGTCAGACCTTCTGATCATGTGTCTCAACCTGCAGAGCCACGTGCCACCGGCAGGGGGCAGTAGAGTCTCGTCTCCCCACTTAATGGCCTCAGGCTGGTTTTAATAAAGAAGGGAGACAGACCGAAAGGAAAGGCATGCATGACGATCAGTCACCCTGATGGGATCTCTGTATATGATAAATGGTCTTCGTAAATTTTAGTTTGCATCACACTTAAGTTAAATTCATGCTAATTAATACTGAGAGTCTTTGCTACAGATGTCCCTTCTCTTTCCCACTGGACAAACAAAACGCTGAGAGTCCCTGCAGACTCTACTTACTTCATCTCTTAAATGAAAGGCTACCACTTCAGCCAAAACCTTCTGATATCACTTGAACCTTCTAATCATGATTGTCAAGTTAAAGCCCCCAGAATCTGGGTAGTTCCTTATGTGTTCCACTAGACAGTTGATAAATTAAAGTGATTATTAGGACAGAGCACTGAATAGTTTGTGTTAACTGCTTTTATGTGCTCATTAGACAATTACATGATCATTGCCATATTCACAGCTGCATCTAAGCAAATATATTACAACCTAACTATAAGCATCTGTGATAATCTCCTTTATATTGTATGTTTCCTTTATTCACACCCTGGGGACACCCTGGACGGGATGCCAGTCCATCACAGGGCACAGGGCTGGGGACACCCTGAACGGGATGCCAGTCCCTCGCAGGGCACAGGGCTGGGGACACCCTGGACGGGATGCCAGTCCCACGCAGGGCACAGGGCTGGGGACACCCTGGACGGGATGCCAGTCCATCGCAGGGCACAGGGCTGGGGACACCCTGGACGGGATGCCAGTCCATCGCAGGGCACAGGGCTGGGGACACCCTGGATGGGATGCCAGTCCATCGCAGGGCACAGGGCTGGGGACACCCTGGATGGGATGCCAGTCCATCGCAGGGCACGCAATCATAGACTATGAGCCTGACTGCGTGTCTTTGAAGTGTGAGAGGAAGCCAGAGCACACAGATACATGGGAAGAACAAACCCCACAGGCCAGCAGTCTGCTAGTTAACACCCCACTCTTCAGGGTTCCTAGTCACTGCTGGTCCCCTGGGAATCACGTGAGCCCCCCTGACAATGCCATCAGCACACTTTCAAAGACAGGCATTCAAACACTGCCCCCCCCACGCTCGGTGAAGCCCAAACTGCCACTTCTTCTGCCGTCTCACGTCACGGCTTTCATCTCCAGTGGCTCTCCCATCCTTCCCTCTCGTCCTGCCGCTGTGGCATCCTGGCTTTGCCTGCCCGTGCTGCTCTTCCGCACGCTTTCACCCTGGATCCCTGTCGTCTGCAGCGGCCGATCGCCCCCCGACAGGCTCCCTCTCCCTCCTTCTTCTCACTCTGCTGTGTTCGGTGGTCTCCCAGTGAGGTTCAGCCAGGTCTTTGCTCACATTCATTCAGGGTTGAGCAATGCACTGTGAGGTTAAATGGTATCTTTCTTAATACTGTGGGGATGTTGCAGTCCTGGGACCAGAGATTGCCCCACAGGGAGATTAACCTCTGTTAAGACACACACACAGTGTTACTGGCACAAATGCACCCCCCCCCCCCCCATGCCGCATGGACACCCTCACAGCCCTCTGAGGGCCACACACATCAGCGCCACTCTACTTACACACCCCCACAGGTTGCGGAGACAGAGGGGTGTCCTCACACTCAGGTGGGGTCAGGTGCGTCCCCCTCATGAGCCTGTTGCTCTGTCCCTTCTCCGTCTGCAATCGCACCCACAGGAAGGCTCTTGCACTCCCTCCTGATGGTATCTGGCTCTCGGTCCTATACTGTGTTGAAACATCACCCATCCCACTGTGGGTAGCCCGACTCTCTTCCCACAAAAAACACCCATGTCATTGTGTCTGTTTGTAACAACAGACAATGGGGGGAGGGGGGGGCTTGCACCTTGGTGCTTATGGTTTTGATAACCCCATTTACTGAAACTAAAAAACCGACACAATGACTATTCACATCCACCTGAATTCACCTTTTAGAACACATTTACGATTAGTTATATAAAGAAAATACACTATTCCTGCAATTATTATGTCAATTTCTTCATGCCTATTTTTGTTTTTTGTTTTGTTAATGCCTTTTCTTTATTTAGTACCCATGTTATATATTTCATATCAGCAGCAGAAACCCCCCTGGACATGGTACAGAGCCACTGGGACCCTTCAGATAACATTTATACACTAAGGAGTCATTGGTTACCACAGACGGCTTTGAAGTCTGGGAGCAAGATCAGCAAGGGAGCAGATTTCTGCAAAAGAAACGCTTCTGATATAATCGAAATAACAACAATATTAAAATAAATGAGGTGATTTATCAATAAGAATTTAAAATTCAACTATTATTACCAGTGTGAATGCAGAGTGTATAGTTGACTCACAAAAACCAGAAGCTAAAAAATACATTAAGACAGATGTATCACATACTATCAACAAAGGCAATTTAGAAATAGAAGTTTTAGTTTATTGAAAAAGCTGAGATTCGCAATCCAGTTTAATAACACATAATGTTGCACAGAAGATCGTCGTTTCTCCATAAAAAATGTACAGCAGAAAAGAACAAGTAATTGAACTAATAATTAAACACCACATATCTGCACATAAAATTAAGTGTAAAAATAGAAATTAACAGTGCTTTCCAATTGGTCCCCTAAATCCAACCCTAACTCTTATAGCCCACCCAAAATACAAGTCTTGTCCTCCTATTCTAAATCCATATTAATAGCTCTCATCCTCTGCGAGATTATTATCTCTGCGCTGCAGGTGGCGCTGTGACAGGATTTGCTTAAGAGTGTCCAGTTCCTGTGTCAGCTGCGTGATCAGTGCCTGCAGTCCGTGGTTCTCCTCCTGCAGCTGGATGGCTCTCTGCTGGGTGAGCTGCACACGGCGCTTGGCCTTGTCGCGGCTCTTCCTCACAGCGATGTTGTTCCTCTCGCGGCGTAGACGGTACTCCATGCTGTCTTTGCTCAGGCTCTTCTTCTGCGGGGGCTGCCGGAGGAGGCCAGGGGGTGGGGGTGGGAGGAAGGGCGAGAACTCCTGGCAGAGAGGGCTCTAGGCGTAAAAAATGCATTTTATACAACATTTTGGGACAACATGGGTGAGGTGACATGACCGAGACGTGAAAGGGGAGACACAAGGGCATACCTGGTGCAGCACGTGAGCGGCTCTGTCACTGGCAGCGCCACTCAGGCATGGGGAGTATGGGAGATAGGGGTAACCCATGATCTGCCCCCCCATCCTGTCTGTGTCCATCCTCACCACTCCCTGAAGCCCTGGAGGCTGGCCATACAGCAGCCCCTCACCCTGCGGAGCGTGGCTGGACAGGGGGCCTAGGGTGGAGCCTGACGAGTCAGCGGTCAGAGCCGAAGGGGTCCCGTGGAAGGAGGGATGATTGAGGGAAGAGAACGGGAGGGACGACAAGGGGGTGCACTCATCCACGACGGAAGACTGAGGGTCCGACATCTGCCAGAGAGCCAGACGGACGAGATACAGACCTTTAATGAGCAAACAGAGTGACGGCAATAATTAAAATACCCATCTCACGCCCGCAGGAAGAGTGTCAGAGTTTGACTGCAGCACTCAACATAATTCTCATGCATTCATTTAACTCTAAAAGGTTTGACCCTGTTTAACGTTTTAAAATATTTTTCATTTTGACGTTAAATTATACATTTTTGCATCAATATTTTTTGCCCTAGAAGAATGTTTTAAATGTATGTCAGAACTGTCAATAGATACACAGTCATCTACGTCACTTCAAAAGTACACCAGTTAGATTCATAAACTCACAGTCTTTTTCACATCACACATCACTACATAAAGGCAGTTGATTGAACATGGAGCTGACAAACCAAGCCACCTCTTCCTCCGAAGCTCTCGCTCTTCTCTCCTTCGGTTCGGTCGCTCTTTCTTCCAGGCTGCCTCTTACACTCTGTCACTTTCTATCTTCCTCACTCTGCCTTTTGCTTTTCTCAAATGCTGTTGCAAGACAGGTACTCAACTGTTCATAAAAGCAGTACTTCCCCAAACTGCACCCCCACCCCCTAAAACCACTTGCAGTTACTTCTGTACCAAGTAGTATACAAGATCCAAGATCCTCTATGTCTGTCTGTGTGTGTCTCTCTCACCATCCGTGTCTCAACCACTTTGTGATTTGACTTTTCTGTTCCCTGGTTTCCTGTCTCTTGTGTATCTTTCACTATGTCTCCAGCTTTTTTGTCTTTGTGATTATATAGCATCAGGGGACTTTCTAATAATGAAAAGATCAGGGGCTAAGTCAAGTTTACCTGAGGCTTGAATTGTTTTTTTTTTTTTTTTTAAAGGAAGACCTGCATCGCAGCTAAAATACTCTGGACTTAAATTGGCCCTAATGACACCCATGCATGGCATGTTTTCTCCAAGTGCCCTGGTTCCCTCTCACAATCAAACACACACAGTCAGTCACTGGTGCCTCCAAACTGTCCTGAGTGCACATTTTGATGCCCTCAGGTGGCATCCTGCCTAGGGTGTCCCCCAGCCTCATTCTCTGTTCTGCCGGCGATGACCTCCAGGTCTCCACATGACCCCGGACGGGATAAGCAACTGACAGGGACTGATGGATGTTTGGTAACTTACACTATATTGCCAAAAGTATTGGGACGCCCCTCCAAATCATTAAATTCAGGTGTTCCAATCACTTCCATAGTCACAGGTGTATAAAATCAAGCACCTAGACATGCAGACTGCTTCTACAAACGTTTGTGAAAGAATGGGTCACTCTCAGGAGCTCAGTGAATTCAAGCGTGGTACCGTGATAGGATGCCACCTGTGCAATAAGTCCATTTGTGAAATTTCCTCACATGAAAAACTCCACGGTCAACTGTTTGGACAATTTCATGCTCCCAACTTTGTGGGAACAGTTTGGGGATGGCCCCTTCCTGTTCCAACTTGACTGCGCACCAGTGCACAAAGCAAGGTCCATAAGGACATGGATGAGCGAGTCTGGTGTGGAGGAACTTGACTGGCCAGCACAGACCCCTGACCTCAACCTGATAGAACATGTTTGGGATGAATTAGAGCAGAGACTACGAGCCAGGCCTTCTCATCCAACATCAGTGCCTGACCGCAGAAATGTCCTCCTGGAATAATGGTCAAAAATTCCCATAAACAAACTGCTAACCCTTGTGGACAGCCTTCCCAGAAGAGCTGAAGCTGTTATAGCTACAAAGGATGGGCCAACTCCATATTAAATATATGTATTAAAAATTGTATGTCATTAAAGTTCATGTGTGTGTAAAGACAGGTGTCCCAATACTTTTGGCAATATATAGAGTATCTTTGCACTATTTCTTTATTGTTTGTTTACCACTTGTTTATTATGTATTGTTCGTCGTGTGTACATGTTTGCACTGAAGGTGTTGCTCTTAATCTCACTATACATGTATAGTGACAATAAAAGGCATTCATTAATTCATTCATTCATCTCAGAATACAACATATAGGCCTATGCACTCGTCCAAAGTAATTCCCTCTATTATGATATGTTTCCATATATATTAAATGGCATTTTAAAATTGAATGTAGTAATTAGTAACATGTAGGTAGTTGTATAATGCATCGATTTGACACAAGTGATCTTCATTGTACTTAAAGAAACAATCTCATTTGAATGATCGTGAATCACTTCAACGTCGCTTTGGACAAAAGCGTCTGCTAAATGAAGCAAATGTAAACGTAAGACGTTAATGTAAAAGTGCATTTTCCAAGCGGAGCTCAGTGCAGAGAAAACAGCATGATACAAATAGTCCGGACCTTTTTGATCCTTTTCAGTTGCCGTCCTTCTCTTGTTGGGATCGCTCAAAATGGCGTCTCCCTCACGGGAAAACGTGAGTTTATGTCGTTATTTCTATGTTAAATTCGGTATATGGTAATATATTTGTAATATTGTGTGAATGTAGAAAGTATTTAATATATGATATAGTGACTTTGTGTTTATTCTTCGATCGATCGATTTGAGCAATAGTTCTGTAAAAAGGTTTGTGTAACCTGAACTACTGAATTTAGGCACTGCTCTACCGGTTACCGAATAACCCATGATTTCACTATAGTGTTGTTAATCACTATTATTCGGTAACCTTATAACGATAATAATAAGATTTACTATTATTATTAGCAATCAGTTTTTATGACCGTTGGACAAAACCGCAAATGTACACAGTAACATTGCCTTTCCCAGGATGTGGTACTAAGCGATTTGCCCGCCGCTGTCCGTTTGCTGAACAACCTCACTGAGCAGGTTTGTCTTTATTACATCTACACTGGATGGGGTCGTGCTACGGAACAGCTCTCTTATTATACAGTTAGCTCATTTTATGGTACCTTAGATTAAGGTACTGAAATATTTGAAATTGCACGCATTGTATAAACGTAAAAATTATTCTTGTGGGTAAATCTGAGATTATCTCATAAAGTATTCGCTAAGCATCTATTAATGAAATTTATTAGCTTGACTTTTTAAATGTGTAAAGGTATTTATTTTTTACTGTGGTTGACTTTTTCTTCATTTTGATATAAGGTGGCTGCAGTGACAAATCACGTCCAGGGTTTGCTAAACAGAGTTAAAGATGGAGTGTACCCTACCAACAAGGTAATAACATATAACAACTCTAAAGCTGCCACTGCTTAGATTATTTTTTCCTCCTAGTTTTGTTTGTAAATTGAAGTCCATAGACAGTTAGTAGCATGTTAGTGGATGACTTGAAATGATCCATATACAATCATCCATAGTTCTATGCACATTTTGGATATGTTTAATAAGGAAGATTTGTATATCTGTTTTATTGTAGCCAGTATTAATGTATTTAATGGTAAATTTGCAGTATGACAAGCACCTGTGACAAACGTCTCAGTTATGACATTTCTCATGTGATCCCTGGGTCTCTGTCTTTAGGGCTTGTCTTTTCTGGACCTGCGCTACCAGCTACTGCTCTTCTACCTGCAAGACGTGACTCATCTTGTGAATGTGAAGACGGAGGGAGGCAGCATAAGGGAGAGTGCTGCCCTCCACAGGCTGGTCACTGTCAGGACAGTAAGGAGTCTCCCTCCTCCCCATCAAGCTATGGCAGCATGTGCAGAATTTTAACTAGCCTTGAGCGTCCTTTCTGTGAGATATGCAGGCATCTCACTGCTGTGAGACATTCCATCTTTCACCCTGTTTCTTTTCCTTGAAAGATTCTTGAGAAGATGCGTCCTTTGGACCAGAAGCTGAGGTACCAGGTGGACAAGCTGGTCCGTACAGCACTGACTGGGAGTTTAGGTGTGTTATCTTTCTGTGTGGCTCTGTTAGAATACTCCTTATTGCTTTTTTGACTGTTAACGAACATATTTCATGAAATGCAAGTGAGAATTCTGTCCTGTTTCTTTTTAGCTGAAAATGATCCTCTTCATTTTCGTCCTAACCCTGAGAATCTCATCAGCAAAGTAAGTTGTTTTTCCGTGAGACTGTGTAAAATTGAAAAATGAATTCTTTGTGTAAAATCAGAAAGCCTGTGTTTAGAATGTAAACATTGTAATGTTATTTCTGTTCATATAACTTTTTTTTAGCTCAGTGAGTCAGAATCTGAGGAAGAGGGAGCAGAGGGTTCTGAAAAAAGAGAGCCCTCTGGTGGCAACAAAAAGTATGTGCCTCCCAGAATTGCCCCGATGCATTATGGTAAGGTTTCCCCTGTCTCTTGACACATTTGTCCTGTTTCCCTGGGAATGTGCATACTGTCATTTGGATGCCTCCTGTGTATTTCAGTCCAAGTAACACAATGCAAACCAGTGGAATTCACTTAAGTCTTTCCTCACCCTGCCTGTAGAGGGAGACATGACAGAGGATGACCGGCAGAAGGAGAAGGAGGAGAAGCGGCGGCGTGCTGCCCTGCACAGCTCTGTGATCCAGGAGCTCCGACAGCAATACAGTGACGCTCCCGAAGAGATTCGGGATCGCCGAGACTTTCAGACGGAGCGGCAAAGCCGCGAGGAACTGCACAGGTTCTGAGCCAGCGACCCCACCGCTTTGAGCACGCGGGGTCACATGGGTATGTTTGTGTGTGAAGGCAAAGTAATTTACGAGAATGACAACTCCTGAAAACAGGAAGGAGTATGAGGAGTCCATGATGGTGCGTCTGGCCGTGACCCGGGGGGAGAGGAAGGCACGGAAGAGGGGGATAATAGGAATGTCGTCTCAGCTCAGCAGCATCACCCGATTCAGTGACATCACTGCCCTGACGGGTGAGGAAGGGCAGGTGAGATTGGAATGGCGCCATACAATACAGCACTACTGGTCTGTGAACCTGGTTCTGATTACCCTTCCTTTGCCCCAACCCCCCAGGCACCGGACTCTTCTCGCCCCAAGAAAAAGAAGAAAATAATGAAGAAAAAAACAAAAAAGAGAGGTATGGGACTGGCCGGTCTAACTCATCAAATTGTGCTGAAGCCATATTGATTCATGGGGTGCTGGTTTAAGTTCTCTTCTTCCTTCAGCTTTCAGACGGCACCGATAGACTGCCAGGTGGAGGCCAGGCCCACTCTGCACAGCCCAGCAGGGGGAACTAAAATGAAGTGGGATGATTTTTTAAAAAATAAACATTTGTCTTTTGATGAAAATGACTCAATTCCTTATTTCACCACTTTGTCCATCCATACATTCTACTTAGTAACAAGCCAGTCTACCTCTGCTTGAAGGCATCAAATGAAACTGAGGAGGACAGAAGATAGAGCTCCAATTTAATAATCACAAGTGAAAAGTCACTTTGATCATAATTTTATAATTGTAGTGGGAGAAAGTCCAATTGTGGAGAGGGGCCAAACCATAGACAGTGAGGGAATTCATGCTCAGGAAAAAAGGGGACAAACATCATTTACAACATTTTATTTTTTTCCTAATTACATTTTTAATGGGTTAAAAAAAAACAAAAACTTAAACCCAAGCACTCCCCTGCAAAGAAAAAAAACCTCTCCAATGCCCCCCTTACCCACCCCCTTTCTGAAATAAAAGCACACCACCCCCCCCCCCAAACNNNACTCCTGCCAACTGCAGTTCCTGTTCCGGGTCCTCAGAGAATCTGGAACAGGACCTCTAACCATCACCACCTCAGTACCTGCATTCCTCACCCAGTTAAAACAGCAGCCATCTTAGCTCTCTATAAATAGGTGTGTTGGGTGTGTTGTGACCTGTGTTCAGCGTTTACTGTTATAATAAATGCCCCCGGCAGCAGGCCTGTGGTCGCCTTGCCCCCCACCCCCACCACCCCACACAGACAGGATGGGGTGAGTGTGCATAGCGGGGGCAGAGAGAGACAGCGACGCCGCCGTCACTGTGGGGGGCGCTGCAGCCACAGGCGGAGGGGTGGTCAGCCTCCACTGGTCCTGAAACCTGAAACGACAAGAAGTGATCTAATACACACAGAGGGGGGGGACGTGTGTGGAAAGGGAGATGGGAGTGTCCAGTGTCCGGCCATGCCAGTCTGGCGTGGCAAACGCGCACGCACACACACACACATACACACACACACTCACATGCAAGCACCAAGAGCAGCCGCTTACAGATGAACGAGGTGAGGAACTGAACCAGGAAAAAGGAGGGAGGAGCAGAACAAACAGGGGAGCAAAAAAAGGGGTCACAAGAACACTCCCGTTATCAACACGTCCCCAGCATCGTCAGACCTCAGAGGCACCGTTTTCTCTACCATCGCTTTTTTTGTGTGATGTCACAGCCAAAGTGGGGGGGACACACATCTGCAGCCTGAGATTACGGCGACTTCCCCAACAGGAAAACAGCACCAGATCTCCCTGTGGCCATCCACACCTTACCAGGGCAGCTGCAACACCTCAGCGTGTGCACGTGCACACACACAGACACACACACGCGCGCTCACTGCACACACTCACACATGCTCACACGCACACAAACACACTTGTAATCAAAATACTACAGCAGCCAGTCTGTCCAGGATTTTTTTTTTTCCTCTCCGTCTTTTTTTTCCTCATCTTTTTTCTCTTCTGGGGTCTTCCTTTTTTGTTTTTGTTTTTTCATTCTTTTTTTTTGCAAGGGTAAAAAGGTGGTGACAGTAAGGTTGGGGGATTAGTAAGGGGAATACCACGATGTCGCTCGCCCTCGGCCCCTGGAAAAGAGAGAGAAAAAGAGGGTGAGTTTGTTTGGCTAAAAGAGACGGGACACCAATTTTAGGACGATGGTGTGCCTGCATGTCTGTGTGTACGGGCAGGGCTGGGGCAGAGATAATACAGAAATGCAACAGGGCCAGGGAATAGAAAGGATTTAGTATTTCCAGACGTTTTGGGAACTGAAGCATTTGTACCATAAAATGGTATACCAGTGCCACTGCTCATTTTGGTGTTAAAACACTTGTGCGGCTATGTGCTGGTGAAGGCAGAAACAGTGAGATGCGCGTTTTTAGCAGCTACATGTAGTTGAGAAGTTCTCCTCTAAAGGAGGGTGTTTAAACACAGCTTTGTATGTATATTAGACTGAAGCCACTCTCTCCCTCTTTCTCTCTCTCCATTTTGTGAGGGCATTTCCCTGCTGTTGGGAGAGATCACAGACACCCCCCCCCCACAAGCACACACACATGCACGCACATCATGCCACCCAGCCAATCCCCACATTCCTCACACACGGCCACCCCTGAACCCAGATACCCCCAGCCCAGATGAGCTCAGGCCACAACAAACAGGCCATCAGATGGACAGTCAGGTGAATATCAGGCTGCAGGAATGAACCCTCTAATCAGGAACGAAAGCTATGCCGGCTCCTCAAGGACCATCCTGCCACCACCTTCATAAGAAATTACCAAGTGCCGAGCAGAATACCAAGACCTAACTGACCAACGGGGAATGCATTTTATCACTACGCAACCTGACAGGCCTGATCCAAGTTACACAGTCTGAGGGGCCAAGCAGGCACCAGGTGAACAGCTCTCAAGAGGCAGGTGAACCATCCCTGGGAAAGGGACAATGCTGCCAACAGCCCTAAAAGCGCTGACTTGCTGCTCGCAATCACCGAACCGTACCTACAATCTCAAGATAAATCAGTGCCCCCAAGCTGGAACTGACTGCACATTAATACGTTTAACCAATTATACTAAAAGAAATACTGACACCAAAAATAACATTTTAGCCAGTGGACAACAGCTAAAGTACTGCCACCAGATTTACTTTGCTTATCCTGTCATCTGAAGCCCTGGTGATTATTGCACATGCGCGTCATATCATCGAGTCCCTATAGGCAGCCGAACCCCCCGACACACAATAACTCACCGTTAACCAAAGGCAACACTCATGCACCAACAGAAGTATCGCTGCAGAGCAGGACATCGCCATGCACAGCCCTAGCTTTTCAACCTCTGCCAGTCAAAACAAAACTAATATTTGACATCTAGCAGGCACACTAATGAAGTGACCCCATTAAATATGAGCACACTGACCTACTCTCACGGACACCTCATAGTTAGTAAAGCGCAGTCCAAGCCAACACTCACCTGAAGGCCCGCCCTCTGCCTCGTGGGGGGGTGTACCCGCTGTAGTACCGTGCCCGGGATGAGAAGTTCCCCCCTCGTGAGCGGAAACGAGCACGGGGAAACCCGCGGTCTGTGGTGCTGATGCCCGGCCGGTTGGTTCTCTTGGCTCCAACCTGAGGGAGAAAGCCACGTCAGTAACCCGTCACAGTCTGCCTACACATGGCATGAAGCACTGGGCCAAAGCCGGGGGTATCGGAGAGCAGCCCCACGACTGGCACCGCCTAGGCCAAAGACTCACCTTGATCTGTCTTCCCCTAAACAGAGACTCATCCAGTGCCATCGCCGTCCGAACAGACTCTTTGTCCGCGAACTCGATATAAGCAAACCTGCAGAAAAATCAGTGTCGCTCATGCATAACAGGGAAGCCAGCACACAGACCTCACAGCAAAGATCCAAACACACATCCCATCGACGCACCAGAAGACACAACCAGAGCAAGGGGTTCTACTCTGACTCATGAGGCCTCACAAGCCTCGCTTCCACCAGTGCAGTGCTGGTGCCGGACTTTTCCCCAAACCAGCACTGGTTCAATGCATTTCCACCGCAAAAAAGGCCCTGTGTCAGAAAAAAAATGGCTCCAGCACAGCACCACAGAAAAGCTGGGCTTGGAATACGGTACAGTAACATCAGCAAAAGTGGGATAGGCTATGGCGTCCAAACCTTCGGGATACCTGGAAGTCCATAACGGATAGTTAGTCTAATAACAGCAGTGCAGGCAGCGAAACAACTTGCCAGCTTATTAGCGGAATAAGGTTACATTGTTTTTTTTATTCTGAGAAAGATGAAAGATCAATCTCCTGGCCAGATATAAATATCGCAGGTCGAATAAATAAAATAAAGAAATCATGAGGTGGACAGCAAGTTTTTAATGTTACTGCACGGTGCTTAAAATGACTTCGGTAAAACAGCAAGTGAGAATAAACTAACACAGAAACGGGGGAGCCTTTATGGAGACAGAATGTAAAATAGCTTAAAATAGTAAGGATTGTATTTGCTGAAAATAAGATACTTTATGTGAAATATTAACTTGCACTAAAACACTTGTATAATTTAAATAAATACATTTAAATAAATGCAATATTACAGATTTTATTCTGTGAAAAACAGAAGATCTATCTCCTGGCCAGATTTAATAAAGTATAAATATGTCACAGGTTGAATAAAATATTGTGGCATTCGAGTGGCGAAGAGATCACGAGCTGGACTGCAAAGTTCAGCTATTAGCAGACTAATTGCGCGATCCTCAAAAGAACAGCAGTAAAACAGCAAGCGAGAATAAACTCAAACTGAGACGGGGAGCTTTTGCAGAGACAAAAGTGGATACAGGCAATGGAGACAGCGCAACAAGTCATACTCTGGAAACTTTTCTTTCCTGTTTGTCAAGATAAATCCAAAAAACTAAATTACAGATTAACCTCTACTTTACTTTCACTTCCGCCTACGTAATATTTCTGTTCTGTTCATTTCTGAAACCTGTGGAAATGCAGACTGGTTCTAAAAAGGCACAAATTGAGAACCAGCCCAGCACTGGCATCAGCACCAGCACCACGTTGGTGGAAACGAGGCTACAGATCACAGCCATGGCAATGAACCTGCCACAGCTCACTGACCTCTAAATGTCACAGCAATGCGTCCACTGTCAAGGCATAGTGAGAAAGAGGTTGTGGAGACCCCAGGACCCAAACCCCTACCCTTTGGGATGGCCCGTGAACTTGTCACACAGTATGGTGACTCTGTTGACCGAACCGCACCCATGGAAGTGAGCTTCCAGCTCCTCTGCTGTCGCCCCGTAATCCACCTGAGCACAAAACAGACAGGCAAGGCAAATGATGACACCAGAACCATACACTAACCTACACTACTTCCTATGGGCTACATGTGCCTTTTACCTGCATACACCACAGGACGAGCACAACAGTCTGGAGGCAAGCAACGGTACCAACTTACGTTTCCTACATAGATTGACCTCCCATCAGCCTCCATTTTCTCCTCGAGGGACATAATGACTGGGCCTGCTAAAAACAGACAACGTAAATGCAAGCTTCACACAGACAGCTTACAATGGCTGTCCTGTAGATGGCGTTGGGCGGGAAATCTTAAAATCGTTCTTTCCCCAAGCCAAAGCCAGTCTTTCCAGGATGCACCCCCACACCTTACCAAGAACACCATCTCTTCCCACCCCAAACTTGTTCTCCAAACTGAAGGCAGCAGAGGAGCAGGCAGACCCTCCTATCCCACAGCACCGCTCTCACCGGGTGGAGGGCTCAGGTTCATCTGTTTCTCCACCTCGTTCTGTAGCTCCTTCAGCTTCTCCGCTTCCTCCTCCATCTCTCGTACCCGGGCTTTTATGGCCTCCAGCTCCTGCACAGAGGTTACAGTGTAAATGCAACACTACCATGGGCTACATAGCTTCCAACAGCATGGTCCAACATTCGAATCTGCAGTGACACCGCGCACCTAGAAGAACCACATATCTAAGTAAACCACTGGCAGGAGAAATGAGCTAAGACCACATCTACCAAGCTGGACTGCCGTGATCAGGATGGATCGGCAACACAAGTGGTTGTGACCTGCCAACATTGAACAGTGCATCTTTCGAATGGCTATGAGATATACGAGTTGTTATAATCCACCTGGGTAGCACAGGAAGACCACTGCCACAGACGGCTGTAGAAGATCATGCCGGTCCCCCCCATCCATGCGGACACAGTCTGTGCTGCATTGCAGGGCCGTGCAAGCTGACCCAGCTGCTCCTCTACCCTCTTATTTCGGCGGTACCTGCTCCAAAGCACGTTCTAATGAGGCACAGCCGCAGCGGCCAAGAGGAGCTGATTCTCCCGATGGGGACCAGAAAACCGATTGGTCGTATATTTACAGATACTCCGCATCGACGATTTTGACAACAGATTTGCCCTGTAATTTCTCATCCCCCGATCAACTATAGTTTCACTGAGGTGTGATTCATCTGCCATTTGTAAGTGCTGAAGAACCGACTGAGATCCTAAGCTAGCGGAGAAAGGGCACCGCATATCAGTCCAGATTGCAGCGATGCCATAAACAACCCGGCTGCAGAGCCCCGTGCACGTCCCCGCTATGCTCCGTGCTGGACGCATTAAGAGCCGTCGGGTCACCCATCACTGCTCAGCCTGCCACCAAAGGGCGGACCTTACAAACGCCTCCGTCCAGACCAGCCAGGGTCGCGCGGCCACCACCGTCCCGACCCCGCATCTCAACTCCACCCCCCATCGCGCAGGCAGCAATCATCCGTAATGAGTCTGGCGCAGCCACCGCACCTAAACGCCAGTGCGCCTCCAGCAGGGCATCCCTCATCCGCCCTCCGCCTTCCTCTCGCAATTACGTTAATTAAAAACATCCCGGTTCTGAGCTCCAGAACGAAAGGCAGAGGGTGTGTATTTCCCGCGGCAAAGAGAGGCGTCTTTACCGTGAGCCGGTCCTTTCTCTGCGGGCGGACAAACTCACACTGCAGCAGCTACTAATGGCGGCCTGTCCTACCCTCGCCCCCTGTCTCTCACAATTCAGTCTCGCATTTTTGCAGCGAAGCCTCCCCCCTCCCACAAGATAGGCAGATCTGGCGCAGGGAAACCGACAGCGTCGCTGCGCCAAAATGGCGACCCGTGCGTCCAAGCAGCGCCGAGACGGTGAGCGTGGCTGAGCCACAATGGCGCGAGGGCCCTAGCGAGCGGCTCCAGTTGCACGAGGAGCAGCGCGAGATAACAATCACAGCCGAAATATGGACCGCTCGCAACTAGAGCTAATAGACGCACGAAAGAGGAGCCACGCGTATTACCACTAAGAAGGGGCGTCCCATACTCACCGGATCTTCCACAGAGGCCTCTCCCTCATCTAGACCAGGCTCCTCGTCGCCCACCCCTGTATCTTCCAGCTCCGGGTGTCCCGGATCGGAGTCCAGTAGGGACTCCTCCGTTAGCCCGTTACCGAACTCCGCCATGGCCAGACGCCGCCGATCCGACGCCTCACGGTCACACTACGGGTATTGGCTCACGCGGGGGGAAAGCGGCGGGAAGCGGCCGGCGACGCCGAATCGTATATAAAATACTCAAATCGCCGGCTGAGGGCTCGGCTCGCAGTATCGGTTGTCCCTTTGTGAAGGCCTTCAATTCAGCACACTTTATAACTCACATTAAGTAATATGCGGCTGTGCTTATTAGAAACCCAACAAATTCCCCCCCAAAAAATTAAAAACCCCGAAGGTTTCTCCTCTCGAGCGCCGTGACTCCTGGAACAGAAATGGAAACCGGAGGCGGGGTTTCCCGCTACTGCGGTCACCAAATGGGTTGCTCATTGGTTCGCTCAGCATTCCAGACATACCCCTCAGCATTCTTGCGCCCTACCATTGGCCTGCTACCAGGTCATGTCAACACTCAGGGCGATTTCATCGTACCGTTGAAGTGCTAATTGGACGACATAAATGTCAATCACCGCCTACATCCGCTTCGTCCCATTAGCGCTACCTCCAAGACAACAGTGCTCATTAAACATCTGAAATACTCCGGCGATAATGCCAGGTTCGGATCCACCCAGCCATGACCATCCTTTACGGGGTAATCCCGAGATCTTTCTTTAAAACACACTGGTAAAATATGTATATCGCCGAAAGCTAAAAGGGTAAGAATACAGTTAAGAATATAACGTACATTTGTTTTCTTTTGCACCTGTAACCTATCAAAATCCTAATTAAGTAAATTCCCACCACAAAGCCTAAGAGGGGTTTCTTCTGGCAATGACAATGGTTGTTTAGCATTGCTCTTCCACGCAATTTTAGTCTTTGCCATCGTCTCTCCTTGTAAGCATTCACCCTATATCGGTTTACACGTGAATAATCCTTTTTACAATGTAGAACAGACAATATGTGCACATCATATTTTCATTTTTCATGTTATTTGTTCTGTGTTATCTGCAGCATATCTACCTTTAGCCAGACAAAAGATTAGAGGACCAAGTTTAGCAGCATTTTAAAACTGCAGGTTGAACGAGTATTTTGGTTTCATTTTAATCTTTAGACTGAAGAGATATCTTAATTTAAACCTGCCTATAATCTCCAGCCAAATGCAGATAATAGGCACACCAAAACAGTTATCCTCGGTTAATTCACATTACTTGTGAGATCCATTTAATAAACAGCTAGCTCAATCAGAGCAAAATCGAGATGGACTTGAAATAACAATCATCGAGTATCCAAAATGATAGGAACCAGACAATGCAATCAAAGAGTTTTATTTCCTTTAGCATGAACCAAAGAACACGTGGCAGAGAGCAGAAGAATCTCAGAGAATATTCCAGCAGTGCCAACAATCCCATCCCAAATTCAACTTCAAATCATTGCTTAGGCAGGGCAGATAGTAGCATTTAATTAAAAACATGTATTAAGCAAATGCAATAAAAGCAAAGTGATTAGACAAGCAGATTAGAGCATCGTGCAAAGGCAGCATCATACACCTTCAGCACAGCATGTTATCCCACTGAAGGACTGATTGCAGGCTCTGAGCACAGTCCCACTGCTGGTCACCAGAGCCACGCTTCCCCGTTTGCAGCGATTTACAGAACATTACAGAACTCTGAGACATCAGAAAATGACTTCGTATCATCATTGCCATCAATATAAGGTGATGTTACCATGTCTGGATAATAAATACAAAAGGTAATCAGTTAAATCCATTCCACACAACCTGGACAGGCTCAAAACAAAAATTAGTGTGTCGATATTTTGTATTAAAAGACAAAATATTTTTTGGTTTTTCAATGAAAATAGAAAATGTACAATTGTCATACTAGAATTTAAAATGCTCTGCATTTCAATTTATTAATGAAATTAAAATATGCACTCTTCTATATCCCCTAGTTTTGCCTCTCACCACCATCTTACTGTCCACTTTGTCTTTTGCAGTAATGTATTACATATCCAAAGGTGAGTCTGCTACCTTACAGGACACCAGAATGACCCCAATCTCATTAATACATTAGAATACCACAGGGGACATTCCAAAGCTTTCCTCATCTGGGGCAGAGTCGCTGAACTCCCTTCGATTTGCCAGCAAGGTGAATGAATTCAATCAACACGGCTTCAGCCAAAAACAAAATGAGCACTTGGGTTTAAACAAACAGGGCATCGTTTTAAAAAATGTATGTATTGCTTTGAATATTGAGACCGTGTAACTCATGTATCTTGTGTGCTTTTGTGACTCAATAAAGATTTAACATTAACTAAAAAAAAAAAAAAAAAGAATACCACAGGGGAGAAAAAATGTAATAATATATACAAAACCCCTGCTCTCTTTTCACAGTCTGGTACTGGTTTAAACAAGCCTGTCAGGACTACTGCCAGTGAGAAGTATGAAGAATGCCTTTAACTTCGTTAAATTAGAAAATGTTTGACTAAGAGAAGGATTTGCAAAGAATGATTTTAATTTACAAGTTGACATATTATACGTGCACATTTTTCCACAAAATTTCCTAAATTGGCACAAAAATATTTTTAATTATATGTAGTACAAGACTTTGGCTCAATGATCTCTTGTTCCAGGGTGTGACTTTGCAGTGGTGAGCTCTGGTCCTTATATGGTTATTTGGTGTTCAATGAAGGGATCCCCCCCAGACTTGGTGGTAAAAACAGTAGCAGATCTTAGGCTGATACTTTATGATGTGATAAAAATGCATCACTTAGGCCTCTCGAACAAATAAAGCCAGAACGGTTTACGTGGGAACCTCAAGCTTGTACCCATAACACCTCATACTCTGCTTTTGTCTCTAATCGTCAAGTGTGTACAGGAGAGGAACCGCTTCAAGCCCGGGACCGGATTTCACACGGGTTACTTCCTGACGGCTCCATAATCCATCCATACACTGCCTTCACCAAGTTATTAAGGCAAGCACATCTTGAGGGTAGAATTAACAAGCCTGAGTAACGCCAGAGAAGGTGGATCTGGAATGCCTTTTTCAGCAGTGTGCAGTCAGAACTAGGCTGGATTTTCACAGGAATACCTAGTTCTTCCCATTGGCCCCAAGTTATTTTTGGATGTATGCCTTCCAGGACGATTTGACACCAGATAAGCCGCCCACCACAAACTCACGATTAAGCGAATGATTAAACACGCCGCCGTCACACTGGCAACATTAGAGTCAGAAATTGTCAAGTCATATGATTGCTGGGTAAGATTTTCAATTAATGATGCAAGTGAAGAGGCAAGTGAATCCCTCTTTCTCTTTGAGCTGACATGCATCTTGTAAAGTGAAAAGCGCTTCATGTTTGCAGGCCACTGGCCTCAATACTCTGTGTCTATATACAGCTACAGCTGTTGACCCATCAATTGAGTAAAGTAAACCTAGGGAATATGATACAAGTGTTAGCTCAACTAATTCAGAAAAGGCATTTTAAACAGGCCTAACTAAGCTTAGCCGTTCTCAACATTGAAAGCATCAATCAGTCATTCCATTTTACTTCTTAAATCCACAGTTAACATATTGCTGGTTTATAATCCAAGGAATGTATATTTTATCTGATATAGTTTGTGCTTATTTGACAGTTTGCAACAATTAAGCAAATGTTTTGTGTTTAAAAAAATGTTTAAACCACTATATTAAAACTGGGCTCTTTTTTTCCTCCCATTCCTTCCCTACCATTAGCAATGAACCACTCAATTAGTACTAAGCTGGATCCTGCAGATGTCAAAAAGAATATAAAAACATACGAATGCTTCTCTCCACTGAAAAGCAAAGATCTCATGGGTCCATGGTCTCTTTCAGCACCTTAAAATCAATGTATCAACTTGTACCACTGGCTGGAGAGAGAGGTGAAACCACTGGCAATCCAGAAACAGTACCAGAACCTATGCTAGTACCTTTGCTAACATGGGAGGGTAACTGTCCAAAGTTGCTGGCTTTCAATGTAGATAGGTGCTGAGAGGAGAAGACATGAACTCTTCCCGCTGCTCTGGATTCAAACCCAACTCTGCATACCTCACACCTTCCCTTTAGAGCCTCATGACTTGATTGGCCCACATCAGAGGGTCCCGATGATACCAGCAGCGTGAACTGAACTGGTTTGGGTAAGATGGGGCGATTAGCCCGAAGTGCTCTGTACTCAAGGTAGCTGCTTGAACCAAAGTTTACTCTAGTTGACAAGTCCTTTGTATCAAGCAACTGCAAAAGAAGAGAGAGTAGGAGAGTGAACACTCATGAGGTGCAGAGTGAAAACACATTCACATATCATTCAACATCAAGTTTATGTGGAAGTACCAAGCTGCACAGCTAGCAAGTTGGGTCATACCTGCTTTTCCTGCTGGAGATACCAGCGCTTCTCCTTTGCTCGGGTGTTCTGGAACCATATCTGTATCACTCTCTGAGGCAGCTTCAGCTCCGAGCCCATTACCTCACACTCTGCTGCATTTGGATGAGGGCATATCTCATAGCACGACTGTAGAATAGACAGTTGCAGGTTGGTAAGCAGAGTCCGTGGTCGGCGAGGAATGCATTGCTGCAGGTTCCTATTGCATTGTATCCCTGGATTGGACAGGAACACAGGTGGACTTGACATTGATATTCTGGATAAATAATTGTGAGAGGGGAACCCCATCTGTTCATTTGGCATGTTCATACTTAATGCAGCTTTGGTAGTCCAGTAGTTGAGACCACACTGTTTTTGAGAATCAGAGTGCTTGCCCACAGGTGTTAGGGGTACTTTTGGTGCCATTCGACTGGTGGATCCTGGCCCAGAAATATGACTCTCTGGCTCATCTTCCTCATTATCATTTTCCTTTACCTTATCATGCAGTTCATCATCTTTGTCTCTCTTGCATTTCTGAGGTGAGCGAGGAGGGCGAGTCTCTATTATTGCAAATGGGACAGAGAAATTTGAGGCTTTGGTAAAGGATTTAGCCTTAGGAGAAGATAGCTGTGTGCCAGTCTTTGACACTGTGAGACTTTTGACATCTGAGGAGCAAGTCATAAGTTTTGCATTAGCAAAGCTTTTGGTCTCTCTCTCTACATCTTTAGTAAGTGGTGTTTTTATACCAGCATCCACTAAGCTAACATCTGCTGTTACCCTACAGAGTTTGCGGTCATTTGTGTTTGGATTTGTGCCTCTAGATAAGACAGGTGATGAAAGTGGCCAGGTGAACTTTATCAGAGGCTTGCCCACAGCTGCCAATGTACCACTACCAAGAAAGCGGACTTCCCCTTTCCGTTCACGAGCTCTCATGTTCTGAAACCAAATCTGGACAACCCTCTTCGGAAGTTTGACCCATTCTGATATCCGCTCAAATTCATGCTTTGCAGGATTTGGTTCTTTGAAGTAACAACCATAGAGCACATCTAACTGTTCAGGTTGAATGATTGTTCTGGAACGCCCCCGTAATAGTTGAATATCTCTACTAGTATACTTCCTCTCTTCTTGCTGTTCTCCTTTGCTCTCTCTTTCCCTCTTACCATTATTGATTTGCTCTGCAGTCTTGATGCCCTTGTTCATTTTATTAATGCTGCTGTTGAGAGATGTGGACGCTGCAAATGTACCCTTAGGTTTGACATGGACCACAATAAGATCTGATGTTTCAGGAGCACCCTTTGTTATTGCATTCAATCCAAGCCCCTTGAATAACTGGTTTTGCTCTGGAATCTTATTAGCAGACGTAGAAGTGGATGGAGCTGACACTGGGCTGCAATTCTTTCCAACACTGAGGTCAAGGGCAGACTCATTGTCATCTTTGCCATACAGGGTTTGGCATGGAGGTGTGTGTCTGGCAAGCAGTGGTGTCTTCAAGGGATCACAAAACGGGTGAGTGGCTAGTGGTCTGGGTAGGATTGGGCGTTTTCCTTGATCTGGTTTGGCACCTTTAGAAATCCCCAATCCAACCACCGAAGGTGGTAGCGAGAGAATATGAGGACTTAAAAATGGTGTGATGACAGGAGCAATGGAAAAAGGGAGAGAGGCACCAGTAGTGATCCTGGACAGATTGCCCCGTTCAAATGAGACTGGAGGAGCAGGGGAGTCAGACAGAGTTCCCAACTCTAGGTTTACATCAGGATCCAGCTTCTCCTTTTTAATATTCACCAGTTCTTGTCCTACAATCACGTTGCTCCTCCACTTTCTCTTTCTGAAAGTTAGCCTGTCGTCTTCATCTTCATCTGACAAGAGTACCTTTCCTTCCCCTGTAACTTCCTCCTTATCATGATTTCCTACTTTGGCTAGGTTGTTTTGTTCATCCTGCTCAAGGCTGCTTTGACTTTCCTCATCTGTTACAGTGGCCGCAGTGTAAATTTTTCCCCAGTTTGACTCAGAAGTGTCTTGGCCTCCAATTTCTCTGTTGTTTACATTTTTATTGTGGTTCCTCTTACTAATATCTTTACTGTGGTCAACTACCATAGTGACCGGATTAATGCCATCCTTCCCTTCTATGCTATTCTGTTGCTCTTTAGTCTTTTGGACATCCCCAAACCACTTGTGGATCTCCACCACACTGAGTCCCACCTCCCTGGCCAGTTCCTCACAATCCTGCTGGGAAGGGCCAGCTACATCTGCTTGGCTCTGTGACTCAAGGAAAGCCCGTAACACCTGTGATTGAAAGTCTGACAGGGTCAATGGTTTGGTTTGGGAAGATTTCAGTTCCACACCACTATAATCCTGAAGAGCCACCTCAGAGGTGGAATCAGTTCCAGGCAGTGTGAAATGTGGTTTTACATCACTGTCATCAGGGCTGAATTCAAGACACTCGGTTAAGCAATGCTTTGCATTTATGTCAGTGTGAGAGTTCTGCAGAGTGCTGATGGGTCTCAGGGAAAATTGAAAGTCTGTGGTACTAAGTTGAGTGTTGCTGGATGGGGATGTGCTACAAGGCACTGGGGCACTCTGAGGAAGGATTGTGTCACGAGTAGCTTGGAATGCCAATGGACTTTGAGGAACCACTTCACAAGGTACTGCAATTTGCCTTTCACTATTTTGACACTGCTTAAATTGCATCTGCACTCCATAATTTTTTGTGTCTGTTGTGTTCTCTCCACCCATCCCATTTCCTTCTCCATCCTGAACAGCCCCCTTCTTGGTATATTTTAGGGGATTTCTGATCCCGATGCCCTTGCTCCCTGCACACTCCTCTTTTATCTTCTGCCCTGAATGTGTGTCCCTCAGTGACAAGTTTGCATTCTCTGGCTCCAAATGCACTCTGTCACTGGTTTTTTTATCTACTATCCCATCCACACATTCTGCAATGTCCTCTGCTTTTTCCACCATCTTTTCTTCAGATGAGGTTGAGTGGGCTGTAGAAAATTCAACTGATAGTCCCAAATTCTGTATGCCATGGGTTTTTTCTGCCAAGAGAACTTGCGCAGAACTCAAACTCGGAGTCAAAACTTGACCAGGTGCATCTGGATTTAGATTCTGGTTCTGCGTCTGAAAGCTGCTAATGGACGGGGACAGAAAATCCTGCTGCGATGTGACCCGAGGCGGAGGGATGGTGGAGGCATTAGCGCTGGCACTGGCATTGTGGAGCGAGAGCGTTATGGAGGGTGAGGTGGACATACTGGTCGCAGAGTTTATAGCACAATTTGTAGAAGAGGTGTTAGCTTTAGCGTTTCTCAAATCCTCTGTTGTACAGCTAGATGGACGCTCTGCATTTCTGCTGCGCGTCTGGTGCAATACTGACCTCAGGTGACTCTTCAGGCTGATGGAGCAGCTATAGGAGACGCAGCAAACTGCACACTGATAGGGTTTGCTTGACATGCAACCAGGAGACCGATTTAGCTTTGGGCAGGAAGTTGAAGGGGTTTTAGTGTCATCTTCACCATGGTTTTCAGAAGATCCTGTTTGCATCCGACAGAGATGGACGCTCAATTTTCTTTTAGGAGAGAACATCTCCAGGCACACGTTACACTTAAGACTTCTGGGACACAGAAACTCATCTAGTTCAAGGTCTGTAGGTTTTTCCTAGTGGTCAGGTTGTTCTTGTGGGGCTTTTGTGCAGTTCAGATGTCTTATGAAGCTCAGTGTGTGTCTGACAGAAAGGGAGAGATGTCACACAAGAACACTGTGAAATAGGAGGCCATCAGATATACTTGTATGTTATACAATAAGACAGGAATGGACAACAAAGATGGACTGAGATGGGAAAAAAAATATATTCCCACCTGTCTTTAGCTTTGTCTTCAGAATGGTCTTTCTATACTGGTATAGCCTGTACAAAGGGGAAAGAGGAGTTATTGAATAACACTGAGATATGTGGAAAAACAGAATAAAAAATGCAAATACAAGAATGACAGCAGGGCAATGGCACCATCTTTCTGAATGTATAGCTTTGTTGGAAATCGTAGGACAGGAATGAACCAAGGACTTCCTACTTATTCAAATGAACTGTCATAATGCAAATGTAATTATCAGACTTCATGAAAAGGTTTTGAAACTCACTAGGAAAAACTAGAAAGGAGACTTAATGTTCTAAGTTGGTTGTAGTAATTTGGTTGTTGGGATTAATGGATTTACCCACAAACAGTTCACAGTGAGCATGAAAAGGTACATTGAAGTGGAATATACTTTAGATCAGGGGTGCCGAAACAGTTGATCAGTCAATTCTCAATTGATCGTGAAGTGCGTTGCAAGTGTCCATGCCCATTTTTCAGTGTGCAACTAATCGTGTACTGTAAACATTTAGCAAGCAAACATATCCAAAGCCAAAAGATCAAAAACGTATCATTTCCATATGTCTTATATGCGAGCGTGGCTTTACTGAAGAAGGGCAATTTGGAGCAGCATTTCAAAACGATGCACAAAAGCTAGGAGACTGAGTTCCCTGCTAAAACAGCCATACGCAGCCAAAAATTGCGAGAACGGAAAAGTCACCACGGAAAAGTCATCAAAAGTAGACTGATCTCAAAGGGGCATGATGGGAATGCCACAGACAGGAATCACTGTGTTCTAGATCAGGTCCAACCAGGGCCTACCCCAGAACCTTCACAGCTGGCATTTCTGTGATATATTCGGATCAACACCACCCAGCACCTGCATGCTGAAGGCTGTACTGCAGTCAGTGTGATGGAGCATCCCTATGAAGTGACATCACCAGAAGCCCGCATGCAGTTCAGGAAGCTGGCCAGCACATACACGCACACACACACACTGCTTCCAGCAGCCACTCCAGGCAGAGAGGAGCCACACTGTGTCACCCAGCCAGATGATGAGCCAGAGCCTCCTGGAGTGCCTGATCCTGCTGACACAGGGGGCAAGACCAGACCAGTGTCCCACCAGGCATCTCACCCTGACAGGGGTACAGAAGCACTGAATTGGGGAACCAGCAGCCGGTTACAGCAGCCATGTTTACCCCCAGACAGTCCATGTTTTTGCTCCCATCACCCTGCTAGACAGTCAAAATTTCTCCCCTACCAGGAGCTGGGAGGAAGCAAAATCTTGGACTGTCCGGGGTTTCCTGACTGTGTGGCCAATGTCAGGAAGTAAGCTAATCTTCCTTCAATTTGTCCTGACAAACACATGATGTTTCAGTTAAATCCTGCACCAAACATGACAGGATCAACTTAACCTGACCTCAGTGGCACTCTACCAAAACCTTCCCTTTCAACCTTGTGGCCAACATTTAGTTTTTCCCTCTCATGGTTTTGGCCTGGTTTTGAGTTACCCCCTTAGATGCCAACGCATGTCATTTTTAACAGCAAGCTTTAGCACGTTAAAAGCTCAGAGATTTTCAGAATCCTGGACAGACACCAAGTGGTAGTTAAATTACTAACAGCAGCCCACTTCAAATGCTCCAAGTACTTAATCACTCAACTAAAGATGGGGTCATTCTCACAGTGATGAGAAACATCCATGATACCAGGGAAACTACTCCATTGGCACCCACACATAAAAATCAGTTACCACAATAGTGACAAAGGAGCAACTTTACTATCCATTTCTGATGTTTTAATCAGTAGGGTCATACTTCTGACATGCGGCAGGTTTCACACTGAACGACCATCATGTGTGTATTACATTTGGATCCCTTTCAGTTAACCTTGTGCGGTGCTTCTAATGTCCTCCAGGTTAATTAAGACCTTGGGTGGGACACCATGGCTACTGTGATGGCAGGAGAGGTCCACATGCCGCCAAGCCAGAGAAACAACAAGAGCAGCTGTCGGGTCAGGCTACTTCCCCAAAGTGAGGGAGGATCGAGCGCATTGATGCATTATTTAACAGGGGGACAGATTCTGTTACACAAGCCAGCCCACTTGTTCCATCTTTCTGACCTACACACGTAGTCATTAGTCTCCTACAGTGAGCCTCTGGAAGCAAAGGCAGCCCTAACATTCAGAAAAACAAACATGACCATTGCCTCACTCAACAAAAACATGCTAGACACCAAAACCTTACAGTGAGGCTAGTCTACTACTGTCTGCATTTCAGCTCAAAACATGTGAAATCATCTCCAAGAAAATCATCCTTTAAATTGAGATACAGTCCTTCCCACTCAAAAGGCTGACACAGTATCAGATTAAATACCTGCTCAGTTTTCAAGCATGAAGAACTCTAATAACTGGAATTCTCCTGAACAGTTCTTAATTACAGTTTATATATTACACTCAACAAAAACTACAAGGGGAAAAAAAATCAATTAACAGCACCCCAGCCTGCATTTTAACCAAATTCCTGCCTGTAATCTAACATCAATTCTGGGGACATCAAAATCGCCATATGATTTCCAAGCAGTACCAATAACCTGGATGACAGATTTTTGCACAGACACCTAACCTACCCTCTGCTAAGCAGCTAAACTTACAGAAAGACCCAGATGAAAACAGTGAAGACGTAATTATACTTTGTAAAATGAAGTTACTACCATTCCCTGGTAGTGGTCCACTCTGGGGTTCATCAGGTATGCATTAGGACATCTGCTTTACAGTTACCCTTCATTTACAAAAGAAATAAAAATAAAGGGCAAATATTTTAAAATACATTTCAAATTATCAAGTGACAAAAAGCCAACCTTTCCCATTTTTTAGCTTGACAGAGCAGTACATACGTTAATTCATTATAATTATTACCAGTTAATAAATGGCAATCTTAAGAGGCAGCCGAGACGCTCCGCTGCAGTGTCATTTAAGTAGGTGCGTAAATGAATTACCGTGGCAGGTCTCATGACTTGAAGATGAATAAACGGCATGTGGAGTTTCTCTCAGGCCGGTGCGTGTGTACCGACGCACGGCTCCCCTCCCATCCAAAGCTGCGATCTTTAGTTTCTCCCTCTGTTACGGTGCCGGTGCACAGGCGGCCGGGCAATACGCCCCGCACCGGCCGCTGTCCTGGGAGGAGACCGAGGCCTCTAGCGGCTGCATGCCCGGAATCCGTGCCTTAAAAAGGCGCAAAGGACATATCCGAACACCCCTCTACCCGCACTCCTCCATCATTGAGCCTCTGCAACCCCTCCGATCATCGCACGCTCTAATTATGCATGTATTTAGTAAATATTAATGCAAATTATTTTTTTTCACGGTTCATCTGGTGAAAAGTTTTTCCAACATACTAATCCAGGTGCTGAGAATCGATCAAACTGGGAGCAACCAAACAGAGGGAGACTTGAGTTTTAAGATTTCCTCCTTAATATTGTCCCAGTGTACAATGTACCATGGTGGCCTCTCAAATGCATGCCGTTACTGGAGCACAGCGAGCAGTTAAAGAGCGCTTCTAATTGCAATCTAATTAAGGTGTTTACCTGGTTAGCGACACACTGCAGCGTACTCCTCTCTCAGAACTTTACCCCCTTCTCTCTGTCTCTCTCTGCCTGTGTCCCCTCCTTCATTCGTTTTTTTTCTCCGCGTGTGTCCACCGCCCTTCCCCCCGTCCCACTCCTCCTCCTATTCCCCCCTTTTCCATATTTTCCCCACTTCTTTGTTAGTAAACACATAACAGCTGCCCCGATAGATGAAGGGAAATGCATAATACTGAGAAATTAAACCGCAAAATCCACTGAACAGTAATAAAACATCCCATGATTTACCAATGAGCGATTTACACTACAGTTTAGGATTCTGCGTCTCCTGCAGTCTCTATTTTGCCCTCCTTTAGCTGGAAAGTTTAGAGTTAGGGGTACTAGCGCCAGAGGTTTGGGGATGTAATAATAGTAATAATAATAATTGATTGAAATAATAATTAATGATCGAAACGCCTTTAATATACTCCAAAAGTACATCACTCGTTTTAGAAGTTGGAAAGGTTTGCAGTTGAGAAAGATACTAAATCGTGGCTTGTTAAACGGTTATATAAATTAAGTACGTTTTCCACTGTATGGGGTGTGCAGAAATTTAGCACCGTTTGTGCATTGTGCAGAAATTTAGCATCCTATTTGATCTTGATGTCCCAAGTTAGTACATTACTTTTTTGTTTTGCTTTATTACAGTCCATGGGACTGTAATTCTACGTGTCCCATGTATTGCCGCACCTGCCCGGTACACTACGTTCACACAGCCGTCTCTGGAAAAGGTATCAACGGCTAAAAACACCTCATACTCACAAAATAACATGGATTTAAAAATGGAAACCTTACGTTCTGCAGCAGGTGAATCGTGAGCACCCATCAGGTCTGAATCAACGAAGCCTCGGCCCGTCCCGGTGGCTCCCACCGCCATCCTCTGAATGGGTCCCACCTGCGGGTTGCAGATTCAGGTGCTGCGGGAAACGACCGCAAAGCACGCTGCAGCTACGAGCGCCTGGGTTCGCTGTTTGGGAAGGAAATGCAGCACCAGAGAATCTGACTAGCACCTAGAAAAGGAGCCGTCAGCTACGTCGATAGGAGTGGACGTTTGGGAGGTGTGGAGATGTTAATTACCAACACAATGGTGTTAAGGGGGGCAGCCAACATGCGGCAGGCCTGCGTCATTTGTACTGGTGGGAAAAAAATAAACCAGAGTTTCAGTTGCTGATATTTATTTAGTACAACTCATAAATTAAGGGAACGCCACCATCGTAAGATACGCGAAGTGTCAGCCTTTTAGCAAAATGGTCCGACTGTATTCAAGAGGTTCTCGTTGGTCACGGGGAACGTCTGCCGTGGTGGGAGGGGTCAGAGGCGCATGAAACGACGCATGACGCATGGCGCACGTACGTCACGATGCATTCCGTTAGCGCCGGACGCCCTCTGACACTTAAAGGCGTTTTGATTTTATTGTAATACATATCATTAGCAATTTATTTAAGTTAAAAGTATACCAGATAGGGCAATTGTTTATACTATTTTTCCCTATTTGTATATTTTGATGGATTGAGGCTTAGTCACATAACTCACCTGTCGATAGTTCCTATAAGGTCGGCGTAGGGCTGTCCGTGCTCCGCCAGTTTGAAATCCCGCGGTCACAGGTACAGTTTGCATTCTTATTACCGGTGATGTATACATTAATTTGCTCGTATTATACTCTAGCAAGTAAAAAATAAACTATAGTATCATTATTCTTGAATGGGTATTCGTTAGTCAGCATGCATTATTGGGAAACTGAGATTGTAACGGTTTGGGAAATTAGCGAACGATGTTATGATTTTATTAACTGAATATTTTGAATTGTTTTTGTATGTACTAATCGCAACAGACGATATTCTCTACAATTAATACATAAAATCAGACTTGCTTGATTGTCTAAATGTTAATTTTGTGTTGTTTTTCTTTTTTAACTGCTTCTACTTAGGATACGATGAGTGTGGAAGTGGAGAGGAAGTTTGTGTGTGATGCCAACATCCAGGACAAATTAAGAGAAATTGGAGGTGTGTCCAGAAGTCAGACTCTGGTAGAGTATTTTTGTGCGGAGATCTGAGAAACTGCATCATAAATGTCTCTTTCTGTGTAAGTCTGACTTGTCTTTCTCTGCAGCGGTGTGTGTTGGGCAGTGCCAGTTTGAAGATAAGTATTTTGATACCCCAGGCCATCACCTCACCCTCAGAGATGTCTGGCTGCGCTGCCGGCAGGGATCATGGGAACTCAAATGTCCGACGCAGGAAAGTGGGAACCCAGAACTGGGCCTGTGCTCTCGTTACAGAGAGATAACCAGCCTCCCTGAGATTATAGCTAAAGTAAAAGCAGTCATAAAAGAGAGTAGTGGAGATGAAAAGCATGATACTGAGCAGGCTGAAGAGCAGAAAAAAGCTGACAGACATGAGCAGAGAGCAGCTACGGAGATGAAGCCTGAGAAAAAAGAAATGGGTGAAGGTGGTGTTCCGTCGTGGCTGGGCAACCTTAACCTGCTGCCGTTTGCCGTGTTCACCACCAACCGGTGTTCGTTCAGACTTGACGGGGACACCAACCTGGGGGGAGTGCGGGTGGATCTAGATCAAGCTGATTTTGGGTTTTGCATTGGAGAAATAGAAGTTCTGGTTCCGGACGGAGAAGAGATGCACTCTGCGCTGGAGAAAATTGAGAGGACTGCCCATAGGCTGGGTGAGACACAAAGAGCATTATCAGTGTCCCATGTTGTGCTTTGGTCTTTAATCTTATATAAGGTGCTTTCACACTGAAGTTCAGGAACCTGGTTACAAGTTCCTGGGTTGTCTCGACCAGGAACTTTTGTAGCTCCTGGTCATTTTCGTGTGTCACTTCCACACGGCATTACAAAACTGGGATGTTTATGCTAAATAAGCATGGGAGATGCAAAAAGTTCACTGGCACCAGCAATATTAGACAAAAGTATATTTGTTATTGGTCACATTTTCCAGTGCAGAAATATGGAGACAACCAAAAAATGTATTCATTAAATGTAACTGAGGTACAAAAATAATTCCATTTGCTCAATTTTTGCTCTGTAGTTATATATTTTTTTTGCAATTCTGGATAAGTTCCAGGTTAGCAGGGGTGCTTGTGGTCAAGTAATTATCAAGCTATGACTGTAAGCGCCTCCCCAGAATGAAAAGTACCTGCTCTGTAATAGGGACTATAAAATGGTTCCAGACCTACCTCTGAGCAACCACAACTGGGTCGAGTTCCTGCAGTGTGAACGCGACAAAAGTCCCTGGTTCGGGGAAAAAAGGTTAAGGTTCCAGAAAAAAAAGTTCTAGCCATATTAGTGCACCTAGAGTTAAGACCAGTTTTTGACTGTTTCTTTTTGTAATGACAATTCATTTTATGTTTTTTTAGTTGACCTGTTGTGTTTCAGTAATCCATCTTTCTCCTTTTCTTTTCAAGGTCTGTCTGGTGATAAAAGAGTCCCAGGAAAAATGAATGTCTACTTGCAAAGATATTGCCCAGAACATTTCAAGGAATTATTAAATGCTAACGTATTGTGACAGAAATCTTACATTCTAGATAAGGTAAAACAAAATAGATTGGCTAGTTAGCATTAAAGGAAATATGTGGCAGATATTGGTAGTATTGATTTTACATTCTTTTAAATCAGCCGTAGCTATTGAATCATGTAGTACTTTTTGTCTCATGCTGTTAGTGAACACTGGAGTCAGAAAATACAACAATAAGTAAGTCGTAATTATCAGGAATCCTTGGACAGGTCCTGAGGAAAGGACAATAGCAAAAATGTTGCATGAACTTAACTACACAGTGCCACAAATATGTGTTTACATAAGTTCCCTTTTCTGCTAATCTGAAAATTTTTCTGAAGAATATAATGTAATTGCTGAACATTTAAAAATAAATGTGTATATTCAGTGAGTACTTTAGTATGTACACTTGTGTGTTCCTCCAAAAAGCAAATAATGAAATTGCAACTTGATGCATACATCATGCAGACAGGATCAGAATGTTCACATATGGTTCAACAATGAAATACAAAGACCAAGATGTTTAATCTAAGTGATTCTAAATGTGTTGTAATTGTTGGTGTGAGATGTGGTGGTTCCAGCATCTCAGAAATAGTCACAAGACCAGGATTTTCACAGAATGGTGTAATGAAGAAAACATCTTGGCAGCTGGTTCTGGAGGCAAAAAGAGGTCCTTCTGTGGTTTTTATACTAGATGGTGTAGCAATATGATTTTCTGAGGACAGTGTTCTGGGAAGTCACTGCTTTATTTGTAAATCTGAATAAAATTTAAACAGAATACAGCAGAGTCATGGGCTGTGCGATATGAGAGCCTATGTATTAAAACCCAAAGTATCTAGTTACCCAGACAGTGGCTAACAAGCTACCTGCTGGGTCTGGTTTCTCTCTGGGTCTGTGCTTGTCTGTGTGATTGTGTGTGTGTTAGTAGATGAGAGCCTTGCAGTCTCCTCTTGGCTTCTTAATCTTGTCATAGTTCTTGTTGATGATGTCATACAACACGGCCTGCGGGTAGTAAAGGCGACAAAATCAGTTGTGGTTTACATATACACCAGTTAGTTTACAAACTACACTGCAGAAAAGTCCCATCTTTAATAAGCTATTAGACCCTTGACATCTCTAACATTGGCAGCACTGGTCTAAAGTGAGAGAGAGAAGTGAAGACTTACATAAGTGTTTCGGATCTCCAGAACCACAACGCGCAGCTCACAGTACTGATGCTGGTCCAGCTCGTGCACCAGTTGACGGTAATCACCCTAAAATCAAACAACAGTATAACTCTCAGGCACAACACACAGCGCAAACATACAAGTACTAGACTAGAGCTAAAATGATGTCATCATGTTGTATCTTTAGCATGAATATGTTTTAGCACAGGGGTGTCCTAGAGTGTCCCAGTCCTGCTTGATTAAACTGAAGAAATGGGTGGCAATTAGCAGAGAAGTAGAATATGGTGTGTTAAATGAGAGGAAACCCAAAGATGTGCAGGGTGGGTCTCCAGAACTGGGGCTAGCGAGTCCTCTTTTAGCACATCAGCATTACAATACCGTCGTTATACATGATCATTCGTTTTATACACTCCGTAAAGTTGATATTTGCACCGCTGAAGGGCTGTTTGGTACTAACCACATGAGGCTGTTTGGAGGCTTTGGCCACAGCGTCCCCTCGTTCACTGTAATACCTGACAACAAAGCCAGAATGCGTTATGACAGCAGACACGGAAATGCCACAAAGCAGCTCTGTACAGCAGACCGTTTCCCTGAGTGCTTTTCTGCATACTTAGAGTCAGTGTCAGATTTTACATGGTATTTCACTGCAATCATTGCCTCAGTCTTACTTTGAGATCTGCGTCTGAAATCCCTCTATTTTCGTACGAGTGTTGGTAAGCAGTTCAAACACTTTCTCCTGTAATGCAAATATACATTTCACATCCTTTTCCATTGCTGGATATGGTTGACAGAAACACAAACTGTTTTAAAATTTCTCTACCATTTGGGCTGTGATTTCCTATTTACAGTCATTAATATGTATCAATACTTCAATATCTCTAAACTCTAAACTCACTAAAATATTTAGCATTTTATATATAGTAATAAATAAATACCAAACAAGACTGACCTGCACAGCAACACCAAAATTATTCCCATCTTCAATCTTGGGAATCTGAAGTTGGATCCACATTGACACCTGAAACAAACAGGAAAACAAGTTTGCCGTAAGAATAGTTAAGTGTTCAAGCTCGGCTGCCTGTCCAAGGTCGTGCTGCACTGTCCGTGTTTCTTGTGCTGTCCACTGCCCATGTGGCAGCCGAGGGCAAACTCACGGTGTTCAGCTTCTCCTTCAGCGTCTGGATGTGCGGCTTCACTTCCTTCAGCAGATGCTCCACTCTCTCGTTAGTGGCGATTGGGCCGCAGGCTGGACCTGCCAGGCAACATGGGACCCATCGATGAGGTCAGGTGGGAAAACACAAGAACATGAACTACACCGGGACAATGTAAGACAGCTGAGGAGTAAAGGTACATCACACTGGGACTGCACCAGTACACACAACAGAATTCCAGTGCCTGCCTTTCCCTTTCCCGAGCAGTCATGTACCCTAATACTCCTCCTCATTTTACACATGGAGCATCCATAAGCAAACAAATCCAAATGTTCTGAAGAACTATTTAAAATAAGAATTTATCCCAGACAGCACAGGACAGAAGGCTGGAGTTCACCATGGATGGAGGGCCAGTCCATCACAGGGCACATATAAGCACAAACACACCATCATACACCATGGGTGATTTAGATATGCCAGTTACCCTAAGTGCTGTTTCCTGTGGATACCTAAGGCCATTAAACCTGCACACACTCTTGTGAAGTAACTGATATCAACTGAGCCACTGCAATACCTACTATTTATAATGGATAATGATTATAATGATTTTTTTTACCTTCCTCCTCCTCCTCTTTGTCTTTATCCTTTTCTTTCTTTCCTTCCTTGGCTTCTCTCTTTGAATAAAAAGTGAATGATGATCAGAATTAAAATGACACTAATATAAGGTTCTCCTCAGTCTCTGGTTAGCCTTCTTGATTGGAGGGAGCAATATGGCAAAAATATCATATATCAAGATTTTTTTCAGGCAGGATCACGATCCACAATCTTATCATGATTCTTTTTCATGTTCGTTTTTAAGACTATCTTGCAAGTTACTGAACAGTACAACCAAACTAATTCTTCTATTTTAAGATAGCTGTGGTTTCTGCCATATCAGTTTTGAAAAATCCAAACAAGTTCCATATTACCAATGCCAAATTACTTTTAGGGACCAGCTCCTCCATGTCATCCATGCCACTACGTTGCCAATCAGGGAATGTGTAGCATGTTGTGCATTACATGGTAGGACAAGGTTGCGAAAGAGAGAAAGAATGAAATCCAGGGCACTACTCACTGTTTGCTATTACCGGTTTATTAGTGTGTCGAAATGGATTTGGCTGATAAACAACTTTAGCTGCATGAACGAGCCATAGAATCGCCACTGATAGAATGTGCACTTTTGAGCAATACTAAGGCAGATCATAGAGACTTTTTAATCAGTCACAATATTGTCAAATCACACACCCCTACTTCCTGCTATATTGTATTAAGTGTCTCTGAACACATACGCATACAATTATCCAGTCATGGATGGGCAAGGCTATATCTGAAAATGTTATTTTCCCTGAAATGATGTGAACCTTCTGGATCTTTAGTTGTGCACCACTTGAACTGATGGTCCTTTGATGAAGATATTCTAAGCACATCACAACCATGTTAATGTGGTGCTAATGTCAACACAACACACCTCCTCCTTCTTCTTCCTCTTCAGCTCCTCTTTTTCGGGGTCAGGAATGGGGATGTCCAGGGGTGCCACCAGGGATGAGAGGTCCTCTGCAGAAACACCCAGGGACGCCTCAAGGGGCACAGAACATGGGTTACAAGAAGGTGACACAACACAACATGGTGAAATGAACAGCCTGTCACGATTATCCAACCCTCCCTCTACCTACCTGAAGCAGAGTCTCCATCTCCGTGATTTTCTGAGGGAAAAATGTGGAGACTAGCGACTCTGCCTGGGAAGCAGAATGAACAGCAAAGAAACATTCTGGTTATAGATGGCAAAGTCACCTGATTTCCCAGTAAACTGAAAATAGCAGGGAAAATCACCTCTTTAGTGAGCTGCTTGCAGAAGTCTTCAACCTGAATAATCATGAAACAGAAAAATAAGCTTGAGTTGCACACACCAGACACACGCCAGTTTGCAGTTTGTTCTTGCAGTCAACCCATGACAAAATAAACACCATTATATTAATTGCGTATTTCCAAGCCCTCGGTACTGCTGTATTATTCGCTTTTATCTTCTCAACAAAGTCTCCAAAATGTTTACCTGTTAAAAGTCAGGCGAACTAAATAAACCGTATAGCCCATTTATACCTAGCTGTTGACTGCAAAAAAAGTGTCATCGTCGCCTGAATTTTTCCTTTCGTTTTGGTTTCTTCGTGAATATTATTTAATAAAGACCCGAAATACTGAATGCAAAACCTAAATATCGCAGTAATATAAATTACTGTAAATCATGTGCTGTAAAGAGAGAAGCTTACCTGTTTCTGCGACTCGGGGCGGATGTCTAAGGAAGTCATCGTGTAAACTCGGTTACGTAGATATTTACACCCCTATAATAACCTAAATGAAATTATTATCTGTTAGGGTAAGTTATTCAGCTAACGTGGACATTTAATAGCCTCACTTTTGTGTTTTTAGAGTCCGATCGTCTTGACGAATGTAAGTCACAGTTAGTCAGCACAAAAAGTGAAAATGAAAGTTAAATAACGAACTATATTTCCTTCATTCGGGGCTTTCCGATTCTCTCTAGCACAGTCCTCCGGTCTACTGTGGGAAATGTAGTTTTAATTGTAACCTTGTCCACTAGACGAAAATTAAAAGGGATCAGTGATTTGAGTTCATGCATGTCCCAGTAAGGATCATTATGATGGAAATCCACCTGCTGTTTATAGCTTCGAACCCGATACGGTGACACTGCGCAGGAATTCATCGCTAAATCACATGCTTGCATCTCCACCGTGAAAGTAAATAATTCCAAAAATGTTTCAAAATCGATTCAAACGTTTTTTCATTAAAAAATCGGCAGAATGTGTCAACAGCACCATCTTTTTCGGTAAGGCGATGTATATGTGTATTATGAAGCACAAAGCTTTTCAAAATTAAAATGTAGAAGTTGGAAATATGCAAATTAAAGTCCAGTGTATGAACTACTGGCAATCACCTCATTAACTCCAAACCACATCAAGCAGATAGTGTCACTCTGCTGGTAGAGCTAATGTCTGGGTGCTGCACTTTGTGTGTATTTTTTTTTTTTTTTTGGGGGGG